>CAWUFW010010092.1:0-726560 GCA_963921515.1 Calotriton arnoldi | reverse complement strand
TTTGATCACTCAAGAGATTATAGACTGGTAAAACAAGCTGCTTTACATTCCTTCAAGACTTAGCCTGAAGGCTGCTCTCCATAGCTACCACTAGGATAGCTTTCAATAAGGTTGTCTTTAACCTATCTCCAATAAGGGGTTGTTTGGACTGGTGCAAGGTGCCCACTATAATTAGTGGACAGCATATACCAGGCCAACTTCTCACATTGGTGTGCAGCGTGTGGGATTCCAGCTTGCTATTGTTTTACCAGATAATCTCAATTGAATTGATCAACTGAAAACCACTAAAGGTACCTAAGGTACATATAATTTAAGCTTAGAATACAGTAAGTTCTACTGAACTTAGAGTTGTGTGTTAAGGGATAGCACAACCCTTTCTACAACTCAAGAGAGTTTAGTAGGCCACACTAGAGTAGGTAGTGCATACACCACACCACACTAGTAATGTCTTTAAGGGTAGGATCTAAAGAATCCTTGCAGGAAGCCACTGAGCTTCCACCCTCCAAGTATGATACACTCCCATTCTTGGAATTGAGAGCTTTATGCAACTTGAGAAAAATAAGGACAGGCCAAAGCCCCACCACCCAACACCTCAAGGAGTTGTTGGTGGCTTATGACCTTAGTAAGCCCTTGGGGACTGAAGGGGTAGGAGCTGAGGGTGGGGCAGATGATGAGGAGGGGACCAGGGGTACCAGTACCCCCAGCCCCCTCTGAAACTGGCCAGGAGGGCGACAATGGCCCTGACCTGGATAATCCAATCCCTCCTGAGGAAGATGAAGAGGATGATCAGAATGATGCCCTCTTTGTCCCCCCAGGAAGGATTATGAGTGTGCCCAGAAGGTCTAGGTCTCCTTCTCAGGAGTCTAACCACTCTGGCACCTCAATAGGGAGCTCTGTCTCATCTCATAGGAGGGAATCCTCTCATGAGAGAAGAAAGAGGCTGGTTCAATATGAGGAAGCTCAGCTTGAAATCAAAAAGAAGCAACTGGCTATAGACAGGGAGTCCCTAGATCTCTTTAGAGAGAGAAGAAAATTGGGACTAGAGTCCCATGGTGGCAGCCATGTCCCTAGAGATAGGGAAAGGTCCTATGACCATAGGAACCTGAGCAAGATTGTCCCTCCCTATCAGAATGAGGATGACATCCACAAGTGGATAACTGCTCTAGAGAGGGCATGTAAGGTACAGAAGGTCCCTCAGGAGCAGTGGGCAGCAATCTTGTGGCTCTCCTTTGCAGACAAAGGTAGAGATAAGCTCCTCACTGTTAGAGAGGAGGATGCTGATAATTACAAGGTCTTGAAGAGTGCTCTTATTGATGGGTTTGGCCTAACCACTGAACAGTACAGGTTGAAGTTCAGAGATACCCAAAAAGCACAGACTCAAGACTGGGTAGACTATGTGGATTGTTCTGCCAAGGCTCTGGAAGGCTGGTTGATGGGCAGTAAGGTGTGTGACTTCTCAGGATTGTACAATCTGATAATGAGGGAGCAGATTCTTAATAACTGTCAAAATCAGCTGTTGCATCAATACCTGGTAGACTCTGATCTGACCTCTCCCCAAGAATTGGGAAAGAAGGCAGACAAATGGGTCAGAACCAGGGTGAAGCAGAAGGTACAGAACCAAGGTGGGGAAACCAAGAAGCAAGATGCTAAGAACTCTGAAAAGGGTGGGGAGAAGGGTAAAGATCAAAAGTCTTCATCAGGCCCCCAAAAATCTTCTTCTGGTGGGGATTCACAGTCTACCAAAGGGAAAGGCCAAAGAAAACCATGGTGCAAGGTCTGTAAGCAAAAGACCCACTGGACCAGTGATTGCACCAAGTCCAAAGACTCCAGTCCAGCACCCACCAATGCCCCTAAGGCACCTGTTCCCCCTAGTACAGTTGGTGGAAGTGCTCCAGCCAAGGGTTTAGTAGGGTTCACCCTGGGTACTGAGTTGGGCTCTGACCTAGTCAGAGAACTGACTCAGGCTGTGTTAGTCTGTGATGGAGGCATGGATGTGACCTCCACTGTGAGTCCCAGTAATCTGGGCAAGTACAGACAACAGCCTTTAATCAATGGACGTGAGGCTTTGGCATTTAGGGACACAGGGGCAAGTGTCACAATGGTGACACAAGACCTTGTGAATCCTGGGCAAGTTATACTTGGTGAGATGTACCAAGTGACCAATGCTAGCAATGTCAGAACAGACCATACTCTGGCAGTTGTTAACTTCTCCTGGGGAGGGGTAACTGGCCTTAAGAAGGTTGTGGTAAGTGCAAACCTACCAGTCGAATGCTTGCTTGGCAATGACTTAGAGACTTCTGCTTGGGCAGAAGTGGAGCTCAGGACCCATGCAGAAATGCTGGGGATCCCTGCAGATGTGTTTGCTGTGACCAGGTCACAAGCCAAAATGTCTAGCACTGAACAGGCCTTGGATTCTGGAAGAATGGACCAAGTGCCTTCCAAGAGGAGGAGTAGTAGGGTTAAGGCAGTGCCTTCCCCCTTGGCTCAGGAGGAAGATCAGTCCCTTGAGGGGGATGATCTCAGCCCTGAAGAAGGAACTGTCCCAGAGGAACTTGAACCTGACCAGGTAGAGTTCTTGGGGACAGGGGGACCTTCTAGGGCAGATCTGAGCCAGGAGCAGCAGAGCTGCCCCTCCCTTGAACCCCTCAGACAGCAAGCTGCTGCTGAGGCTGCTGGGAAAGCTAGTGGTCCCCATACAGTGTATTGGGATGATGGACTCCTGTACTCAGAGAGTAGAGACCCCAAGCCTGGTGCTACCAGGAGGTTGGTTATACCTCTGAAGTTCAGGGGCTTCCTATTGACCCTAGCCCATGATATTCCCTTAGCAGGTCACCTGGGCCAGAACAAGACTTGGGACAGAATTGTCCCTCACTTTCACTGGCCCCACATGTCTGAAGACAGCAAGGAGTTTTGTCGCTCCTGTGTAACCTGCCAAGCCAGTGGCAAGGCAGGTGGCACTACAAAGGCCCCCTGATACCACTACCTGTGGTGGGGGTGCCCTTTGAAAGGGTAGGGATTGACATTGTTGGTCCCATGGATCCCCAAACAGCCTCTGGGCACAGGTTTATCCTGGTGGTAGTGGATCATGCCACCAGGTACCCAGAAGCTATTCCCCTCAGGACCACTACAGCACCTGTGGTGGCAAGGGCCCTCCTGGGAATTTTCTCAAGAGTGGGCTTTCCTAAGGAGGTAGTATCAGACAGGGGTGCTAACTTCATGTCTGGGTACTTAAAAGCAATGTGGAAGGAGTGTGGAGTGACTTATAAGTTCACCACACCCTATCACCCACAATGCAATGGTTTAGTTGAGAGATTAAACAAAACCTTAAAGGGCATGATTAAAGGGCTCCCAGAAAAGCTTAGGCGTAGATGGGACATACTCTTGCCCTGCCTTTTATTCGCATATAGGGAGGTGCCTCAGAAGGGGGTTAGTTACAGCCCTTTTGAACTTCTGTTTGGCCACCCTGTGAGGGGTCCACTGTGCTTGGTGAAGGAAGGATGGGAGTTACCTCTCAAGCCCCCAAAGCAAGATATAGTGGACTATGTACTTGGTCTCCGCTCCAGGATGGCTGAGTATATGAAAAAGGCAACCAAAAACCTTGAGGCTAGCCAGGAACTTCAAAAGGCCTGGCATGACCAAAGAGCTGTTCTGACTGTTTACCAGCCAGGACAGAAGGTGTGGGTGTTGGAGCCAGTGGCCCCAGCAGCTCTCCAAGACAAATGGAGTGGACCCCACACTATTGTTGAGCAGAAGGGTGAGGTTACCTACTTAGTAGACCTAGGAACACCCAGGAGTCCCCACAGGGTTCTCCATGTCAACAGGTTAAAACCATATGTGGACAGGGCAGACATGGGCTTGCTCATGGCTACTGATGAAGGGCAGGAGGAAGAGAGTGACCCACTCCCTGACCTGCTCTCACAGAACCCTGACGATGGGTCAGTAGATGGTGTAGCCTTGGCAGGCAGCCTCACTACCCAGCAACAAACTGATTGTAGGCAAGTTCTCAATCAGTTTAGACATATGTTTTCACTGACACCCAGTCAGACCACCTGGTGCACTCATGAAGTGGACACTGGGGACAGTCTGCCTATTAAAAATAAGATTTATAGGCAACCTGACCATGTCAGGGACTGTATAAGGACTGAATTCCAGAAAATGTTGGAATTGGGAGTTATTGAACCCTCAGATAGCCCTTGGGCTAGTCCAGTGGTCCTTGTACCAAAACCTCACACCAGTGGTGGAAAAAGAGAGATGAGGTTTTGTGTGGACTACAGGGGTCTCAATGCAGTCACTAGGACTGATGCCCATCCAATACCAAGGGCAGATGAGCTCATAGATACTTTGGCCTCAGCCAAATATCTCAGCACATTTGACTTGACAGCTGGCTACTGGCAGATCAGACTAGCTGATACTGCAAAGCCCAAAACAGCATTCTCAACCCCTAGTGGGCATTATCAATTTGTGGTGATGCCCTTTGGTCTGAAGAATGCACCTGCCACTTTCCAGAGGTTGGTGAATACAGTTCTCACAGGTCTGGAAGCCTATAGTGCAGCATATCTAGATGATATTGCTGTCTTTAGCTCCACCTGGGAGGATCACCTGGTCCACCTCAGGAATGTTTTACAGGCCCTGCAAAAGGCAGGCCTGACTATCAAGGCCACTAAGTGCCAGATAGGGCAGAGTCAGGTTGTGTACCTGGGCCACCTTGTGGGTGGAGGCCAGGTTCAACCTTTACAGAGCAAGATCCAGACTACCATGGACTGGACTGCTCCCATTACCCAGACTCAGGTGAGAGCCTTCTTAGGCCTGACTGGGTACTATAGGAGATTTGTCAAGGGGTATGGATCAATAGTGACACCCCTGAATGACTTAACTTCTAAGAAAATGCCCAAAAAGGTTCAGTGGACAGTTAGCTGTCAAAAGGCATTTGATGACCTGAAGCAGGCCATGTGCACTGCTCCCATTCTACAGAGTCCTGATTACTCCAAGAAGTTCATTGTTCAAACTGATGCATCTGAATTGGGGGTAGGGGCTGTACTGTCACAATTGAATGAAGAAGGTCAGGATCAGCCAGTAGCTTTCATTAGCAGAAGGCTGACCCCTAGAGAGAAACGTTGGTCAGCCATAGAGAGGGAGGCCTTTGCTGTGGTCTGGGCTCTGAAGAAGTTGAGGCCATACTTGTTTGGTACACACTTCCTGGTTCAGACAGACCATAAGCCCCTCTTATGGCTAAAACAAATGAAGGGTGAAAACCCCAAACTGCTTAGGTGGTCCATTTCCCTACAGGGGATGGACTTTACAGTGGAACATAGACCTGGGAGTAACCATGCCAATGCAGATGGACTCTCTAGGTACTTCCACTTAGAACATGAATACTTAACTGGGCAAGGTTAGTTTAATGTCCCTACGTTTGGGGGGGTTGTGTAGGAGAGTAGGATCTGCTTCACATGGGTACCCCCACTTTTTGCTGATGCTTCACTGTTTTTCGACATTAGTCTGGCTGGGGCCCTGCTAATCAGAACCCCAGCCTAGCTGCTTCCTCTCTAAAATGGTTTCCATGTGCCTTAGGCACATCACTGATTGGAATCTGGAGTGCCCTTATAAGTCCCTAGTATATGGTATACTATGTACCAAGGGCATAGGTACCTCAGAGGCCTGCCAGGGGCTGCAGCATGTATTATGCCACCCCTGGAAGGCCATCCAAACTGACACCACAGGTCTGCTACTGCAGCCTGGGTAAGGTGGTGCATGCACCCCTTACTGTGATATAGGTTACCTATATCACTAAATACATACACACATATTAACCTATAAGTCACTCCTAAGGCAGGCCTTATCAATCCTAAAGGCAGAGTGCATGGTTCCTATGTGAGAGGGTGCCCCTGCATGAGCAGGGCCCCTCTGCAGTGTTCGGAGACCCTTCTCTGATGCTGTTTGTAGTGCAGCCTGACCATATACTCTTAAGCGCATTATAACCTCGCGTTAAATGCTAACTTTGGAATGGCTGCACCTAAACATGTCGTGTTTGGTGTCAAACATCTTGGAATACTACCCCCCCCACCAATTCTGGTGGCGGGGGTAGCATTCCACCCTTCTAGAGGGAAAGACATGTTAACTCTGGCTAGCCCGGTAACTTCTTTCCAAAGCCCTGGCATCACAAAATGGATGCTGCTGCCACAGACACGAGTCTGGCCTCCCGCTGCTGGACGAAACTCCAGCAGGGGAGGCCTGGACAATAGGTTTCCTGTCCCAGGGAGGTGTGACCATCTCCCCAGACAGGATAATGTGTATTGGGGCTGGGCGGGAGCACTTTCGGGTGCTTTGAAGTCCTGCACTGGGGGCACACTTGGTGTCCCTGTGCATACCCCAGTTCAAACCGGATCAGGGGCTTGCAGCCCCTGCTTTGGCGCGAACTGGACAAAGGGAAAGGGGTGTAGCCACCCCTCTGCCCTGACCCACCCATAGGTGGGGCCACAGAGTAGTCCAACCCCTATCCTTAGTATAAGTATAGGAACCCAGTCCTTAGGACTTTAGATTATCCCTGGATGAAACTCTGAAACTGAATCCTGGACCTTCGATGCTCTACTCACGATTAGAGGACAGAAGAATCTCCCTTGGGGTCAAGGAGTGACTCCCCTGCTTGGCAGGCACCAAAGAAGCATCTGTCCGGTTCGCATTTCTGAAGCTCCCGCCGGACGCCGAAGTCATCGCATCACCAGAGGTGGATTCTCAGACTTCCCCGAGGCTACCCTGAGTCCCCAGCAAAGCTGAGGCCCGTGGCTATTGTGGGTGACTTGAGACCGTGACCCCTGGACACCGAGCACATTTGCAAGTGCATCCTCTTCTGGGTCTCCCCTGAAGTCGTGCTTTGGGCTCCCAGTAGCCCTAGCATCCAGCACCAATTGCACCGAAGATCACTGGCCTCCACTCCACGAGTGTCCTGTGAGCCAGATCCACGTGCGGCATCTCGAGGCTCCTTCGCGGTCGCTAGCCCATTGGCTAGTAGCCCTTAACAAAGGCCAATCTTTTTCTAACTTGGAATCCTGGTTGCTCTAGGCCTGCCCTCACTTACTCTTGCTGGGTGAGTTCCCCAGACCTTGATGGTCTGCACCATCAACGATCTTCCTCTGCATCAAGACTTGCCGTTGCCAAGGCTTGTTGGGACCAATCCGGTCGCCGACAGCTCAGCACTCGACAGACATCGTGTCCCAGCCTGAATCCTGCTCCTGGTCACCGACAACGCCTCCTGGACCTCGTGGCTGAAGAGTCAAGACAACCGTCAACGCACCTGAAGCACTCAACATCGGTGGGCATCTGTCCATCGCCTTCCTGGTCACTGGCTAGTGACCCAGACTCTGTCCCCTCTGCTTTCAGGTTCTTCAGAACTCCGATCCACTCTTGGATCCACCCGGACACTTTTCACTTGGTCGCCAGCAGCACTTTGCAGCAGATCGCCATTCAAATCGACGACGAAACCCGACCCCGAAAGGCACCTATGCACCCGGCTTCCCTGGGTGAGGTAACACGAGTACTCCGGTGCTCCCGTGGGTAGAGACTCTTCAAAGTCCTAGATCTCAAAGGGTTTGCTCCAAGTCCTCCTTTAAGTGTCCCTTTTCTCTAATTTCCCGATCACGACTTTCTCCATAGAAGTCAACGGCGTATCGCGGTTGTGTATTTACACTGCACGCGTCCCCCGTGGGTCCCCTGTGTCACTACCTTGGGTGGTTCCTTGTGGTCCAAGCACTTCTAGAGGCTCTAGGCCTAGTGTCTAGTTCAGTCGTGGTTCTTATACCACTTTATTGGTATATGGTTTGGTACGCCCCTAGGGCCCAAACGTGTATTTGTGCTATTACTGTGTTTAAATAACTTATAACTTGTGTACTTCGAACTCTAGCCTCATAAAGAGACTAGAGGGGTGTGTTTAGTAATAAATACATATATTTTGAATATATACCTGCTGTGGTGCTCTTTCATTTGATCACTCAAGAGATTATAGACTGGTAAAACAAGCTGCTTTACATTCCTTCAAGACTTAGCCTGAAGGCTGCTCTCCATAGCTACCACTAGGATAGCTTTCAATAAGGTTGTCTTTAACCTATCTCCAATAAGGGGTTGTTTGGACTGGTGCAAGGTGCCCACTATAATTAGTGGACAGCATATACCAGGCCAACTTCTCACACTGGTGTTTCAGGGTTTAGGGCAGTTCAGTGGTGTTCGGGCAGTGTAGGGGGTCGTGCTGGGGGTAGTGTTTTAAGGTTTAGGGTAGTGCAGTGGTGCTTGTGTAGTGTAGGGGGTCGTGCTGGGGGTAGTGTTTTAGGGTTTAGGGTAGTGCAGTGGTGTTTGTGTAGTGTAGGGGGTCATGTTTTAGGGTAGTGCAGTGGTGTTTGGGTAGTGTAGGGGGTCGTGCTGGGGGTAGTGTTTTAGGATTTAGGTTAGTGCAGTGGTGTTTGGGTAGTGTAGGGGGTCGTGCTGGGGGTAGTGTTTTAGGGTTTAGGGTAGTGCAGTGGTGTTTGTGTAGTGTAGGGGGTCGTGCTGGGGGTAGTGTATTAGGGTTTATGGTAGTGCAGTGGTGCTTGTGTAGTGTAGGGGGTCGTGCTGGGGGTAGTGTTTTAGGGTTTAGGGCAGTGCAGTGGTGTTCGGGCAGTGTAGAGGGTCGTGCTGGGGCTGGTGTTTCAGGGGATTTGGGCAGAGCAGTGGTGTTCGGGCAGTGTAGGGGGTTGTGCTGGGGGTGGTGTTTCAGGGTTTAGGGCAGTGCAGTGGTGTTCGGGCAGTGTAGGGGGTCGTGCTGGGACTGGTGTTTCAGGGTTTAGGGCAGTGCAGTGGTGTTCGGGCAGTGTAGGGGGTCGTGCTGCGGCTGGCGTTTCAGGGTTTTGGGCAGAGCAGTGGTGTTTGGGCAGTGTAGGGGGTTGTGCTGGGGGTGGTGTTTCAGGGTTTAGGGCAGTGCAGTGGTGTTCGGGCAGTGTAGCAGGTCATGCTGGGGCTGGTGCTTGAGGGTTTAGGGCAGTGCAGTTGTGTTCGGGCAGTGTAGGGGGTCGTGCTGGGGCTGGTGTTTCAGGGTTTAGGGCAGTGCAGTGGTGTTCGGGCAGTGTAGGGGGTCGTGCTGGGGCTGGTGTTTCAGGGTTTTGGGCAGAGCAGTGGTGTTTGGGCACTGTAGGGGGTCGTACTGGGGGTGGTGTTTCAGGGTTTAGGGCAGTGCAGTGGTGTTCGGGCAGTGAAGGGGGGTCGTGCTGTGGCTGGTGTTTCAGGGTTTTGGGCAGAGCAGTGGTGTTCGGGCAGTGTAGGGGGTCATGCTGTGGGTGGTGTTTCAGGGTTTAGGGCAGTGCAGTGGTGTTCGGGCAGTGTAGGGGGTCTTGCTGGGGGTGGTGTTTCAGGGTTTAGGGCAGTGGTGTTCGGGCAGTGTAGGGGGTCTTGCTGGGGGTGATGTTTCAGGGTTTAGGACAGTGCAGTGGTGTTCGGGCAGTGTAGGGGGTCTTGCTGGGGTAGTGTTTCAGGGTTTAGGGCAGTGCAGTGGTGTTCGTGCAGTGTAGGGGGTCGTGCTTGGGGTGGTGTTTCAGGGTTTAGGGCACTGCAGTAGTGTTCGGGCAGTGTAGGGGGTCGTGCAGGGTGTGGTGTTTCAGGGTTTAAGGCAGTGCAGTGGTGTTCGGGCAGTGTAGGGGGTCGTGCTAGGGGTGGTGTTTCAGGGTTTAGGGCAGTGCAGTGGTGTTCGGGCAGTGTAGGGGGTCGTGCAGGGGTGGTGTTTCAGGGTTTAGGGCAGTGCAGTGGTGTTCAGGCAGTGTAGGGGGTCGTGCTGGGGCTGGTGTTTCAGGGTTTAGGGCAGTGCAGTGGTGTTCGGCCAGTGTAGGTGGTCTTGCTGGGGGTGGTGTCTCAGGGTTTAGTGAAGTGGTGTTCGGGCAGTGTAGGGGGTCTTGTTGGGGGTTGTGTTTCAGGGTTTAGGGCAGTGCAGTGGTGTTCGGGCAGTGTAGGGGGTCTTGCTGGGGCTGGTGTTTCAGGGTTTAGGGCAGTGCAGTTGTGTTCGGGCAGTGTAGGGGGTCTTGCTGGGGCTGGTGTTTCAGGGTTTAGGGCAGTGCAGTGGTGTTCGGGCAGTGTAGGGGGTCTTGCTGGGGCTGGTATTTCAGGTTTTAGGGCAGTGCAGTGGTGTTTGGGCAGTGTAGGGGGTCTTGCTGGGGCTGGTGTTTCAGGGTTTAGGGTAGTGCAGTGGTGTTCAGGCAGTGTATGGCGTCGTGCTGGGGCTGGTGTTTGAGGGTTTAGGGCAGTGCAGTGGTGTACGGGCAGTGTAGGGGGTCGTGCTGGGGCTGGTGTTTCAGGGTTTAAGGCAGTGCAGTGGTTTTCGGGCAGTGTAGGCGGTTGTGCTGGGGCTGATGTTTCACGGTTTAGGGCAGTGCAGTGGTCTTTGGGCAGTGTATGGGGTCGTGCTGGGGCTGGTGTTTCAGGGTTTAGGGCAGTGCAGTGGTGTTTGGGCAGTGTAGGGGGTCGTGCTGGGGCTGGTGTTTCAGGGTTTAGGGCAGTGCAGTGGTGTACGGGCAGTGTAGGGGGTCGTGCTGAAGCTGGTGTTTCAGGGGATTTGGGCAGAGCAGTGGTGTTCGGGCAGTGTAGGGGGTTGTGCTGGGGGTGGTGTTTCAGGGTTTAGGGCAGTGCAGTGGTGTTCGGGCAGTGTAGGGGGTCGTGCTGGGACTGGTGTTTCAGGGTTTAGGGCAGTGCAGTGGTGTTCGGGCAGTGTAGGGGGTCGTGCTGGGACTGGTGTTTCAGGGTTTAGGGCAGTGCAGTGGTGTTTGGGCAGTGTAGGGGGTCTTGCTGGGGGTAGTCTTTTAGGGTTTAGGGTAGTGCAGTGGTGTTCGGGCAGTATAGGGGGTCGTGCTGGGGCTGGTGTTTGAGGGTTTAGGGCAGTGCAGTTGTGTTCGGGCAGTGTAGGGGGTCGTGCTGGGGCTGGTGTTTCAGGGTTTTGGGCAGTGCAGTGGTATTCGGGCAGTGTACGGGGTCGTGCTGGGGCTGGTGTTTCAGGGTTTAGGGCAGTGCAGTGGTGTTGGGGCAGTGTTGGGGGTCGTGCTGGGGCTGGTGTTTCAGGGTTTAGGGCAGTGCAGTGGTGTTCGGGCAGTGTAGGGGGTCGTGCTGGGGCTTGTGTTTCAGGGTTTTGGGCAGAGCAGTGGTGTTCGGGCAGTGTAGGGGGTCGTGCTGGGGGTGGTGTTTCAGGGTTTAGGGCAGTGCAGTGGTGTTCGGGCAGTGTAGGGGGTCATGCTGGGACTGGTGTTTCAGGGTTTAGGGCAGTGCAGTGGTGTTTGGGCAGTGTAGGGGGTCGTGCTGTGGCTGGTGTTTCAGGGTTTTGGGCAGAGCAGTGGTGTTCGGGCAGTGTAGGGGGTCATGCTGTGGGTGGTGTTTCAGGGTTTAGGGTAGTGCAGTGGTGTTCGGGCAGTGTAGGGGGTCTTGCTGGGGGTGGTGTTTCAGTGTTTAGGGCAGTGGTGTTCGGGCAGTGTAGGGGGTCTTGCTGGGGGTGATGTTTCAGGGTTTAGGACAGTGCAGTGGTGTTTGGGCAGTGTAGGGGGTCTTGCTGGGATAGTGTTTCAGGGTTTAGGTCAGTGCAGTGGTGTTCGTGCAGTATAGGGGGTCGTGCTTGGGGTGGTGTTTCAGGGTTTAGGGCACTGCAGTAGTGTTCGGGCAGTGTAGGGGGTCGTGCAGGGTGTGGTGTTTCAGGGTTTAAGGCAGTGCAGTGGTGTTCGGGCAGTGTAGGGGGTCATGCTGGGGGTGGTGTTTCAGGGTTTAGGGCAGTGCAGTGGTGTTCGGGCAGTGTAGGGGGTCGTGCAGGGGGTGGTGTTTCAGGGTTTAGGGCAGTGCAGTGGTGTTCAGGCAGTGTAGGGCTTCGTGCTGGGGCTGGTGTTTCAGGGTTTAGGGCAGTGCAGTGGTGTTCGGGCAGTGTAGGGGTTCTTTCTGGGGGTGGTGTTTCAGGGTTTAGGGCAGTGGTGTTCGGGCAGAGTAGGGGTCTTGCTGGGGGAGATGTTTCAGGTTTTACGGCAGTGCAGTGGTGTTCAGGCAGTGTAGGGGGTCTTGCTGGGGGTAGTGTTTCAGGGTTTAGGGCAGTGCAGTGGTGTTCGTGCAGTGTAGGGGGTCGTGCTGGGGGTGATGTTTCAGGGTTTACAGCAGTGCAGTGGTGTTCAGGCAGTGTAGGGGGTCTTGCTGGGGGTAGTGTTTCAGGGTTTAGGGCAGTGCAGTGGTGTTCGTGCAGTGTAGGGGGTCGTGCTGGGGATGGTGTTTCAGGGTTTAGGGCAGTGCAGTGGTGTTCGGGCAGTGTAGGGGGTCGTGCTGGGGCTGGTGTTTCATGGTTTTGGGCAGAGCAGTGGTGTTCGGGCAGTGTAGGGGTCGTGCTGGGGTTGGTGTTTCAGGGTTTAGGGCAGTGCAGTGGTGTTCGAGCAGTGTAGGGGGTCGTGCTGGGGGTGGTGTTTCAGGGTTTAGGGCAGTGGTGTTCGGGCAGTGTAGGGGGTCTTGCTGGGGGTGATGTTTCAGGGTTTAGGGCAGTGCAGTGGTGTTCGGGCAGTGTAGGGGTCGTGCTGGGACTGGTGTTTCAGGGGATTTGGGCAGAGCAGTGGTATTCGGGCAGTGTAGGGGTTGTGCTGGGGGTGGTGTTTCAGGGTTTAGGGCAGTGCAGTGGTGTTCGGGCAGTGTAGGGGGTCGTGCTGGGACTGGTGTTTCAGGGTTTAGGGCAGTGCAGTGGTGTTCGGGCAGTGTAGGGGGTCGTGCTGCTGCTGGTGTTTCAGGGTTTTGGGCAGAGCAGTGGTGTTTGGGCAGTGTAGGGGGTCATGCTGGGGGTGGTGTTTCAGGGTTTAGGGCAGTGCAGTGGTGTTTGGGCAGTGTAGGGGGTCTTGCTGGGGGTAGTCTTTTAGGGTTTAGGGTTGTGCAGTGGTGTTCGGGCAGTGTAGGGGGTCGTGCTGGGGCTGGTGTTTCAGGGTTTTGGGCAGTGCAGTGGTATTCGGGCAGTGTACGGGGTCGTGCTGGGGCTGGTGTTTCAGGGTTTATGGCAGTGCAGTGGTGTTCGGGCAGTGTAGGGGGTCGTGCTGGGACTGGTGTTTCAGGGTTTAGGGCAGTGCAGTGGTGTTCGGGCAGTGTAGGGGTTCTTGCTGGGGCTGGTGTTTCAGGGTTTTGGGCAGAGCAGTGGTGTTCGGGCAGTGTAGGGGGTCGTGCTGGGGGTGGTGTTTCAGGGTTTTGGGCAGTGCAGTGGTATTCGGGCAGTGTAGGGGGTCGTGCTGGGACTGGTGTTTCAGGGTTTAGGGCAGTGAAGTGGTGTTTGGGCAGTGTAGGGGGTCGTGCTGTGGCTGGTGTTTCAGGGTTTTGGGCAGAGCAGTGGTGTTTGGGCAGTGTAGGGTGTCATGCTGTGGGTGGTGTTTCAGGGTTTAGGGCAGTGCAGTGGTGTTCGGGCAGTGTAGGGGGTCTTGCTGGGGGTGGTGTTTCAGGGTTTAGGGCAGTGGTGTTCGGGCAGTGTAGGGGGTCTTGCTGGGGGTGATGTTTCAGGGTTTAGGACAGTGCAGTGGTGTTCGGGCAGTGTAGGGGGTCTTGCTGGGATAGTGTTTCAGGGTTTAGGTCAGTGCAGTGGTGTTCGTGCAGTATAGGGGTCGTGCTTGGGGTGGTGTTTCAGGGTTTAGGGCTCTGCAGTAGTGTTCGGGCAGTGTAGGGGGTCGTGCAGGGTGTGGTGTTTCAGGGTTTAAGGCTGTGCAGTGGTGTTCGGGCAGTGTAGGGGGTCGTGCTGGGGGTGGTGTTTCAGGGTTTAGGGCAGTGCAGTGGTGTTCGGGCAGTGTAGGGGGTCGTGCAGGGGGGTGTTTCAGGGTTTAGGGCAGTGCAGTGGTGTTCAGGCAGTGTAGGGGGTCGTGCTGGGGCTGGTGTTTCAGGGTTTAGGGCAGTGCAGTGGTGTTCGGGCAGTGTAGGGGGTCTTGCTGGGGGTGGTGTTTCAGGTTTTAGGGCAGTGGTGTTCGGGCAGAGTAGGGGGTCTTGCTGGGGGAGATGTTTCAGGTTTTACGGCAGTGCAGTGGTGTTCAGGCAGTGTAGGGGGTCTTGCTGGGGGTAGTGTTTCAGGGTTTAGGGCAGTGCAGTGGTGTTCGTGCAGTGTAGGGGGTCGTGCTGGGGGTGATGTTTCAGGGTTTACGGCAGTGCAGTGGTGTTCAGGCAGTGTAGGGGGTCTTGCTGGGGGTAGTGTTTCAGGGTTTAGGGCAGTGCAGTGGTGTTCGTGCAGTGTAGGGGGTCGTGCTGGGGATGGTGTTTCAGGGTTTAGGGCAGTGCAGTGGTGTTCGGGCAGTGTAGGGTGTCGTGCTGGGGCTGGTGTTTCATGGTTTAGGGCAGTGCAGTGGTGCTTGGGCAGTGTAGGGGGTCGTGCTGGGGCTGGTGTTTCAGGGTTTTGGGCAGAGCAGTGGTGTTCGGGCAGTGTAGGGGTCGTGCTGGGGTTGGTGTTTCAGGGTTTAGGGCAGTGCAGTGGTGTTCGAGCAGTGTAGGGGGTCGTGCTGGGGGTGGTGTTTCAGGGTTTAGGGCAGTGGTGTTCGGGCAGTGTAGGGGTCTTGCTGGGGGTGATGTTTCAGGGTTTAGGGCAGTGTAGTGTTGTTCGGGCAGTGTAGGGGGTCTTGCTGGGGGTAGTGTTTCAGGGATTAGGGCAGTGCAGTGGTGTTCGGGCAGTGTAGGGGGTCGTGCTGGGGGTGGTGTTTCAGGGTTTAGGGCAGTGCAGTGGTGTTCGGGCAGTGTAGGGGGTCGTGAAGGGGGTGGTGTTTCAGGGTTTAGGGCAGTGCAGTGGTGTTCTGGCAGTGTAGGGGGTCATGCTGGGGATGGTGTTTCAGGGTTTAGGGCAGTGCAGTGGTGTTCGGGCAGTGTAGGGGTCGTGCAGGGGCTGGTGTTTCAGGGTTTAGGGCAGTGCAGTGGTGTTCGGGCAGTGTAGGGGGTCGTGCTGGGGGTAGTGTTTTAGGGTTTAGGGTAGTGCAGTGGTGCTTGTGTAGTGTAGGGGGTCGTGCTGGGGGTAGTGTTTTAGGGTTTAGGGTAGTGCAGTGGTGTTTGTGTAGTGTAGGGGGTCATGTTTTAGGGTAGTGCAGTGGTGTTTGGGTAGTGTAGGGGGTCGTGCTGGGGGTAGTGTTTTAGGATTTAGGTTACTGCAGTGGTGTTTGGGTAGTGTAGGGGGTCGTGCTGGGGGTAGTGTTTTATGGTTTAGGGTAGTGCAGTGGTGTTTGTGTAGTGTAGGGGGTCGTGCTGAGGGTAGTGTTTTAGGGTTTATGGTAGTGCAGTGGTGCTTGTGTAGTGTAGGGGTCGTGCTGGGCGTAGTGTTTTAGGGTTTAGGGTAGTGCAGTGGTGTTTGTGTAGTGTAGGGGTCATGTTTTAGGGTAGTGCAGTGGTGTTTGGGTAGTGTATGGGGTCGTGCTTGGGGTAGTGTTTTAGGGTTTAGGGTAGTGCAGTGGTATTTGTGTAGTGTAGGGGGTCATGCTGGGGGTAGTGTTTTAGGGTTTAGGATAGTGCAATGGTGCTTGTGTAGTGTAGGGGGTCGTGCTGGGGGTAGTGTTTTAGGGTTTAGGGTGGTGCAGTGGTGTTTTTGTAGTGTAGGGGGTCATGTTTTAAGATGCAACGCTCCAATACCTGACCAGTCTGCACTACATAAAACTGCAAAAAAACTAAAAATAAAAAGTGTTTTGCACACTTTTGTCATTGGGCTATATGTGGGCTACATCTGGGTAATATTTGTGCTACATTTGGACTCTTTTTTCTCTGGTGGCCATCTTGGAAGACTTCTTTGTTATGGAGTTTCCTAATTTCCTCATTTACTGCAGTCTCCTCAGTAGGAAATGCTTTCAGTTTTTACTTTGATTCCATCAAGAAGGCATTCAGATGTGTCACACATTTGCCATAAATTCAGAATGTTAGCACTCTAGTTGCTCATTAGATCACTGTAGTAAAGCTACTGCTCACCAGGGAGTTAACTGGAAGTCTGCTGCTGGTATTGAAAGTGATTGTTTCAGTCTGCATATCAGATTTTTCTAATGAAATAGAAGAGGATTTGAGATCTCACTTAAAACATGCCCTAATTTTTCTTTCTGCAGCACTAACCATAATTTCGATTTCAAAAAGAACACCCTCATTTTGTTCCTTTTTAAATTAAATGTTTTAAGTGTTACCGGTTTATTCCAATCAAGTTGGCTTCAGGTGTGCCATAATGTTGTCATAAGTAAGGCTGTTAGCACTCTAGTTGTTCTTTAGAACACTCTGGGAAGCTGCAGTAGAACACAAAGGAATCAACTGACAGTCTCTGCCCTTGTTGGATGTACATGTTTTACTGAGAATGTCAGACTTCATTCTCACATGACTGAGAAAGATAATGTGAATTTGCAGAAAATATGCTCTCATTTTAGCTTCTGGAGCACCTTCCAAAACTCTATGAGACAAGCATGTGAAAATAGTTTTCTCTCAAACATGATTCATGATATATCCCAGCAGAAGGTTTTTCACAGGGTAAAATCACCTTAGAACACACCACAATTCCTGAAATTAGTATGGTACCATCAACAAATGAATTCTAATGTAACTGAAGTCTGTTATCACCCTTTATAGTTCTTCTTTTGGTAACCCTCAAAATCTTTGATTCACTACAATGCATTTCAATGGGGTACTATCATGTATATTGGTCCCAAGATGGCTGCCAGCAATTCCCGGATGAAGTGCTGACAGCCAATCAGATCTCACAATGACATGTGTGGTTAGGCTCCGCCCAGATATATATGTGATTTTACTTTTGATTTTCTCAGGAACTACCAAACGGATTTACACCATTTAACCAAAAGGCACGACTCTGAACCAAGGGCTACCTTTGTGCCAAATTTGGTGTAATTCCGTTCAGCAGTTTGGGCTGTAGCTGCGACTAAAGGTTCCTATGGAAAATTGCATGGGGAAAACATGTTTTGGGACCCCCCTTGTTTCTCGGCCCCCGCTTGCCGAATCACCCCAAAACTTTCAGGATAGGAGCAGACCGGAGCGCCCCACAAGGTTTGAAAATTTCGCGAAGATTCGTCAACCGGCGCCAAAGGTATTGGAAATAGAATGTTGTGAATTTCCTAGGAAAAATTGGTCCTAACTATAACTATCTACTGGCGACCGCCAGTAGATAATATACACATGACAACACAACTCCCATTCCAAAAGGAAAACGAGCACGCACACGAGGCTGCAAAGTAAAAAACTTCTTTATTTCATCCGGCCTTCCTCAGCCCAAGAAGTCAAGAGAGACGCGTTTCGACTGACGCAGCAGCCTTTATCAATCTAGTTTGGCGCCATTTTTTTAAACCATTATATACTGGCAAAATCATGAACATGAAAAAAACCCTCTGTATAATTCATGAACATAAACAAAATACAACTTATAGTAAAGAACAGCAATTGTACCGTCCTATAAGAGATGTATAAAAGGAATACTATTATGGTGTTAACAATTGCAAAACACAGCAATAATTGCTATGGACTAACTGAATGTTTACACATGAATAGTGTTTATGTGCTGCTGCACTGTATGAATAGTTCCATAATTAAAGCTAGCCCAAATTGTGTAAATATTGCACGTTTGAATGTAGACCACAGACCGAAGTATATAAAATCAGTTAATGTCAGGCTTTAAAAAGAACAGCATGAGCCGACATATACTGCTCCCGCATTTAAAAGTGCTGTGTATATTTGGGTTTTGAAAGTGAACTGCTGTAAGAAGATGCGCGCATTGGCGGCTCAGCGTGTAATATACAAAATGCGATGTGCACTATTTACACCGCTCAACACTTACAATATTATAACAAATCAACTGACGTGCTACAATGTAATCGGAATGGAAAACTAATAAAGACATTGAGGTGGAAAATTTCCCACGCACAAATACAATGAGGGAACCCAAATGGGTAGTGTCTCTTATGCACACAAAGTCTTTGAAAATACATTGCAATGAAATACAGTTCGCACATTAGTTCAATGTATGCTGATAGTCAAGAGGCCGTTCTATAGCGCTGTCAAGCACATCCTCACGTCATGTTTGAAAATAGCACAACAGTTCAAACCCCCGGCATAAATACAGTACAAATTCGGAGTTGGGGAAGGCCATGTGGTGATAAAAATGTCTCTAGCTGTGCAATCCTCACCGTTAGGCATCGGCTTTCACAGTGCCCAGTCACCGGAACTCCTTCGGTATTGCGGGTCAGATTGCAGGACGGAAAGGAAGGATACCGCCTCAATTATCTACTGGCGGTCGCCAGTAGATAGTTATAGTTAGGACCTATTTTCCATAGGAAATCCACAACATTCTATTTGAAATAACGTTGGCGCCGGTTGACGAATCTTCGTGAAATTTTCCAACTTGTTGGGGCGCTCCGGTTTGCTCCTATCCTGAAAGTCTTGTGGTGATTCGTAGAGCGGGGGCCAAGAAAAAAGGGGGGTCCCAAAACGTGTTTTCCCCATTCAATTTTCCATAGGAACCTTTAGTCGCAGCTACAGCCCGAACTGCTGAACGGAATTACACCAAATTTGGCAAAAAGGTAGCCCTTGGTTCAGAGTCGTGACTTTTGGTTAAATGGTGTAAATCCGTTTGGTAGTTCCTGAGAAATTTGAAAAAGAAAACACATATATATCTGGGCGGAGCCTAACCAAACATGTCATCGTGAGATCTGATTGGCTGTCAGCACTTCATCCTGGAATTGCTGGCAGCCATCTTGAGACCAATATAAATGATAGTAGCCCATTGAAATGCATTGTAGTGAATCGAAGATTTTGAGGGTTACCAAAAGGAGAACTATAAAGGGTGATAACAGACTTTAGTTACATTAGAATTCATTTGTTGATGGTACCATACTAATTTCAGGAATTGTGGTGTGTTCTAAGGTGATTTTACCCTGTGAAAAACCTTCTGCTGGGATATCATGAATCATGTTTGAGAGAAAACTATTTTCACATGCTTGTCACATACAGTTTTGGAAGGTGCTCCAGAAGCTAAAATGAGAGCATATTTTCTGTAAATTCACATTATCTTTCTCAGTCATGTGAGAATGAAGTCTGACATTCTCAGTAAAACATGTACATCCAACAAGGGCAGAGACTGTCAGTTGATTCCTTTGTGTTCTACTGCAGCTTCCCAGAGTGTTCTAAAGAACAACTAGAGTGCTAACAGCCTTACTTATGACAAAAGTATGGCACACCTGAAGCCATCTTGATTGGAATAAACTGGTAACACTTAAAACATTTAATTTAAAAAGGAACAAAATGATGGGGTTCATTTTGTCATAGAAATTATGGTTAGTGCTGTAGAAAGAAAAATTAGGACATGTTTCAAGTGTCATCTCAAATATCTTCCTGTTATATTTCAACAGGAGCAGCCTGTCAGTTGATGCCTTTGTGTTCTACTGCAGCTTCCCAGAGTGTTCTAAAGAACAACTAGAGTGCTAACAGTCTTACTTATGACAAAATGATGGCACACCTGAAGGCATCTTGATTGGAATAAACTGGTAACACTTAAAACATTTAATTTAAAAAGGAACAAAATGAGGGGGTTCATTTTGCCATAGAAATTATGGTTAGTGCTGTAGAAAGAAAAATTAGGACATGTTTTAAGTGAGATCTCAAATATCTTCCTGTTATATTTCAACAGGAGCAGCCTGTCAGTTGATGCCTTTGTGTTCTACTGCAGCTTCCCAGAGTGTTCTAAAGAACAACTAGAGTGCTAACAGCAGCCTTACTTATGACAAAATTATGGCACACCTGAAGCCAACTTGATTGGAATAAACTGGTAACTCTTAAAACATTTAATTTAAAAGGAACAAAATGAGGGGGTTTATTTTGTCATAGAAATTATGGTTAGTTCTGTAGAAAGAAAAATTAGGACATGTTTTAAGTGAGATCTCAAATATCTTCCTGTTATATTCAACAGGAGCAGCCTGTCAGTTGATGCCTTTGTGTTCTACTGCAGCTTCCCAGAGTGTTCTAAAGAACAACTAGAGCGCTAACAGTCTTACTTATGACAAAAGTATGGCACACCTGAAGCCATCTTGATTGGAATAAACTGGTAACACTTAAAACATTTAATTTAAAAAGGAACAAAATGAGGGGGTTCATTTTGCCATAGAAATTATGGTTAGTGCTGTAGAAAGAAAAATTAGGACATGTTTCAAGTGTGATCTCAAATATCTTCCTGTTATATTTCAACAGGAGCAGCCTGTCAGTTGATGCCTTTGTGTTCTACTGCAGCTTCCCACAATGTTCAAAAGAACAACTAGAGCGCTAACAGTCTTACTTATGACAAAATTATGGCACACCTGAAGCCATCTTGATTGGAATAAACTGGTAACTCTTAAAACATTTAATTTAAAAAGGAACAAAATGAGGGGGTTCATTTTGACATAGAAATTATGGTTAGTGCTGTAGAAAGAAAAATTAGTGCTAAAAAACTACCCCCAGCACGACACCCTACACTACCCAAACATAACTGCACTACCCTAAACCCTAAAACACTACCACCAGCACGACTACCTACACTACCCAAACACCACTGCACTACCCTAAACCCTAAAACACTACCCCCAGCATGACTCCCTACACTACCCAAACACCACTGCACTACACTAAACCCTAAATATACCCCAGCATGACCTCCCACACTACACAAACACCACTGCACTACCCTAAACCCTAAAACACTACCCCCAGCATGACCCCTACACTACACAAACACCACTGCACTACCCTAAACCCTAAAACACTAACCCCAGCATGACCCCCTACACTACCCAAACACCACTGCACTACCATATACCCTAAAACACGACCCCTACACTACACAAACACGACTGCACTACCCTAAACCCTAAAACACTACCCACAGCATGACCACCTTCACTACACAAACACCACTGCACTGCCCTAAACCCTAAAACACTACCCCAGGACTACCCCCTACACTACCCAAACACCACTGCACTAACATAAACCCTAAAACACTACCCCCAGCACAACCCCCTACACTACACAAACACCACTGCACTACCCTAAACCCTAAAACACTACCCACAGCACGACTCCCTACACTACCCAAACACCACTGCACTACCCTAAACCCTAAATCTACCCCCAGCACGACCCCTACACTACCCAAACACCACTGCACTACCCTAAACCATAAAACACTACCCCCAGCATGTCCCCTTCACTACACAAACACCACTGCACTACCCTAAACCCTAAAACACTACCACCAGCATGACTCCCTATACTACTCAAACACCACTGTACTACCCTAAACCCTAAAACACTACCCCAGCATGACCCCCTACACTACCCATACACCACTGCACTACCCTAAACCCTAAAACACTACCACCAGCATGACCCCCTACACTACTGCACTACCCTAAACCCTAAAACACTACCCCCAGCACGACCCCCTACACTACCCAAACACCACTGCACTACCCTAAACCCTAAAACACTACCCCCAGCACGACCCCCTACACCACCCAAACACCACTGCACTACCCTAAACCCTAGAAAAGAAACCCCCACCCCATGCCCAATCCCCTTACCTCTCACTCCTCATGGTTCCTCTCTCCTCGTGGTTCCTGCTTCACGTCATCTCTGAGGGGCGGTGCACGTCGTTGTGTGGAAACGGAACAGCCTCTGTTTCTTTACAACGACATGGATCGTCTACATGTTTTTTAGAACGCATGGTCATTTACCATACATACCTTTACAACAAAATTCGTTGTAAAGGCATGCGTGGTAAATGACCATGCGTTCTAAAAAAATGCGTAGTAATGACTTTGTGATGTACAACGCATGCGTGGTAATGCATGCGTTGTAATGGTATCGCAAAGTAAAAAAGTAGTTGTAACGGCTGTTTACCCATCGAAGCTGGCCCCTGTTCTTCAGTGAGACGTTTATTTGATTAATTAGGAGGAAGGAATGTGTTTTTTTACCGAAAAGTGCATTCCCGGCTGTTGTATTGTGAAAGTGTCCGCGTGGCCTGGTTTCACTTCCGGTGAGAGAGTGGAAGAGTCTGTTTGGATCTAAAGGAGTTCTGTTGTTGGACGGGGCCAGCGCGACAAGTCATCAGAAAACATAGCTAATGGAAAGCGTCCTCCCTGAAGTGTGGAGCAGTGCCATGAGAGGTCAACGAGTGTGCGTCCCACCGCAGTATGACCGTATTGCGTGACCCATGTGCCACCTCCAGGGTATGGGAGGCAGAAGCGGCATCGCAGGTCCTCTTGAAGACCGTTGTAGCACTAATTCTACATTTTAGAACTAGGGCATTTTAACTTTGTTGTTCCTGCCAGATACAAAGAGAAGATCCTGTGTTATTCAGTGCCCTCGTTACCTTTTTTGTGGGTTGTGGTGCTTGTCACTTCGCTGCCCCGCCGGTGCACACGACTGGGCACCCCACCTCGTGTGCCATCTGCAGGGCCTCTGCTCTCGGATCACTGGTTTCGGTTTCTGGAGTGGCAACATAAACAGTTGCTCCCAAAGGACTAGCCTCAACACTTAGGTGAATATCCCCTGCACCAGCATTCCACGGAAAGTCTTTCCTAGCTCTCCCACGTCAACGAGCACGGCTCCGCTCGCGACACCGTATGACGTCATCGGAGCCACAAGAGGACCTCGTCGGCGTGCTGTCATCAGTTCCACCCATTTTTTCCGTGCCACCGAGGCAAACTGGGGACCGAGACATTTTAACATGTATACATAGTATAATAAATATATATATTCACTGAAAAAACCATAGGTTTCAGGCACGTTATAGTTAGAAATTAGCATTTAAAAAACCTTAGAAATTCACTGAAAAAACCATAGGTTTCAGGCACGTTATAATTTGAAATTAGCATTTAAAAACCTTAGAAATTCACTGAAAAAACCATAGGTTTCAGGGGCGTTATAGTTATTTGGACATTTCACTCGTACAAAACCATAGAAATTCCCCGTTATAGTTAGTTCAGCTAACTATAACTCGCGGCATCCCGCAATGCACTGCTGATGACGTCACATATTACATCACTCATGACATGGTCAGTGACATCACTCATGACATCACTGATGACATCTCAAATGACATCACTGATTACATCACTGATGACATCATCCAGTGAATGTGTGTTTTTCTGAAAATTAAATATGTTTTATATATGTATATCTCAAGGTCGATGGAAGAATAAATGGATATATAAGTGTCTAAATGGATGATTTTTTTGTAAAATTGATTGTATAACTGACTAAGTGTATCTTAGTGAATACATGGGTTAGTGAGTAATGTTTAAATATGAAAATATCTGTATCAGTCTCTCACTTTGTGTATAAGTGGCTGCATGGGTTGGTGAGTAGCTACATGAGTGTCTATATGGGTTATTAGTTGGTTTTTGAGTATCAGTATGAGTGTCTGAGTGTCTGTATGGTTCGGTGGGGGTATTACTTAGTGCATAGATGCATGAATGAGTGACTCACTGTTTGTATGTGTTGAAGACAGCATGTGTGCAGGACTGTATAGGTGGATGAGTATGTGTATGGGTGTGTTAGTGAGTGAATGACTGTCTCAATAGTGTCTTTATGAGTAACTACATATGTTTTAAACTAGTATATGTGAGTATTGGTGTATATAAGTGAGTATATGTGAGAGTGAGAGATTGGAAGAGTTCTTGCACAAATAAGTAGGTGTTTCTATAAGTGATTGTTTAAGAGAGTAAGTATGTGTAAGTTTCTGTAGAAGTAAGTGTGGTAGTGTGTGTATAACTGTATATGCAAGTAAATGGATGTTTGATACTTTGTTTGCATGTGTGACTATGTGTGTGAGTAACTCTATGGATGAGTGGCAGTGTGTAACAGGATGTATAGGTGTATGAGGACATATGATGAGTGAGTACATGTATGAGTGACTGTATAGGGACTGTTGGTGAATGAGTGGATGTGTGTGTAGATCTTGGAATTACTGAATAGGTGTGTTGTAACTGGTATTGGTATGTCCATTGTTTTGAAAATGTTAGTTTGTATTTTTGAGTGTGTGTATCAAAGGTTATATTAGGGTGAGAGGAGGTCTGCCACTCTATCACAAGGATGATGTCATCAGTGATGTCATCAGTGATGTCATTTGAGATGTCATCAGTGATGTCATGAGTGATGTCACTGACCATGTCATGAGTGATGTAATATGTGACGTCATCAGCAGTGCATTGCGGGCGCGCGAGTTATAGTTAGCTGAACTAACTATAACGGGGGAATTTCTATGGTTTTGTACGAGTGAAATGTCCAACTAACTATAACGCCCCTGAAACCTATGGTTTTTTCAGTGAATATATATATAAATTACCTACTGGTGGTCGCCAGTAGGTAGTTATAGTTAGGACCTTGTTTCCATAGGAAAAGTGTTTTTTCTTTTGCCAAAATCTTTGGTGCCGTTTGACGAATCTTCGCAAAATTCTCAAAACTAATGGGGCGCTCCGGTCAGCTCCTGTCTTGAAAGTTTTGGGGTGATTCGTCAAGCAGGGGCCGAGAAAAAAGGGGGTCCCAAAATGTGTTTTCTCCATGGTAATTTCCATAGGAAACTTTTGTCGCGGCTACAGCTTGAACTGCTGAACGGAATTACACCAAATTTGGCAGAAAGATAGCTCTTGGTCCAGAGTGCACTCTTTGCTTCAAATGGTGTAAATCTGTTCAGTTGTTTTTGAAATATAAAAGGAAAAATAAATATTGATATCTGGGGGGAGCCTAACCACACATCTCATCTGATTGGCTGTCAGCACTTCATCCAAGACATGTTGGCAGCCATCTTGGGACCAATATACATGATAGCACCCTATTAAAATGCATTGTAGTGAACGGAAGGTTTCGAGGGTCACAAAATGGAGAACGTATAAAGGGTGATAACAGACTTTAGTTACATTATAAATCATTTGTTGATGGTACCATACTAATTTTAGGAATTGTGGTGTGTTATAAGGTGATTTTACCCTGTGAAAAAGCCTTCTACTGGGATATCATGAATCATGTTTGAGAGAAAACTATTTTCTCATGCTTTTCCCATAGAGGTTTGGAAGGTGCTCCAGAAGCTGAAATGACAGCATATTTTCTGTAAATTCACATTATCTTTCTCAGTCATGTGAGAATGAAGTCAGAAATTGTCAGTAAAACATGTACATCCAACAAGGGCAGAGACTGTCAGTTAATTCCTTTGTGTTCTATTTCAGCTTCCCAAAGTGTTCTAAAGAACAACTAGAGCGCTAACAGTCTTACTTATGACAAAAGTATGGCACACCTGAAGCCATCTTGATTGGAATAAACTGGTAACACTTAAAACATTTAATTTAAAAAGGAATAAAATGAGGGGGTTCATTGTGCCACAGAAATTATGATTAGGGCTCCCGGTTTTATGGTATTTATTTTTTTGCCATTTCCGTCTGTATTTATCCATATTTATTTTTTGGGCATTTTTTCTGTATTTATCCACTATTTTTGCCTCAAACAAAAGACGACGCTACAGCTAGTATTTTTCCACATTTATTTAAATTGACAATGCACACATGCGCTCGGTTGTTATTGGTCAACACTATACATTCATCTGAAAACTTTGCCATTTTCAGAATGTCCCAAATATGCTTAAAAGTGCTATAACATGCCATTTGTCTCAGAGCCTTGCAGTTTCTGTCATCGGCAGAGTGCCACATCCTCTCCCCCACTGAACACCATACTGCCCCACTGAGAGAAACTCGCACTGCCTTCAGCTACAACTCAATTGTGCCCCGCTATAAACACCTGGAAGCAATTCAATTCAAATTATGCACTAGACTACAGTAATATGCTGCCTGAAAAAAGTAACAACATACTGGAAAAAAGCAAACATTCATAGGGAATACAACTTAAAGCTTTTACACTCATTATTCAGAAATCAATGAGTGTTTTTGCTTGAAAAGCTAACAACATGAAAAGAAAAGTCTTTGATGAAGTGAATGGCAGGTGGAGGTTGAAATTTGGAGAGGCCCCAGCACAGTGTTCGATGAGTGTGAATGGTGGATGGAGGTTGAGAAGAGAAGAGTCACCGGCACGGTGTCTAATGGGCATGAATACAGGTGGGAGTGAAATAACAAGATATTACGAGAGATGCAAGCCCAATGTTGGATGGATGTGAATTATGGGTGCAGAGTGAAATAACAAGAGGGGCCAGCGCAGTGTTTGGTGGGTATGCATGGAGAATGGATGAAGAGAGACGCTAGCACGTTTGATGGGCATGAATCCAGGTGGTGGTGAAATAAACAAGAGTCACCATGACCCAATCAGACATTATCAAACATTCTGAAATCCTTATTGTTGGTGACTGCTCGTCCTGCCAAATTGGGTTAAAAGACATTGTGGGATTTGTTTTTCCTTTTCATGGGTTGGACCTCCTAGGCCATGCCGGGATGTTGATAGCACGGTTGTCACAATGAATATCCAGACATCACGGACAGCCTTGTACTTTTGGAGTGTCTGATGGTCTAGGAAAAAGAACTAAGGGTCAATGCTGAAATGTAGCGCCTTGATGATGTGGGATGCGCGTCTGTCACTGGTGTGCAAGGACATGTGAGGGACACGCACACTCGGCTTCACTCAGAGATGTTACTGTGAAAGTTGCACAGGGTCACTTTGCAAGCAGTGAAGGCTGCGGGTCTCTCTCCCTCGTCTACAGAAGCACCGAGGACCAGGCAAAACAGAAGTCGCCCATGCTGAAGTAGCCGAGTCCTCACTCAGTAACCAGTCTCAATCCTGCACCGAGGCCGCCATTCACAGGGAGACAGCAGAGATCTCAGTCTCGTGCCCATCCAGTCGTAGGGGAGCACAGGGCTCATACCTGCTGAGTCCTTGCCACAACTAAGGATAGATTAGCAGTATGTACCCATCCCTTCATTGGACTCTCACCACTGTGTGCCATCCCTAGATCTCCCCTAACGATAAGATGGGGGCCGAGATCGGACAGTGGATTACCAGTGGAACAGAACCTGTGCGCGTGATACATGCCCGTACCGTCCTTCGCCTGTCACTGGAGCAGTACCTCTGAGTGCTAGTATGGAGCTGGTTACAGAGGCGCAACTAGAGCCAAATTTCGTGGGGGCTCTAAGAAGGGGTGAAAGAACAACAAAGCCCCATTAACAAGTAAATGGTCTTTCAAAGACCTGTGAAGTACTCGGGGGCGGCTGTGTGTGTGCCCGGGAAGATGTCTCTGCCTGGGCTGACACCTCTTAACCCTCTAAGGAGGGAGACACCAGATGGTTGGGGGTGTGATTCTATTGATGTCAATGAAGACCTCACTCGAGGGCGGAGCGGAGCCCGGGAAATGGCTGGGGCATCAAAATGTACTAGTATTTTCCCGTTTTTATATATAAATACAGATAAAGGAAAACTTGTTTTCCGTCTGTATTTATATGTAAAAATCCGTTTAAACGGAAAACCAGGAGCCCTAATTATGATTAGTGCTGCAGAAAGAAAAATTAGGGCACATTTTAAGTGACTTCTCAAATCCTCTTCTATTTCATTAAAAAATTCTGTCATGCAGACCGAAACATGCACTTTCAATACCAGCAGCAGACTTCCAGTTAACTCCCTGGTGAGAAGTAGCTTTACTAGAGTGATCTAATGAGCAACTAGAGTGTTAACATTCTGAATTTATAGCAAATGCGTGACACATCTGAAAGCTTTCTTGATGGAATCAAAGCAAAAATCTGAAAGCATTTCCTACTGAGGAGACTGCAGTAAATGAGGAAATTAGGAAACTTCATAACAAATAAGTCTCCCAAGATGGCCACCAGAGAAAAAAGAGCCCAAATTTAGCACAAATATCACCCAACTGTAGCCCACGTATAGCCCACTGACAGAAATACGCAAAACACTTTTTTTTTTTTTCTAGTGCAGACTGGTCAGGTATTGGAGAGTTGCATCTTACTTGGACCCCTTAGTGCGTATTTTGCACAAAGTACTTGAGATTAATCTTGCGAAACATTGAACTTTACTATTCTGTTAAACTGAAGTTGCTCTGAGCCGGGCTTTGTAACACCCATTTTTACCTACTGGTTTTAATTAATTCTTATTGTATTGTATTAAGAAAGAGGATTTACTGTTTTTATGTACACTTTTATGATCTATGTTTCTAAATCAGATCGAATAAAGTTTATTGAATTGAATTGAAGTCTCCCAAGATGGTCACCAGAGAAAAAGGAGCCCAAATGTAGCACAAATATCACCAAGATGTAGCCCACGTATAGCCCAATGACAGAAGTGTGGAAAACACTTTTTATTTTTTGTTTTTTTGCAGTTTTATATAGGGCAGACTGGTCAGGTACTGGAGTGCTTTATATGATGATTGGTTACATCACACAAGTACAAATTCATTTTGGTTGTAGGCATGGGGAGATTAAGTGATTTGACCAGAATCACAGAATGTCGAGCTGAAGCAGAAAATCCATCCTGATTCCCCAGTTGCAAAGTCTGCAGCTCTGGAAGTAACACCACATCCTCTCCCCTAAGAGGAACATTTAATCAAGTGGTCAACTGGATAAAAAAACATAAAGATAACAAATAATTTAAAAGTGCTTTGTCGCTATTTGAGAACTCAGAAAATATGTCCTCATTTTAGTTTTTTAGAGCACTAACCATAATTGTGATGCAAATAAGACCCTCTCATTTCTATAATTTCTAAAGGAAATGATTTAGGTACTACAATTTTGATTACATCAAGATGATGTTGGCGTGCCACATTTTTGTAATAAAATAGAATGTTAGCAATCTAGTTGTTCATTAGGATACTGTTGAGAGGCAGAGGTCAGGGGCACGGAGTCAGAAAATTGAAGGCAGGTAGGAGGGTGAAGAGGCAACAATTTGACCACACTGGGCAGGCAGGAAGGGCAGTGGCAGCACAACAGACTATGGAGGGCAGTGGAAAGGGGGGCAGGGGCAACAAACCAACAATGCAGGACAGGCAAGAGAGGCTGTGGCTGTGCAGGACATCTAACCTGGGCTTCTATTGGAATTCCATAACGCATATTAGCAAGCCCATTATCGCCGTTTTAGCGGCAGTTTCCTGCCGCTAAAACGGCGATAATTTTAACGTGGGTCTTGCTAATATGCCCCCATGTTTCTTATCGGTTAGTAAAAAATGTTTGAAAGGTACAGTAGATAGGATAAGGAGATATTTTGCAAACGTCAACCACACCTGCTGTTTGCATTTGTAACCTTGTGTGCTGGATTTGAAAATATGGTGAATTTGTGACCTGTCAGTTCAGTTGAATGTTCCATGAACTGTTACTATGGAAACTGGCATTAAGCAGAATGGGGGAAGGGTTGAAACTTAACTGTGGACTTAAAATTTAAAATTATAATTTATATATAAGTGATATGTTATTAAAGTATAATTTCCCAAGTGAGTACTATCTTTAGAAGTGGCGTGTTCTTAAAAAATAATGGTATTTTTATTTGTAATATATTTTTGAACTCCCATATGGATTCGCGGCTCCATCGCGTTGGTGCACGGTGGAGTCACAACTCCAAAAAATTTCAGAACCAGTTTGGGCACTTTTAGAAGTCAGTTGGTAAGGGTTAATATGTCTAACCAATAAAAAATGTGTTTTACAATTTGAAAGTATGTAGGAAGCAATGTGATTTGTAACTTACATTTCTTTGTGTGGAGAAAGAGAGTGAAAGTTTGCCATTACTGGTTTTTCCTTGTTGAGAGTGGTGCATTACATTCATTGTGTGCATAAGAAAATCTTTTATGAGTTTGTGATATTTCATATTCTACAAATCAATTTGGAAGGTGAGTTATAAATGTGTGAGGTTTATTGTGTATTAACTTTTTTTTAACTTAAAAAATTATTCATGAACTGTGATGTTTGAAATATATTATTAAATGTAGAGATGTGTATTGTAGTTTGTTTTATTGTAGTTAAATGTTGTTTGAAATATGTTCTGTATAGTAATATGTGTATATTGGAAGGTGGATTAGTGATTATGGTAGTTTGTTTTAGTGTGTGGATATGTACATTTATAGTATACCACATAATTTTAGGTGTCACTTTCAAATTGGAAGTGCAGTCTGTCAATTTTTAAGGTGTGCATGGACTTGTGTCTGAAGTATGTCTCTATTTGAATATGTATGTTCATATGTCTTATACATTCGAAGGTGCATGATAAATAACAAACAGGTGTTGTTGCTTTTTATGTGGTAGGCACAAGACTGTGAGTAGTAGTAGAATGGTGAAGATGCAGCATAAAAGTGTGATTTAAAAGATGTTCACATAAGGTATTAGTGATTAGGCTACTTTGTTTAAGTCTCGAGAGAGGTACTTTGAAATATGCCACATCATTTTGGCTGTTTGCTTGAAATTGGGGGGCATATGTACAAGGACTGGCGATAACTATCGCTAACGCTAGTTAGCGTCAGTTTTTTATCGCCGCTTACCGCTGAAAACTATCGCCATGTTAGCGGCGTATTTACAAGCCTTCGCTACATGGTGATAGTGTCAGGCATATGCGGTGAAAACTGCCGCTAACATAAGCGCAATGGCGATAGGAATTCCGGCGTTAGCGGGCGAAAACTACTGATAGGCCCATTAGCGGAAAAAAAATTCACGGTAGTCAGCCCAACATGAGTTTTTTTGCCTCTAATACAAAAAATAGCCTATCTGCAACCTCCAATAGAAAATAGGCATACAAACCAAATAAATGCAGAATGTAGCAGCCAGGGCCAAGTGCAGCACACATCAACAACCCCTGCAAGTCACCCAACATCCAGGATGACCAGGATGAGAGCCGGGATGCCTCGCTGGACCTGCGTCTGAAGCCTGGATGCCTCGCTGGACCTGCGTCTGGAGCCTGGATGCCTCGCTGGACCTGCGTCTGGAGCCTGGATGCCTCACTGGACCTGCGTCTGGAGCCTGGATGCCTCACTGGAACTGCGTCTGGAGCCTGGATGCCACGCTGAACCTGCGTCTGGAGCCTGGATGCCTCACTCGACCTGCGTCTGGAGCCTGGATGCCTCACTGGACCTGCGTCTGGAGCCTGGATGCCTCGCTGGACCTGCGTCTGGAGCCTGGAGTGGGATGCGGAGGAGCTGTGGAGTCGATGAGCCTTGGCGGTAGACATTGAGGCACGACTATCGCCCGTACCTGGTGGTGAAGTCTGGCAGGTCGCATGGAGACACGTTGCTGACCTTTGTGAGAAGACCGCCTTGCGCCCCTTGGAGCTGTTAATGGTAGTGGCGCTCCTGCACACCAATGTAGAGAGGACTGCATCGCATACTATGATCCACCACTACACCGGGGTGCATGGAGGGGATTACCAACGGTGGGTGACGCCTCTCTGCATCACAGGCCAGATGATGTTGGGCTGGCCGGACGCTGTGGAGGGTGAGGCCCTTGAGCTGCGCCGAACTTGTGTGACGGGAGCGCTGCAACTTCACTCCTAAGGGGGCCCTGCTGCATCAGCTGCATCGGGAGGTACACCAGCCGACTTGGTGGCAACTACTGTACCCAGACTTGGGGGGCAGAGCTTGCCTGCAACAAAGATGGCCACCTGAATTCGGCGCTCTGCTGAGCCATCACAATATCCTCCAAGAATCCTGCGTTGTTGACACACTAGGGGCCATAGACACACTCTCCGGTGTGTCGGGGGCGGCCCGGACACTGCAGCGGTGAGAATCGGCGCGGAAGCGGGAGGCCGCACACTGAGGCCTGCTGTGACGGACGGCGCCCGGCCCTCCCCTAGCAACGTAACCCGTTAGCGACTCGGAGGTAGCCGGCCGCTCCGTACATTCAGAGAGGCGAGCGCTCCGACAACTGGGCGCTCGAGAAAGTGAACTGCGGCAGAGAGGTCGGGGCCTAGCGCGGCCGCAACAAGAGCACGCGGCCTGCCAGTGCGTCCCCGAGAGGCTGAAACATCCGCAGGAGTAATTCTGCACCAGCGGCCCTGTTATCGGTGCAAAGGGGACCCCTGAGGAGGCGGTGACAGCACTGATACGCCACGCTGCTCTGGTGGTCCCCGCAAGAGATCCGGACCACAACTGACGGTGAGTGGCGGCGTAGGGGACTGAGTGCACTTGCGGTGAGAGGCCACGTTGGAGCTGCTACGGGCCTGAGTACCCATTTTGTGATACATAAGACAGGGACGGCTGACGGCGTGGCTGATAGCAGTGCATTGAAGAGCACAGGCGCCCTTTGGGGGGATTGAAGTGGATGGGAGCCTAGCCGCTGCTGCTGCTGGCTGATCTGCTGGGACCTCAGTGTAGGAAGGTGGAATCTGACTATATGGTTGCCCCCACTTTTATTATGGTGTTTTGCTGGTTTATGACTTAGTTGGACTGGGATCCTGCTATTCAGGACCCCAGTCTATCTGCTTTCTCTGTAAAAAGGTTTCCATGTGCCTTAGGCACATCTCTGATTGGAATCTGGAGTGCCCTTATAAGTCCCTAGTATATGGTATACTATGTACCCAGGGCATAGGTACCTCAGAGGCCTACCAGGGGCTGCAGCATGTATTATGCCACCCCTGGAAGGCCATCCAAACTGACACCACAGGTCTGCTACTGCAGCCTGGGTAAGGTGGTGCATGCACCCCTTACTGTGATATAGGTTACCTATATCACTAAATACATACACACATATAAACCTATAAGTCACTCCTAAGGCAGGCCTTATCAATCCTAAAGGCAGAGTGCATGGTTCCTATGTGAGAGGGTGCACCTGCATGAGCAGGGCCCCTCTGCAGCATTCGGAGACCATCTCTGATGCTGTTTGTAGTGCAGCCTGACCATAAACTCTTAAGCGCATTATATCCTCGCGGTAAAATGCTAACTTTGGAATGGCTGCACCTAAACATGTCGTGTTTGGTGTCAAACATCTTGGAATACTACCCCCCGCCAATCCTGGCGGCGGGGAGTAGCATTCCACCCTTCTAGAGGGAAAGACATGTTAACTCTGACTAGTCCGGTAACTTCTTTCCAGAGCCCTGGCATCACAAAATGGATGCTGCTGCCACAGACACGAGTCTGGCCTCCTGCTGCTGGACGAAACTCCGGCAGGGGAGGCCTGGACAATAGGTTTCCTGTCCCAGGGAGGTGTGACCACCTCCCCAGACAGGATAATGTGTATTGGGGCTAGGCGGGAGCACTTTCGGGTGCTTTGAAGTCCTGCACTGGGGGCACATTTGGTGTCCCTGTGCATACCCCAGTTCAAACCGGATCAGGGGCTTGCAGCCCCTGCTTTAGCGCGAACTGGACAAAGGGAAAGGGTGTAGCCACCCCTCTGCCCTGACCCACCCATAGGTGGGGCCACAGAGTAGTCCAACCCCTATCTTTAGTATAAAGATAGGAACCCAGTCCTTAGGACTTTAGATTATCCCTGGACGAAACTCTGAAACTGAATCCTGGACCTTCGACGCTCTACTCACGATTAGAGGACAGAAGAATCTCCCTTGGGGTCAAGGAGTGACTCCCCTGCTTGGCAGGCACCAAAGAAGCATCTGTCCGGTTCGCATTTCTGAAGCTCCCGTCGGACGCCGAAGTCATCGCATCACCAGAGGTGGATTATCAGACTTCCCCGAGGCTACCCTGAGTCCCCAGCAAAGCTGAGGCCCGTGGCTATCGTGGGTGACTTGAGACCGTGACCCCTGGACACCAAGCACATTTGCAAGTGCATCCTCTTCTGGGTCTCCCAAGAAGTCGTGCTTTGGGCTCCGAGTAGCCCTAGCCTCCAGCACCACCTGCACCGAAGATCACTATCCCCCACTCCACAAGTGTCCTGTAAGCCAGATCCACGTGAGGTGTCACGAGGCTCCTTCACAGTCGCTAGCCCGTTGGCTAGTAGCCCTTAACGAAGGCCAATCCTTTTCTATCTTGGTATCCTGGTTGCTCCAAGCCTGCCCTCATTTACCCTCGCTGGGTGAGTTCCACAGACCTTGCTGGTCTGCACCATCGACGATCTACATCTTCACCGAGACTTGCCGTTGCCAAGGTTTATTGGGTCCAATCTGGTCGCCGACACCTCAGCACTCGACAGACATTGTGTACCAGCCCGAATCCTGCTCCTGGTCGCCGACAACGCCTCCTGGACCTCGTGGCTGAAGAGTCAAGACGACTGTCAACGCACCTGAAGCACTCAACATCGGTGGGCATCTGTCCATCGCCTTCCTGGTCACTGGCTAGTGACCCAGACTCTGTCCCCTCTGCTTTCAGGTTCTTCAGAACTCCGATCCACTCTTGGATCCACCCGGACACTTTTCTCTTGGTCGCCAGCAGCACTTTGCAGCAGATCGCCATTCGAATCGGCGACGAAACCCGACCCCGAAAGGCACCTATGCACCCGGCTTCCCTGGGTGAGGTAACACGAGTACTCCGGTGCTCCCGTGGGTAGAGACTCTTCAAAGTCCTAGATCTCAAAGGGTTTGGTCCAAGTCCTCTTTTAAGTGTCCCTTTTCTCTAATTTCCCGATCACGACTTTCTCCATAGAAGTCAACGGCGTATCGCGGTTGTGTATTTACACTGCACGCGTCTCCCGTGGGTCCCCTGTGTCACTACCTTGGGTGGTTCCTTGTGGTCCAAGCACTTCTAGAGGCTCTAGGCCTAGTGTCTAGTTCAGTCGTGGTTCGCATACCACTTTATTGGTATATGGTTTGAGTACGCCCCTAGGGCCCAAACGTGTATTTGTGCTATTACTGTGTTTAAATAACTTCTAACTTATGTACTTCGAACTCTAGCCTCATAAAGAGACTAGAGGGGTGTGTTTAGCAATAAATACATATATTTTGAATATATACCTGGTGTGGTGCTCTTTCATTTGGTCACTCAAGAGATTATAGACTGGTAAAACAAGCTGCTTTACATTCCTTCAAGACTTAGCCTGAAGGCTGCTCTCCATAGCTACCACTAGGATAGCTTTCAATAAGGTTGTCTTTAACCTATCTCCAATAAGGGGTTGTTTGGACTGGTGCAAGGTGCCCACTATAATTAGTGGACAGCATATACCAGGCCAACTTCTCACACTCAGAACGACTGAAACTGTGGAGGCGCGTTAGAGAGGTCTCTACGGGAAACACTGGCTGATAGCTGCCCATAGTGGCCTAAGAGGGGCCCCGAGGAACGTTCGCCGCTAGTGGACAGGAGAGTATTGGAAAGGTGGACGAGTGGAGTAGGAGACTCCAACCTGGTGCCTCATTAAGTATACGTGCAACTGTAATCCCTAGGAGGGTCCGGCTAGCTGGGACTGGGGTATCACAAGGCATTGAGGCTACCAGACTGAGCCTTTGCGTTATCCCGGGAGAGTGTGAACGGATCCTCCGGGAACTCCTGCAGAGATCCCAAGCTTGTGCAATGGGGAAAGTAGACAGAAATCAACCAAAGCTCACTTTCGAACAACGTAAGACTAGGACCAAGGAAGACACACTGGAGGAACCACCTCATTCAGCAGGAGCGTCACCGGAGCGTTCGGACGATGACATTAAGTCCATGCTTGTGACCATGCAAAAAAGCCTGCAAGCCAGTCTCTCTACCATTGACGCAAAATTAGACTCTCTGTCATACAGGATGGACAGGATGACGGAGAGACTAGACAAACAGGGGGAGAGGATGGACATGGCGGAGCGCAGAGTGACGGAGGTAGAGGAGGCCCATACAGAGATAGATACCCTGCGGAAGCAGATGAACAAAGCGTTGCAAACGCTACAGGACAAAGCAGAGGACGTTGAAGCCCAGTCCCGGAGATCCAATCTACGCATAACGGGCCTGCCAGAGTCAACGCAGATTGGAAACATGGAGACTTTCGTTGAGAAATTGCTGCATACTTTGCTGGGCTCTGACGTGTTCTCCCCCATGTTCGTGGTGGAGAGAGCTCATCATTCCCTTGGACCGAGACCTCCCCCGGGTGCGCCGCTGAGGCCCATTATAGCCAAACTACTCAACTACAGGGACCGAGACACGGCTTTGAGGCTGGCGAGAGAAAAACAGTCACTACAGTTTGAACGGTCGTCCCTCTCGCTTTACCCAGACTTCACGGCTCGAGTACAGGAAGCCCGTAAACAGTTTGCCCCCCTCAAGAAACAATTGAAAGAACTCAGTTTGGATTATGCAATGCTGTACCCAGCCAGAATGCCAGGCAGGGTCACTCAAGGATCTTCACAGACCCAAAGACCCTACAGAAAGCTCTGAAAGAGTGGGCATCGGAAGGGCGTCAGCACCAAGAGCACCAAGAGCACGCTGCGATGGAGGGCATGACCACTGGTGGGCTGGACGATCAGGCTGACTACATCTGCATTCTCCCAGATAAGATGTGAATGTCCCTGGTGGGAGGAGGGCCGATTGTTATGTGCTTATATGTGCTTATATGTGCCGAGTGGGGTTTGCGCCGGGGGTGCGCTTGTGCTCATGCAGGGTTGCTGGGGTGGGTCGTAACAAAAGATTGAGTGACCGGGGCAACACAGTTTGCGCAGTGATAAAGGCACGACCATGAGTGTAACATGTTGGGCTGGGAAAGATACAAGAATGTGTGTCACACGCGACTTACACAGGATGGCTGGCGGGAACTGTATCGTAGTTTACCCACTGTTGGGGCGGGCAACATCCGCCTTCAGGCGTACACCGCTTCTTGGGAATTGTTTTGCACTTTTATTTCACAGAGTTGTTTAATGTGAATTTGTTATGTTGATTGGGGATAGCATGGGAGAATCTGCCATAGCTTGGTTGGGGGTCGCTTGGCGTGGGAGGGAGGGTAGGGCGGTTTTGAGACTGACATTTAGCAGACATTTAAGACATATTTGGTTGGAATATCCAAAGAGTCCATTTCCCTTTATCATGCACACATACTATAGACGCATACCATTCCTATTAAGACTGACGATGAGCGGGGATGAGTGCACCCCAGAGAAGCAACACGCGCTAAGAGTCCTGACTTGGAATGTCAGGGGACTCAATGACCATAGAAAATTGAGGAAAGTGATAGCTTATCTGAGGCGACACGGCATAGATATCGCGCTCCTACAGGAGTCCCACCTACCGTTGAATAGTAACATGCTCCGCACCAGAAGCCTGTGTGAGTCTGCCCACTGCGCGGGCTTCACTACCCATGCGAGAGGCGTGATCACCTGGGTGAACCCCAACTCAAAGCTTACACTAGAACTCCTTCATTCGGACCCTGGGAGTAGATATGTGATCACGCGCTGCTCGGGGAAAGGCCTTGATTTGATACTAGTTAATACTTACGGCCCCAATTATGACCACCCGGAGTTTTACACTTCCCTCACAGATATAATGCGGAATTACACAGGGAGGGCACTGCTGTGGGGGGTGACTTTAATTGTGTCCTGAACCCGAGTTTAGACAGATCAGGCGGCCCAGTGAGGCGCACCTCGACGGCTGCCCACACCATTGATGATGCAATGACCCAACTTGACTTCATTGATGTTTGGCGGCAACGGAATCCGGGGCGGGGGGTTTCACTCATTACTCAGCGTTCCATGACTTACACACCAGGATTGACTATTGGATGGTTACTAGTGACATCTATTCGGAGGTCAAGGAATGCACGGTCCTCGCACGCACATACTCAGATCATTCCCCTATACTTCTAGTGGTTAACACCCCTGCGAAGAGAATCCCCCCTTTACCTGGCGCTTTCTGCCATACTCCCTTCTAGACCCAGTATTTCGGGCGGAGATGGCAGAGGCGATAGACACATATTTTACTTGTAACATTGGCTCTGTGGAGTCCTTCACCGCGGTCTGGGAGGCGTTTAAAGTCCACATTCGAGGGATAGCCATGTCAAAACATTCAGGGGTGCTCCGTACACTTCATAAAAGACTGTCTGATCTGGAGGGTTCCCTTAAGAGACTGGAGCAAGATTTGATAGCGGGGGAGACAGATGCGGATAAGGCCAAGTTTAAAGCCCTGTTGGAAGAATTCCATGAAACGGCAGATGCAGGATTAAAACACTTTGGCAAATACGCGACTGCGCGCATTTACAGGGAAGGGGAACGACTAGGAGCGGTCCTCGCGTCCCTCGTAAAAAAGCGTAGGGACACCACAGTGCCCTCGGCAATTAAGGGTGAGCAGGGGGAGGTAATTACGGGAGACGAGGACATACTGGAGAGGTTCAGACAATATTACTCGACTTTGTACCGTTCCCGTCAAGGAGGAGGAGAAGCGGAAATAATAGACTATTTGACCTATTTGAAACTGCCCTTCCTGACCAATGAGCATCAAGAGAACCTAATGCGACCTCTAGAGCAAAAGGAGATCCTTATCGCTTTGACGGGGATGAAAACGGCGGGGGCTCCTGGAGTTGATGGGCTCACGGTTAGTTTCTATAAAACATTCCAAGAATTGTTGATTCCACACCTGGTCACTTTATTTGAGGACATGGTCGCAGAAGGGATCATGCCTCCATCAAGGAGAGAGGCGATTATAGTTGTGATTTTAAAACCCGACAAACCTCCTGCAGACTGTTCCTCGTACCGCCCTTTATCATTACTGAATGTGGATACTAAGCTTTTCGCTAAAATCCTCGCCACCAGACTAACTCCGCTGGTCCCGTACTTGGTGGCCCCCGAACAGGCAGGGTTCATACCAGGTAGGAGCTTGACGTATAATTTGCGGACGGTCTTTGGGACAATCCAACATACTAGACAGGAGGTGAACACTGTGGCAGTTTTCCTAGATATGGAAAAAGCTTTTGACTCAGTGGAGTGGCAGTTTATGGTAGTGGTCCTAACTAGAATGGGTCTAGGAAATATGCTCCTACAGATGCTGGGAGTACTCTATAACTCACCTACAGCTAGAGTGAAACTTGGATATGCAGTTACCAAGCAGATACTTATCAGAAGAGGTACACGGCAGGGATGCCCGCTATCCCCGATCCTATATGCACTAGTGGCAGAACCTCTAGCATGTGCCTTACGTGAATACCACTCTCATAGGGGTATTCGATTCCCACGTTACCAGTTGATAGTCTCCACTTATGCTGATGACACACTCCTCTACGTCCGAAACCCGGAAACTAACCTGCCCCCTATCCTCAGAGAAATTGTAAGATATGGCGCGCTCTCGGGACTAAAGGTGAACTGGAACAAGTCACTGATTTTTCCCCTTACGCAGTCCACGTCCCACTTCCAAATAGATTTCCCGTTACAATGGACCACAGAACCAGTCCGTTACCTAGGTATCCGGATACACACAGACTGAGCTGGTGTTCCGGGAGAATTATGGGAGAGCCTTGGATCAGCTGGGTGACGATATTGAGAAGTGGATTCGCCTGCCGCTGTCTCTATTAGGACGCATTTCTCTCATGAAAATGGTAGTTCTCCTGCGGTTCTTGTTCCTGTTCAATGGCATCCCTATGGTACTTCCGAGAAGTTTTTTCTGCACACTCACTGCGATGCTGGTCAAATTGGCATGGGCGGGTAAGCAGGCTAGAATTCGTTGGGATATTCTCACATTGCCTTATCGGATGGGTGGGTTGGGAACCCCAGATCTGGACCTATATTACAGGGCGGCGCAATGTGCTCATGCGCACCAGTGGATACATGGCGATCCAGACACACCTCACTTACACATAGAACGAGCAGCAGCAGCTCCTCTCACACTCCCCACTGTGATGTTCTCTCCCCCTGACCGCAGACCGGGGATACTGGATTCCCTTAACGTGACGAGACATGCTTGGCACTGCTTCCTGAAGCTCCAAGATGGGGCGATACTGTATTCCCCACTGACACCTCTTGAATGGTGCCACTGGCTTCCCACCTGCGTAGACAGTGGAGTGTTGAGAGCTCTTCACGCTCTGGGGGCAACAACTATAGGGGACCTGTTCTGCGACGGGAAAGTTAAAACGTGGGAACAGCTCACTAGTCTGGACCTCACGATGTCCCAACTACACAGGTTCCAATTCCACAGAATGAGGCATGCATTGGGCAACACACTAGGCCGCGATCTAGCGGAACCTCCTGATGTCACATCGCTCACTCACATTATCAAAACCGAGTCCCCTGCTAAATTGGTCTCGAAAATATATAAACTATCGCAAGAGTATAGAGACAACTTCTACACCAAGTCGAGATTAGCGTGGCAATCGGATCTGGGCGTAGTGCTAGATGACGATGCCTGGTGCTATTGTTGCGAAAACTCTAAGAGGATTTCACTAAATGGGAGGCACAGACTAGTCCATTTCAAATTCCTAAACAGGACATATTACACGCCAGAGAGACTTTGCAGATTTGGGCTGCGAGACACAGCTAAATGTGACCGCTGTGCTGAACCTCGAGCTGACTTTTTCCATCTGGCATGGACGTGCCCTGGGATACACGACTTTTTGGCTTCAGTCTTCATAGAATTGAGCAACGCTTTAGACATACAAATTGTGCAACACCCCATGTTGGCCCTGTTAGGGTACTCTAAACCTCTTCCCCGGTCGACCCGCAGGTTAGTGGACATGGGCTTACTGATTGCCAGACATAATGTAGCAAAGCGCTGGATGTGGGGCCTGCCCCCCACAATCACAGAGTGGAGTAGGGACCTAGTATATTGCAGCACACAAACAGAGATATATAGCGAGCTACTTCCACCGCGTAACCGGCCCAAACATTTCTGGGCGCTATTTCAATCATATCTGCTGGCTAAAGCGGTGCCCCCAGCTGAAGCGGACGCTGTGGGAGTGGGATAGCTGGAGTGACTTCTCGTGCGCATGATACGCTATGAGATAAGGAGTGATACTGGTAAACTGCACAATGGGGAAGTACAGCGGGGACACTGAAGCAGACTTTCTCATTTCAGATTTTGTTCAGTGATGTATATCTAAGTCTACGAACCACATGTATTGCTTGCACAATTACTAGCGAAAATGGTTAATGATCATTACATACTAAGTTTTGTGATATCTGAATGTCAATGTTCAATGGTACTCAGTGATTTTCCTACTATTGCCATTATGCTAATGAAGTCATGTCTCTTTGTTTTGATTTAAAACTCAATAAAGTTAAAAAAAAAAAAAACTACTGTACCCAGACTTGTGAAATCACACCTGGCTGAGGCTCCTGCTGGCTGAGTCACAGATTTAGGGAGAGTGCAGCGGATTGCGCCACGGTGTCAATGTCCAGGTAAGGAGAAGGTGGGACGCGTATAGCAGGAGGCCCGGGGGTCGAGTCGCCCAGGCCTAGCACACATAGATGGAGCACCCCCAGTGGCGGCTCATCCGCTATGGTGGTAGAGCGTCGCCCCACTGCTTTCAAGCAGTGCAAGAAGAGGAAAAATCATCACATGATGATAACTTCCTGATGTAATCGTGCTATGTTTCCTTTGCGGGTGGGAGGGTGGGTAGGGCTGCTTCACTCATGGAGCAGGGCAGGGGCGGATTGGCATGCCCACTCAAGTGCCAAATGACTGTTTGGTCGGCCCGCTCAGGCTGCCCAAAGCAGTCATGCGCACTTCCCTGTTCGCAATGCAGGCTGCATTACAGCCTGCATGGAGAACATGCCCACCCCTCCAGCCCCTGGCTGCATGCCATGTCCTGGCGCCAATGACCAATCCCAACGCCGCATCGCAGTGTTGTGATTGGCTCAGGGGAGGGAGCCTGGCTGCCTACTTACTGTTCCTGGAAGCAGACTCAGGAGAGCAGGAGCAACGAAGACACGGGAACCGGCATCGAGGTAAGATTTCCCTCATTTAAATATTTACCACACCCGCTCACATACACACACCCGCGTCCACGCCCCATCCAGTGTTCTTTCCGGCCTTTCCCACCTCCCAGCTGTCCAGTCCCCCCCGCAGCACTTCTCAATGGCGGCCGCTGTGCGGCCATGCGCAGCGGGCATACCACTGGTGTGCCAAAGGTATATATGAAGTTACGACGCATACCATTACATCGCATTCCATTACAATGCATACTAATACTAGGCATATTGCAACAGTAGGGAAGGTGTTGCATGGTAAAGATGTAAAAATTACTATTCCCACTTCAGTGAGTGCAACCCTAAAACTAACCATTGCACCCCAAAGCAAACTGTGGACCCTAAAATTCATCTGTGAGCCCCCAAAACACACCCTTAAAATCATACTTGACCCAAATGCACACCCCAAATTTCATATTTGACCCAAATGCACACCCCAAATTTCATAATTGACCCCAAAACACACCTGAATTTTCATAATTGACCCCAAAACACAACCAAATTTTTATAATTGACCTCAAAACACACCCGAATTTCAAGATTTGACCCCAAAGCACACCCCAAATTTCATCTCCAACACACGAAACCCATACCCACCCTAAAACTTAAAAATACCCCATTACTTACCTCACAATGCGTTGTAATGGAATGCATGTAAAGGCACCTGCGTGGTTGGAGTAGCGTTGTAAAGGCATTACGATGCAATGCCTGCATTGTAATGGATGTCTCCCCTGCCAAAGGCAAGCCTGTCTGCGTCCATCTGCCCCTGGACCACGCTCAACATCAAGGACCCTTCCTCTCGGACACTCCACCACTACGACGCCAGCACCCTCCACGCCATCAACGCTGGACACCACATCGCCTGCCAGGACCAACTTCTGCTCCGGACTGGACATCGCCATCGCCATCACTGACGGCTAATGAATCACCTGCAAGGACCACCCCGACCCTCCAGGAGGAGGCATTGCCATCACCTACAGAAGCACACTCCGACTGACCACGCACTCTAATGACCCAACGGTGACCATGGAGCACCTCAACTCCCAGATCCGGACCATCCCCAAGCCCATCCTCTGCTGCACCCTCATTTGCAGGCCCCCCGGGCCATGGCCCCCCCATTCTCCGATACCATTGTAGACCTCCTCGTACCCCAGGCTCTCCCATCCACCGACGACATCCTACTCGGTGAACTCAAGTTCCAACTGGACAACCCCAGTGACCAGAACACCACCCCCTCCTGGGGAAGCTCACCAACATCAGACTCAAGCAGCTAGTCACCGCAGCAAGCCACATTGCAGGACACACGGTCAAGCACGTCTCCTCCACCAGCGGGAACTTCAACTACAGCCACACCACCGGACTCTCCTGGACCGACCATCATTGTATACATCACGTCTTCACCATGCCCAACGTACACCACCGCCATCATCGCCCCACCTCGCAGCTGGATCAAGGCCACCGAAGAACGTCTTGTCAACTCCCTCAGCACCACCACTCCGCTAACGCTTACAGACGATGACACCGCAGTGCGCAACCGCCACCGATGGATCTCCATCTGCGCCGACACCCTGGCACCCCTCAAGAATGGACCAGGCAACACTAGCACCATGTAGCACCGTATTTGCAAAGTGACACATGTAGGCATATGCGTGACCTTGTGAAGCCCTGTGCCACATCATACCTGCATCAGGTATGATGTACGCAGGGTGTGCGTTCCCACACAACAAGGCCTCATAGGAGTGGCACAGTGAAATCCCTCAGATTTCACTGCGACTATTGTAGGACGGCACTGTGTCGGTACCTTACACCTGCCTGATGGCAGGTGTAAGGTTGACGCAGTGCCACAGGGATAGGCTGGCCCCATGCATTGCTGGAGTTGCGTCATGCTTGTAACACAACAGCAGCAATGCGTGACATTAGCGCAGACAGATACGTCAGGATTCCAGACGTATCTGTCATTACTTGCATCATGGAGCGCTATCCAGTGAAAACAGCGCATCCATGGAGTCGCAAGAATGGCGTAGTGAAAAGTGTTGCAACACTGTCTTGTCGCAGCGCTGCAACACTTTTCATGAGTGAGGCCCAGGAATGCACACTATCTTATTGATGGTGCGCATTCCTGCCCTGTAGGTTTGTCGCAGGGCAGCGCAGCAACATTGCTTGCAGCGCTGTCCAGCACCAAAACCTGCTGACATGAGACCCCAAGTGTTATCTCCATTTTTAAGACAAGCTATTTTCTGGTCTTAAGTCCCAGCCGCTAATGGGCTTTAGCGGCTGTTTTTTTAACGTATCGCGGGTCAGGGCGATCATTGTAAATATCGCAAAGTGGGGTTAGTGTGCGTTTTTGCACTGGAATGCCTACCTTGCATATCATTAGCAATAGTTATCGCTAACATAGGTGGCGATGCTGGAAACGGCCGGTAACGCCAGAAATCTGTTTGTTAATAGGGCGATAAAAATATCGCTGCATTAGCGGTAGAAAAGTGCCGCTAACACAGCGTTAACTCCTGGTACATAAGTAGTTGTAGAATGGTAAGGCAGCAACACAAAAGTGAGGCTTGAGATATGTTTGTAGAGATTATTTATTAGATTAATTTATATGATGTGTGGAAAGCTACATTTCATATATACAGCATAATTTTCAGTGTCTGTTTGAAATTTGAAGTGTAGTCTGTGAAGTTTTGAGCTGTGGATGGTGTTGTGACTGAGGCATGTTTGTACTTGCACATGTATTATGGTATGTGTTATGTGTCTGAAGATGAAAGATGTATAAAACACAGGTATACATCTGTATGTATATTAGTACTCATGCAGTCCTCTAATTTCATAGGCACTACCCCTGCACTCATGTAATCACTCAGGCACTATGCATGCAGTTATCCATGCCCTCAGTCAAGCTGCAGAAGAAAAGTGAGTTTTAAGAGATGTTGGCAGAGGTATTACTGATTAGGCTACTTTCTATTAGTCTGGGGAAAGTTACACTTGAAATACACTGTAGAAATGTAGGTGTGTCTTTCAAATGTAAAGTGCAGTCTATTTGTTTATTTCTTCTATATATGATGATGATTTCAAAAGGTAGACACATATGCATGCATGCTTTCAGAAATATAGTGAGATTTATAATAGACATATCTGTAGGTTTGATGCTTTATATTTGGGTACACTCAACAGCCTCAGTAGTTACAGAATGGTGAAGCTGCAGTTCAAAAGTGTACACCATGTCATAAACCTCACTTTTGTACTGCAATTTCACTATTCTGCTGCTACTCAGGATGTTGGGCATAGTCAAATATAAAGTAGCAATAAATTATATGTCTCACCTGTAAGTCTGCAATCACATAGCCACAACTGATGCACTCATCCATACACTGAGGCACTATGTATGCAGTCCTTCAATTAGCCAGGCACTACCGTTGCGCTTGTGCAATCAGTCATGCTTTACGCATGCAGTCCTTCAATATCCCAGGCGCTATCCATGCAGGTATAAAATCACCCAGGCACTAGCTATGCACTCCTCCAATCACCCAGGCACTACCTCTGCACTCATGCAATCACCCAGGGACTACCTGTGCAGTCATGCAATAACCCAGGCAGTACCCTTGCACTCCTCTTATCACCCAGTCAGTACCCATGCACTTACAAAATCACCCAGGTACTTCCTATGCAGTGCTCCAATCACCCAGCTATTATCTGTGCACTCATGCAATCACCCAGGTATTAGCCACGCACTCCTTTAATCACTCAGGCAGTGCTCATGCACTCTTCCAATCACCGAGACATGTTATGTTGTTATGTTACGGAGATTTCTAAAGTGCACGATTACCTGGAGGTGTCCTGGCGCTAGTTACTACTCCTATCGCGAAATCGGGAAGACAAGAATTATTCGTCAAAAAGCCAGGTCTTCAGCCCTTTCCTAAAAGCCAAAAGATTAGTGGCATTTCTCAGATGAAACGGCAGACCATTCCAGGCCTTAGCTGCACAAAGGGAGAAGCTTCTGCCACCCCACTGGGCTTTTTTTACGGGTGGGACTGCAACCAGTTTGGCTCCCAGTGATCTCAGTGTTCTTGCCGGTCATTACCCCTGCACTCATGCAATTACCCATGCTTTACTCATGCACTCCTATAGTCACCCAGCCACTACCCATGCACTTATAAAATCACCTAGGCACTACCCTTGCACTCCTCCAGTAACAAAGGCACTACCTCTGCACTGAGAAGTGCTTGAAATATACCATATGTTTTTAGGTCTCTACTTGAAGTGAAAAGTGCAGCTTCTTAAGTGTTAAGGTGTGCATCATCTTGTGACTGAGGTATGTTTGTATTTGCAGATGTATTTTTATATTTGTTATGTATCTAAAGATGGTTGATGTATAAAATAGAGGTATATATCTTTCTGCATGTTTCTTTTATATATGATGGTACTAGGAAAAGGTAGAGACTCATGCATCCATGCTTTTTGAAATATGGGTTGACTTACAATAGAGATATGTGAAGGGTTGTTGCTTTGTATTTTGGTAGGCTGTACAACTGAGTAGTAGTAGTAGGATGGTAAAGCAGCAGGAGCAGTAAAGTGATGTTTAATATATGTAGGGTGAGGAATTACTGATTATGGTGGTTTAAAAGAGTCTATGTAAAACTTTACTTGATGTATGCCAGATAAATCTAGGTGTCTGTTAGAAATGTTAAGTGTAGTGTGTCAAGTTTTAAGGTCTGCATGGTTGTGTGATTGGTGAATTTTCTAGTTGCATATGTATTCTCATATGTGTTATGCATCTGAAGATGCTACATGTATAAAAGAGAGATATATTTTTATTTGTATGTTTCTATTATATATGGTAGTACCAGTAAAAGGTAGAGACACATGCATACATGCTTTCAAGAATATGGTGAGATTTATAACAGAGCTATAAGTAGGTTTGATGTTTTATATTTGGGTAGGCCCAATACCTTGAGCAGTTAGAGAATGGTGAAGCTGTACTAGAAAAGTGTACACCATGTCATAAACCACACTTTTGTGTTGCTATTTCACTATTCTTCTACTACCCAGGATGTTGGGTGTAGTCAAATATAAAGCAGCAACATGAAGAGATGTCTCAACTGTAAGTCTGCAATGACCCAGGCACTACCCATACACTCATCCATGCACTAAGCCACTATATATACAGTACTTCAATCAGTCAGGCACTACTCCGCCACTTATGCAATCAGTCAGGCACTATCTCTGCACTCCTCCAATCACCCAGGCAGTACAGATGCACTGATGCATTCACTGAGGCACTACCGATGAACTGATAGATGCACTCTGCCACTTCCTCTGCACTCATGCAATCACCCAAGCACTACCCATGCAGTTCTCCAATCATCCAGGCACAACCTTTGCACGCATGCTATCATCTAGGTACTACCTGTGCATTGTTGCAATCAGTCAGGCACTACCCATGCATTCCTTGATGTACCAAAGCAGCATCTGTGCATTGCTCTAATCACACAGGCATTATTTTAGCATTCATGCAATCACCCAGGTATTACCTATGCCGTTTTTTAATCACTCAGAGAGTACCCATGCGCTCTTGCAATCATGCAGGCACTAGGCATGCACTCATGCAATCACCCAAGTATTACCTATGCACTTCTTCAATCACTCAGGTAGTACTCATGCAGTCCTCTAATTTTATAAGCACTACCCTTGTATTCTGCTACTACTCAGGATGTTGCACTCCTCCAATCACACAGGCACTACCGCAGTACTACTCCAATCACCCAGGCAGTACACATGCACTTATAAAATCACCCAGGCACTTCTTATGTACTCCTGTAATCTCCTAGATATTACCATTGCAATCATGGAATCATCAGGCATTACCTATGTACTCCTGTAATCCCCCAGACATAACTCCTGCAATCATGCAATCACCAATGTGTTAGCTATTCACTGGTTTAATCACGCAGGCACTACCCTTGCACTCCTCCAATCACCCTGTCAGGATCTGTGCACTCCTCCAATCACTTAGCCAGTGCCTAAGCACTTATAAAATCACCCAGGCACTATCTTTACACTTTTCCAATCACTGAGGCACTACCACAGTATTACTCTAATCACCCAGGAGGTACTGATGCACTTATAAAATCACCCAGGCATTTTTTTGTACTCCTTTAGTCCCCCAGATATTACCTCTGAACTCATGCAATCACCAACGCATTAGCTATACACTGGTTCAATCACCCATGCAATACCCTTGCACTCCTCCAATTACCCTCTCAGGATCTATGTACTCCTCCAATCACTTAGCCAGTGCCTAAGCACTTATAAAATCACCCAGGCACTACCTTTACACTCTTCCAATCACTGAAGCACTACCACAGTATTACTCTAATCACCCAGACAGTACTGATGCACTTATAAAATCATCCAGGCACTTTCTATGTACTCCTGTAGTCCCCCAGATATTACCTCTGAACTCATGCAATCACAAATGCATTAGATATACACTGGTTCAATCACCAAGGCAATACCCTTGCACTCCTCCAATTACCCTCTCAGGATCTATGCACTTCTCCAATCACTTAGCCAGTGCCCATGCACTTATAAAATCACCCAGGCACTACCTTTACACTCCTACAATCACTGAGGCACTACCACAATAGTACTCTAATCACCTAGGCAGTATCGATGCACTTATAAAATCACCCAGACACTTCCTATGTACTCTTATAATTCCCCAGATATTATCTCTTAACTCATGCAATCATCCAGACTTACCTATGTACTCCTCCAATCCCCCAGACATTACCTCTGCACTCACGCAATCACCAATGCATTAGCTATACACTGGTTCAATCACCCAGGCAATACCCTTGCACTCCTCCAATCACCCTCTCAGGATCTATGCACTCTTCCAATCACTTAGCCAGTGCCCATGCACTTATAAAATCACCCAGGCACTACCTTTACACTCCTCCAATCACTGAGGCACTACCAGAATAGTACTCTAATCACCTAGGCAGTATCGATTCACTTATAAAATCACCCAGGCACTTTCTATGTACTCATATAGTCCCCTAGACATTACCTCTGCACTCATGCAATCACCAATGTATTAGCTATACACTGGTTCTATCACTCAAGCACTACCCTTGCACTCCTCCAATCACCCTGTCAGTATCTATGCACTCCTCCAATCACTCAGCCAGTACCTATGCACTTATAAAATCGCTCAGGCACTACCTATTCATGTATGCAATCACCCAGGCACTACCTTAGTACTCCTGCAATCATCAAGGCACTACTCTTGTTCTCATAGAATCACACAGGCACTATCCCTGCAGTCATGCATTCAATTAGACACTACCTCTACACTCATGCAATTACCCAGGCATTATCCCTACACTCATGCAATCACCTAGGCATTATCCCTGCGCTCATGCAATCAGACAGGCATTACCAAAGCACTCCTTCGATCATCCAGCCACTACACATGCACTTATATAATGACCCAGGCAGAACCCTTGCACTCATGCAGTCACCCAGGTACTATCTATGCATTGTTCCAATCAGTCAGGCACTATCCATGCATTTGTCGATGTACCAAGGCAGCATCTGTGTATTACTCTAATCACGCTGGCATTATCTTTGCACTCATATAATCACCCAGGTATTACCTATGCAGTTCTTCAATCACTCAGACAGTACCCATGCACTCCTCCAATTACCCAGCTACTACCCATGCAGTCATGGAATCACGCAAGCAAGCATTACCTATGCAGTTCTTTAATCACTCAGGTAGTACTCATGCAGTCCTTTAATTTCATAGACACTACCCCTGCACTCATGTAATCACTCAGGCTCTATCCATGCAGTTATCCATGATGTCAGTCACAACTTGTGCATTCATTTCATTTACTGATGCACTCAAGTTCAAGTTTATTTTTTTAGCATAGTTAATTAAAACCATTGCAATAGTGACACTACAAAATTCTAAAAACGTTATTAAAACTAATTAAAATTCGAAATCAAACATTCATTGCAGTTTAAAATCACATTTAGATTATGCTAGATTTAAGATAAAGACAATAGGTCGCTGGATGCTGTCATGTGCTTGTCTCACATTGTCCGTATTCCTGCACCACTTGCCCATTTTTCCGATCTCATTGTCTATATTTATTGCAGGATTTGTCTCTCTGCTACTAATAAGCGTCTTTGATGAGGTCCTCCTAAGACCCTTTTTTTTTTTTTTTTCGTCTACTTGTCAGCTTTGCGGCAATTAATTTTGTAAAGCAGTGTTTGTTATTTTTGGCATTTTTTGTTCAGCCATCAACAGAAATTTTGCCAATCTGCAGTTTAATTGAATGTTTTCTGGGTTGAAGCAGGCCAACACTGCTTGCCTTCTAGAACGGATCCCTTTCTGTTTAAAGGTTCTTTTAGAAGCTGTTGCCGCGCTTCGTCCAGTTCTTCGCATAGGCAAATTAAGTGAAGAATATCGCCATTCTTGGTGTTGCACAGCCTGCAAGTATTTTGTCCTTTTATCCTCAGCCATGGTGGTAGATGCTGGGTACATGGAAGGATCCCCATTTTGTACCTTAGGAAATTCATTTTTATGGCCCTCGGATAGCCCTGATTGAAGTATTGTTGTGGGGCGAGTGATTTGTAAGAGTTAAGTGTCATCCAGGCATGAGATCTTTTTGCAAAGCTTGCCTTGTCCTCCACTATGGAGATTAGTTTTATGTTTTTCCAGACTAATTTTTTGAAATTGAGATAGCCGAGTTGCGCGTCCCAGAGTCCGGAGAGTTTGGTCGAATCAAAGGCTAACTGAAGAAAGTTTCTTGCCTGGGAGAACTCCCTGTGTTGTATATCATACCACAGCAGATAGTTAAGCGTGTTTGTAGTGGCGCTTCTTATCTTATGCCAGCAAATGATGTATGCACCATACCTGGCTAAAACTTGTTGTTGAAGGCCAAACTCCAGCCTGATGCACTCATTAAATCACTCAGGCAGTACTTATGCACTCATGTAATCAGTCAGTTAGTATTCATTCTTTTCTGCAATTACCCAACTAGTATTGTTGCACTCATACAAACACCTAGACACTACTGTTGTACTTATTCATTCATGTACGCACTACTTATACACTCATCTATGCATTCAGGGTCTATTCATGCCCTTATCCATGCACCCAATCTCTATGTCTGCACTTATGCATTCAGTTAATTAGTATTCAATGTCTGCTGCAATTATTGAGACATTATCCCTGCACTCATACAGTCATCCAGGCACTACCCATGGAGTAATGTAATCACTGAGATACACGCATCATATATCTTAGTCTTAACATATTGCAGAAACCATTTATACATATTTCTGTACCTTTTGGTAGCAATATCATATATTAAAGTAATACATAAATAAATGTATACTTGTGTTTTATTTGTCTAGCATCTTCAGATGCATAATATGTATCAAAATACATGTGCAAGTAGAAATATACCTTAGTTACAACACCATGCAGACCTTAAAACTTGACAGATTGCTGTTCAGATTTGTAGCTGATAATGAAAATGATGTGGTATATTTGAAGTGTAGCTTGCCACAGACTGATACAAAGTAGCGTTATAATTGATTCTTCTCTTAATATGCCTTAAACCTCACTTTTGTGCTGCTGCTTCGTCGTTCTATGACTACATAGGGTGTTGGGCCTAGTGAAAGATATAGCAGCAATCTTTCATATGTCTCTGGTGTAAGTCTGACAATCTTCTTAAAACATACCTGCATATGTCTGTAACTTTTCTTAGTAGTATCATATATCAAAGACACATACAAATAGATGTATACTTGTGTTTTATATGTGTAGTATGTTCAGATTTATAAGACTTATTACAATATATGTGCAAGTTCATACATATCTTAAACAGAAGAGCATGAAGACGTTAAAAGTTGAGAGAGTGCACTTCATATTTCAAAGAGACACTTAGATTTATTTAGTGCACTTCAAGTGAACTTTTCCAGAGAGTCTTACAAAGTATCATAATCACTAATTTGTCTGTCATCATATCTTAAATATTAGTTTTCTGGTGCTGCTGCTTAACCATTTTACTAGTAGTTAGGTATTGATCATAGTCAAAATAAATAACTAAGAAGCAAGAGAAGTGCAGACAGAAGGAACAGAGATGCAGAAGGAGGCAAGAGAAGTGTGCAAACAAGCCAAAGAAGTGCAGAAAGATCCAAGAACAGTGCAGAAATAAGCAACAGAGGTGCAGAAGGAGGCAAGAGGGGTGCTGAAGGAGCGATGAGAGGTATAGAAATTTGCAAGAGAGGTTTAGAAAGAAGCAACAGAGGTGCAGAAGGAGACAAGACAACTGCTGAAAGAGGCAAGACAGTTGCTGAAATACGCAAGAGAGGTGCAGTAAATGGAAACAGGGGTGCAGAAAATTCAAGAGAAGTGCAGAAAGAGGTAAGAGGGGTGCAGAAAGGGTAACAGAAGTGCAGAAAGAAGCAAAAGTAGTGGAGAAAAAAAGAGAGATGTAGAAAGAGGGAAGTGGGATAGAGAAAGAGCAAGAGAAGTGCAGAAAGAAGCATGAGAGGTGTAGAAAGAGACAAGAGAGGTACAGAAAGAGGAAAGAGGGGTGCATAAAGAGGCAAGAGAGGTGTACAAAGAGGGAAGAAGAGTGTAGAAAGAGGTAACAGGGGTATGGAAAGAAGCAAGAAAGGTCCAGAAAGAAGCAAGAGAAGTACGCAAAAAGTAACAGCGGTGCAGAAAGAGGCAATACAGTTGCAGAAAGAGGCAAGAGAGGTTCAGAAAGAGGGAAGAAGGATGTAAAAAGAGGCAAGAGTGGTGCAGAAGGAGTATCAGAAGTGTACAAAGAAGTAAGAGAAGTGTAGAAAGAAGGAAGAGAGGTGGAAAAAGAGGCAAGTGGGGTAGAGAAAGAGGCAAGAGAAGTATAGAAAGAAACAATAGAGGTGCAGAAAGAGACAAGAGAGGTACAGAAAGAGGGAAGAAGAGTGGAGAAAGAGACAGCAGAGGTGCACAAAGAGGGAAGAAGGGTGTATAAAGAGGCAACAGGGGTACAGGAAGAAGCTGGAAAGGTACAGAAAGAAGCAAGAGAAGTACATAAACAAGTACAAGAGGTGCAGAAAGAGGCGAGACGGTTGCAGAAAGAGTCAATAGAGGTTCAGAAAGAGGGAAAAAGGATGTAAAAAGAGGCAAGAGCGGTGCAGAAGGAGTATTAAAAGTGTACAAAGAAGCAAGAGAAGTGCAGAAAGAAGAGTGGTGAAGAAAGAGTCAAGTGGGGTAGAGAAAGAGGCAAGCGAAGTGCAGAAAGAAGCAACAGAGGTGCAGACAGAGACAAGAGAGGTACAGAAAGAGGGAAGAGGGGTGCAGAAAGAAGCAAGAGGTGTATATAAAGAAGCAAGAGTAGGGTAGAAAGAACCAATAGAGGGGGAGAAGGAGAAACAGGTGTGCTGAAAGAAGCAAGAGGAGTGTCAATATTTGTAAGAACGGTGCAAAAAGAAGAAAGTGAAGTACGCAAAATGTAACAGAAGTGCAGAAAGAGTCAATACAGTTGCAGAAAGAGGCAAGAGAGGTTCATAAAGAGGGAAGAAGGAAGTAAAAAGAGGCAAGAGTGGTGCAGAAGGAGTATCAGAAGTGTACAAAGAAGTAAGAGAAGTGTAGAAAGAAGGAAGAGAGGTGGAAAAAGAGGCAAGTGGGGTAGAGAAAGAGGCAAGAGAAGTATAGAAAGAAGCAATAGAGGTGCAGAAAGAGACAAGAGAGCTACAGAAAGATGGAAGAGGAGTGGAGAAAGAGACAGCAGAGGTGCACAAAGAGGGAAGAAGGGTGTAGAAAGAGGCAACAGGGGTACATAAAGAAGCAAGAAAGGTACAGAAAGAAGCAAGAGAAGTACATAAACAAGCAAAAGAGGTGCAGAAAGAGGCGAGACGGTTGCAGAAAGAGTCACAAGAGGTTCAGAAAGAAGGAAAAAGGATGTAAAAAGAGGCAAGAGCGGTGCAGAAGGAGTATTAAAAGTGTACAAAGAAGCAAGAGAAGTGTAGAAAGAAAGAAGAGTGGTGCAGAAGGAGTCAAGTGTGGTAGAGAAAGAGGCAAGAGAAGTGTAGAAAGAAGCAACAGAGGTGCAGAAAGAGACAAGAGAGGTACAGAAAGAGGGAAGAGGGGTGCAGAAAGAAGCAAGAGGGGTGTATAAAGAGGCAAGAGTAGGGTAGAAAGAACCAATAGAGGGGGAGAAGGAGAAACAGGTATGCTGAAAGAAGCAAGAGGAGTGTCAACATTTGTAAGAAAGGTGCAAAAAGAAGCAAGACTAGTGCAGAAAGAATCAACAGAGGTGCACAAACAGACAAGAGGGGTTCAGAAAAAGGGAAATGGGTATAGAAAAAGACAAGAGAGATGGGGAAACAGGCAAGAGAGGTACAGAAAGAAGCAACAGAAGTGCAGAAAGAGGCTTGTGGGGTGCAGAAAGAGGATATAGAGGTGCAGAAAGAGGCAACATGGGTGTACAAAGAAGGTAGAGGGGTGCAGAAAGAGGCAACAGAGGTGCACAAATTGGGAAGAAAGGTGCAGAAAGAGGCAACAGGGGTACAGAAAAAAGCAAGAGAGTTGCAGAAAGAAGCAAGAGAAGTTGAGAAGGAAGCAACAGAGGTGCAGAAAGAGGTAAGAGGGGTGCAGAAAGAGGCAACAGAGGTACAGAAAGAAACAAGAGAGGTACAGAAAGAGAGAAGAGGGGTGTATAAAGAAGCAAGAGTAGTGTAGAAAGAACCAAATAGAGGGGGAGAAGGAGAAACAGGTATGTTGAAAGAAGCAAGAGGAGTGTCAAAATTTGTAAGAAAGGTGCAAAAAGAAGCAAGACTAGTGCAGAAAGAATCAACAGAGGTGCACAAACAGACAAGAGGGGTGCAGAAAAAGGGAACATGGGTGTAGAAAGAGGCAAGAGAGGTGGAGAAACAGGCAAGAGAACTACAGAAAGAAGCAACAGAAGTACATAAAGAGGCTTTTGGGGTGCAGAAAGAGGGAACAGAGGTGCATAAAGAGGCAACCTGGGTGTACAAAGAAGGTAGAGGGGTCAGAAAGAGGCAACAGAGGTGCACAAAGAGGGAAGAAGGGTGCAGAAACAGGCAACAGGTGTACAGAAAAAAGCAAGAGAGTTGCAGAAATAAGCAAGATAAGTTGAGAAGGAAGCAACAGAGGTGCAGAAAGAGGTAAGAGGGGTGCCGAAAGAGGCAACAGAGATGCAGAAATATGGAAGAGGGGTGCAGAAAGAGGCAACGGGGTACAGAAAGAAGCAAGAAACATGCAGAAAGAAGCAAGAGAAGTGCAGAAAGAAGCAAGAGAAGTGCAGAAAGAAGCAACAGATGTGCACAAAGAGGCAAGAGGGGTGCAGAAAGAGGCAAGAGAGTTGTAGAAACAGATAAAAGTAGTGCAGAAACATTCAAGAGGGGTGCAGAAAGAGTGAAGAAAAGTGCAGAAAGAAAGAACAGGGGTGGAGAAAGAGGGAAGAGAGGTGTAGAAAGAGGGAAGAGGGATATAGAAAGGGGTAATAGTTAGGTATTGAGTATAGGTAAAAACAAAGCAGCAACCCTTCACATGTTTGTGCTGTAAGTTTCATTATCTTTCTTAAACCATGCATGCATGAGTCTGTACTTTTTGCTAGTGTACTATATATCAAAGAAGCATACAAATATATGTATACTTCTGTTTTATATGTAAAGCATCTTCAAATGTATGACACATATGAGTATACATGTGCAAGTAGAGACATACCTCAATCACAACATCATGCAGGCATTAAAAGTTGACAGACTGCACTTTAGATTTGATTTGGGTAGCAGTAGAGAAATCCTTTAGTTGTGCTCTGTGATTCTGTTGTATAGGTTGTGATGTCTTCTAATTGTAGGAATTGTGCAATTTCTGATATAGCTTTGGAGTGCAATTACATTTTTTTTATTTATTTATACATGAGAATATTTGTATATAAGTATTTTAATAATAGTAAATTATTTAACAAACTATTTAAACTTTTCTTTTTTTCAGATATTCTCCATAATTATTAAGAAAGATTCAGAATGACAAGAAAAGTGCAAAAGAAAAGCCATGAATTACGTAAATACTAATGTTACCATGATCCATGCGTAATGCGCAGGTCGTTTGCTTAATGTTTAGCATTACGGCACTTCCGTTATCATGTTAGCTTAGGAAGACCTTAAAATACGCTACCAAGCATAGCGCGATGCTCTTTTTGAGCATTCCACTTCAGCATGCCCACTGACCTTGAGCACAAGCATGCTAGTTTATTTGGCGAATATACATCGCTTTTTTACTGCTGCATGTGATATTCGGCGTAGCATGAACAGTTGACCTGCCGCCTACACCGCAAGCATGGTCTCCATTATGGCGAGTATGCACTGTTCTTTGAGACAATCTGAACCATTGTTTGTTTGCATGGTCTCGCACGTATGAGTGACACTGAATGTTTATCTTGCCACTTGGGGATGATCAATACGATTGTGACAGTAATCAACAAACAATTTGTATGTGTTATATGTTGGTTTGTTTTGTCGATTTCTTTCCCTACAGGAATTTTACCACAGATGGAACATTACTCATGGTTAGTCCATCTACGCATGACAAACACGCTGTAGCAAGTGTGTAAAAATGCGCAACACTTGTGGTTTAATTTTTTACCACTCACTTTTGCACTTCATTCACAACATAACGAGGTCCTGAAGAAAGCTCCACTTAATTTTTCTAGGAGAGCTGAAACATGTTGACCTAATGATAAATTAGACACCTAATGGTAGTTCTAATATATTGTTCACCTCACCTTGTTTTTAAATATACCCTGGGCCACTGGGAATAAAAGATTGTATAGTGAGTTTCCTAGAGGTATTTTTATAGTCACCACACCAACAACGCCACCACTCAACAACCAAAAAAACCTGCTCCACTGTAATCAGGTGTTGAAGCACAGTTGGGTAGCATTCGGCTACCCGACTGGGAACCAATGATGAAGCATGACACCAACCAGGTTGGTGTGTGAGGGTTCTTCTAAACAATTCCTGTGGTGTCAGACACCATTCAGGTTAATTAGTCACTCTTTTGTGGCCCGTCTCAGTTGTTTTTTCGATTAATACTTTTGGGACAAAGAGGGCACACTCATAGTCCTGACTCTCTCTTTTGGTTTTCGAAGCAAAAGAAAAGACAACAAAAAAACAGTACTATTTAAAGGAGATAGAAAAGCAGAAATTACATGAAGTACAACATGTGACGTTGAACAAAAAGTCTTCTGGTAAGAGAACAAAAGAATTTGTTAAAAGAGTTTTAAAGAATGTAATGAATTTTCAAAATGGGGAAAAGAGAAAGAGAAGTACTACAACCAATTAGAAGGAAACGCAAAAAGGATAAATTAATGGAAAATCAGGTTATGGGAAAACAATCTATGTTAAAAGAAGAATGAGAGAATATAAAGACATTAGAAAGAGAATGTATAAAAGTAGAGTACTACAAAATGTATTGAAAGATTGCAAAAAATATAAAAGATCAGCATTTTACAAGAAAAAACAACAGATTGAAAGTGTAGTCGAAAAGACTTTTGAATTGAAAAGAAGATTGTTTATACTAGTATTGAAGAGAATGAAGACATTGAATAAAACAATGCACTTTATGAAGGAGTAAAGTAAAAGAAAAAGACTGGTTAATAGAACTAACTTTTGCAAAACAATTTCGGGTGAATGGAAGCACACTTCTAGTACTGAACCCTTTTTTAATGAAGAAAGCTATTTTCAACAAAATACATTAGTTCATGCAGTTGATACCAGTGGTCGCTGTTATGAGGTTAAAAACGATTGTCCAATTGAAAAAGAAAATATGGTTCCAAGTAATGTGGAAGAAGTAATAGCTGAAGAAGTTCAAGGGAGACGTGCACAAACTCCACTGTATAAGTGGGATTGTAGTAGTATTTGTAGTATACGACAGGAATCTATTGATATAATATGAAATTTCTTATGAGATAATGGTAAGCAAAGTGTTAAACAAAAGATTAAGATGTTGCAAGGACTAGATCCTAGTAAAGTGAGAAAATATACTAACTTGGCTTGTCATTCTAGAAAAGTGTGTCGAAGTACTTTTCATCATTTAAGAATATTAGTAGTACATCACTCAGAAATGCGGAAGTTAGTAAGAAGATTGTTCTATGTAAAAAGTCCTGCATTATCTTTAAGTAAAATAAACACATATTTTTTGCATGGTTCAGTATTGGATGTAAAAAAAGTTTCTGATGATATACAGTTTTGTTTCTTTGGTCCTCAAGAGGAGTGTAGAGTATAGGTGTTGAAGAAGAGGTGGAAGATAGTACTACTGAGAAGTTTGCAGAAGAAATTAAAAGTTTAAGGTAGTTTCTTGTGAAAAACCAAACTATGGGCATCATTGCGATGGCGGGCGGAGAAAGTCCGCCCGCCACCGCAGCGGAATGCGTGACAGTCCGCAAGGGGTGCGGCGGTCCCGCACATGATATTACGATGCCACCGCCACCATGGCGGTGGCAAGCCCTATTCATTTCATTGTGGCGGGCGGTGCTCACTGCACCGCCCGCCAAAATGCTGTGAATGCACATCGTGCATTTGCATGCACAACGTGACAGGCACCGCGCGGTGCCTGCCACCTTGTGCATACAAATGCAGGGGGGTACCACAGGTACCCCCATGTTCACCCTCCAACCCCCCAACCTCCTGGGGGCCCGCTACGGGCCACCAACATCGAAGACCATATGCCTTTCCATGGCGGCAACGCCGCCATGGAAAGGCTGATCTCCGCAGGCATCGTGATATGGATGGCGGTGTCTTGCAGACACCGCCACCATATTAACCTGGTTTTCCGCCGGTCGACGAGTCGACCGGCGGAAAAGCGGCAGACGGTCTTTCCGTCCGCCGCGGACCCCCCAGCCATCATAATATGGCGAGGGGTCTTTGCTGTGTGGATGGCGGGCGGATCGCCCCCGCGGCCGGCGGGGGGCGATCCGCCTGCCATTATAATGACCCCCTAGTTTGTAATTGTTGTCGACGTACTCACTATAGAAGTCAAACTAGGAATGTTGATGTGTATTTAAAAAGTGAAAAGGAAAACAGTGATAAGTGGGAGCAATTTGGTGCTTATTTGTTGGTGGAAGGTCGTTTTGAGTTGGGTAGTGCACTATCCATTCACTCCTCCAATCATCCAGCCAGTATCCATGCACTTAAAAAGTCGCCCAGCCACTACTAATACACTTTTCCAATCACCCAGGCACTACCACTACACTCATGCAACGACCCAGACACTACTCTTGCACTCATGCAATCAGCCAGACATTACTTATGCACTCCTTTAATTGCCTATATATTACCCCTGCACTCATGCAATCACTTAGGCATTACCCATGCACTCCTCCAATGACCCAGACATTACCCCTGCACTCATGCAATCACCTAGCTATTACTGCTCCAATGACCCAGACATTACCCCTGCACTCATGCAATCACCTAGCTATTACCCATGTAGTCCTTCAATCACTCAGGCTGTACCCATGCACTTATAAAATGTTCCAGGCACTACCTATGCACTCATACGTTAACCCAGGCATGATTCCTCAATGCACCTAGGCATTACCCATGCACTCCTCTAATCAGCCATGCACTATCTATGTACTCCTTCAATTACGCAGGCACTACTCTTGCACTCATCCAATAACTCAAGCACTACCGCTGTACTTATATAAATACTCAGGCAATATCCATACACTTATAAAAACATGCAGACACTACCTATGCACTCATGCAATCACCCAGGCACTACCTATGCACTCATGCAATAACACAAGCACTACCCATGCACTCCTCCAATCACCCAGGCACTACCCATGCACTCATGCAATCACTCAGGCACTACCCATGCACTCATACATGCACTCAAGTACTTCTGCTGCACTTATGCAAACACCCAAGCGCTAATTACGCAGTCTTCCAATCATCCAGGCACTACCCGTACACTCATGCAATCACCCATGTTCTACTCATGCACTCCTCCAATCACTCAGGGACTACCCATGCACTCCTCCATGCACCCAGGCACTACCCATGCACTCTTCCATGCACCCAGGCATTACCCATGCACTCCTCCAATCACCTAGATATTACCCCTGCACTCATACAATCACCCTGACATTACCCATGCACTCCTCCATGCACCCAGGCATTACCCATGCACTCCTTCAATCACCCAGACATTACCCCTCCACTCATGCAATCACACAGGCATTATCCATGCACTCCTTCAATCACTCAGACACTACCCCTGCAGTCATGTAATCACCCAAGCACTACCTATGCACTCATGGAATAACCCAGGCACAGCCCTTGAACTCCTTCAGACACCCAGGCAGTTTCCAAGCACTCCTCCAATCACCCAGCCACTACCCATGCACTTATAAAATCATCCAGGCACTACCAATGCACTCCTCCAATCACTCAGGCAGTGCCCATGCACTCCTTCAATCACCCAAACATTACCCCTGCACTTAGGCGATCACCCAGGCATTACCCATGCACTCCTTCAATCACTCAGGCAGTGCCTATGCACTCCTCCAATCACCCAGACATTACCCCTGCACTTATGCAATCACCCATGGATTACACATGCACTCCTTTAATCACTTAGGCAGTACCCATGCACTTATAAAATCACCCAAACACTACTTAAGCACTCCTGCAATCACCCAGGAACTACCACTACAGTCATTCAACCACACAGACATTACTGTTGCACTCATGCAATCACTCAGGCACTTGCTATGCACTCATAGAATAACTCAGGCACTGCTAATACACTTTTCCAATCACCCAGGCACTACCACTATACTCATGCAACGACCCAGACATTACTCTTGCACTCATGCAATCAGCCAGACATTATTCATGCACTCCTTCAATTACCTACACATTACCCCTGCACTCATGCACTCACTTAGGCATTACCCATGCACTCCTCCAATGACCCAGACATTACCCCTGCACTCATGCAATCACCTAGCTATTACCCATGCAGTCCTTCAGTCACTCAGGCTGTGCCCATGCACTTATAAAACCATCCGGGCACTAACTATGCACTCATGCATTAACCAGGCACGATTGATGCACTCCTCAATGCACCTAGGCATTACCCATGCACTCCTCTAATCAGCCATGCACTCTCTATGTAATCCTTCAATTACACAGGCACTACTCTTGCACTCATCTAATAACTCAAGCACTACCGTTGTACTTATACAATTACCAGGCAATATCCATACACTTATAAAAACATGCAGACACTACCTATGCACTCATGCAATCACCCAGGCACTACCTATGCACTCATGCAATCACTCAGGCACTACCCATGCACTCATACATGCACTCAGATACTTCTGCTGCACTTATGCAATCACCCAAGCACTATCTATGAAGTCTTCTAATCATCCAGGCACTACCCATACACTCATGCAATCACCCATGTTCTACTCATGCACTCCTCCAATCACCCAGGAACAACCCATGCACTCCTCCATGCACCCAGGCACTATCCATGCACTCTTCCATGCACCCAGGCATTACCCATGCACTCCTCCAATCACCCAGATATTACCCCTGCACTCATAGAATCACCCTGACATTACCCATGCACTACTCCATGCACCCAGGCATTACCCATGCACTCCTTCAATCACCCAGACATTACCCCTCCACTCATGCAATAACACAGGCATTATCCATGCACTCCTTCAATCACTCAGGCACTACCCCTGCAGTCGTGTAATCACCCAAGCACTACCTATGCACTCATGGAATAACCCAGGCACTACCCTTGCACTCCTTCAGTCACCCAGGCAGTATCCATGCACTCCTCCAATCACCCAGCAACTACCCATGCACTTATAAAATCATCCAGGCACTACCTCTGCACTCCTCTAATCACCCAGGCACTATCTCTGCACTCCTCCAATCACCCAGGCATTACCCCTGCATTCATGCAATCACCCAGGCATTACCCATGCACTCCTTCAATTACTCAGGCAGTGCCCATGACCTCCTCCAATCACCCAGACATTACCCCTGCACTTATGCAATCACCCAGGCATTACCCATGCACTCCTTCAATCACTCAGGCCGTGCCCATGCACTCCTCCAATCACCCAGACATTACCCCTGCACTTATGCAATGACCCAGGGATTACACATGCACTCCTTTAATCACTCAGGCAGTATCCATGCACTTATAAAAAAATCACCCAGACACTACTTATGCACTCCTGCAATCACCCAGGAACTACCACTACAGTCATGCAACCACCCAGACATTACTGTTGCACTCATGCAATCACTCAGGCACTTGCTATGCACTCATAGAATAACTCAGGCACAACTCTTGCACTGCTGCAATCATCCAGGCACTATCCATGCACTCCTCCAATCATCCAGCCAGTATACATGAACTTAAAGAATCACCCAGCCACTATTAATACACTTTTCCAATCACCCAGGCACAACACTACACTCATGCAACGACCCAGACATTACTCTTGCACTCATGCAATCAGCCAGACATTACTTATGCACTCCTTCAATTGCCTACACATTACCCCTGCACTCATGCAATCACCTAGCTATTACCCATGCAGTCCTTCAATCACTTAGGCTGTAACCATGCACCTATAAAATCATCCAGGCACTACGTATGCACTCATGCATTAACCCAGGCACAATTGATGCACTCCTCGATGCACCTAGGCATTACCCATGCAGTCCTCTAATCAGCCATTCAGTATCCATGTACTCCTTCAATCACCCAGGCACTACTCTTGCACTCCTCCAATAACTCAGGCACTACTGCTGTACTCATATAATTAGCCAGGCAATACCCATGTACTTATAATCAGCCAGGCACTACATCTACAGTCATGCAATTAGCTAGACATTACCCCTACACTCATGCAATTACCCAGGCATTACCTATAGATTCCTCTAATCCCATAGACATTACCCCTCCACTCATGGAATCACCAATGCATTACCTATCCACTGCTCAATCACCCAGGCACTATTTATGCACTCCTGCAATAACCCAGGAACTAATGCTACACTCATGCAACCACCCAGACATCACCCTTGACTCATGCAATCACCCAGGCACTAGCTATGCACTCATAAAATAACCCAGGCACTACTCTTGCACTGCTGCAATTACCCAGGCACTACCCATGCACTCCTCCAATCAAGTCAAGTCAAGTCAATTCAGCTTTATTCGATGTAAAAATGTACAACCATAAAAGCATACTACAAAAGCAGACAAATATGACATATTAATTCATTAGAGGGGCAAACTTAATTTATCAGTGAAAGTATTAAAATGTCCTCCTTATACAGAGTTAAAATATATACACTTATTTAAAAATAGACAGCTATATAACATTTAATATTAATCTCTCATGTTATCAAATGTGCTTGTTCTACATACTATTTCTTTAATTAATTCAATATTAAACAAATCTAATTATTCTCAATAGGTTTCTCGTATAATAATGCATCTAAATGTGTTAATTCACTCCTTTTCTTAAGTGCTTTTACAATATAACAAATAACTGTACAAACGATTTTCATATTATCCAAGCTACATAAAAATACAAAGGCCTGTTTATAATCAAAGAGCCTGTTAGTTATAAACAGTGGTTTTAAAACAGCTTTCCTAATATCACTATAAAAGGTACAAAATAATAAAAAATGCAACGTGGACTGTGGTGTGTTTCCATTACACGGACAATTCGGTAAATTATAAGACCACCCTCCCTTGTCAGAGAATGCAATTAGATGGTGTAAGGTACCAAATCTAAGCCTTGTTAAATAATATCTGTGTTGGGTATTCCTTACTAGGGTTAGATATGTTTGTATACCCTCCACCAAGGGGATTTCGCAATAGGTAATAACACTTTGCTTCTGTCTTATATCATCTTGTCTGTCTTGTTCACTGGCCAGAGTATATCTCAGCTTCAGATCTGTCTTACTTATATCCAGAATAGACTCTAGATCCGTTTTATTAAAATTCATCTTACAATATTTAAATAAATTAGAGATATGCTCTAGCCAAGGAATTTTTTACAGTGGTCAAGAGCCAGACAGTCCTTTATCAGGTCAGTTGTAAATTTGGTCTCCTTTTTGGCCCATAACCCACGCCAGAAGGTAAGTCCTGCGATATTTATAAAATCATTAATATATGATACTGACAGTTCTTTATGTATTATATAATTGGCTGTAGAATTCGGAACAGCCAGTACTCTTTTTAAAAATTTATTCTCCTGTATTTGTAAGGACGTAATATTTGCTCTTCCCCATATTGCTGACCCATGGCATACACCATCACACACTTGGTTCTATATAGAGTGAGAATTTCCCTTATGGGTTTATTTCCTATTTTTGCCGCAAATCTGAAAATTCCTTCAATTATTCTTAGAAATTTCAGATTGCAAGAGTCAATATGAGGTTTCCATGAGTCCTTACTACTAAATATAAGACCTAAATAGGAGAACGTTGACACTCTCCCTATAGCTACACCTCCAGCATGATGTTTTTTATGCTTCAGCTTGGATTTCCCACATGTCATTACAAATGTTTTAGTGAGGTTTAGCTTTAAATCCTTTTTAACATAAATTCAGCAAACTTCTCAATTAAAATTTGTAAACCATTCGCTGTCCTCGATAGGAGGACAGCGTCATCGGCATAAAGTAGAACTGGAATGTTACGTGTTCCAACTTTTGGGGTATCTGCATTTTCATTTTGTAAATAGGGGTCTATATTATTGATATATAGGGAAAAGAGCAGTGGTGCCAATACACAACCTTGGCGTATTCCCCTTGTAACTCTAAAATCCTCAGTGCATTCACCCTTTATTCCAAAACGTACCCTTGCACCTAAAAAATCCCCCAGGCACTACTGATACACTTTTCCAATGACGCATGCACTACCACTACAGTCATGCAACGACCCAGACATTACTCTTGCACACATGCAATCACCCAGGTAGTACTTATGCACTCTTTCAATCACCCAGACACTACCTATACACTACTCCAATCATCCAGGCACTACCACTACACTCATATAACCATTCAGACATTACTCTTGCACTCATACAATCACCCAGCCATTAGCTATGCACTCATAGAATATCCCAGGCACTACTCTTGCACTGCTGCAATCATCCAGACAGTATCCATGCATTCCTCCAATCATCCAGCCCGTACCCATGCACTTAAAAAATACCCAGGCACTACTTATACACCTTTCCTTTCACCCAGGCACTACCACTACAGTCATGCAACAAACGCCACATTACTTTTGCATTCATGCAATCAGGCAGACATTACTCATGCCCTCCTCCAATTTCCTATACATTACCCATGCACTCATGCAATCACTTAGGCATTACCCATGCACTCCTCCAATGACCCAGACATTTACCCTGCAATCATGCAATCACCTACCTATTACCCATGCAGTCCTTCAATCACTCAGGCAGTACTCATGCACTTATAAAATCATCTAGGTACTTCCTATGCACTCATGCATTAACCCAGGCACTACTTATGCACTTCTGCAATCACCCAGGAACTACCACTACACTCATGCAGCCACCCAGACATTACTCTTGCACTCATGCAATCACCCAGGCACTAGCTATGCACAAATACAATAACCCAGGCAGTACTCTTGCACTGCTGCAATCATCCAGGGATTACCCATGCACTCCTCTAATCACCCAGACATTACCCCTGCACTTGTGCAATCACTCAGGCATTACCCATGCACTCTTTCAATCAGCCAGACATTACCCCTGCACTCATACATTCACCCAGGCATTACCCATGCAATCCTTCAATCACTCAGACAGTGCACATGCACTCATCCAATCACCCAGACATTACCCCTGCACTTATGCAATCACCCAGGCATTACCCATGCACTCCTTCAATCACTCAGGCAGTACCCATGCACATAAGAAATCATCCAGACACTACCTATGCACTCATGGAATCACAGAGGTAGTACTGATGTACTCATCGATACACCTAGGCATTACCACTGCAGTCCTCTAATCAGCCATGCACTAACTATGTACTCCTTCAATTACACAGGCACTGCTCTTGCACTCATCCAATAACTCAAGCACTACCACTGTACTTATATAATTACCCAGGCAATATCCATACACTTTTAAAAACGTGCAGACACTACCTATGCACTCATGCAATCACCCAGGCACTACCTATGCACTCATGCAATCACCCAAGCACTACCTATGCAGTCTTCTAATCATCCAGGCACTACCCGTACACTCATGCAATCACCCAGGTTCTACTCATGCACTCCTCCAATCACCCAGAACTACCCATGCACTCCTCCATGCACCCAGGCACTACCCATGCACTCTTCCATGCACCCAGGTATTACCCATGCACTCCTCCAATCACCCAGATATTATCCCTGCACTCATACAATCACCCTGACATTACCCATGCACTCCTCCATGCATCTAGGCATTACCCAGGCACTCCTTCAATCATCCAGACATTACCCCTGCACTCATGCAATCACACAGGCATTACCCATGCACTCCTTCAATCACTCAGACACTACACCTGCAGTCATGTAATCACCCAAGCACTACCTATGTACTCATGGAATAACCGAGGCACTACCCTTGCACTCCTTCAGTCACCCAGGCAGTATCCATGCACTCCTCCAATCACCCAGCCAGGACCCATGCACTTTTAAAATCATCCAGGCACTATCTATGCACTCCTCTAATCACCCATGCACTATGTCTGCACTCCTCCAATCACCCAGGCATTACCCCTGCATTCATGCAATCACCCAGGCATTACCCATGCACTCTTTCAATCACTCAGGCAGTGCCCATGCACTCCTCTAATCACCCAAACCTTACCCCTGCACTTATGCAATCACCCAGGCATTACCCATGCACGCCTTCAATCACTCAGGCAGTGCCCATGCATACCTCAAATCACCCAGACATTACCCCTGCACTTATGCAATCACCAGGGATTACACATGCACTCCTTTAATCACTCAGACAGTACCCATGCACTTATAAAATCATCCAGGCACTATCTTTGCACTTATGCAATCTCACAAGCACTACTCTACACATTACTCATGCACTCTTACAATCACCGAGGCATTACACATGTATTCATGCAATCACTCAGGTAGTACACATGCACTTCTGCAATCGCACATGCACTACCCATACACTTCTCCATATATTCCACTTTGCACAATTCATACAACACTTACAAATGTGTCTATTTTTAACCAAATAGGCGGTTCTGCAAAGAACAATTTTTTTCTTCTTTTTTTGTTTTATATTTTTTTTTTGTTTTTTTAACTCTTTTTGAATTTTTTTGGTGGTTTTTTTTGTTAAAAAATGAAAAAATAAACAGAACCAACAGTAAAAACATTGAAAAAATTATGCAATTAAAAGTCATTGCATAAACAAACAAAAAAAAAATTAACACTGGTGGCTCTTAATGGCAACCAGAATAGCATTCACTGATTGCTCACCAACACATAAGGTCTTCTTACATTTTATACAACGCTGCTCCACTCTAGCAAAGTCAGGGAAGATGTTTGTTGGAGCAGTGGTTGTGCCAGCAGATGAGGTGCTGGGTCCAGCAGTGTTCTCCTCAGTTGACTGCTTTTGTTGTTCATGTTGCAGTTGTTCTCTTGCGAGACGCCGAGGATGCATTGTCTGTAAATGCTTCAGCATAGATGATGTCCGGCAAGAATATATTTTTTTCTGACCCTCGTGAGAGGGCCTTTTCACAAATGGTGCATATTACCTTACGGGCATTCACCTTTTTCTCCCCAGGTGGTACGGAGAAAAATGCCCACACGATACTCTCATACCGGATTTTAATGGGTTCCTGCAAGTCGTCTTCCTCTTCAGGTGGAAGCTGCTGTGGTGGATTTCCAGCTGCCATTTTTCAATGGAACCAAAAAAACACCAAAAAGAGACAAAGAAGAAAAGCAAAAGACAACAGGAGTGTCTTCTGAGATGCACTTGAACAAATGAAAAAAATGGGTGGGGTCCTTCAAGTTCTAGAATCAAAAGCTTCTTAACCAATGAAATGCTTTCTTTTGAAGTCACATGGGATTCGCGTACCCGGCGCGCACCAGAGACGATTCCCGAAAAATATATTTAACAATAATATATCTTTATTCCAGATACAAATATATGATATTTACAATTATGTTAAATAATCTCTTGGTATAATATACATATAAAAGTTATATACATACACTTTTAAAACTTAAATATTTGCGGTGGATTCGCGCACCTGACGCGACCCCCGGAAATATGTACGTGACGTTACGCGGGGCCAAGAACCGCACACCCTTTGCATACCAGACGCTCATCGTACACGACTTAACCAATATGGCGGCAAAATTCTTGGATTTGCCCACCCACCGATACTGGTACACAATCGATACGAGAATACACTCAACCAGAATGGCCTGCGAGAGCTCACGCACAGAGGGAATGTGTGCCAGGCCCAGCCTTGAGCCACAAAGGTGTGGAAGTGTTCCAATCACAAATCCACACACACGCACACAGAAACACACACATGCAGGCAGACCCTCACATATGCACACGGAGCCTCTCTGTAACACATGCACCAGGTACAAGAATGACTCTCTGACAGTTTCATACAGATAACCTCTCTCTCATACCACACTGTCTCCCTCTCTCTCACACACACACACACAAACATACATACACACAGCCCCTCACAGATTCACGTGGAACCTCTCCACACGTACACCAGCTACATCTCCTAGCAGTACTCTCTCACAGTTTCACACAGAAAGCCTCTCTCTCACACCAGACTGTCACTCTCACACACACACACACACACTCACACACATCCTGGCTCTAATACACACGATGTACACCTATAACTAGTAATCCCTCACATTCTCATACATGCACCCACAACCACTCTCTCACACACGCCCAGTCTCTCACACACATAGGAGGTATACCTGTAAGTAGCAGCACTCCCTCACACACACAAGCACACAGCCTCTCTCTGATACATGCGAGACACACCAATGAGTAAGACTCTCACATTGTCACACCTGCCACAATTTCTTTCTCGCACACGAACAGCCTCTTATACAGGAGGTACATGTAAGTAGCACTGTCTCGCAGTCTTAACATACACAGGCAGCCTCTCTAGCTCTCACACACCTACTTTAACCCACAAACGTAGGAGCAGTCTCCCTTCAGCAGCGTAGCTATCATTGGTGCATCAGGTGCAGTGGCACCAGGGCCCAGAGCCCTAAGGGGTCCATTGAACCCTGATAAGTGCTTTTTGTTACTCCCCCAGCAGCAGTTAAAGGACCTGTGTTCCTCGCTTGTATCAGGGCCCATTTCATCCTTGCTACGCTGCTGCCGGTCCCTCACCCGAGCGCGGTAGTCCTCGCACTCACACACAGTATATTTATAAGCAGCTCTCTCTCTCATAGCCCCGGAGCACGTCCCACTGAGGGCACTTATCCACTCTCAAGGCAGAAAGAGATTTTAAATAAAAAGCCCCGGGGAGGTGGCGGTGCCTCTTGGCACACTGCTGGTGAGGCGATGAAGTCCTCTTGTGACCTGAGGACCTCAGGACACAAGTGGACTTCATCCCCCGAGCAGCAGTGCACCAGGAGGTATGTTTTCAGAGTGGTGTAAAAAGGGGGCGTGGCCTCGGACCACTCTCAGCAATCCAGCTGTGTGGAGCTTACTGGAGGTACCTGGTGGGCTAGCCGTCCCCCAGGGACCCTCAGGAATGAAGGGGACTTAATCCCCCAACTTAGATCGCGCCTGTAGGCGTGTTTGCAGAGTGATGGACAAAGGGGGCGTGGCCTGTGTCCACCTATCAGCAATCCCACTATCTGGGGCATATTGGAGGTATCAGGTAGGCTAGTTGGCCCCTAGGGACCCCCAGCAGCAAAGGGGACTTTAATCCCCATTCAAGGGCGCACAAGGGAGTGCGTTTGCAGAGTGGTGGGGAAATGGGGCGTGGCCTGCTATGACAATTTAGCAATCCCGCTGTGTGGGACTTACTGGAGGTAATAGGAGGGGTAGTTGGCCCCCAAGGTTGTCCTTAGGGGCCAACTACCCCTCCTGTTACCTCCAGTAAGTCTCACACAGTGGTATTGGTAAGATGTCTTTGGAGGCCACGCCTCCTTTTCTCCACCGCTCTGCAAACGCGCCTCCTGGCACACTACGGGTTGGGGGATCAAGTCCACTTTGCTTCTGAGGGACTTTGGGGGCCAAGAAGCCCTCCTGGTATCTCCTGTAAGTCTTACGCAGCGGAATTCCTGAGCGCTGGTCAGAGGCCCAGCCTCCTTTCTGCACCACTCTTCAAACGCGACTACCTGTTAAAGAAGTATTTATAATGTAATAGGTCTCGCATTTGCGAGAGTTGGAGCTATTGGCGTTGTAAATGTAAAAGTTTTTTACTAATGTTTTTTGGAGTGTAGTGGATGTATGTTGTGTGTAGTGGAATTATGTGGTATGTTGTGCGGTGAAATTATGTGGATAGAAAGTATGTGGTATTTAGTGTATAGGAATTATGTGGAGTGGGATTATGTGTTTTGGAGAGTAATTATGTGGTATTGTAGTCTGTGTTGTGGAGTGGTAAACTCAGGTTTAGTCTTCCTCATTTCCATAGAAGCTAAACTATAAACTCAATGAGCAACAATAAAAGAAGGAACCACTGAGGAGCACTTTTTACCTAGTCGGAGGTATGAGCAGGGCCACTGGAATTATGTGACTGTTCGGCTGCACCAATTTTCACATAATTAAACATTTCCACATTCTCCAAATATTCCATCATCTGCTGCCTAATCTGCAGATTTGAACAAAAAAAGCCTTGTTTCTAGCTCAAATGGCTCAAATGTTCCCAAAAATGCAGCGTCACGTGTTGCAGCATGGTGGAAGGCCCTTTGCAAAGCTGGAATTGTCACGTGTTACTTATTGCTAAATGTGGGTGTCAAATTGGTACTAATGGTGCACAAAACTCTCTTCTTTCTTCGCCTCTCTTGCCTCTTTCGGCATTTCTCTTGCTTCTTTCTGCACCTTTCTGCCTCTTTCTGCACCTCACTGTCTTCTTTCTGCACTTTACTTGCCCCTTTCTGCACCTCACTTGCCTCTATCAGCACCTCTGTTGCTTTTTTCTGCAGATCTCTTGCATCTTTCTGCAACCTCTCTTGCCTCTTTCTGCACCTCTCTTGCCTCTTTCTGCACCTCACTTGCCTCTTTCTGTACCTCACTTGCCTCTTACTGCAATTCTCTTGCTTCTTTCTACACCTCTGTTGCTTCTTTCAGCAATTCTCTTGAATCTTTCCGCACTTCTCTTCCTTCTTTCTGCACCCCTGCTGCCTCTTTCTGTACCTCTCTTGCCTCTTTGTGCACCTGTCCTACCTCTTTCTGCACCCCTCTTGCCACTTTTTGCACTTCTGTTGCTTCTTTCTGCACTGCTCTTGCTTCTTTCTGCACCTCACTTGCCTCTTTTTGCACTTCTCTTGCTTCTTTCTACACCTCTGTTGCTTCTTTCAGCAATTCTCTTGCCTCTTTCTGCTCTTCCCTTGTTTGACTCTGCACTTCTCTTGCGTCTATCTGCACATCTGTTGCCTCTTTCTGCACCTCACTTGCTTCTTTCTGTAACCCTCTTGCCTCTTTCTGCACACCTCTCCCCTCTTTCTGCACCTCTCTTGCCTCTTTCTGCACCCCTGTTCCCTCTTTCTGCACCTTTCCTGCCTGTTTCTGTACCTCTCTTGCCTTTCTGTACCTCTTTTGCTTCTTTCTGCACTTCTCTTGCCTCTTTCTGCACCCTTCACACCTCTTTCAGCACCTCTGTTGGTTCTTTCTGCACTGCTCTTGCTTCTTTCTTCACCTTTTTTGCAAATGTGTGCATCCCTCATGCCTCTTTCTGCACCCCTCTTCCCTATGTCTCCACCTCTCTTGCTTCTTTCTGCACTTCTCTTGCTTCTTTCCGCACCCCTCTTGCCTCTTTCTGCACCTCTTTTGCTTCTTTCTGCACTTTTCTTGCCTTTTTCTGTACCCCTCTTGCCTCTTTCTGCACCTCTGTTGGTTCTTTCTGCACTGCTCTTGCTTCTTTCTGCATCTTTCTTTGTCTTTCTGGACTTCTATTGCCTCTTTCTGCATTTATCTTGCTTCTTTCTGCGCCTTTCTTCCTCTTTCTGCACATGCCCTACCTATATAGGCCTAGTTATAAATTAGCATTTAAAAAACCTTAGAAATTCACTGAAAAAAACATAAATTTCAGGGACGTTATAGTTAGAAATTAGCATTTAAAAAACCTTTGAAATTCACTCAAAAAACCATAGGTTTCAGGGACGTTATAGTGAGAAATTAGCATTTAAAAAACCTTAGAAATTCACTGAAAAAACCATAGGTTTCAGGGACGTTGCAGTTAGAAATTTTCATTTAAAAACCTTTGAAATTCACAGAAAAAAACAGGTTTCAGGGACGTTATAGTTAGAAATCAGCATTTAAAAAACCTTAGAAATTCACTGAAAAACCCAAGGTTTCAGGGACGTTATAGTTAGTTGGACATTTAATTCGTACAAAACAAGAGAAATTCGGCCATTATAGTTAGTTGAGCTAACTATAGCTTGCTCCCCCGCAATGCACTGCTGATGACATCACATATGACATCATTCATGACATGGTCAGTGACATCACTGATGTAATCTCCAATGACATCACTGATGACATCATCCACGGGATAATCTGAAGCACCTCCTCACACCCTAATATAACCTTTGAAACACCCACTCTAATATACAGACTACCATTTTTGAAACCATAGACACACCAATACCAATTACTACATACCCACTCACTGATTCCTAGGTCTACACACACATCCACTCATTCACCCATACAGTCACTCATACATGCAGTCACTCATCAATACAGCACTATCATATGCACTTATACACCTATACAGATACTCACAAACCGCCACTCATCTGTAGTTACTCACAGACCTAGTCAGTCATGCAAAGAATCAATCACACTCCCATTTACTCACCTATACAGTTATACACACATCACCTCACTTATTCATACAGTTACTAACACATACTTACTCTCTTATACAATCACTGATACAAGCACACACTCATCCATACAGCCACTCTCACAATCACTCACTCTCACATATAGTCATTTATATACTCCAACACACACATATACTGCCTTTCACATATGTAGTTACTCACCCATGTACCACTGAGACATCCATTCACTCCCCAACACACCCATACACACACTCACCCACCCATACAGCCCTTCACAGATGCACTCTTGAACCCATACACCCAGTGAATCACCCACTCATACATCTATGCACAGAGTCACACACCCCCCACCCACCCACACAGACACGTTGGCACCCATACAGATACTCAGACAACCAATCAATAACCCATATAGACATTCATGTAGCTACTCACCAACCCATGCAGGCGATTACACACCAACTGACAGACTGATACAGACATTCACACAGTTTAGTCACTAACCCAAGCATTCAGTAAGACACGTTTAATCACTCACTCATACAGTCAGTCACGCACCTACTAAATCATCCATTCAGACACTCATACGCCCATTCATTCTTCAATACACCTTGGCATATATATATATAAAACATATTTAAACTTTTCAGAAACACTCAGTCACTGGATGATGTCATCAGTGATGTCATTTGAGATGTCATCAGTGATGTCACTGACCATGTTATGAAGGATGTAATATGTGACGTCATCAGCAGTGCATTGCGGGGGCGCAAGTTATAGTTAGCTCAACTAACTATAATGGCCGAATTTCTCTGGTTTTGTACAGTAGAAATGTCAACTAACTAAAACGTCCCTGAAACCTATGGTTTTTTCAGTGAATTTCTAAGGTTTTTTAAATGCTAATTTCTAACTATAACGTCCCTAGAAACCTATGGTTTTTTCAGTGAATATATATATATATATATTCACTGAAAAACCATAGGTTTTAGGGACAGTTGTAGATTAGTTGGACATTTCACTCGTGACAAAACCATAGAAATTCCCCGTTATAGTTAGTTCAGCTAACTATAACTCGCGCTCCCGCAATGCACTGCTGATGACGTCACATATTACATCACTCATGACATGGTCAGTGACATCACTGATGACATCACTGATGACATCTCAAATGACATCACTGATGACATCACTGATGACATCATCCAGTGACTGTGTGTTTCTGTAAAGTTTAAATATGTTTAATATATATAGGGAAAGGCGTATTGAAGAATGAGTGGGAGTATAAGTGTCTGAATGGATGATTTAGTACGTGAGTGACTGACTCTACAAGTGAGTGATTAAATGTATCTTACTGAATGCATGGGTTAGTGACTAAACTGTGTGAATGTCTGTATCCGTCTGTCTGTTGGTTTGTAAGCGGCTGCATGGCTTTCTGAATAGCTACATGAGTGTCTACATGGGTTATTGATTGATTGTCTGAGTATCTGTATGGGTGCCTGAGTGTTTGTGTGGGTGGGGTGTGTGTGACTCTGTGCATAGATGTGTGAGTTGGTGATTCACTGGGTGCATGGTTTCAAGAGTGCATCTGTGATGGACTGTATGGGTGGGTGAGTGTGTGTATGGGTGTGTTAGTGATTGAATGTATATCTCAGTGGTACATGTGTGAGTAACTACATATGTGAAAGGCAGTATATATGTGTGTTGGAGTATATAAATGGCTATAAGTGAGAGTGTGTGATTGTGAGAGTGGCTGTATGGATGAGTGTGTACTTGTATCAGTGATTGTATAAGAGCGTAAGAATGTGCTAGTATTTGTATGAGTAAGTGAGCTGGTGTGTGTATAACTGTATAGGTGAGTAAATGGGTGTGTGATTAAGTTTTTGCATGACTGACTAGGTGTGTGAGTACCTCTATGGATGAGTGGCGGTGTGTGAGTGTTTATATAGGTGTATGAGTGCATATGATAGTCCTGTACTGAGTGACTAAGTATGAGTGACTGTACGGGTGAGTGAGTGGATGTGTGTGTAGACCTAAGAATCAGTGAGTGGGTATGTCGTTTTTGGTGTTGGAGTGTCTATGGTTTTGAGAATGGCAGTCTGTAATTTAGAGTGGGTGTATCAAAAGTTATATTAGGGTGTGAGAAGATGCATGAAATTATCACATGGATGATGTCATCAGTGATGTCATTTGAGATGTCATCAGTGATGTCACTGACCATGTCATGAGTGATGTAATATGTGACGTCATCAGCAGTGCATTGCGGGCGCGAGTTATAGTTAGCTGAACTAACTATAACGGGGAATTTCTATGGTTTTGTACGAGTGAAATGTCCAACTAACTATAACTGTCCCTAAAACCTATGGTTTTTTCAGTGAATTTCAAAGGTTTTTTAAATGCTAATTTCTAACTATAACGTGTCTGAAACCTATGGTTTTTTCAGTGAATTTCAAAGGTTTTTAAATGTTAATTTCTAACTATAACGTGCCTGAAACCTATGATTTTTTAAGTGAATTTCAAATGTTTTTTTAAATGCTAGTTTCTAACTATGCCTACAGAGGTAGGACATGTGAAGAAAGAAGAAAAAACGCACAGAAAGAAGCAAAAGATGTGCAGAAAGAACCAACAGAGGAGCAGAAAGAGGCCTTGTTGCAAAATCATCCTGTGCCCACAACTATTTCAGACGGGTACTGGTGGTAACTGACTCTGACTAACCAGAGCCAGTGCTATGCTAAAAGACACTTAGAATAGAGTGAAAACACCTAGATACACTAGGGAACACTATGCGTTGGGGTACCCCTGTGATTAGCATGACCTCCTCTGCAAGTCCCTAGTACATAATAGGGCAGGGGGATTAAAACTACCTCTTAAAACGCGCTACAGGGCGCGTTTGCACAGTGGTGAAGGGAGGGGGGGCCTGAGGTGACATGTGTGCAAACGCACCCCGTGGCGCGTTTTAAGTTGCGGGATTAAGTCCCCTTGAATTCTGAGGGTCCCTGGGGCCCAACTAGCCCACTAGGTACTTCCAGTAAGCACCACAGGCCTGCGTTGCAACGCCTGTAACAAATTGTGCAGTTGTGTTTAGGTAGTGAAGAGGGTCGTGCTGGGGGTAGTGTTTTAGGGTTTAGGGTAGTGCAGTGGTGTTTGTGTAGTGTAGGGGATCACGCTGGGGGTAGATTTAGGGTTTAGGGTAGTGCAGTGGTGTTTGGGTAGTGTAGGGAGTCGTGCTGGAGGGAGTGTTTTAGGGTTTAGGGTAGTGCAGTGGTGTTTGGGTAGTGTAGGGGGTCATGCTGGGGTAGTGTTTTAGGGTAGTGCAGTGGTGTTTGGGTAGTGTAGGGGGTACTGTTGGGGGAAGTGTTTTAGGGTTTAGGGTAGTGCAGTGGTGTTTGGGTAGTGTAGTGGTTCATGCTGGGGGTAGTTTTTTAGGGTTTAGGGTAGTGCAGTGGTGTTTGTGTAGTGTAGGGGTAGTGTTTTAGGGTTTAGGGTAGTGCAGTGGTGTTTGTGTAGTGTAGGAGGTCATGTTTTAGGGTTTAGGGTAGTGCAGTGGTCTTTGGGTAGTGTAGGGAGTCGTGCGGGGTAGTGTTTTAGGGTTTAGGGTAGTGTAGGGGGTCATGCGGGGGTAGTGTTTTAGGGATCAGGGTAGTGCATTGGTGTTTGGGTAGTGTAGGGGGTCATGCTGGGGGTAGTGTTTTAGGGTTTAGGGCAGTGCAGTGGTGTTTGGGTAGTGTAGGGGGTCGTGCTGGGGGAGTGTTTTAGGGTTTAGGGCAGTGCAGTGGTGTTCGGGTAGTGTAGGGGGTCGTACTGGGGGGAGTGTTTGAGGGTTTAGGGCAGGGCAGTGGTGTTCGGGTAGTGTAGGGGGTTGTGCTGGGGCTAGTATTTTAGGGTTTAGGGTAGTGCAGTGGTGTTCGGGTAGTGTAGGGGGTCGTGCTGGGGGTAGTGTTCTAGGGTTTAGGGCAGTGCAGTGGTGTTTGGGCAGTGTAGGGGGTAACGCTGGGGGTGGTGTTTTAGGGTTTAGGGCAGTGCAGTGGTGTTCGGGCAGTGTAGGGGTCGTGCTGGGGGTGGTGTTTCAGGGTTTAGGGCAGTGCAGTGGTGTTCGGGCAGTGTAGGGGGTGGTGTTTCAGGGTTTAGGGCAGTGCAGTGGTGTTCGGGCAGTGTAGGGGGTCGTGCAGGGGGTGGTGTTTCAGGGTTTAGGGCAGTGGTGTTCGGGCAGTGTGAGGGGTCGTGCTGGGGGTGGTGTTTCAGGGTTTGGGGCAGTGCAGTGGTGTTTGAGCAGTAAAGGGGGTCGTGCTGGGGGTGGTGTTTCAGGGTTTAGGGCAGTGCAGTGGTGTTCGGGCAGTGTAGGGGGCGGTGCAGGGGGTGGTGTTTCAGGGTTTCGGGCAGTGCAGTGGTGTTCGGGCAGTGTAGGGGGTGCTGCAGGGGGTGGTGTTTCAGGGTTTCGGGCAGTGCAGTGGTGTTCGGGCAGTGTAGGGGGTGCTGCAGGGGGTGGTGTTTCAGGGTTTAGGGCAGTGCAGTGGTGTTCGGGCAGTGTAGGGGGTCGTGCTGGGGCTGGTGTTTCAGGATTTAGGGCAGTACAGTGGTGTTCGGGCAGTGTAGGGGGTCGTGCTGGGGCTGGTGTTTCAGGGTTTAGGGCAGTGCAGTGGTGTTCGGGCAGTGTAGGTGGTTGTGCTGGGGCTGGTGTTTCAGGGTTTAGGGCAGTGCAGTGGTGTTCGGGCAGTGTAGGTGGTCGTGCTGGGGCTGGTGTTTCAGGGTTTAGGGCAGTGCAGTGGTGTTCGGGCAGTGTAGGGGGTCATGCTGGGGCTGGTGTTTCAGGGTTTAGGGCAGTGCAGTGGTGTTCGGGCAGTGTAGGGGGTCTTGCTGGGGCTGGTGTTTCAGAGTCTAGGGCAGTGCAGTGGTGTTCGGGCAGTGTAGGGGTCTTGCTGGGGCTGGTGTTTCAGGGTTTAGGGCAGTGCAGTGGTGTTCGGGCAGTGTAGGGGGTCGTGCTGGGGTGGTGTTTCAGGGTTTAGGGCAGTGCAGTGGTGTTTGGGCAGTGTAGGGGGTCGTGCTGGGGCTAGTGTTTCAGGATTTAGGGCAGAGCAATGTTGTTCAGGCAGTGTAGGGGTTTTGCTGGAGGTGGTGTTTCAGGGTTTAGGGCAGTGCAGTGGTGTTCGTGTGCAGTGTAGGGGTGGTGTTTCAGGGTTTAGGGCAGTGGTGTTCAGGCAGTGTAGGGGTCTTGCTGGGGTTGATGTTTCAGGGTTTAGGGCAGTGCAGTGGTGTTCGGGCAGTGTAGGGTGTCGTGCTGAGGGTGGTGTTTCAGGGTTTAGGGCAGTGCAGTGGTGTTCGGGCAGTGTAGGGGTCATGCAGGGGTGGTGTTTCAGGGTTTAGGGCAGTGCAGTGGTGTTTGGGCAGTGTAGGGGGTCGTGCAGGGGGAGGTGTTTCAGGGTTTAGGGCAGTGCAGTGGTGTTCGGCCAGTGTAGGTGGTCTTGCTGGGGGTGGTGTTTCAGGCTTTAGTGCAGTGGTGTTCGGGCAGGGTAGGGGGTCTTGCTGGGGGTGGTGTTTCAGGGTTTAGGGCAGTGCAGTGGTGTTCGGGCAGTGTAGGAGGTCTTGCTGGGGCTGGTGTTTCAGGGTTAAGGGCAGTGCAGTGGTGTTCGGGCAGTGTAGGGGGTCGTGCTGGGGCTGGTGTTTGAGGGTTTAGGGTAGTGCAGTGGTGTTCGGGCAGTGTAGGGGGTCGTGCTGGGGCTGGTGTTTCAGGGTTTAGGGCAGTGCAGTGGTTTTCGGGCAGTGTAGGCGGTCGTGCTGAGGCTGGTGTTTCAGGGTTTATGGCAGTGCAGTGGTGTTCGGACAGTGTACGGGGGTTGTGCTGAGGCTGGTGTTTCAGGGTTTAGGGCAGTGCAGTGGTGTTCGGGCAGTGTAGGGGGTCGTGCTGGGGGTGGTGTTTCAGGGTTTAGGGCAGTGCAGTGGTGTTCGGGCAGTGTAGGGGGTCGTGGTGGGGCTGGTGTTTCATGGTTTAGGGCAGTGCAGTGGTGTTCGGGCAGTGTAGGGGGTCATGCTGGGGGTGGTGTTTCAGGGTTTAGGGCAGTGCAGTGGTGTTCGGGCAGTGTAGGGGGTCGTGCTGGGGGTGGTGTTTCAGGGTTTAGGGCAGTGCAGTAGTGTTCGGGCAGTGTAGGGGGTCATGCAGGGGGTGGTGTTTCAGGGTTTAGGGCAGTGCAGTGGTGTTCGGGCAGTGTAGGGGGTCGTGCTGGGGGTGGTGTTTCAGGGTTTAGGGCAGTGGTGTTCGGGCAGTGTAGGGGGTCTTGCTGGGGGTGATGTTTCAGGGTTTAGGGCAGTGCAGTGGTGTTCGGGCAGTGTAGGAGGTCTTGCTGGGGGTAGTGTTTCAGGGTTTAGGGCAGTGCAGTGGTGTTCGGGCAGTGTAGGGGTCATGCTGGGGGTGGTGTTTCAGGGTTTAGGGCAGTACAGTGGTGTTCGGGCAGTGTAGGGGGTCGTGAAGGGGTGGTGTTTCAGGGTTTAGGGCAGTGCAGTGGTGTTCGGGCAGTGTAGGGGGTCTTCCTAGGGTATATGTTTCAGGGTTTAGGGCAGTGCAGTAGTGTTCGGGCAGTGTAGGGGGTCGTGCAGGGGCTGGTGTTCCAGGGTTTAGGGCAGTGCAGTGGTGTTCGGGCAGTGTAGGGGGTCGTGCTGGGGGTAATGTTTTAGGGTTTAGGGTAGTGCAGTGGTGCTTGTGTAGTGTAGGGGGTCGTGCTGGGGGTAGTGTTTTAGGGTTTAGGGTAGTGCAGTGGTGTTTGTGTAGTGTAGGGGGTCATGTTTTAGGGTAGTGCAGTGGTGTTTGGGTAGTGTAGGGGGTCATGCTGGGGTAGTGTTTTAGGATTTAGGTTAGTGCAGTGGTGCTTGTGTAGTGTAGGGGGTTGTGCTGGGGGTAGTGTTTTAGGGTTTAGGGTAGTGCAGTGGTGTTTGTGTAGTGTAGGGGGTCACGTTTTAGGGTAGTGCAGTGGTGTTTGGGTAGTGTAGGGGGTCGTGCTGGGGGTAGTGTTTTAGGATTTAGGTTAGTGCAGTGGTGTTGGGGTAGTGTTTTAGGGTTTAGGGTAGTGCAGTGGTGTTTGTGTAGTGTAGGGGGTCATGCTGGGGGTAGTGTTTTAGGGTTTAGGATAGTGCAGTGGTGCTTGTGTAGTGTAGGGGGTCATGCTGGGGTAGTGTTTTAGGGTTTAGGGTAGTGCAGTGGTGTTTTTGTAGTGTAGGGGGTCATGTTTTAAGATGCAACGCTCCAATACCTGACCAGTCTGCACTACATAAAACTACACAAAAACTAAAAATAAAAAGTGGTTTGCACACTTTTGTCATTGGGCTATATGTGGGCTACATCTGGGTAATATTTGTGCTACATTTGGGCTCTTTTTTCACTGGTGGCCATCTTGGAAGACTTCTTTGTTATGAAGTTTCCTAATTTCCTCATTTACTGCAGTCTCCTCAGCAGGAAATGCTTTCAGTTTTACTTTGATTCCATCAAGAAGGCATTCAGATGTGTCACACATTTGCCATAAATTCAGAATGTTATTACTCTAGTTGTTCATTAGATCACTGTAGTAAAGCTACTGCTCACCAAGGAGTTAACTGGAAGTCTACTGCTGGTATTGAAAGTGATTGTTTCAGTCTGCATGTCAGAATTTTCTAATGAAATAGAAGAGGATTTGAGATCTCACTTAAAACATGCACTAAATTTTCTTTTTGCAGCACTAACCATAATTTCTATGGCAAAATGAACCCCCTCATTTTGTTCCTTTTTAAATTAAATGTTTTAAGTGTTACCAGTTTATTCCAATCAAGATGGCTTCAGGTGTGCCATACTTTTGTCATAAGTAAGGCTGTTAGCACTCTAGTTGTTCTTTAGAACACTCTGGGAAGCTGCAGTAGAACACAAAGGCATCAACTGACAGGCTGCTCCTGTTGAAATATAACAGGAAGATATTTGAGATCTCACTTAAAACATGTCCTAATTTTTCTTTCTACAGCACTAACCATAATTTCTATGGCAAAATGAACCCCCTCATTTTGTTCCTTTTTAAATTAAATGTTTTAAGTGTTACCAGTTTATTCCAATCAAGATGGCTTCAGGTGTGCCATACTTTTGTCATAAGTAAGACTGTTAGCTCTCTAGTTGTTCTTTAGAACACTCTGGGAAGCTGCAGTAGAACACAAAGGCATCAACTGACAGGCTGCTCCTGTTGAAATATAACAGGAAGATATTTGAGATCACACTTGAAACATGTCCTAATTTTTCTTTCTACAGCACTAACCATAATTTCTATGACAAAATGAACCCCATCATTTTGTTCCTTTTTAAATTAAATGTTTTAAGTGTTACCAGTTTATTCCAATCAAGATGGCTTCAGGTGTGCCATACTTTTGTCATAAGTAAGACTGTTAGCACTCTAGTTGTTCTTTAGAACACTCTGGGAAGCTGCAGTAGAACACAAAGGAATCAACTGACAGTCTCTGCCCTTGTTGGGTGTACATGTTTTACTGAGAATGTCAGACTTCATTCTCACATGACTGAGAAAGATAATGTGAATTTACAGAAAATATGCTCTCATTTTAGCTTCTGGAGCACCTTCCAAAACTGTATGGGACAAGCATGTGAAAATAGTTTTCTCTCAAACATGATTCATGATATCCCAGCAGAAGGTTTTTCACTGGGTAAAATCACCTTAGAACACACCACAATTCCTGAAATTAGTATGGTACCATCAACAAATGAATTCTAATGTAACTTAATTCTGTTATCACCCTTTATAGTTCTCCTTTTGGTAACCCTCAAAATCTTCGATTCACTACAATGCATTTCAATGGGGTACTATCATTTATATTGGTCCCAAGATGGCTGCCAGCAATTCCAGGATGAAGTGCTGACAGCCAATCAGATCTCACGATGACATGTGTGGTTAGGCTCCGCCCAGATATATATGTGTTTTTACTTTTGATTTTCTCAGCAACTACTGAACGGATTTACACCATTTAACAAAAGGGTTCTTTTTGAACCAAGAACTACCTCTTTGCCAAATTTGGTGTAATTCCGTTCAGCAGTTCGAGCTGTAGCCTTGCATAAAGTTTCCTATGGGAAATTGATTTTTGACTCTTATTTTTTAATTTCTCCGCAACTACTGAACGGATTTACACCATTTAACAAAAGGGTTCTTTCTGAACCAAGAACTACCTCTTTGCCAAATTTGGTGTAATTCCGTTCAGCATTCGAGCTGTAGCCGTGTCTAAAGTTTCCTATGGGAAAATGAATGGGGAAAACACGTTTTGGGACCCCCTTTTTCTCGGCCCCCGCTTGACAAATCACCCTGAGACTTTCAGGGTAGGAGCGGACCGGAGCGGGCCATAAAGTTTGAAAATTTCGCGAAGATTCGTCAACCGACGCAAGAGTTATTTCAAATAGAATGTCGCGGATTTCCTATGGAAAATAGGTCCTAACTATAACTATCTACTGGCGACCGCCAGTAGATAATATATATATATATATATATGCCACTCTGTAATTATCATTAGGATTCCCAGGTATATTCCTCTGAATTTTGGTTGCTAATAACTTTGCCCCATTTGACGAATGCCCACAAAACTTTCCAGACCTATTGCTTGTTCTACACAGGCAGAGGATGGAAAGTTTTATGGAGATTTATCAAGGGGGTACAAAAATATAATGGGGGTCCCAAAACACGTTTTCCACCAGTGCATGTTCTATAGACATGTGTATCTCGTAAAGTGCGAAAATGGCTGAACCGATTTACATGAAATTTGGCAGGATTAGACATTGTAGTGCACAAATTATCCTTTTGGGTACTACAGGTGTGTAGGGTAAGTATGTATTCAAGTTATAAGAGATTTTATCTTAGTGATATCTGTTGTTGCTGTATTTTCGCGAAATGTTGAAGTATTTCGAGGAAGTACCGCAGTACATAGCTTTGACAAGCAATTATGTGATTGGCTAATGACTGACTTTACAAATGTTAAAGGCAGACATGTTGTTTTTAGGTACTCTTTGCCTGCATTCTGTGTTTTGCCCTTCGATGTAGGTAAGTATTATGTTTGATATTTCCCCCTACCTATTACCACTTTCTTAAATAATTTTCTATATATTTTTTAAAAATGTGTGCCTCAGAGGTACTGCAGTACCAAAAATAAATAAACAAAATTGTGTTTACAAATATAGGATACTACAGTGTATTTTCTATTTTTAACATATTTTAATCTACACTAAGTCTATGGAGTACCATGGATGTACCTACAAATTACCACACTACTTAAAAAGAATAAAACATGCACAGTTCTCCTTAAACTGATGCTAAAATAATTAGAAAATTATAAATACATTTCTCTACCTATTAAAGAGCTTATTTACAAGACCATTGCGCCCCCTGTACATCACTTTTTCTCATTTAAAAAGTGACACACCGGTGGTGCAAGGAGCTTTTAAATAAGCCCCTGGCCCTTTAATAAAGTGATAACAGATGGGAGCAACAAAAAAGTTACTACTTACCTAGATCTAAGACCTTAACCCAGAAAGCAGTGAAACCAAGAACACAGCCAACATGTGCTGAAAACATCATGGCTGCCTTTTACATTTGGAAAACACAGCTATTAGCTAATCACATACTGCCTTATCAAGCGCATTTACCATGGTATTTGGCAAATTTACAGAGGTATACTGCAGTACATTATATAGTAACGTATTTTAAAAATTATAACTTTAACACAACTTATACTATCCACACATATTACCACAAATTATCATTCATACAAAATAATCTATTTTCCTGCCACATTACATCTCCATCCGTTAACACATGTTCATGCTACATCTGTTACATTTATCACACTCCACTGTATGCCACTCACTAAATGCCACTCTACTCTATGTTATTACACTCCATGCCACTCCACTCTACATCACTCCACTATACGCCACTCCCTTTTCACTAATCTACTTTACACCACTCCACTCTACCCCACTCCACTCTGTGCCATTCCACCATACACCACTGCAATGTATGCTATTACACTCAATGCCATGTAAGCCACTACACTGTACACCCCTCCACTCTACCCAACTTCACTGTATGCTATTCCACTGTACTCAACTCCACTGAACAACAATACGCTCTACGCTATTCCACTTTATGCTGCTCCACTGTACGCCACTTCAGTGTACACCACTGCACTGTACGCTATTCCTATTTACACCACTGGACTTTACACCACTCCATTGTATGCCACTCTACTATATGCCATCCCATGCAATGACAGACCACTGTTCTCTTTACTCTGAACATCACTCTATTGTATGGTTCTACACTGTACATCACTCTACGTCAATCCACTCTACCATACTACACTCTAATGCTCTTCCACTTTACAACACTCCAATCTATGCCACGCTGCTCTACACTGTTCCATTATATGCCACTCTACTCTGCGTCACTACACTCTAAGCCAGTAACATCCATTATTCCACTCTACACCACTCTACTTAGTGCTACTCTATTGTATGTCACTCCAATCTATGCCTTTCCACTCCATTCTATGCCACTACACTCTACTCTATTCCACTGTTAGCACTAAACTCTACAACTCTCCACTCTGCACCACTCCACAGTACACTATTACACTGTACGCTACTACAGTCTACCCCACTACATTCTACCCCGCTACACTCTACAACACTCCACTCTACGATACTCCACTGTACAGCACTCCACTCTATGTCACTACACTATACTACACTTTACTCTACACCATTCAAATCTATGCTTTTCCCCTGTCTGCCATTACACTGTACCACACTCCACTGTATACTACTCAATTGTACACAACTCCACTGTACACCATGCTGCTCTACGCTATTCCACTCTTACCCACTCCACTCTATGTTACTCCACTCTATCACACTTTACTGTACACTGTTCCACTGTATATCACTCCACACTACGCCACTTCACTACTTGCCACTCCAGTCAACGCTGCTGTACTCTATGCTAGTCCACGCTATTCTACTCCACTCTACACTATTCCAGTGTATGAAACTCCACTCTTGTGACTACACTCTATGCTATTTTACTCTATACCTCTCCAGCCTACGCCACTCCACTGTACTCTATTTCACTCTATGCCACTCTACTCTACAACACTCCACTGTACGCTATTACACCCTACCGCACTGCACTCTGTGCCACTCCACTCTTCACCAGTCCACTGTATGCTATTCCACTGTATGACACTCCACTGTATGTCACTCGACTCTACAACACTGTACTTTATGCTATTCAACTGTACATAACTCCACTCCACTCTACACCACTCCACTTGAGTCTTTCTTGGCCGATAGATCTTTCCAGGTCTTTGAGAACAACTCTATCTCAGAAAGTATGCCTCTGCGATGTGGGGTGCCTCAGGGCTCCTCCCTGAGCCCCATACTTTTTAATGTTTATCTTCGTCCACTGGCCGAGGTGGTCAAGCCCTTTGGGGTTAGGATCATCTCGTATGCTGATGACACTCAGCTGATTGTGTCCCTCAATCTTCTGGATAATTCTAAGATTAATTTGGCTAATTGCTTGGAAAGGATCTCCGCGTGGATGGATGGCTCTTTCCTAAAACTGAATGCAGCCAAAACGGAGTTAATGTTTTTGGGCAAGACCACTAATCTTGAAACCAGCGTACTTTGGCCTAAATGCTTAGGTGTGATGCCCACCCCCAAAGAGCAAATAAAAAGCCTTGGGGTATGGTTGGATCACAACCTGAACTTTAGGGAACAGGCGCGCAGGGTGGCAGGCACCTGTTATGGTCTCTTAAAAATGATTAGGAAAGTTCTTCCCTTTTTACCTTTTATTGCAAGGAAATTATTGGTACAAGCCTTGATTCTTTCGAGGCTTGACTATGCCATTGTGCTCTATCTTGGAGCTCCTTGCTCTACCATTAAAAAACTCCAAACGGTTCAAAACTGTGCGGCCCGACTTCTTATGCAGGCTCATAATCGGGAATCTGCCAAGCCACACATTATTGCTTTGCATTGGCTACTGGTAGCCGAAAGGATTCAGTTTAAGGCTTTGTGCATCGCCCATAAGTCATTGTCAGCTAGGGCTCCACCAATTCTGCAATTTATCATTTCCCCATACCTCCCGCTACGAGCACTGCGCTCCGGGAAAAAACTCCTAGCTACCGTCCCTAGAATAAACCGAGCTCGGAGTGGTGGACGTCTGTTCTCCTTCATTGCGGCAAAATGTTGGAATCAGTTACCTGACCATATCCGGCTGGAGGTTAATCATCTTTCTTTTCGCAAACTTTTGAAGACTCTGCTGTTTCCTTGATCCCCCCTGTTACTCTTTAGTTGTCGGCTCTGTCTCTAGCGCTGGGAGGCCTTTGGTAGCCATGCGCTTTATAAGTGTATACTCACTCACTCACTCACTATATGCTATTCCACTTAATCCCACTCCACTCTATGTCACTCAACTGTACGCCACTCCACTGTACGCTACTCCATTTTACGCCACTCCACTCTATCCAACTCCATTTTACGCCACTCCACTCTATCCAACTCCACTTCACGCCACTCCACTATGCTCTGCTCAGCAACACTGTGCTAGGGGTGGGAGGTAAACTCCACTCCGCGGGAGAAGTTGGTGGAGTTTAGCCACTCCATGCTCCACTTGGAGTACAGAGTTTGGCAAAAACTCTGCCAACCCACTGGCAGAGCGGAGTCTACTGGCACGCTCTATCCAGCTGTGCGGGACTTACTTGTGGCAATAATAGAGGTTCTTGGCCCCTAAAGACCCTCAGCAGACAAGGGGACTGCATCCCTCAACCATTAGTGTACCAGGAAGCCCCTTAGCAGAGTCGTTGAGAAATGGGGTGGGGCTTCTGATGACGTCCCAGCAATCCCGCAGTGGGGGACTTAGCTTGCGGCAACAATAGGGGTTATTGGCCCGCAACGACCCTCAGCAGATAAGGGGACTTCATCCCCAACCAGTAGTATGCTAAGAGGCCCCTTTGCAGAGTGGTTGAGAAAGGGGTCAGGCCTTCTAACACGTCTCAGCAATCCTGCTGTGGGGGACTTACTTGTGGCAATAATAGTAGTTCTTGGCCCCCAACGACACTCAGCAGCCAAGGGGACTTCATTAATTTGGGTGAGATTTTCAGCAACTCTGCGGTAATTCATGGCCTACACTATACTCCACTCACCAACAGTCTTTGCTCCTCCACTGTACCACAATATAGTCCTTTGTATAGCAGTACACTGTACAACAATGCACTTCTCTCAATGCCACTGTACAACACTCTACTTTACTCTATAGCACTTTACAACACTCCAATTTACTCTATGACACTATATGCAACACCCTCTATGCCGCTCCCCCCCACTAAATATAGCCTATACTATCAGACACTACTCCACAGTACTCCACTGTACTCCACTACTGCACTCTATGACACTACACTGTATGCTACTGTATGCCACTCAACTGTATGATGGTCTATCCAACTCCATTTTACCATACTATACCGCACTCTATTCTACTCCTCACACACCACTGTACAACGCTTTAACCCACTCTATGACACTCTACAACATTTTCCCACACTGTACAACACAGCAGTCCAGTCCATTATACCACACGACTCTACAAAATGTTACTCCATTGTATACTACGCCACTCCACTCTACTTGATTCTAAGCCACTATACTCTAGAACAAGCTACTCCACTCTATGCTATACCACTCCACTGGATTACACTAGACTCTGCTCCACTGCACAACACTTTTTCCCACTCTATGGCACATACAACACTCAAATCTACACCTCCCCACTATACCACACTGTACTCCACTCTATGCAACTCCACTCTGAAAGACTATACTACACTCTGTGCCACTAAACAACCCTGTACTCTACTCTAAGCCCCTACACCCCAGTGTACAATACTCTACTCCACTGCATGACTCTTTTCAATACTCTACAACACACCACTCTTCAGTACTGTACAAGACGCCACTCCAGTTTTAAACAATTTACCCAGCTGTACACCCCGCCTGTCCACTCTAGTGCACTCCAAGCCACTGTACTATACAGCATGCCACTACACTATATAACAATATAGTCCACTGTACGGTACACCACTCCACTTGACTATATGCTACTCTACTCTGCTCTACTCTACTCTACTCTACTCTACTCTACTCTACTCTACTTTACAATATTCCACTCTACAATATTCCACTGTACTCCACTCCACTCTTCCCCACTCTACTGTAAACCACTCCACTGTACAACACTCCACTCTATGTCAGTCCACTGTACACCACTCCACTGTACGCTATTCCACTGTATGCCACTCCACTGTACCACATTCCACTCTACTCCACTCCACTCTACATCACTCTATGACAAAATACTGAACAACAGTATACTGTACTCCACTGTGCCACACACCACTTAATGCTGCTCCTTTCGACAACAGTAAACTCTACACATTAAGAAAAAACATAATAAATTAAAAAACATTGACATTCAATAGAAAAAACTAAATATATACCTTTGTTATAGTCACAAAAATATTATTCTTACTATGAAAACCAAGCTTAAAATACACAAATATTAGAAATTCTTAAGTCATAGTAATACCTTCAATCTATAATTTACGCACCACCTGTACACAAATATAACTTTATTTTCTTCTTTATCTATAAACAAAAGTCAAAGTGCACAAAAATATACATTTCTAAACTAATACCTTTAATTTATAATTTACGTAACACCTTCAAATTATTATAAATCACTCACCTTCATACACAGGGTATTCAACTCGATAGCCACAATGCATTAACTATAACTCGCACCTTCTTCATGCACTGCTTATACCATTTTATATTGTCTCACTTATACTATCTAAAATAATAGTATTTACAAAAAAAGTTATGACATTACAAATCAAATCTTTTCTGAGAACACAGTACATTGTTGAGTGATGAGTTATAGTTAATGAAACAGAGGGGTAGCAGGAGAAACAGTGATCACAGGTCAACTGAAAATGGGACTATAGCAATGGGGCAGGCTGGAGAGGCATACGAGACATAAGAGTTGCTGCATCCACTCCCCCCAATTAAGTCCGGACATTCCTAGACCCCATGGCCTCCTTGAGAGCCGTCACTGACGCAGAGTCCGAAGGACCGGATTGGGTAGCACAAGAGGGATGTGGGGAGTTGGAGGCAGGAGTGTCCCTTGGTTCAAGTTCTTCTGTGCAGGCACTGGAAGGAGGAGGTGATGCAGGAAGTGCAGGAGTTAAGGAGAATGCTAAAAATATATATATTTTAAAGAGTAGTCAGTGGTCCAGTGGACCACTTCCTACTCTTAGAAAAAGAAAGTTACACTTTTTTTTTTTTTTTTAATGCATTCAGTTTAACTTTAAGAAAACGGGCTGCATTGTTAAAAAAAAAACGAATGCTTTATTTAAAAGCATTTACTGATATGGTGGTCTGCTGACCTCAGCAGGACACCATCACTGTGATGGCTGTCATTCATAATGGGTCTCAACCTGTGAACTACCTAATTAATATCCATGAGGTAGTTCATTTGCGACCCACTAGAAAGGGCTATTTTAAATTGAATGCTGTCATACTTTAGGAATCACGATTTCAAATCAAAATTCGGTAAAAATCACAATTTGGAAATTGCAATTCTCAATGTTAGTACATCAGGCCCTAATTTGTCTTGTCTTTCCCATTCAGCAACTTTCTAAACGTGGCCCCTGTTGTTCGCTATCAGCAATGCCTTGCATTAAACACTGATATCACTGACAAAACCTTTCTTATGTAGGAAGAGTTTAGCTGTTAGGCCTTTCTCTCACCCAATTACTATCTACACCTTTATTTCATTTTCTGCATTAACATACTTTTGAAAGAAATCTTGAAGAATTGAAGTCGGTGCAATAACATCATGTGAACTATCTTTTAATGAAGACAAAGATAAGAGTGATAGGCCTCTAAATGTATTCCTAGCATCAGCAAATATTAACCGAAGTATGCCATCAAAAATAATTATATTCCGATTTCTCCTTTATTTAAGGCACACAAGAGTTTGACATGAAATGTACAACCTGACTGACAGTGACAACTCATTTATTATAAAACTATAAATATAGCCGCAAGACCTTGTAACATCTGTTGTACTTTTCTGTAAAATTAGTTTTGCCCACGGGAGGGCCTACATTCTGACAGCTCTACAATTAGTTCACGTTGATGGCTCGAAGATTTTAACAAGTGTTGTAAGGATAATGCGCCGTTTATGAAGGTGAAAAATGATATCAACTTAACAAAAATATTTTTAATACACATTTTAACGCGAAATTAACTCGGTTCATTAGAGTTAAATTGTATGATCATACAGACATACACCAATCCTTTAAATGCCCTTGGTCAAAAGAGCTAATCATTTTTATGGGAAGCACGGTTTATTTACTCGATTCATGTTTCTCTTTCTTATTGTTTACTACCATATTCTCCCTCTTAAATTAATGTGCTCTTATGGAAAAATAAAATTAATGCATAGTTTCCGTTTGAATGGGAAAGTATGTATTTTCTTACTGAAAATTGATGCCGATTAGCACACGGTGTTCCTCCTTTCCTTATCATTTTCTGACTTATATATGTGGATGTGGTGCTTTTAGAGAGGGATTTTCTCGTAACCTTCTCAGTGATAAAACAATATTACATTGAGTTGAAACTAGGTCCCTCGAAGTCATAGAGATCTGAACTTTATTTAGAAAGAGTCAAATATTTCCCTATAAGCCAAGGCGATGCTTGAAAATAAAAGTTGCTTTTTAACAGATAGTACTATATTATGCAAGATTGTTGAAAATTACAACAAAAGTAAACATTTTGAGAGCCTAGTATATAAGAGAGGGGAATAAAATAGCAATGTTATGTAGAAATCAATACAATCTCTGTCCCAAACGGGGAACTGTGAAATTGTTTCAGAGCATTAGTAATGGTGTTTCAATACAATTAAAGCAAGTATTGAGGCAGCCAGCAGCGCTGTTCTCTAAAGGGTATGCACAGAGGAACACATAAAATAAATGCACCCAATTACACATAAGTCTAACACATAATAGGTGTAGGAAGGTCGACTAATATATAGTGAAGCTGGTTAGGCTTCACCATGCGATAGATACTCTCACAATACCCCAAAGATGGTCCTTGAATTCACAATACTAAATCCTTACCTCAGTCCTGGTAGAGTGACAAAGAGCAGTCAGGTTTTACTAGAGGAATATTTGTTAAGCATTTCAGAGCATCAACATGGACGATGAGTAATTGACACAACTCAAAAGAAATCTGACACATAAAAAGCTGATTTTTATATAATTTTAGACACCAAAACGAAGTAAATCAGATAAGTATAACCGGAGTTATGGATTTTAGAAGCAATATTAAATCAGTGCAAAACAGTACTGCAAAACTTTATCATTGCGGGCAATGGGAAAAAGCCCTAGTCACAATCGGTCACTTGCAGGTCGAGTTACCTGGAACCCAAGTAGGGTAAAGGTGATGCGGGTCCCAGTACCCAGCCACGATATTCAGTTCGATTTTACCTTGCTCGAGAAGCCAGGGTGCAGAGTTGTCCTGACTGTCCTTGATGCTGAAGCGGGACCTGCAGGAGAGCTGGTTTTATCACTTACACTGTGCTCGTGGGTAACAGGGTGCAAAAAGTTGATAACAAATTTACTGCTGAAATTGAATGAAGGTTTTTGTTGAGTTCCCTTGAGGTGCAGCACCGAGTTAAGGGGATGGTTGCCGGACCCGCGCCCAACAAGCCTTGGTAGCGGTAAGCACTGCAGAAAGTTATTTCTACATCTGGATGTCTAGGGAAACACAGTAGCTTCCTGAAACTTGGCCGAGGTCAGGGCTAAGTTTCTCACAATGCTTTGGACCATCTACTTCTGGGTGATCCTTTGGAGGGCCTGATGGCCACTGATTATTTAGTTCTGGTGCATTGTTTTTACCTGCGGTGTGTAGGGGACAATTGCCACTAGTCCAGGGGAGTCTGGTAATACCTTGGCTCTCAAAGGGGTCCCTCTGGCTGGGGAACCAAGATTTGGTCAGGGACGAGTCACAGTCCTGCAGTTGCAGGAAGGTTGAAACAGGTGCAGAGTAGCATGCCTTTGGTTTGTGCAACTCCTGTAGTTGCAGACTCGGGTCTCTTCTTATGTCTTTTGTTGCAAATCAGATCAGAACTGACGTTTTGGTGTCAGAGGTAGTCCTTAAATCCTAGTTTTAGGTGTGTTAGAGGTGTGGGTGCAAGTGGCAAATGGGCTACTAGCCCCGGCTACTAATCTGCCCCTAAGGTGACGACAACAGGGATGTAGGTCACCTTTTCTACCCAGAACCCTCTATTTTATCAATTTTAAAAATGACAGAGGTCTTCCTTAGTTGTACAGACAAGGTAGTCTACCTTAGAGGTCTGGCTAGCCTTCATGGGGGTGTACACATCCTGAATACCTAATTTTCTCACCTGCCCAGATGCCAATGTGCCTGGGCGCAGGTGGAGGGCTGTTTCCTCCTTTGGGAGGCAGCCTGGTTGAATATCACAGGCGGTGTAGCATTTGAAGCTCACCGCCTTGATGTGCCACTTCACTTGCCAGACTGTCAGGGAGGGAGGTGTGACCTACTTCCCATCCAGGCCATTGTTTCTCACTCCTGGGAGAGTTCACACCTCCTGGCAGAGGGTCAGATTCTTGTCTTGGCATCAGCAGCTGCGAGCTTGCAGCCAGAGTACAAGGAAGGCTGGGGCAACCTCTAAAATTGCCACCTGGGTGCTTGCTACATTGCCCTCAACATGAGATTCATGTCAGGGTTGATGAGGCATGTTGCTTGATACCAAACGCAACATATTTAGACACTGCTATAATTGAGCAGCCAACCTGGGATTTCCCCAGGGGTCAGCCCATGTTTTCATATGGACATTCTATCACTTATAGTAGCTGTTAATAGTAAAGGCTACTATGGGACATATAAGTGATCTCTTTGCTGCCCTGAAAGCAGAAAAAATGCCCCAACTAGCATGCTCAATGATGGGTCACTTATTGCTTCCCATGCACCTAGTCAATTAGATGAACGCTGTGTCCTGAAAATGGGGCACCTGGTTTCAACGGACTCCCCATAGCTCTCTTAACATCTGACTCAACATTCTGGGCCAAGGCGCTATCTCCCCTGTTCAAATACTGCCTGCTAACCAGCAGCATTCGGGACTCCTGGAGAGCTTCCATTATTCAGTCAATTTTTAAAGGGGCACAAAATCTGATCCCTGCCACTAACGACTCATCGTTTTAATTGATAACGATGCTAAGCTCTATGCCAGCCTGCTACTCAATGATCTAAAGTCCTGGGCAGATAAATGCCAGGTTATTCTGAGAAACCAATTTAGCTTTAGAGGCACGTGTGGTACTACCTCACATCTGATGGTGCTGGCCTTTATGTGTGACAAAACCTTCAGAAATAAACTGGTGCTTTACTCCTGCTTTGTTGACTTTAAAGCTGCATTTGACAGCATACAAGGGGCCTATTATGGTGCCAGTTGCTGGCCTGGGGTCTTCTAGTTGCCATATTGCGATCAATCGAGCATCTGTACCCTAACACCTGGGTGTAGGTCAAACTAGGAGATGGCTCTTGCATCTCAAGAAAGATCCCTACAAATTCTGGGCTGAAGCAAGGATGTATGCTCGCTCACTTGCACTTTAATTTATATACCGCTGACCTGTCAAAGCCCCTTGTTGAAGTGAATTGGCAACCGCCCAAACTGAAGGGTAAACCTAAGACCCACCTGCTATACGCAGACAATCTCATGCTCCTTAGCCAAACAAAGATTAGCCTTCAGCGTCAACTTTCCATCTTACATGCATACACTGTCAGGAATGGGCTTGGAATCAATCAAACAAAAAGCATGACAATTACATTCGGCCCGAAAACAATCCGTCACAGCAGGTGGCATCTCAATGGAACCTGACTCCATCACAGCTGCGAGTACAACTATCTGGGTATCTACCAGGACAGTAAAGGATCATTTAAATCTCATCTCCACTGTATAAACAACAAAGGCGCCAGCTTAATGTTTGCTCTGTCATCCGTCACTCATAAACTGCTAGGACCGAGTCTTGATCCCCTTCTCCAGGTGATGAAAGCAAAGGTCATTCCTGCATTAACCTATGGGAGTGAGAGCACCCTGGGTAGGGAGGCCACAATGCTGGATAAACTAATCACTTGAATCTACAAAGCCTCCCTGCGCTTGCCAAAGGGAGCATCACCAGCACAAGTAAGACTTGAGTTCAGCATTACAAAACAGTATTGGGCCAGAGGCAGTTGCTTCTTAAACTTCTGTCACATGCTTAGACCTGCCCCGCATGTTCTATGCATGGCCTAAACTGGCAAGAATTAGAGGGCGCTGGCTCAACTCATCTTACAGGCATCACCTTGAAGATAAATTAATTGAATTTTCACTCACTGAGGCATGGGGTAAGCATCTTTCTCAGCAGGTCTTCAAAAAACTCCTGGCAGCCACAGCAAAAAAACTGTCAAAGCTTTAGGATATGGCAGCATTGTGCAGGCACTCTCACGCATGGTCAGTAATCAACTCCTATACAAACAGCAGAACTACATTACTTGTACATATCATACCCTCTGTGGATTAAGGATCAGCTAGTGGCACTAAATCTGGGTGAGTGGAACCTGCAAGCACACCGCTCAGAAACCCACGATACAAGGTGTTGTCTCTGTGGCCAGGAAAAGGAAACCCTAACTCATATTTAATGCATCTGTCCTTCTTTGTTGCAGCAAAGAAAGATTCTCCTCCACACTGACTTTAACCGCTTAGGAGTACGCACCTGCCGGCAGGCAGTGATAGCTAGTTTGAACCCTGCCAACACCATATTAAATGTCAAAAATGCAATGTTTCTTCTAATGACTGTGGCCGAACTGGACAATGCTAACTTTATCTGCGCTGCAAAAACTTGACACCAAGTGTTGCAATCTAGCTACACTTTCTATCTGTGATTCCTCATTGTACTTTTTTTCTTAGCACGTCACAATCAAAACTTTTAAAACGCATGTAATCAGTATAAAAAACCTTGTTGCACATGGCACTTTTTCTGCAGTGCGTGCCAAGAAAGGGTTGGATATGGTTCAGTAGCAGCTGCTGTCGAAACGGTGTGTGGGGGGGGGGTCAGGGAGCGGAGGGAATTAAAAATAATAAAAAAGAAAAGAAAACTTACTTGAAGGTCGCCGTCGCAGCCGCCGCATCTTCTCCAGCAGGAAACACCCAGCCTCCCAAAATCTCATGACCAATCACAACGCTGCCTTAAGCAGCATTGTGATTGGTCTAAGCACCGTGGTTCGGCACTCAGACAGGGGCTTGGAGGCTGGGCATGTTCTCCACGAAGGCTGTATAATACAGCCTGTGGAGAAGATGCACAGTGCGCATGATGGTTTGGCCAGCCGAGACGGCCGGGCAAACCTTTATGCGCACTTTAGGTGTTGCCACCACTCCTGCTCCGGCCTTGACATCAGGGGATGCCGGCCCACCCCGCCCGATCAACGGGGCTGCTCTGCAGTGCAACTGCAATAGTAACAATATAATGATAATAACGGATGGCAGCTATTAGCATTTTATTTTTACTTTGCACTGCTTTAAAGCAGTAGGGCAACGCTCCTCCGCCTTAGCTATGGTTTACGCTGCAAAGTGCTTTCCTCAGGGATTAACATGCTGCTTCGCACCTGTCACTTTATATTACTTTGTATCTTTACAATGTGTCATCTTATCAAAATGTTCCTCTGCACTTGATATTTTATATTGTATTGTCTGCTTTTATAATGGGCTGTGAAAATATCAATTAATCATAGGTACTGTATACAACTATACACAACATCATTTATTTGACTTCAATGACAAGCAAAAACCAAATCTCCTAGTTTACGGATGTGTGTCATCAAACAAACAAATGGGACATTAACAACATAAAGCAACGTATTATTTCACGCATCATACACAGGCGTATAATCACAATACATCACATATGAATCAGTTTTGCCTATCTTCCAGGCAATTTATCAAGGAGTATGGCTGCAATTCCTATTAATCAGTAGCAGGCCATACAGGAGGTAGTCCAATCAGGATACACACTTAATTATTGTACTTAATAGGACTCCTCCAAATTCAGAAAGACTTTCTGGATTTGGAGTCCTATTAAGTACAATAATTTCTAAATAACTTCAAGAGTTTGGTACACATGACTATGCTCTTGAGGACCGACTGTTCCCTCATGTGTGTATCCTGATTGGACTACCTCCTGTATGGACTGCTACTGATTAACAGGATTTGCAGCCCTACCCCTAGATAATTGTGAATCTATTTGTTCCCACATCTTACCAATTTTCTGTATGCTGTACCTTGAGCCCAGGTTTTGGTGGGATCATCAGGGCAAACCCCTAGATTTTTAGATCTTTATAATGGGCTGGTCTGGGAGGTGGAAAATCTTCTCTTGCACTTAACCCTCCTGAGCATATTGTGTGTTTTCAAATGGGTTGGTTCTGGATCTGGATAGCATACAAAATATTCTTGGCTTACTCCGTTATTTTGCTTTGCACATTCCCTCTTGAGACAAAAGAGTACCCGATTTACGTGGCACCGATCAAAAATGCTGCCTTGCACTTGTCACTTTATGCTGCCCCATCTGTCCTAACAATGGCCCGCCTTAACTTTTCCTGTGTGTTGAATATGAATCTGCCTGCCCTTATAATGAAATGTTTACATTTTTGTATGCTGACTATTTTTAACTATCATGCCAGTTTGTTAAGGTTTTAATTAACCATACAATAAAATTGACTGTGACATATAGGCTTGCACTTAAATGTCCACATCTTTAATATAATGCACCCTGCCTCCTCATCTCAGGAGGCCTTCCTTAGGCGTGACTGGCACATATTAAAAACAGTGAATTTACTTTGCCACACATGGTGAGGGCAAAGTCGAGTTCGAGCAGTTTGGCAGACATACCAACAGACCACCAGACATGGAGGGCTTTTTGCGCAAAGGCATTAAATCACCCCTTAACTTTAACAGACCTGCATTTCCCAAATCAAAAAACTCAGTGGACATACATACAAGCAACAGGCATATAGACACCCATGTGCAGAAATCAACTAGCATCTCTAAAATATCCTCTAAACCCCACAGCACCCCACTCTCCTCCATCTCACACATCTTGCTAAGAAGTCTAATTCTTGCATTTTGTCTTCGAATTGCCCCCAACTCCAATGTTTTTTCAGTTAAATGAACTATACCAATGTGATCATGCATTTGTCCATAACGATGAAAACAGGAAACAGGCAAATAATGTCCAAATAGGTTGAGTGAACTAAGATCGAAATAAATATATGTGGCACCGATCATTTATTTATTTAAGACGACCAACTAAATTATGTCTTAACGGTTTGAACACTGGGTACTATTACATCTAAATCCAATTCATTTAATTTTTAATTTTTTAAGGATTAGGGGCCAAGCCAGCCCTGCCCTTACTCGAACTTGTGGCCCACAGGTCTTTGGATGAGTGCCAAACCCAATGGGCAATCTTTCAAATCCTACATCAAAATAGCAGATGTTGCTGACAGATAAACATATATCTTCATTTGTTACATAAGTTACGAAGAAACAAGCAGTATGCTACTTTCGATAATTCAAAAGAAAAAAATCACAGGCGTTCCAAAATAGTTGATGGCCACAGGACGCAAATTTTCCTGGGTGAACACTAAGGGGCATATTATCAAGGGCAGTATCGTCGCTTTAGCGGCACTTTTTCCTGCTAAAGCGGCGATATTTTTATCGCCCTATCACCAAGGCGGCGCTAACATGCATTAGCGCATGTTAGCAGTCGAAATACTAACGCTAAGCATCTCAGCGATATACATCGCTAATGAGATGCAAAGTAGGCGGTGCCATCGAGAAACACCATGAATACAGTCGCTAACACGACTACCTCCTATTATCAATGCGGCCGCAAACCCGCGTAGCGGTAATAAAAGTTGCGCTAACCGCGATTATCGCTGGTTCCTAACGCCTGATTGAAACCTGACTTAGCCATCTTTTCTATGGGAAGTGGATTGTCAGGCTGAGATCACCTTGGCTTATTACCAAGGATTTCACTATCGCTGACTTTTTATCGGTGGATTTCCAGCGCTAATCACGTATTTCGCCGCTATCGCTGGATTTTTTATCGCCTTGGAGTTAGACGTTGATGATAACGCGCTAACTAGGCGATGCAATCCAGCGATAGCCGGCGATATTTAAATTTGCGCTAAGCGCGCTTAGCGATAATTATCGCTGGCTGTTGATAATATGCCCCTCTAAGTTGACAGAAGGTGCTGCAGGTCACCTACCAGCAAATAAATGTGCACGATAACTAAAGAACTGAAAATTACTCGGCAAAAAGTTAGAAGACATCTAACAGCTCTCAGAAAAAGCCGAAGAAAAGCCTGACAGCTTTTGATAGTGCAAGCCACCCAGTCTGAGAGCTATACAAAAGGGAATGTCCCTGAGCTGGAATTATATCTTTAATTGAGTAAATAGACCATATGTAAAAAAGTGCATGAAACAAATCCTCTGCCTTCAATGTGTTATTGTATTGAATTTTACAAGGTTGCATGTCCATAGGATATCATTGGAAGAATCTGGTATAACTCTAGCTCCAACAATGTGTAGTATATAGACAATGGTACGCCCTGTTGAGTGAGGCATGGCACTCAATGTAAAGGAATGAAGTTCTGTAGGAATAATAGTCCCCTTGATGTGAGGTAACACACTAGATGAAGCAAAAGGCAATTTCATAGGACATGCCTAGATGTCACGGTGGGGTCAGTCACCACCACCAGTAACAAAACATGCATTGTCTGTCGTCCTCCTTTTGTACAAAGGCATTTTATGCAGAATAAATGACTGAATGTACTGCACCACAGAGGACTGGGGATGGTGAAATATGAAATGTTGCATTTTGTTTCTGGTGAGTAGCAGGGTATGTGCTTAAAGATCACCCCATAAAGTTCCCATCTTTTAATTCCACCTAACACTGTCATCTGCTAAGAAACATTTAAATATTTTCCTTTTTTTTTTAAATAAATTTATTTTTATTTTTCAAAATAAGCATAAATGCAGAAAAAGACATAAATACATTACAGAGAAACAGATTTCCTTTTGCTAAATTAGCCATAAATATGAAACCATAATGATTCATTATCCAATAGAAAGCAGCAGCTAAAAGGTTATAAATACAGTTCAGAAAAAGGGCTAATTTCATTTGATCAAATTCATCATAAATACAAAACCGTAAAAAATTCATGAAAAGCAGCAGCAGAGAGGCTAATAGGCATGAATAAAAAAACCAAAAAGCTAATATTATTAGATTAGGTTAATCATAGATGCAAGGCCATAATAAATCAACATCCATTAAGGAGTAAAACTCACTCATTCTGAGTAAACATAGAGGCCCAAGCTGAAAGTGGCCCCCAGATCCTTTTTTCCTTGATCCTTCCCTTCCTACCTCTCCATTCATAAAGTGCCATCTCTAAGTAATAAATGTGCAGGAAACGCCCCTTCCATTGCTGGAAGGTCGGGGGTAAAGGACCAAGCCAAGCTGAGGCTCCGCACAGCCTGAGGACTGCCATCGCTATAAAGATTAGCTCTTTCCCCATTCTCCTATCTGGTTCAGCTATTCCTAATAACATAAGCCGAGGTGACAAAGGGATATCGTCTTTCAGTACATCCCGTAAAAAGCCAGTTATTTCCCGACCTATTGGTTCTATACTGGGGCAAGTAGAAAATATGTGAACCAAATCCGCACCTGCTGCCTTGCATCTAAAGCATCGGGTCCCCTCCACTCCTCCCCATTTAGCCATTTTCGCAGGTGTTATGTATAAATCAAAAAGAGTTTTAAAATGTTGTGACTGCAGATTGGCGGAGCACAGTATAGTGCCACCCATTTCTACCGATTTCAAACAAAAAGAATCCAGGAGCTCGAGCCTGTTCTGCCACCTCAGCCTATGCTTCTCCAGGTCATCTGGGAACCCCTCCAACAGACAGCAGTATAGTATAGTTGTGAAATTGAGGGGCCTGTATCCTTTATTAATAATTCCATTAAGGGGACCTGTGCAAAGCCTGCCGCTCCTCTGGCTTTTTTAAGAAGAAAATCCCTCAGCTTTAAAATTTTTAAAAAGTCCCGGGGGCCAATATTAAATCTTTTCCTTACTACTTCAAAAGACACAATAGGGTCTCCGGGCAGAAGATCCCCTATCCTGCCAAAGCCAAAATTTTGGGAATATACTTTGATGTCTATAGGAGCCCAGAGTGATTGGGTCCTTGCCTTTCTTTAAAAAAATAACAATGTTGGCGGTGCCCCAAGAGTCTGGTGGTGCGGCCCCATCCCTAACTTCCTTAAATAGCCCCAGCATCTCCTGACCGACCTCTTTATAAAAAACTTTATAAAACTCTAGAGGTATACCGTCTGTTCCTGTAGCTTTGCCTGAGGGGAGGGCCTGTAAAGCCACATGAAACTCTTCCAGGGCGATGTCCGACCCCAAAAGAAGACTCTCATCCTGGGGGACCCTCACCCTAGGTACATAGTCTGACTGTTCACCTAATATCTGGGGGTCTCCTACCTGCGGAGCTTTATATAAATCCTTGTAAAATTCCCTGAAAGCCCCCCTAACCTCAGCAGGATCTGAGACTACTATACCTTGCATATTCCTGACCTGCCCAATATGCCCTGGAGCCACCTGCTGTCTTGCCCTAACAGCCAGATATCAACCCACACTTTCGCTATATTCATAACATTCCTGTCTTTTTGCCAGAAACCTCCCCGCAGTATTCTCAGCATTAAAATCACTCAGGCATGCTTTAGTAATGGCAATTGAGTTCAATATTGGGGACACATCGCCCCTCCCGACCACCGTACAGATTAATTCTGTCTCTAGATGGCCGAATTTTTAGTAGAGCTCTTTTATCTGTCCTGCCCCCTCTTTTGTTTTGCTAGGCTATACCGCAGAGTTTCCCCCTCACTGATGCCTTAAAAGCGTTCCAGATCATTCCTGGGGGAGCAGTATCCCTATTAATATTGATAAAGTCCACAATCAAGCCCTTCATATGCTTAACGTATTCTTGGTCAGATAAAAGAAGTCCTCTCAAACGTCCATCTACTATATCCTTTCCTAATCCTAGAAGAGGAAATTCCAACACAACAGGGTTGTGGTCTGACATGACCCTAGGAAAAAGTTCCACCTGAGCCACCCTAAGGAAGGATGGTGAAACTAAAAAATAATCCAGTCTGGCAAACTTGCCATGGGGGGCGGAGTAATAAGTATATCCAGGTTCCTGAGCTTTCAAGCTGGGCCAGACATCCACCAATCCAATATCTCTTAATAGATTCTTCAGAGACCTCAAAGTTTGCGGTTTGCACCCTGTGCTGAATGCTCTGTTCTCCCCAGAGATGCCTCTGGATCCGTTAATATTTAGGTCCCCACAGACTACATAGGGTGCTGGGCAGGAGGGCAATTCAATCGCTAAAAAATTCAGTACGCCAGGATCGTCTAAAACAGGAGCATAGACTGAACATAATGTAAAAGAGCCGTTGCCTACTCTGCACTCCATTATTGCCCATCTGCCATTCTTATCCACTGAATTTCTCCCTGGTGTAATAACATTCCGTTTCTTTAGTATCGCTACCCCCTTGGTCCTTACATCCTGTGTTGTGTGGCAAACAACCTTTAACCCAAGAGAATTCAGCATATTACTATCATTCCATGCAATGTGGGTTTTCTGAAGTCAATACACATCTGCTTTTAGGATTTTTAAATCCTCTTGGACCTTTCTCCTCTTAGCAGGATCATTGAGCCCACAAATGTTAATGGTGGCAATGCGAAGCTTAGCCATTACTCCAAATCATTGCTTTGGCCATCCAGAATGCCCTGCCGCAGTTATTAAAGGCTATATGCTGCAGGGAGGAGCTCCCCCATCCATTCTCATACACACACTGTTCTCTATACTTTGATGCTGCCGAAAAATCTAAAAAGAAAACAAAGTTTTGCTGCAATTTACATACCAACTTTTCTACAATTGCCCCCTCCTCCCATCCCCCTTCCAAGCCCCCCCTGACCCCTCCACCTCCCCCTCCACCGCTCCTACCATTGAAAGCAGTCAGACCAACCAGGTCTGTGTGATAGAGATGGCAAAGGCCGCCGCCAGCTGCCACCGTTAAACCCCCCTTCACACCCCTCAACCCAATGCAAAAAACTAGTGACTACCAGTTTAAGGTGAAAAAAATTAATCCAAAAAATGTACAATTCAAAGCGAAGAGAAAAAAGGGCGAACAGAGAAAATTAGAGGAAGACGAGAAGGTATATTACCCAAGAGAAGAGACCCACTATCATACAGTCTGGTCCCCCCCTACTTCACTAAAGCATTAAAGCAGCCATAAAAAGAAGAACCCCCCCTAAACATTTATTTTTTCAGCCAGAGCTTGAGCCAGATACTCTCTGGCTTGTATTTCAGAGGTAAAAAACTTGACAGACCCTCTGACTATTGTTTTCAGCGTAGCTGGCATGAGCAGATAAACCTCAAAACCAGCCTCTTGATAAGGCTTGATTATCTGCATTCTACTGTTCTATGGCAAAAATCAGGGTGTACAAAAAAAGAGGTCGCCCTAAATTGCCTTCTAACATCTGGGCGGGCTTTCTCAAATATTTCCTGCCGCAGCATGAAGTTGCCAAAATGAAGTAAGATGGCCCTAGGCTGCTTTTTGTCTCTCCTAGACTGTGTATTTTTGCAGCTGGTGAATGGGAACCGATGTGCCCTCTGGACTTCACATTCCCAGTCCCACCCTGTGAGATCTGGAAAAGCTTCCTTAAGAAGGTCCAAGATAAAAGATCGAATGTCATTCCCTTCCAAGTCTTCCTCGATCCCAAGGAAATGAAGGTTGTTTCTTTGATGGCGATTTTCCAGATCCTCCAGCTTCCACCTGACATCGTTTATTTGAGCATCATGAGATCTTGCCTGCTCCCTCACAGCAGTCAACTCAGTCTCCACAGGATTTGTTCTCTCTTCCATGCTATTAAGTCGCTCGCCGATTTCCACACACGCCTTCCCTACTTTCCGTACCGCTCCTTCCAGTTTTTTGTAGCCTGCCTAGCTTTTTTCCATCCGCCTGAGTCTCTGCACGATGTTCCTTGATCGACTCTAGGATCATGCCCAAAGCAGGGTCTGCCTTGGCTCCCCTTTCAGCCTGTTGACCACACAGAGGAGTTTCTGCCTGAGCATGTGCCGCCTCCGCTGATCCCAGTATCCTAGTGTGGGAATAATCCCACTTCAGCCCGGTGCCGACATTGCATCTCCCCCTATTTTTCTGAGGGTCAGTATGGCCCTTAGACCCCTTCGAGCTCCTCTGATGTTTTTGGCGCTTGAGAGCGGTCTCAGGTGCTTCAAGTGTGCTGGAGCCTGAGGTCGGCAAACTATCCTCTATTTCACTGTCGCCAGACCTAGACTCTCCCGAATGGGAGTCCTCAGTGAGTGAGAAAAACTTGTCTGTCCCATCAGATACAACATTGGCGGCAAGTTATCCCCTCACTCCCCCAGTGATACCACTGATTAGAAAAGGTTGGGAGTTCAATTGAGAGTCATTTATGATCCTATGTGCCCGAAGGGTCGTCTCTCTGGGAATCCCGGCAAGGCAATCCCCCCTGGGCGGGTTCGCAAAACATAGGATCTCCGATATCTGCTACTGCATCTCCCACCTGAATCTCTTCTGTATATACTGTGGTAAGTTCCTCAAATAGAGTTTGTTTAGTTTTCTCAAAGTCTGGTTCTTTAGGGGGCTCTTGGATAGTTTGGCTTTCCCCTCCATCCTTAATTTTAAAAAAATCCATAATTGCTACCCGGGTTGGTGCAGGAGGGAGGGCTACATTATTTCCTTGAGGAGTCAGAGCCCCCTCTTCCACTGTCTTGGTCACCACCAATTTCCTGACCCCAGCTTGCGCACGATCAGTTAAGTTCCTCCTCTTCCTTGTCCCTGTACTATCTAGCCGGTTTTTAATGGTGAGGGTCTCGTTGGGCTTACCTGCACTCTCATCGTTATTAACTGGGGGAGACTCCTGTCTTGACCCCTGTGCTGTGGTCCATGAAGCAAGCTCCCTAGCTTGCTTTGTCATTTTGGGAGGCATCCCACCAGCTTCAATTGTTGCTTTCTTCTGAAGACAGCCAGATACCGCTCCTTGCGCCCTCCGCGTGAGTCCCAGTCTCCCTGCCGCGAGGCCCACGCACACCCTCAGGGCGTTGCCGAATGACCAAGCAAGCCTCGAGGCCAGAACATTAATCGCGCCGAGACTGCTCCTGCCCCGCACTCCCCGTGCTTTCAGCCTGGGAACACCGCCGGCAGCTTCCTTTCGGTCCGACTGGAGCTCCGACCGCCTGCAGCACTACTGATTCATCCATCAGTATGCAGGTACAGGTAAGCCAGTTCTGTGGGTGATTCTAAGGGTGTCGGGATGGGAGCTCTGGCGCGGTGATCCTACGTAATCGCCATCTTGCCTTCAGTCTGCTCTCCGGCCTGCTAAGAAACATTTTCCATCTACACTTTAACCTTCTTTCAGACAGGGCGGTAAATCATCCATATACGTCTGTTTTGAAAAAAACTTTTTCTGAGCCCGCTCCCATCACAGCTACGGGTCCATTGCAAAATTGTCCCAGTTAAACAATATTATATTTTTCTTTTTTTATACCGGTTTAAAAAAACTAAAAGTAATATCTGCAAACGTTTTCAAACACATGAAAAAACAGTTAAAACAATCCAGACAATTAGTTAAGAAGGATACTTGATTCTTTCTGAAATACAAATAGTTCTAATTCACAAGCAAATAAATTGCATCTACTGTTTGAATCGTATTTATACGTTTCATAAAATTGTCAATTTGTTTCTCAATAACTTTACTCCAGGAAAAAGAATAACACATGTTGCATTGTTTCAATTGTAGAACCCATATAGGCGCCACCAATGCTTTTCTCCTGGCAGCCTTACCACAGCCCCTGAAATTCAGAGAATGAGAGCTACCCTTGTCGAAATAGCATATGAATCCTATGAATTCATTTGTCTCAGTCTCAGTAAGGGATAACATCTTAAATGTAACTCTTTTATAGGCTGAATTAAACAATGGAAGAATACAGGCTGCAAGCATACAAAAGACTACGACTCTTCTGGTCAGACCTATTACACCATTCTGCAACTCTGCATCTGATAGTTCCTTTGAAAGACTTTTCCCTATTTTTCCCTTGGGCTATAATGGAGATAGACCAATTTAGGAGATATCAAATTTCCTCACCCCCCTCGTAATAGTAGGGTCATATTATATGTTTTAACCAAGTTCCCGAAGAAGGTGTCATGAGCTGCCTTCTAATGATCAAACAAACATGAAATTGACGCTTGCATCTCCACCACCTTCACCATCTCAATGATAGCTCGAGGTGAGTAGGTAAAGTGGCTGAAGCTCAAGGATTCCTCCGTAGAGAGTCCTAAATCGAATCCAAATCAATAAGAACCTTCCATCCATAGATCAGAGAACCATAGGTCAACACTGGGATTATTTCAGCACCATAGTCTCATTTCAGAGGCACATTAGATAAACCACAAATAATTGATAGAATTAGCTAAGGCCACACATTATATTTTTAGCTAACTATCTTTCTGAAAACAGTGAGAATGAATAAAGTTGATCACCAATCTCAGGCATAAATGGCAATACTTGTATAACAATTCAGCCTTGTGGCGCCCAGAAGATAAGTTTAATTTAAATACACCTATGAACGACTTACATTTCAATTAAGAGTCAATGGGAGACATGTACAGAGGAAACATTTTGAAAGTTACTAATTGCGACTTTTTGAGACTCGCAGTTAAGAACTCGCAAAATGCGATGTACAATAGTGTTTGCGATTCCCAAATGGGTCGCAATTGACCTGCCTCATCAATATTCATGAGGCAAGTCGCAAATTGTGACCCATTGGGAATGGCTTGTAATCACAGGGATGGTGGCCTGCTGGGGTCAGCAGACCACCATGTCTGTGTTTGCTTTTTAAATAAATCAATTTTTTTTTTAAATGAGGCCCGTTTTCCTTAAAGGAAAACGGAGTACATTCAAAAAAGAAAAATGAAAAGTTTCCTTTTCATTTTTAAGAGTGGGCAGTGGTCTGTGGGACCACTGTCTAGTCTTAAAAAATGTTGGTGCCACATTCACAAAGGGGAAGGTGTCCCTTAGGACCCTTCCCATTTGCAAATGCGTTACCACCTCCTTCACAAAGTCGGTAAAATATGAATGTTTTGCAACCACATTCCAGTCATGAAACATTCAAACATGCCCCTGTGACTCACTATTAGGAAGTCACGCCCTTGAAACGCCCCTTCCTTATACCGACTCGCAAACCCTATTTTGTGAGTCAGTAATAGGTTACCGACTCACAAAATAGGGTTAATATATTGCAAAAGGCACTTTAGTGGTTCCAAATGGCCCAATTCTCCGTTTGCGACCGCTAAAACCTTTTATACATGTGGCCCTTTATCACTAAACTATTGCCCATGTGGTAGCTCCATAATTGTGAAAAACTGCACTACATTCCATTTGGGATATATATATAAAGCCTATAAAATAATGCTAGCAAAGGAATAGTGCCTTCTTTTGAAAATATATTCAGGGCTTTTGGTGCTCCATGCAGTTCTGTCAAGAACAGAATTAAAAGCCGGGGCACCAACACACAACCCTGCTTGACTCTTCAAACTGTTGTTCTCTTTCTGATAGACATAGTGCCACTTTTCTTATGAATCGTTGCCCTTTCTTTTCTATATAGTAACTTTATTGCATTCAATGATGTTTCATGGAAATGCAAGGATATCAGTTTTGGCCATGGCAGGACCGTTCAAGTGTATCAAATGCAATTTAAAACGTATAAATGTACAGTATATCAAGGTGTTCTTTTCTTGACGGCACACCTTCCCCAGACCTTAAAGCACACCTACTAAGAAAGGCTTGAGTAGTTTTGTGTAAATCCCATTTAGGTAAGAGGTAGAATCCTTCGGAGATGTCCTGCTTACTCCACACATATGACTAATTCACTGCATGTGTACCTTAGTGCTTCATGATCCTGCTCCATTCACTGGCATAGGAACTTGCAGTAAAGTTAGATCAGTAGCTCCTCCGGCATCCATGTGGGTGTATATTTCCACAACCAGGCTCAAGCACATCTGCACTAGCTACTGGCCAGCATCTGTTTGGAACCTTCTATGTCACCCACAGTACTGATATGTCACATTGTGCACCACCTTGCCTTCTCTTTGGATACAGCGGCTTTGACAATCTGTTGTATGATAGGCAAGCAGGTTGGCATCCATAGAGGAAGGGACAATGACAGCAACAATATAAGAATCTGCATGTGCAGCCTCTCCAATATAAAATATTTCCAGTGGTCTTTCCTTCTCTTGTCATTTCTTTACAACCAAATGCTCTCATTCCACACTTATGCAAGGAAATCCACTTTTTACTCAAACTCTATGGCACACAAATTGGTCAAACACTCAGTGCAAAGCGCCTGCAATCCATTGAGGTCTGCTTGAATCAGTTGAGTATTCTGTTTTGCGCAGTTGTTTGAAGACAACTGTTCATCTTCCATATGATTCACATATTCCAGTGCCACAACCATACGTGTCCTGCCAAATGTGCCTAATACATCAAGAAAAAGCAAATTGGGCAGACAGAGATTGATATGAGCATCTTTACCTAAGTAGGCACATTAACCAACTACACCTACTGATAACTGAAACTCCTCAAAGAGACTCTCATCATCAGTTGTCCCCCATTGATGCATTTATTATCAGTGTGTCACCTTCAAATTGGATATTTCTTATACATAAGCTTACATTTCTAGCCCTCAGAGTTCCTACTGGACACACTACAAAAGCAGCCTCAGAAGAAAGACAGGTTGGCACATTAAGAAGGAAATCTCTTCCGAGCTGCCACTATGGCAGCATGCATGTGGCTCAGCTATGAACAAGTATCAATTTGAAAATCCCATGTGGAACCTTCTAATATCAGCTGGAAGCCACTTCTCTCTACCTTCATTTACACAACTCTGATAGTATAATCTTAAAGATAAAAGAATTACCCCCAGATACAATGCAGGGGTGTATGCACACTTTCCATGCAAATTGCCAAAATCTGGGCACAACATCCCATTTATGATCAGAGCTTCCTCTTCTTTCCTCAGTTTCAGAAAAGCAATAAACGTATTTTCTCCGGGAGTGCCACAACCAGGTGCCCCAAGATACTCCCACCAATCAGATGCACTAGCAACCCTACTGCATGGGCTTGAGCCTAGCTCTGGATGTAAATCTGCACGTTACCTCCAGAGAGAGTTGATTGACAGAGTATAATCTTTAAAAATAATTTGGATACATTTGTGTAATTTGGCACACAGGGAAGAAAGCCACACAGATAGCAACCTTATCTGTTTTGATGAAATGGTATAACAGCTTTGGCTGTCTTCTATATGGTGCCAAAATTTATACAAAATGTACCATGGCATCCACAAAGACCAAACATTGGCAAAGAAAACAGGTCAGATCTTCAGCAATGCATGCACACAGACACAAAACAAGTTGACACCTATATTGACTCACAATATCTAGCACATTTACCAGCTGAGCCCTGTAGGAATATATATGCTGCATAAGGAATGGGATGCAAAAATGAAACAATCCTCCTCCTGCCACAAAAAGAGAAGAAAAGATGTAAAATTGAAGTCAATGGAGTGATATGTTGGAAGGCAAGCAGGAAAAATAGTGTGTATCAAGACTCACACATCTAGGATAGAGATAACTGTTGCTTGGTAACTCCAGCAATGCTCCCGTATGAGAAAACTCATCTGAAACAAATGTACTGATTATGTGTGTTTGAGGGCGTGTATACACATTTGCCTCATAATCAACCGTAATACATTGTTGATGGGTTCAACAATGTTTTGACAGAGTAACTTACAAAGTGCCAGCTGTTGTACCATGGAGGAAGCTTGTCAGCTTCATGCTGGCAAAAACGTCACCAATTACGTTTAATTCTTAAGGCCGGTCCAGGCAATGGACGAGTATGGGTGTTCCAACTCAGTGAACCATGCCACAAGCCCAGCGCTCCTAATCTGAATTTCACCAAAGCCTGTAAAGATTACCGAGCCAAGAAGGAGATAAAAAAAATAGAAGAAACAATTGACAAAGGGGGCTATAGGGAAATGGAAAGAATTTATCAGAGACAACATTTGATGGAAATTTGAAACACAGAAAAAATGCCATAAGACAGACAAATGGAGAAATGAGATGGAAGATGGCAACATGGCAAGGAGAGAGTTAAGCCAGATGAAAAAAGTCACATAACAGAGTAGAATATCATGGACATCACCACTGGTGTGTCTCTTACTACCCCAGGCAGTGACATAGCATCCCCTGTCATTGGAGACTGCAGACGTTGTGCTAGAAGTAAAAAGGGTGTGAGGTTTTCTTACCATTTATTGTTCCCCTGTAGCCCTCATTATGGATTTCCGAACAATGAGGCAAACTCTTGCTCATGATGAATGCCAACACTAACATGCTGACCTAGATGTGACAGGAGGAAGCTCTGTGTTTCTGTGGATGTTTTCTGCAAATAAACTTTGCCCCCACCGGGTTTTGGGCTTTTTCTTTACTAGTAGCTAGACTGTAGTTCATGGCAGCTAAGCGGTAGGAAATACCTATATTTTATAATAAAAAAGATAAAAAGGCTGTCCCAGCCTTGACCTTATTGCTTCCACTTTTAATGTGAAGAGGAGAAAACAGAAGTTTTTCTGGTACCAGTCACATGAGACTGAGTGTTACATGATAACATTTATAACGTGAATTGCAAAAGCAGCCTATGCCTTCCTGTACTTACATCAGAAGAAGAGTGTTAGAGGAGGCAGAGTCTCTATTTTCTCACGTAGTGGGAAAGGTAAGTGTTGCAGGTTAAAAATGCAGGGGATATGTTCAAATAATGGCTGCGTTGAGGCTCAGTTCTGTAATAGGAAGGAGTGAAAGTCAGGATTGAGGTGCTCCTAGAAAGCTCTGTCAAGTATCAGTGATAGGTAGCACAGGGGTGCTGCAAGTCAGGAATAGGTTAAGGGTAACCATGTGACTCTGAGTCACAAATGTATACCTTTTCTAACCCTGGATTTTCCATCCCTAATTTTGCTGGACAGATAGTATAATAGGATCAGTTGAACTAAACCATCACTACATGTCACAAAATACATTGCAGTGGTAAAATAAAGTTGCTGTGTCTTCATGGTACAGAATAATGTTTTAACCTGAGAAGTCGATTTCCAGAGCTACGTGCTCACTAAACGAGTGATGGTACAGGTCAGGACTGTAGTCCACAGTATGCGCTGTGTGGGTTCCTGCATTGATACAGGGGGCGCTGTGGGGGTATTTGTATGCATTGTCTCAGCTATGTGGACCCATGCCAGGCCTTTTATCCACCTTCTGGGACAGGCTTTGGCAACTGGGCAGTTATCTGGTGTTAGAAATTAGGTCTCTATTTGGTAGAGGTATGCACCCTGTCCAAGTAGGTACCACAATCCTAGTCAGGGTAAGCCAGATACACACTAAAAGATAACGTGTGCTCACCTTCAGGTAGCTTGGCACAGAGCAGTCAGGCTTAGCTAAAGAGACAATGTGTAAAGTATGTATGCAACACACACAGTAACACAATGAAAACACGACAAAAATACTCCACACAGGTTTACTGAAATGGAGAATAATTTTATGAGTGAAACAAGACCAAAATGACCAAAATCCAAAAAGTAGAACCAGACTTATGAATTTTTTAAAGGATATACCAAAAATAGTGCTTAGAAGTCAATTACAAGGGGTTGCTTGAGGTCGCGCTGGACCGGGGCAAATCCAAAGTTCAGGCCGACTGCGATGGAGGGCAGGCCGGTTACAGGACTCATGCAGGTCCGCTGAGAAGTACCTAGGATGGAGCAAACTGTCAATGTCAAAGTCTCAATGTTTAAACGCCGATCCAAGCAGGCGATGAAGAATCCCTTTACAATGCAGGCACTGTGTAGTTGTTGAGCCACACTGTCCATTGTCATTGAGACGCACAGTTCATTAAGAAGACGTTGTCGATCAACTCCTGCATCGGCGTGAAAGGGAAATGCGTCAGTTCCGATTGGTGCAATGTCGTCATTGCATCGATGTTGATGGTTTTGGACAGCAGAAAACACCTTTCAAGGTTCCAGGACTGGATTTGCACCACTTGGCAGGGCAGGACTCACAGAAGGCAGAGTCCAGCTACTGTTGCAGAGTTGCAGGAAGTCTTTTATGGACTTGAGACTTCAGAACAAGGAGCAAGCCAGCAAGTCCTTGGAGTCACTCTGGGTTCAAGAGAGATGGGTCCAGTCCTTATCCTTGGCAGGACAGAGATCAGCAAGCAGCAGGGCAGCTCAGCAAAGCAGAAAGCAGTTCTTTCAGAGCAGCAGTCAGGCAAACTAGCAGGTCTTGTGGCACAGCAGTCTTTACTCCTGGCAGAGTTCTTCCCAGGTCCAGTAGTGCAATGTTTTGTTAGGGTCAGAGCCCCAGTGCTTATACCCAGTTGTGCCTTTGAAGTGGGGGTGACTTCGAAGCAGGTCCTTGAAGGGCACAGGTCCCCTATCATTCCAGCCTTGTGTGCCAGGCTATCTGTAGTGGGTAATCAGCCCTTTGTTTGGGAAACAGGACATTGCCTATTCAGGTGTGTCAGCTCCCCCTTTCTCTTCTCACCCAGGAAGACCTATCAGAATGTAGATGAATGCAGATGAGTTCTCTGTCACTCCCACCCTTCCTGTGTTTGTGGCTGTCTAGAGGGAATGCCCAAAGTGTAGCTGTCACCCACCCAAGACGTGTTTTGAAGACAGGCTGCAGGCACACAGAGCTAAGGTAAGATCAGAGAACTGTCCACTTTCTAAAAGTAACGTTTCTAAAATATCAATGTAAATACAACTTTACCAGAAAAGAGGATTTATCATTACCATTCCAAAAATATGAAACATGATACAACTACTCCTTTCTAATCAGGAATTGCAGCTTACAAGTGTTTTAAGGAATTCCCAATGCTAGCCCATGTGAGGATAAGGCCTCACAGTAATGAATTTAGCTGTTTGTCACTACCAATACATGTATACATGTATAACTTACCAGTACATGTTCTACCTTTTACTTACACAGCACCCTGCCCTTAGGGCTACCTAGGGCCTACCTTAGGGGTGATATATGTGTAAATAAGGGGAGTTTAAGGTTTGGCAAGTGGTTTTAAATGCCAAGTTGAAGTGGCAGTAAATTGCACACACAGTCCTTTCAATGGCAGGCCTGAGACAGGTGTGAAAGGCTGCTTGTGCAGGTGCCACAACCAGTGCTGTAGGCCAACTAGTAGCATTTAGATTCCAGGTCCTGGGTATATAGTATACCACTTTACAAGGGACATATAAGTAAACTAAATAAGCCAATCATGTATTCATCAATGTCACCATGTTTAGGGGAGAAGCACATTCACTTTAAGCATTGGTTAGCAGTGGTAAGGTGCTCAAAGTCCTAAGGCCAACAAAAAGATACAGCAAAAAGAGGAGGTAAGCAGGCAAAACATTTGGGAGAAGACCACCCTAAGGATGACATGTCTAACATCTGGTGAGTAACTATTCCTTGCTGCTAGTGTTCAAGGGCCTTGGGTAATATCACAGGTTTTTTTAAACACAAACTTTATTGCATTTTTTTCATGTCAAGCAGTAGGCATTATAGGAGAATTGTGTCCATCTAGCGAATGTGTGCAATAGAGTGCAGTCAATAACATAGATAAAGCGCCATGGGTATGGCCTCTAAGTCTATTTGCGAAAGAACTGATATAATAGGAAATAACAAAGATCAATTAAAGTAAACAACCACCCACCCAGATCCCAAACCAAACTAAAACCCTCTATGTGTCACCTGGAAGCCGTCGCTCTGTACAGGAAGGGGGATGCGTCCATGCAAGTGTAGTGCAGTACAGTTATGGAACTAGCAACAATCCATGGTGATGGAGCCTTGGCCCACATAAACCACCCCAGGGCGTAATCAATGCCGGACCAATGTGTATAACCTCATGCAAGCCTGTGACCCTTCCGGGATCGGGATCTTATGCCTTAAAGCTTTCTAATAGCATATCCCATTCCATGGAGATAGGTGATTTAGGAAGCCCCCTTTATTCCCCCAGTCTGAGGGCTAAACTTTTGGCTAGACCCCTCCGGTGAATCTCCTCCCACCAGTCTCTAGCTTTGGGGCTAATGGGGACTTCCAACGTTTATTGAGAAGGCGTTTTACCAGCAATAATGCCAGTTTCGTAAATCACACTCCCACTTTGTAACCTCTAGGTCTCATGGGCAATCCCAGTACGCAGTATTCAATGTTATTCCATCGGGCCTGGCCCGTGACTTCTCCCAGCACTCCGGCTACTCCCATCCAGTAGTCAGATAGTTGTGGGCAGGCCCACAGCATCTGGAGCAAGTTTGCCCCTTCACCCAGCAACGGGGACATATCGAGGACGCAGTGGCGTACATCAGATTGATTTTACAAGCTATTAAGTATGCCCTGTGTATAATGGCAAATTGAATAAATTTGAATCTAGAGTTGTGAGACACTTTTTATGATGTTCAAGCATACTCGCCCATTCCTTGTCGGAAATGCCCTGGTTAAATCTGCCTCCCATCTCTTCCTCAATGATGTGAGTGGTGTCATAAGGTGGTCCCAGGGGCCTTTATAGAGCCACCACACTAAGTGCCGACCATGCCCCATTGTGTGCAACAACCGGAGTAGTTCATGAGTCAGTGGCTCACCATCATCAGCTGCCCAATGTTTACGCATATATAGAAGGATACTGGCATGAGTGAGGAATAGGGTGTCCGGGAGGGTATGTGTGTGTATGAAATCTCCGTCTGTCATGAGGGAGCCTTTTGCAAACAGGTCACCCACCATATTGATCCCCTATCATTCCCAGGGTTCAGGTCTCCTCCTAGTTAAGCTGCCCGAGTCAGTAGGGAGGCCTCACAGTGGTATAATGGGTGCATAAGGTGCCTGGACCAATGTATATTTCATTGCTACCTTCCAACGTATGTGTGAGCAGTGTCGGGGCATCAGGGCACAGCAGGCTGTGCAGCTGGCCACGCTCTAGTTGAGCCTCGGTATGGTCTATTTCAGACAGATTGTGACCAGCAAGTCAGTACGACAACCATTGCAGATGCTTGGCTATAGAGTATGCCTTAACGTAGGGGGGCCCCATTCCTCCTCTATCCGTTGGAAGTTGTAGTTTTTCTAAGCTGACTCTATGGTGCCCCTGCCCCATTTCAGATCAATCAGAAGAGTGTTCACTTGTCAGAAAAATCCTGCATATATTATGATTGGCAAATTCACAAAGTGATAAAAGAGACACAGTAACATCACCATTTTGGCAAGTGCCAGCCGCCTTGCAACAGACAGGGGCAACATAATCCAAAAGGCTACCTATGATTGGATCACCTTTATCGTGCGTGAAAGACTGCCTTCCAACAAGTCAGAACAAGCTCTTTATATTTGGACCCAGAGGTACTGGAAGATGCAAGAGGCTACTGGGATTGTGTAATCCCCAAAGTACAGGGTTGGCTCTGAATACATGCAGGTGGAGGAGTGCGCTCAAGATTTGTCCACATTGATGTGAAGGCCAGAAAGAGTCCCAGAGGTGGTTAACAATTGGGCCATCTCTGCCTGTGCGTCTCGGATATCTTTAAAACACAAAATCATGTCATCTGCATAGTTATAATATATGAACTGTATTGCCCATGGGAATCCCCTTAAGACCTGCCTCTTGTCTAATTCTTTGTGCTATTGGTTCAATCGCAAGTATAAAAAGAATAGGGGAGAGGGGGCAACCCTGCCTGGTACCTCGCCATACCCAGTATGATTGATATATGTGTGGACCTGTTCGAGCCTGAGCTGTGGGAGCAGCTTTGAGCAGTTTAACCCATCGAATGCAGGCCTGAGGTATCCCAAATCAAGTTAAGGCTACTAGCATGTAGTCCTAATTTAATGAATCAAACGCCTGTTCAGATGTCCAGAGAGAGACAACCAGCATGGGGATAAAGGTCCCGGCTTGCATCCATTATCTGGAACAACCGCCGGATAATTAATTAGGTGTTTTCGGCGAGGCACAAAACCCACATACATCTGTGTGTATCAGTCGGGGGAGCAACAGAAGCAGCCTGTGGGCCAGAATCTTACTAAGTATCTTATACTCTGTGTTCAGTATCGATAGTAGGCGGTATAAGAGCAACTCTTGTGGGGGCTTCCTGGGTTTAAGTAAGGATGTGACTAGGGCTTCTCTGGTGGAAGCGGGAAGAAGGCCTGTGTCAATGGATGTATTATATAATTTTTCTAATTGCGGGATCAATTGAGCAGACTATGTGGAGTATAATTCCACCGAAAAGTCCATCAGATCCCTGTGTTTTATTGCGTGCCAGTTCCTTTAGGGCCCCTCTGATTTCAATTGCCGCAATAGGAGTGAAAAGGTCCTTCCTATCAGCTCCCTGCACCCTAGGAAGCCGTGTCCCTTGAAGAAACTTCATTAACTCAATAGAGTTAGGAGGGGGTGCGCGGAGCATAACTCCATGTAGTAATCTTGGAATGCTGCATTAATCCAGAGCTGCATTACCACTATGCCTCAGGCTGGGGTATAAACCGCTAGGATCAGTGTGGGGGAGGGGTCTAGACGTATCAAGAGGGCCAAGAGCATGCCCGATCTCTTCGCCTCTGTGTGTACCCTCTGTGTGTATTGGCAAAATCCACCACCCAGAGGAGTTCCAGCAACTCTGTGTACTGCACTCTGGCTTCCTGTAACTGGGGTGCTGCATCTGCATTATCAGATGCTGCCTTTTCAAGGGGCCCTAGTGAGTCATCCACTTTTTTCAGATACTGGAGAATCACTTTACTAGCTCCCACCACTGAATTATTGGTAGTGCCCCGAATCACCATCTTGAACGCCTCCCATTCTATGATGGGTGAGAAAGCGGTACCAGCGTTGACCATGAAGCATGTGTCAATGGCAGTTGCCAGGGTGTCCCAAAAGACAGTGTCTTCCAACAGGCAAGGTTAAAGCCTCCATGTGGGAATAGGAGCTGGTACCCGGTCCCATGCTAGTGAGATCTCCAGGGGATTATGATCTGATATGGTCTTACCTAGGTAAGTAGCATGGGTGACATTCAGTTGGAGTTGTGCTGGGCATAGGAAGTGATCCAACTGTGACTGCAGTGCCTGTGGCTGCAAATAAAAGGAGCTATTTCTCATGCCTTCATTCCGGCTACACCACACATCAAACAATGCCCAGCCATCCACCCACTGCTTCAACATTTGGGCTTGGTGGGCCAGTGTGGTCCCTGGCAGCGGGTGTGACCTTTAGAGTGTGACATCCAGTACTGCATTGAAATCTCCCTCCAGCACCCATGGGTAAGGATCCTAGTCAGCTAATACAGCTGACAGGTGTGTGCAAAAGGCACCCTGCTGTATATTAGATGCATATATACACCCAACACAATTATATCCCCATCTACATCACCAAGCACCAACACGTATCAACCTTGTGTGTCCGCCCTTGAGTCTTGGATCCCAAATGGCACCCCAGCCTGGAGGCAGATCACTGTCCCTCGTGCTTAGGCCAAATAGGAAGTGTGGAATTGTAGTCCCTGCCAACACTTGTGCAATTTGGCAGTCTCTGTGGCAACGAGGTGCATTTCTTGGAAAAAGGAAATATGGGCCTGGCGCCTATGCAGTTGAGCTAAAATGCTGTGTCTTTTTTGTACAGATTCCATACCCTGCCCATTTCAGGTTACCAGGTTATACTGCTTAGCCAATTTAGCTATTTGTGTATCTGTGAAACTGCATACACTACAGGGTGCAGCGCTCCTAAGAATACCACCCCCTCCTCTTCACTATAGGTGTCACAATCAAACATATTAAAACTGTCCTCAAATATTTGGTCCAGTGATTTTCGGTCGTTCGACCAAACCTTTAAAAAAGATGTTAACAATACAAACATTATGAACCAGGTGCACCGGCGATAGGGTTGCAAGCAGCCGAACTGGCAAAATGTACTGCAGAAGCTCAGCATAGTCTGGAGAGCGATCAAGGACTACCTGGCCCCAGGGCCCCGGACCCGTACCAAGTAAGAGTAAATAATAGTTAAGCGCTGTATCAAGTTGCTTCCTTTAGCTCGTCTGTGAAACAAATTGGTATGTCCAGAAGACAGCAGCAAGCAACATCGTGTGAGAGCATCAGCTCATGTGGGGAGCAAGGAGTCATGCATATTGGGGTAGTGCATGGTAGCAGTTCATTGTACCCCCGGGCATGCTGTGCTCCGGGTAATGAGTGCTGCAAGGTCCTCCCCTATAAGTCATCTGCAGTTTGTGGAGTAACCGTTGGAAACAGTGCCACTATCCCAGTTGTATCTGAGTCCGAGGCACTGTTCTAGGATGAGCTGGAGCTGATAGGCAGATGTGGGGTCCGCAGGGTGGTCGCCGACCAGATAGCTGCCAATTGACCCTCCAGCACTTGTTGTGGTGAAGAAGTTCCCAGGCCGCCGCAGCTATTCCGAACAGCTGAGTCCCTCCACTGCCTCTTCGTCATATGCTTCGCCTTTGGAGGTGCCATGACTGTCTGTTCCTGCCTCTGGGAATAAGGCAAGTGTTGGTCCAACCACTCCAGGACCTGCTCTTGGGTGTCAAAGAAGTGAGCCTGTTGGTCACTAAGCACTTTAAGTTTGTCTGGGAGGAGGAGGGCATATGTGAGGCCCTCGGCTCGAAGTCACCTCTTGACTTCCTGAAAGGAAGCTTGCTTCCATTGTACACCGTTGGTGTAGTCAGGGAAGAGGGAGACCCTCACATTGTCCACCAGGATAGGAACTCGGTCCTTGGCTGCCTGCATCTGGACATTCTGATCCCTAAAATTAAGGATCCTGGCCCGAATAGGTCTCGGGGTAGCACTGGGTATTAGTTTTGTGGTAGGGAGCCTATGGGCCCTCTCGACCACAAACATGTCCTAGAGACCAGTCAGAGCATCTGCCATTCGGAACCATTCCTCATAAACTGAGTGGCACGTGCTCCCTCTGTGCCCTCTGGGAATCTGATAATATGAACATAGTTGCAGTGGGCTCTCCCCTCCGTGTCCTCCGTCCGTTCCTGTAGAAGATCCACCTGACATTGTAGCTGGGTCACTTGCACGGTAAGGTGCCCATGACCTGGGGACAATTTTGACAGCAATAGCTCATTTGCTTTGACTCTATCAGACAATTTGGTATGGTCATTTTTCAACAGGCTCACAACAGTGGTGATGGCCCCCAGTCGCTGGTCCATTACCAGGCATAATTCTCATATTTCTTTCAGGATTAGGTCTAGTTTGTCCATTGGAGGTGTCGGCCCCGATGAGGTCATGTCGATGTCTGGTGTCTTGGCTGGAGAGCCATCTGATGGATGCGAGCCGGAGCAAGCAGGAGGAGCTGGCTTATCCGTTTTGGTCCTAGTGTGCCCCATGACCCTCATCAACCAACTACAGCAGTCGGGCAGAAGCAAGGAAGAGAGCTCCTGGTGGCAGCAGTGCAGGGCCTCCTGGTCGAAGATGGGAGAAAATCTCACGAGCTCCGTGGTGATTTCCTCCTCAACGTGAGCATGAAGTAGAGGTATCACACATGAGAGAGCGCCACCTTTTGAGGAGCCCAAAGCATAAAGACAGGGAGTCAATGTTTTTCCAGGGTGCCAGTATAACTCAGGCACCCCCCACTCAAAACAAGCGTGTTCCACTCTACGCCATTCAGCACTCCAGGCAGTGAAATAGGGGGCCCCCTCAGGTCACCTTTAGTCCACTGCTGACCAGGCCCCACACTTATGCTCAGTAGCAGATTGCACCCACCTTGGCCAAGGATCCAGCAGCAGCACCAGGGGCCCCTCAGGCGGGAGCTCAGCCAGCAGTGACAGCAATGCAGCCAGGGGGGTTATCCAGGGGACCGCACTCAGTCTCTGGGCCCCAGCTCCGCACAAATTCCCAGCCAAAGTGTCACGGGCCTGGGCTGCTCAGCCCTCAAACTCAGTGGTCACCGGGGTCTTGCTCCAGCTACTCACTATAAGGCAGCGCCCCAAGGCCTATGTCCAGCAGGGCCCTGGCCTCGCCACTAATAGCCCTGGGCTGTAACCACTCGGTCCGTGTCCACTCCCTGGGCCTCCAGTCTCGGTGATCTGCAGCCTTTTCCGATCACACCTCCTTTTGCAATCGCAGAGTATGAGGAAGAGTTAATCAGAAATAAAGGGGGGGAGAAGCGATAGTCAATGGGGGACTGCCAATTTAGAGGAAGGTCTGCTTACTCCTCATGCAGATAACCCCCAGGGTCTCCTCTCACCTCTTAGCCTGCTGTGGGGGTCAGGTTCCATGCTGTCCTCCTTCTAGGGTAGGTGGGCGAGAGAGACACTCCACATAGCCCCCCCCCGGCAGTGCGCCTCATCAATGCGGTACACCAGTTGTAACCACCTCTGGCTGCACTGCCAACTGGGCCCGGCCGCCGGGGCCCGGGGGATTGCTTCATGTATTGCTCCCCGGGGCCGGCTGCCAGTCATTGATCTCTGCCCACCATCTTAGCAGCATTTCACAGCTGCCGAAGCAGGGACAAGCAGCCTTCTTGGAGCCCACACCACCAGTCGCTTATTCTACCTCACCGTCTCAGCCGGTCACGGCGAGTAGCTGCGGTGCTGTTGACTCCAAAGCTCTCTGAGGGCCGCGGTCAGTTTGCTCACTCGAGATCAGCCACCCCGCCATTTCATCAGTGCAATGCAGCCGCCGACCAGCCAGCCCACAGGGACGCCACTGCACAGTACCACGTTCCACGGCACTGTTCCTTCGGGTTAGGCTGCCGATGGTGCAGTCAGGATGAGATTATGGCCGGATTACAGGCACGGGAGCTCTCCGGCTACATGTCTGCCATGCTCGGTGTTGGCCACCCCCCTTTGGTAATATCACAGTTAATATCACATTGCATATTGAGTGCTAAGTATTCCTATTTGCAGCCACAGCCCATGTAGGTAAGAGAGGTGGGGCAGTGTGGCCGGGTTGGGGGGGATTCCACAGACGACCATGAGGGAAAATTAAATAAATAACTAATTTTCCCTCATCATCGTCTGTTGAAATCTCCCCCCTCCCGGCCCCACCGCCCTACCACTCTTGCCTGCACAGGCCGCAGCTGCCTATTTGGCTTACTGAAGAGTAGTGCAATTGAATATTCAAGGTGCAGTCTACTAGGCAATGAGAGTTTGGAACTCTGGTTAGGTAAAGCACACTGAAATATCAGTCATTATGTCATATGTCCTGTTCAGGCCAATTGTCATTTTCCCTTTGTTGGCCTGAGTATGTTGCAGGCTGCGGTCTGCTTTGCGCACGTTACTATACAAACATATTGTGCCTCTGCCACGCTGCACTTTCACACAGAACCTGCTGTTGTTTTTGTGTTCTGTCCTTTCCTGGGATTTAGTCTGAACACCGTAGGCAAGGTCAAACAACAATGCCCCTTGTTATTGTGTTCTTGTCAGGCTATAGCACCTAGACAAAACACATGAATCCAGCTGTTGTTTGGGAGCACGTACTCTTTGCCATATAGGTATGCACAGACATGCAAAATACACACTTGGAGAGAGATTTTTCAGAGATGAGACCCCGACTGCAACTGAGATGTTGAACTTTCATCTGTGCATGCTAAGGTACGGGGTCCGCTGCAAACACCCAGAGATCTTCTGATATATAATCACTTTTCTTCTATAAAAGGGGAGGGGAGGTTAGGCTACCCTGTCTAATATCGTAACAGCTCCTTTTATGATTTATGGATTACTTACTATGCTGACTGTATTTGTGTTAGGCATCTTCTTACTTATTGTGGCACGTTTACTGCATAGTAGAGCACAATATTTAAAATAAATATTTTAACGTTTTCTTGTGTCTCTGTCTGATCTTTTTGTGGACAAGTACGAGTGTGAGAGCGAAAGGGTGTGTCCTGTCACCGCGATTCCTGAGAGGGTCAGTAATGTTGTGTTCTGGGGTGTCCAATCACTTGTTCCTCTGTGGGTGATTAGGAGGGCAAGTGAGGCACTATAGCTAGTCAGTCCTGGGCTCATGGGTACTAAGGGGATAACTCAGTCCCTGCCTACTAAGGTTCTATGGTCCCAAGCATAGTTCTGTGACTCCGCAGGATCCCTGCAACAATTCAAAAGTTACTCTCCAGTCAGGTATATGTAGTAGAAATCTTTATACAGCAGCATATACCATAAATGAATATACACACAAAAACAGAAGGTCCTCCTGCTTTCTGGCACGGGAATATGGCTGCAAACAGTTTTATAACACTTACAATGTAAAGTGCTATAATTCAGAATTACATGGGCACCTATAAACAGTGTTATTCGACAGACTAGAGAGTGATTCCTCGTAGTTAAAGCTGTTTGTGCTTCTGAGCCAGCCATGGTAAGGTCAGCAACACGAATGCCATTTTTTGATTAGTAAAGATAAAGGATTTTCATATTTAAAATTAATTTTTTTCGCAGCTATGGCTCTATATTTTCTTGTGAATATGCCACAATCATTTGTATAGCTCAAGTGAATATGCCCCGTGCAATGACTTCGCTGAGGCATATTATGGCAGCACCCTAGTTAATATATGAGTCTGCCTGAATTAGATTTTAACTGCATTCATAGCTTTCTTGCCATTTGATAAATCTTGCCTTTAGTGTACATAGAATGAAAAACTTTAATTTAACTTTTTGCTACATTATGCAATGTAATTAGGTCAAAGGTTATGTGACATCACTTCCTGTGATGTCATCGGAATCAAAAGTGTGTAGTCACTTCTGCTGTCTTTGGCATTTTGGTGAATTAACTTATGGGGCGGAATCAGAAACATTAAAGTGGGCGAGAGACACAGATTCAAATAGATAAATCGTGGGTTTTTTATAAAAAAAATCCAATAAACTAGAGGGAAGAGGAGAAGAAAACAGGAAATGCAAAAAACAGAGAAGAGCAGAGTGCTGAATACAGTTGGACGCAGAACATATAATTGAAATCAGGGGGCCTCGGAAATACCCCCTGAGAAAAATATAAAACCAAGAGCAACAAAAACATGCCCTTTCTGGACGTTTGCTAAAAAGAAAAACATTTAAGGGAAAATGTACCACGATACTCTACAGTCTAGTAACTGCCATGCGTTTAGAAAAAATATGAAAATGTGGCTTTGTCTGGCGCAGTGCCTCGGAACAATTTTCCTAAAAATGGAGTTTGATGGATCTCACATAAGATAATTTCAAAACTCTAAACTTATTCCCGAGTTATCTCACTCCCACAGCATGGGACACTGAAACAGCTGCTTTCCTCCTCTTTGGAATGAAGCTCTGCTTCAGCACCACTAGCGTCTGAAATTCACAATTTGAATCAGTTTGGGGACACCTTTCCTTTGTCCTAAGATTTGCTTTTGTTAATCTGAGAAAATTTTAAGTGTTCCTGCTGGTGTCTTTGTTTACTTGCACAGAACAGTGTACATTGCTATGACTTCTCAAAGGCCTTTATGAGCAAGCACAAGGAACTCTGTACTGAGTGCATATTGGTCGGCAATTTAGTCAAACATTTATACTGCGTGATTTGCTTAATTTTGAGTTACTAAGCAACCGATCGAAGAATGAGCTTTAAAGAAGAAATAACAACACCACTTAGACGAATGAAAACATGCATTTATCAAAAAGAATTTTTATGAGGCAAGAAAATGGCTTCTTTATCGAAGTGTCAAATGTGTGACGGGAAGTATTTTTAAAAGCGCCATTGCATTTTCTGTCGTTCGCTAACAATCGACAAATGGAACGGAAATCTTTTAAAATGCTAATTATAGAAAAGAAGTCGAGTCCTGGCATTTTCATAACCCTCATGCTAATTGCATGATATCACAAAAGCAGGGCGGAAGAAAGTAGTGATCAGATGACATTACACAACAATTTGTAAATGATATGAGTAATTACCGTGCATATCTGAGTCCTATTGGCGGTCGAAAGCACCGTGTGATGGAACCAGGTTCTTGGAACGCAGTCCACAGGAAATAATCACTCGTTATTCAGGTATGCGATGCTCCCTTGACATTGGAAACGGAAAATTAGATGCGCATTCAGCTTAACGAACTGATACATACTCCAGAGAATATGACTGCGTAGCAACAAAGGTAGAGTAAACTCGACCCCTGGCCCTATTGCGCGTAAGCTCTCAAATACATTAACCTAGCATTCACCCTAGGAGAAGTAGCATCCGGAAGCCGGGATGATTGTATGTGCTGAGGGGCATATGTTTAAGATTTCACAGATGATGGTCCTCATTTGTTATGTTAAGTTGAGTTATTTATCCCGCTCTGATTTGCCAGCGAGGCTTCGTGATGTTAGAGCCCTAAGATATTGCAAAGATCTAGGGCCGGCCCTAAATTGGAGTGACCCAGACAGCGCCCTGGGCGGACAGATAATTTGTATTGTATTGTAATTGCATTTATAAAGGGCTTACTACCCTTGACGAGGCGTCAAAGCGCTTTTTTCAGAGAGTAGCACGCTATTCCGGAAACCATAAAGAATTAGTGTTGAGTTAGTATAGTGAAATATGAAAGTAATTTAAGTGGTGGATGTTAGTCAGTTATTTGGATTGAGATGGATAGTGGAGGGAAAGAAGAGGGAAAAAAGGTTTGCATTTATATAGCGCTTGCTACCCCTGATGGGGAGTTGGAGTACTTTTTCGGTGAGTAGCACGCTACTCCGTAACCCATAAAGGAGTATTTGTGAATTAGTATAGTGAAATATGAAAGTAGCATGAGTGGTGGATATGAATGAAAATGAATGAATGAATGAATGAAAAATTACTTTTATTTGATTTGATTTAAATCATAAAAGGGCGGCACATCCACCAATATGCATAAAATACACAAGCAATTATATCAATACTTTAAATACATTAATTAACATGAATCTCATTAAAATTTTACATTAAAACAAGTTAAGAAGGAATAAATTGGGTCCTAGTAAGACTAGTACCGTTGGTAAGTCCAGTAATTTCTCCAAATGCGTAGTGCTGTAAGCAAATGGACTGAAAAAATGTTCAATTGCACTTTTCTAAAGTGAAGACTAGTACCATTGGTAATTTCCTATTATTTCTCCAAGGTAAAGTGCATGGTGCTGTAAGTAAAGGACTACTAAATGATAAATTGCACTTTATCACCTTGCATCCCCAGCCGGTTCGAGATGTCTATCACTCTTTTCTAGTTCCTTTGCCGCTATACTAAGAAACTTCATTGCCTTGCATGCCAATTGTACTGTCGACCCTCCTAGGCATTTTATTACGGCAGATCTGCAAGTCCTTATTTGTTCTTTTTTCATTAGTGGCCGCAAGAGGGCTTTCCGTATGTGTAGTAATGCCGGACAAATACATAGTAGGTGGAGTAGTGACTCTTCTCCTTGGCCACAAAGGCGGCAATCCATTGTGGGCCATACCCGTTTCCATTTTGGAGTAAGATCTTTTGATGAATAAACACCCAGTCTCAGTAAAATCAGTTTCCGCTTTTTTTGATTTGCTAAATGTTCTGTTAGGTATGGTTGGGGTTTTAGCATTTTATATGTTGGCATTACCATCCAGTCATTGGTTTTTGAAGTCAAGGAGGCTTTGTCTATTACCTGAGATTGTAACTTGATGGTTTTGTTAACTATTTGTTTGAATTCAGGATAAGACGATATTGTATTCCAAGCGTCCTCTAGTTTTAGAGCTGCGATGGATTGTTTTAAGGAAAAGCAGACTCCATTAGTCGATCTGGATTGCTTTTCAACCTCCAGCCAGCAGTAGTGTGCTAAAGAGTCTTCCTTCGCTGCCCTCATCCTCCAATAGTATTTGGCAAGGGCCCGTGTCTTTTGGGAATCTGATTTTTTAACCCGAATTCCAGTCTGATCAAGGCTTGCGGAATATAGCGCATAATTAAAAATAGATTCTTAAAGAGGCTGGTTTGCGTGGTGTTTAAGGCTAATGCGTCCTTTGTATTTAGAAGTTCAGATCCATACGTAATTGATGGCAAGAATTTAGCTGCCACAACTGTTAGTAAATGGGTTGTTGAACTGTCGCTCAGTTTTTTTTGCAAGATTTTAAATGCAAATAGTAGCTTTTTTGCTTTGACTTTTCCTAGTTCTAGATGTTGCTTGAAATTGAGATGTTGATCTAGCAGTACACCCAGATATTTGTATGTTCCCACCCGGTCCAGGGGGTCGCATGTTTATTGTCCAGGTAAATTTCGGTTGTTTTTTATGTGAGCTTGAAAATACATAACTTTTGTTTTTCGAAGATTTATAACTAGTGGTGGATATGTAAATCAGTTATTTGGATTGAGAAGGATAGTGGAGGGATAGATGAGGGAAAATGGTTTGGATTTATATAGCATTTGCTACCCCTGATAAGGTGTTGAAGTGCTTTGTCGGCGAGTAGCGCGCTACTCCGGAACTCATGAAGGATTAGTGGTGAATTAGTATAGTGAAATTATGAAAGTAATTTGAGTGGTGGATATGTTAGTCAGTTATTTGGATTGAGAAGGAAAGTGGAGGGACAGAAGAGGGAAACAGTTTGCATTTATATAGCGCTTGCTACCCCTGACGAGGTGTTGAAGCGCTTTTTTTCGTGAGTAGCACCCTACTCTGGACCCCTGTTGGACTTGGCCCTTTTTGGCAGGTTCACCCCTAAACCCCTAAACTTTTTGCCTTTTCTGTGACATGGTGTTGGTGGTTTTAGGCCTCTGGGCACTTTAGCACTGTGGTCCTGTGGAAAGTGCGTGCTGTGTACATTTGGTAAGGTTGGCCTGCTCTCCCATAGGAATGCATGGGGGATTCCCTGATTAAGTGTGTCAGTGGTAATTCCTGGAATGGGAGGAGCAGCATGGTCGAGTTTAGTATGTATGAAATTGTGAGAATAAATGCTGTGCAATGGTGTGCGCAGATTTATTATGACTGTTGGAGAAATGCCACTTTTAGAAGTTGGCATTTCTGTGTGCTATGTGTCTGCCTGCCTGATGTGAATTGCATGTCTGGCTTGTGAGTGACAGGGGCTGGGAGGGGAGTGTGGCTCCAGGAGGGGCAGGGTGAGTCAGCGCTAGGCTGACTGGGACATCTATGCTGGGAGTAGTGGAAGGAGTAATCTCCTGACTCTGAATAGGACTGTGCCCAGCCTGTACAATGCTGGCTCCGCCCCCTGTGGTGTGTCTGATCACCTAGCCCCCACCTGACAAATGGGAAGAGGAGCTTGGAAAACAAAGTGCTCCAAATCCCCCCTTAACCAGTTGCATCTGGTTCCCCAAACCCTACACTGCAGACAAAGAGATGGTGTAATATAAATATAGGGGCTGTGACCTCATGAAAATGTTCTGTACTTGTTCCTGAGCCTGCTGGGGCGAGCTGCTGCTGGGGCCCAGGAGGAACCACCATGGGGGCTTACCTCCCTGCTGGAGGGCCCTGTGTGCTGGCCTCCCTGGGCCCAGCTATGCCCCATGGACCTAGAAGACCTTTTTGCTTGGACCCTTTTGTTTCTCTCCAGACCCAGGACTTTTGCTGCATCTAGCGCCTCGTGAGCGCTATATTTTAATGAGGAGAGGGAGAGCGTGGGCTGTGCAGCGCTGAGCTGCAGCCCTTTAGGAGGGAATCCCCACCGTAGGGATTCCACCGTGATGCTAAGCGGCGGGTGCTTACCCCGCGGTTTTCCTTACTTTCGCGGGTGCCCACCCCGCTGTGATGCCGCGTTTCGAGTTATGCGGCGGGTGCCCACCCCGCTTATGAGTGATTTTACTTTGGAGAGCGGGTGCCCACCCTGCTCTACTGCTATTTTGGGACAGCGGGTGCCCACCCCGTGTCGCAGCCGAAAAGCAGAAGCTGCTGAAGGTAACTGCCGGGCCGCGGCTGAGCGCGACCCGGAAGACAGGCACCGTTGCCTGGTTGTGGGCGGGGCCTCGTGGTGGCCGGAAGCAGGAAGGAGCCGCCGGAGACTCGCTCCATGCCCTGCCCTGCCTGGGTGAAGTGGGGAGAAATGCTGGCGTTGGTCGGCGGGGCTCTCGTAGCGAAGAGAGAGCCCCGCATACTGCTGAGCTGCCCTGAGAGGAGAGAGAGAGTCCCCGAGGAGAGGGGGCTCTCCTGAGCATGCCACACGGAGGAGAGGAGCAACGGAGGAGGAGTTCCCCCGTGACCTCGGTGAGTGGGGCTTCTCCCTTGTGGGTGCCGGTCGAGGTACCGCGACGGTGTTCAGTGCTGGGCGGACCCGCCAGAGAGCGGGCCGCTCCAATGAGGGGGGGCGCGTTGGGGCATATTGTCGATGCCCGCCCTCTGTGTCCACATTGTTTTTGGGGCCCCCGTGGGGTCTGGGGGGCCCGTGTTCTCCTGCATGAATATGTTTTCACAGTTGCCCATCTTGACAGTGGGCAACTGCAACGATGGGGCAGTATTTGATTCAGAGAGCCCCAGTGGGGCCCCCAGGGCACAGTCATGCCAGGGCCCATTTCCATTGTTCTCAGCTGCACCGCACCAGCGCGGGCAGCTGCAACGTTTTTTTTTGCATAATTCATTCTAGGGCACAGTGAGTGCCCAGGCCCACGTTTTGCATCCCAGCTGCACGGCAATTAGCAGCAGCTGCAACGTTTAGGCTAGTAGTCTTTGGGGGCATTGTTGTATGAGATAGGAGTGAGATACACTCCTCTGCCCCAGCGCAATTGCGCACGTGGATTCTGCTGCATTGGCAGCCGCCCTGACACTTTTGGACATAGGGCATTTGAGCCCTCTGAGAAGGCCAGTTGGCCAGGGGGACTGTTGGGTGGATAGGGCGCCAGGCCCTAATGTGATTTATGTGGTGCGCAGGAAATGTGATTCATGTACTGTGATTTACGCACCCTGATTTATGCCTCTAATGTGGTTTATGTATGAGGTTATTTGCATACTGTGGTTTATGCTTGTGAGGTTATTCTCTACTATGGTTTATGCCCTTAATGTGAGTTATGATTAGGAGGTTATGGTCTAATATGTTTAGGCTTATGAGGTTGGCGTATAATGTATTTTGCGCCTGATGTGATACTGTGCATAATGTGGTTTATGTTGCACGTTATGATGCTGAGTACAGTGTTTGCCAGTAATTACTGGTTGTATTCTACATTTATTATTGGTTCTACATTTGCCATTTTCACTTTTGTGATGGTGGTGACAGTGGCCCAATTGGCCCTGTCACGTGTATATAATCCCCTGTAAATATTGCCTAGTGCCAGTTGGCACAGTGTATATTGTGTGATTACTATTCTAATGTGTTTATGATAATACAAAGGCTATTTTTGATATAATCTTGTGTGGTGTTCCTTTTGTGGTGTGCCTAGTGTGTTGTTGCTGTGTGTGTGTGTTGCGCAAACGCTTTACACATTGCCTCCGGGATAAGCCTGAGTGCTCGTGCCAAGCTACCAAGGTGGTGAGCAGGGGTTATCTTCGGCGTGTAACTCCCTTGCCCTGACTAGAGTGGTGGTCTCTGCCTGGCTTTGGCGCAAGCCTTAGCTAACCAGAGATCCCATTTCTAACAACCCCATAAAGGATTAGTGGTGAATTTGTATAGTGAAATATGAAATTAATTTGAGTGGTGGACATGTTAGTCTGTTATTTGGATTGAAAAGGATAGTGGAGGGATAGAAGACCGAAGGATTTCGATTTTTTTTCTTTTGTTTTTTGGAGCTTATAGCAGTAGGAGGAGGCTTGAGAAGAGTAAAAGGGAAGTAGAGCGGAAGAGTCAGAGGGAAGTGTTTAGAAAGGCTTGTTTGGGAGATCTGAATAGTAAAGAGGTATGAGGAGATGCAAGGAGGGGTAAGTAGGGAAGTGTCTAGAAAGGGTTATTTTGTGGGTCATAGAAGTGGTATGGGGTTTGGGATGAAAGAGAGAGTGGAGGTAGAGGATATATTGATAGAGGTATAGGGTGAGAAATAGGGTAGTGCATTGGAAAGAGTAGTAGAATGTTGTTTGAGATGAGTCAGATAGTTGAGATAGAGCATATATTGATAGCGGTAAAGGGTGAGAAATAGAATAGTGCTTTGGATATGCTGAATTAGAAGAAAAGTGATAAATATTTAGATACATAAGTACATGGAAGATATATATATAAATACATATTACCTACTGGCGGTCGCCAGTAGGTAGTTATAGTTAGGACCTCGTTTCTATTCAAAAAGAGTTTTTAATTTTGCCAATATCTTTGGCACCGTTTGACGAATCTTCAGGAAATTTTCCAGAAAAAAGGTTCACTTGGGTCAAGTCCTGTCTTGAAAGTTTCGGGGTGATTCGTCATGTAGGGGCCGAGAAAAAAGGGGGGTCCCAAAACACGTTTTCGCCATGTTAATTTCCATAGGAAAAATTGGAACAGGCTACAGCCCAAACTGCTGACCGGAATTACACCAAATTTGGCAAAAAAGGTAGGTCTTGGTCCAGAAAGCGATCTTTTTTTTAAATGGTGTAAATCCGTTCAGTAGTTACTGAGAAATTCAAGAAATTAAACTATCGATATCTGAGCACCGAGGAGGGTTCGCGGACCCTCCCGGGCACGAGCATCCCTCTTATTGGCTGCCAACACTCCAAACCAGGAAGTTTTGGCAGCCATCTTGTGACTCGGTAACCGAGTCACAAGAAAAAGGGGGAAAAAAAGTGAAAAATGAAGAAAAGGGGGCAGGGTAGAAACCCCCTGACCCCCTAGGCCTGCTCAGGGGGTTCCACTAGGGCCCCCAGGGCCCAAAAAAGCATTTTTTGTTTTATATTTTTGGCTGAATTCACTCTGGGTGCGCGAATCCGGCCGAAATTATTTTTTTAAAAATGAAGCGCGGGCTCCCACGCTTTGTTTGTTAAAAAGCCCCCGGGTGGGCCAGGTCCTGGGGGCAAAACTATTTATGGTGTGGGGGCCCGTGGGGGCCCCCACAGCCTCAGGGACCGCCACCTCCCCTGGGCTTTATGATTGATGCGCCGGGGGCATGCGGCCCCCACGCAGCCCCGGGGACCACCACCTCCCCGGGGCATAATTAAAATAAGGGTGGGGGGCGCCTCCCCGGGGCTTTCTTAAAATTAGGGTGGGGGCCTCGCGGGCCCCCCCAAGCCCCGGGGAACACCACCTCCCCGGGGAACTAAATATTCAAATTTGGGGGTCCGTTACGGACCCCCGGGGACCACCACCTCCCCAGGGCTTTAAACACTTGGTAGGGGGCCATGCTGCCCCCTCCTGGAACCCTTGATGGCCCTGGGGACCGCCACCCCCCAGGGCCGGCTCCTGCAATGTCCCAGGGTGCCCACTCCCGGGACATTGCTGTTTGCTATGGCAGGGCGGGAGCACAGTTCCCGCCCTGTCATAGCAAATACTGCTTTGGTTTTTGGAAGCGAGAGCAGGAAACCTGCCCTCGCTTCCAAAAACCAAAGCAGTTTGCTTTTCCACAAGGGGAGCTGCATGTCAGCAGCTCCCCTTGTGGAAAAGCAATGCCGGCTCCCGCAGGAGGCGGGGTGTCGGTGGGACCATGGGGGCATTGGGGCTCACCCCACGGTCCCCAACGGTGAGGCCAGCCCCGGGGGATGGGGTCCCCGGGGCCATAATTGGCCTGAGGAGGGGGGCCATGTGGCCCCCTCCAAATAATAAAAAAAGTAAATTAAAAACGTCTGGCCATGCCCCGGGGAATGGGGTCCCCGGGGCCGGAATTGGCCTCGGGAGGGGGGCCACGCGGCCCCTTCCCGTTTTTTTATTTTTATTTTTTATAAAAAGGGGTCAGGCCCTGGGGGATGGAGTCCCCAGGGCCCTAAAAATGTAAACGAAGGGGGGCCTCACAGCCCCCCTTGTAAAAAAATATATTTTAAAAAAAGCCGGCATCTAGCAGGAGGCCCGCCCCCTTTCTCCACCACTCTGCAAACGTGCCCCCTGGCGCATTGTTAGTTGGGGAATTAATTCCCCTTGAATACTGAGGGTCTGAGGGGCCAACTAGCCCACCATGTACCGACAGTATGCGCCACAGAGCTGCGTTGCAGAGAGGTGGTCCGAGGCCACATCCCTTTTTACACCACTCTGCAACCGAGCATCTTGGCGCACTGCTGGTGGGGAGATGAGTTCCTCTTGTGTCAGGAGAACCCCCCTTCCCAATGAATACATTTGAAAAAGAAGGCCATGCTCTGGGGGATGGGGTCCCCGGGGCCAAAATTGGCCTCAGGGGGGTCGCGCGGCCCCCTTTCCATTTTTTTAGGTTTTTTTTTAAAAAAAGGGCTCAGGCCCTGGGGGATGGGGTCCCCAGGGCCCCAAAAATAGTAAAAGAAGGGGGGCCACAGAGGCCCCCTTCTAAAAAATAAATTTAAAAAAAAGCCGGCATCACGCCGGAGGCCCTGCCCCCTCCCTGCACCACTGTGCAAACGCACCCCCTGGCGTGTTGTAAGTTGGGAAATTAAGTCCCCATGAATACTGAGGGTCCCCGGGGGCCAACTAGCCCACCAGGTACCTCCAGAAAGTGCCACACAGCTGGATTGTAGAGAGGTGGTCCGAGGCCACGCCCCTTTTTACACCACTCTGCAAACGCGCCTTTTGGCGCACTGCTGGTGGGGCGATGAGGTCCTCTTGTGTCCTGAGGTCCTGTGGGTATGTAGTAACTGGTATTGGTGTGTCTATGGTTTCGAAAATGGTAGTCTGTATTTTAGAGTGGGTGTATCAAAGGTTAAGTTAGGGTGTGAGGAGGTGCATCACATTATCATGTGGATGATGTCATCAGTGATGTCATCAGTGATGTCACTGACCATGTCATGAATGATGTAATATGTGATGTCATCAGTAGTGCATTGCCGGGGCGCGAGTTATAGTTAGCTGAACTAACTATAACGCCCGAATTTCTCTGGTTTTGTACGAGTGAAATGTCCAACTGACTATAACGTCCCTGAAACCTGTGGTTTTTTCAGTGAATTTCTAAGGTTTTTTAAGTGCTAATTTCTAACTATAACGTCCCTGAAACCTATGGTTTTTTCAGTGAATTTAAAAGGTTTTTTAAATGCTAATTTCTAACTATAACGTCCCTGAAACCTGTGGTTTTTTCAGTGAATATATATATATATCCCTCGCTCAGCTTTCCACCTGGGGCCACCAAACTCACAGCGAGTGCAACCGGCGAGTGGGGGTGGAACCCGCTTGTCCCCCAACAGCTGCAACAGGAGGTTTGGTACACTCACAGGGTATTTAAAAGGATTTTATTATCCGCAGATGCGTTTCAGCCATTGCCTTCCTCAGTGCGGAAAAGCCGTGAGTAAAAGAACACAGTGATGGTTATTTTTAAACAATCCGGCAATTTAATTGGTGGTGCCATGGCCAATGGGAGGACTGCAATTCCCCCAGGGCTGGTAGTGGAGTGCCAACATTTCCGATGAGATTGATTGAATTACGGGCCTCAATGCTCCATTACACAGTCATATCCGATGTCCAATGAAATGTTAGAACACTCTCACCCGCATCAGCCCTGCCACCTCAGTAAATCTCTCTCTCTCATATATATATATATATATATATATATATATATATATATATATTATCTACTGGTGGTCGCCAGTAGATAGTTATAGTTACAACCTATTATCCATAGGAAATCCGCGACATTCTATTTGAAATAACTCTCTTGCCGGTTGACGTATCTTCGCAAAATTTTCAAACTTTGTGGCCCGCTCCGGTCCGCTCCTACCCAGAAAGTCTCGGGGGATTCGTCTAGCGGGGGCCGAGAAAAAAGGGGGTCCCAAAACGCGTTTTCCCCATGCAATTTTCCATAGGAAACTTTAGACACGGCTACAGCCCGAACTGCTGAACGGAATTACACCAAATTTGGCAAAGAGGTAGTTCTTGGTTCAGAAAGAACCCTTTTTGTTAAATGGTGTAAATCCGTTCAGTAGTTGCTGAGAAAATGAAAAGTAAAAAGATAGATATATCTAGGGCCGCGGATCCTCCCGAGCACGAGCTTTATGTTAATTGGCTGTCAACACTCCAAATCAGGAAGTGTTGGCAGCCATTTTATCCTCGGTAGAACCGAGGGACAGAAACAAGTGCGCAAAGTGCACAAAGGGGGCAGGGTAGAAACACCCTGACCCCTAGGTCTGCTCAGGAGGTCCCACAAGGACCCCCTGGGCAAAAATTTTTTTTTTTTTTTTAAATCGTCAGGATGCGCTCAGGGAGCGCGAACCCTGCCGAGAAAAAAAAATCGAAGCGCGGTCTCCCGCGCTTCGATGTTAATGGCCCCGGGTGGGCCAAGTCCCGGGGGCATGCTGGGGGGTTAATTTTATGTGTGGGGGCCTCTAAGGGCCCCCAAGCCCCGAGGACCACCACCCCCGGGGCTTTATGTAGAATGGTGCGGGAGGGCTCTGAGCCCTCCCAGCCCCGGGACCACCACCTCCCGGGGCTTCTTTTTTTAATTAAAAACCTGTGTGGGGGCTCCAGCCCCCACACGCCCGAGACCACCACCTCCCGGGGCACTAAGAAAAATTACAATGGGGGTCCGTTTTGGCCCCCAGAGCCCCGAGGACCACCACCTCCCGGGGCTTTCAAAATGTAGGGAGGGGGCCGCGCGGCCCCCTCCTGGAGCCCTTGATGGCCCTGGGAACCACCACCCCCAGGGCCGGCTCCTGCAGTGTCCCGAGGTGCCTACCCCCGGTACACTGCTGTTTGCAATGACAGGACGGGAGCCTCGCGGCTCCCGTCCTGTCATTGCAAACTTGCTTTGGATATTGGAAGAGAGAGCAAGTCCCCAACGGAGAGGGCCAACCCCGGGGGATGGGGTCCCCGGGGCAAGTAGTGGCCTAGGAGGAGGCCACGCGGCCCCTCCCCAAAAGAAAAAAAAGAAAAATGGAAAGGCCGGCCCCGGGGATGGGGTCCCGGGGCCTTAAATGGCCTGAGGAGGGGGCCACGCAGCCCCCTCCCAAGAAAATAAAAAACAGGCCATGCCCCGGGGATGGGGTCCCCGGGGCCAATACAGGCCCAGGAAAGGGGGCCACGCGGCCCCCTTCCCGTTTTTTTTTTTATTAAATTTAAAAAAGGGGTAAGGTTCTGGGGATGGGGTCCCCAGGGCCTAAAAATAGGAAAAAGGAAGGGGGCCACACAGCCCCCTTCGAGAAAAAAAAAAAAAAACGATTGTGCCGCAGGCCCGCCCCCTTCCTTTACCACTCTGCAAACGCGCCCCTGGCGCGTTTGCAGAGGGGAACGAATTCCCCTTGAATACTGGGGGTCCCTGGGGGACAACTAGCCCACCAGGAACCTCCAGTATGCGCCAGAGGGCTGCCTTGCAGAGAGGTGTACAGAGGCCACGCCCCTTTACACCTCTCTGCAACGCAGCTCTATGGCGCTTTTGGAGGTATATGGTGGGCTAGTTGCACCCCAGGGACCCTCAGGATTCAAGGGGAGTTAATCCCCCGACTTAAAACGCGCCACAGGGCGTGTTTGCACAGTGGTGAAGGGAGGGGGCGGGGCTACAGGTGACATGTGTGCAAACAGGCTCCGTGGCTCGTTTTAAGATGGGGAATTAAATCCTCTTCAATCCTGAGGGTCCCTGGGGGCCAACTAGCCCAACAGGTACGTCCAGAAAGCGCCACAGAGCTGCGTTGCAGAGAGGTGTAAAAAGGGGTGTGGCCTCTGTACATGTCTCTGCAACGCAGCCCCCTGGCGCATACTGGAGGTTCCTGGTGGGCTAGTTGGCCCGTAGGGACCCTCATGATCCAAAGGACTTAATCCCCCAACTTAAAACGCACCACGGGGCGCGTTTGCACAGATGTCACCTCAGGCCCCGCCCCCGCCCTTCACCATTGTGCAAATATTCCTCTAAAATCAGCCGAAATCCGAATTCCGATTTACTCACCTGTTATCAGGAGAGACCTCAGTGCTGCATCTTTCAGCCCAGTACTGATCCTCAAAAGTAATTTTAACCGTACTTACCGGTAACTTGAATTTCCTTCATAGGCTAACATTGACTGGTTTCACTTGGAAATTCTTCTAAGTGTGGAGTTTTGGAACTTTAAAATATTCCTCTAAAATCAGCCGAAATACGAATTCCGATTTACTCACCTGTTATCAGGAGAGACCTCAGTGCTGCTCCTCAAAAGTAATTTTAACCGTACATACCAGTAACTTGAATTTCCTTCCATAGGATATCATTGCCTGCTTTTTGCTGAAAAAGTTTCAAAGTGTTGATTTTTGAAACTTACAAATATTCCTCTAAAATCAGCCGAAATCCGAATTCTGATTTACTCACCTGTTATCAGGAGAGACCTCAGTGCTGCATCTTTCAGCCCAGTACTGATCCTCAAAAGTAATTTTAACCGTACTTACCAGTAACTTGAATTTCCTTCCATAGGATATCATTGCCTGCTTTTTGCTGAAAAAGTTTCTAAGTGTTGATTTTTGAAACATACAAATATTCCTCTAAAATCAGCCGAAATCCGAATTCTGATTTACTCACCTGTTATCAGGAGAGACCTCAGTGCTGCATCTTTCAGCCCAGTACTGGTCCTGAAAAGTAATTTTAACCGTACTTACCGGTAACTTGAATTTCCTTCTTAGGCTAACATTGACTGGTTTCACTTGGAAATTCTTCTAAGTGTGGAGTTTTGGAACTTTAAAATATTCCTCTAAAATCAGCCGAAATACGAATTCCGATTTACTCACCTGTTATCAGGAGAGACCTCAGTGCTGCATCTTTCAGCCCAGTACTGGTCCTGAAAAGTAATTTTAACCGTACTTACCGGTAACTTGAATTTCCTTCATAGGCTAACATTGACTGGTTTCACTTGGAAATTCTTCTAAGTGTGGAGTTTTGGAACTTTAAAATATTCCTCTAAAATCAGCCGAAATACGAATTCCGATTTACTCACCTGTTATCAGGAGAGACCTCAGTGCTGCATCTTTCAGCCCAGTACTGATCCTCAAAAGTAATTTTAACCGTACTTACCGGTAACTTGAATTTCCTTCATAGGCTAACATTGACTGGTTTCACTTGGAAATTCTTCTAAGTGTGGAGTTTTGGAACTTTAAAATATTCCTCTAAAATCAGCCGAAATACGAATTCCGATTTACTCACCTGTTATCAGGAGAGACCTCAGTGCTGCATCTTTCAGCCCAGTACTGGTCCTGAAAAGTAATTTTAACCGTACTTATCGGTAACTTGAATTTCCTTCATAGGCTAACATTGACTGGTTTCACTTGGAAATTCTTCTAAGTGTGGAGTTTTGGAACTTTAAAATATTCCTCTAAAATCAGCCGAAATACGAATTCCGATTTACTCACCTGTTATCAGGAGAGACCTCAGTGCTGCATCTTTCAGCCCAGTACTGATCCTGAAAAGTAATTTTAACCGTACTTACCAGTAACTTGAATTTCCTTCCATAGGATATCATTGCCTGCTTTTTGCTGAAAAAGTTTCTAAGTGTCGATTTTTGAAACATACAAATATTCCTCTAAAATCAGCAGAACTACGAATTCCGATTTACTCACCTGTTATCAGGAGAGAACCCAGTGCTGCATCTTTTAGCCCAGCACTGACCCTGAAAAGTAATTCTAACCGTACTTACCAGTAACTTGTATTTCCTTCCATAGGAATCCATTGTCTGGTTTTCAGCAGAAAAGTTTCAAAGTGTCGATTTTTGAAACATACAAATATTCCTCTAAAATCAGCAGAACTACGAATTCCGATTTACTCACCTGTTATCAGGAGAGACCTCAGTGCTGCATCTTTCAGCCCAGTACTGGTCCTGAAATGTAATTTTAACCGTACTTACCGGTAACTTGAATTTCCTTCATAGGCTAACATTGACTGGTTTCACTTGGAAATTCTTCTAAGTGTGGAGTTTGGAACTTTATAATATTCCTCTAAAATCAACCAAAGTACGAATTCCAATTTACTCACCTGTTATCAGGAGAGAACCCAGTGCTGCATCTTTTAGCCCAGCACTGACCCTGAAAAGTAATTTTAACCGTACTTACCAGTAACTTATATTTTCTTAATTAGGAATCCATTGTCTGGTTTTCAGCAGAAAACTTTCAAAGTGTCTATTTTCACAAACTACAAATATTCCTTAAAAATCGCCTGTATGACTTAAACGCATTCTTTCAACTGTTTACAGGAGATGCACCAGTGCTGGATCCAGGATCCAACACTGAGTAAGAAAAAGTAACGATAACAGTTTTTACCTGCTAAGTGAATTTCCTTCCATAGGATAACATTGGTGATTCTATGAGAAAAAGTTTCTAAGTGTCAACTTTTAAAATACAATAATATTCCTTAAAAATCACTACTGTAACCAAAACGCTTTTACTCAACTGTTTTCAGGAGATGTCCCAGGACTGAATCTAGGATCCAGTCCTGTGGTTAGAAAAGTAATCCATAAAGTAACTAATTGTATTTAACTAGAAATTCACATTGAGCTGAATGTTGCATTGTGTTTGAAAATGTGTTGCCCATTGCAACAACTGTAACTACTGTACTTAAAAGTCTATTGCCTATGTGCAAAGTATTTAAACTAAAGTAATTCATTCTGAGAAAGTATTTTTGTAATGTAATGTATAATCTAATTACAATGTAATTTAAAAATAAAATATGTAAAAAAAAATTGTTTCTAAACAATTTGGAAATCAGTATGAAAAAATTTATATAACAATTAATACATTTAAAAATTGTCATTTACAAAACCTTTGAAATTCACTGAAAAACCGTAGGTTTCAGACATGTTATAGTTACAAATTAGCATTTAAAAAACCTTTGAAATTCACTGAAAAAACCATAGGTTTCAGGGACGTTATAGTTACAAATTAGCATTTAAAAAACCTTTGAAATTCACTGAAAAAACCATAGGTTTAAGGGACAGTTATACTTATTTGGACATTGCACTCGTACAAAACCCGTGAAATTCCCCCGTTATAGTTAGTCCAGCTAACTATAACTCGCGCCCGCAATGCACTGCTGATGACGTCACATATTACATCACTCATGACATGGTCAGTGACATCACTGATGACATCTCAAATGACATCACTGATGACATCATCCACGTGATAATTTCATGCATCTTCTCACACCCTAATATAACCTTTGATACACCCACTCTAAATTACAGACTGCCATTCGCAAAACCATAGACACTCCAACACCAATAACTACATACCCACTCACTGATTCTTAGGTCTACGCACACATCCACTCACTCACCCGTACAGTCACTCATACTTACGGTCACTCAGTACAGGACTATCATATGCACTCATACTCCTATATAGACACTCAAACACCGCCACTCATCCATAGAGGTACTCACACACCTAGTCAGTCATGCAAATAATTAAACACACTACCATTTACTCACCTATACAGTTATACACACACCAGCTCACTTACTCATACAAATACTAGCACATTCTTACGCTCTTATACAATCACTGATACAAGCACACACTCATCCATACAGCCACTATCACAATCACTCACTCTTGCTTATAGCTATTTATATACTCCAACACACATATATACTGCCTTTCACATATGTAGTTACTCACACATGTACCACTGGGACATACATTCACTCACTAACACACTCTTACACACACTTACCCACCCATACAGTCTATCACAGATGCACTCTTTAAACCATCCACCCAGTGAATCACCCACTCACACATCTATGCACAGAGTCGCACACACCCCTCCTACACAAACACTCAGGCACCCATACAGATACTCACACAAGCATTCAATAACTCATATAGACACTCATGTAGCTATTCACAAACACATGCAGCCACTTACACAGCAACAGACAGAAGGATACAGACATTCACCCAGTTTAGTCACTAACCCATGCATTCAGTAAGATACGTTAAATCACTCACTTATAGAGTCAGTCACGCACCTACTAAATCATCCATACAGACACTTACACACCCACTCATTCTTCAATACGTCTTTTCCTATATATATTAAAAATATTTAAACTTTACAGAAACACAAAGTCACTGGATGATGTCATCAGTGATGTCATCAGTGATGTCATTTGAGATGTCATCAGTGATGTCATCAGTGATGTCACTGACCATGTCATGAGTGATGTAATATGTGACGTCATCAGCAGTGCATTGCGGGGCGCGAGTTATAGTTAGCTGGACTAACTATAACGGGGAATTTCACGGGTTTTGTACGAGTGCAATGTCCAAATAACTATAACTGTCCCTAAAACCTATGGTTTTTTCAGTGAATATATATATATATATATATATATATATCTCTATATATATATCTATATCTCTATATATATATATATTCACTGAAAAAACCATAGGTTTGAGGGACAATTATAGTTAGTTGGACATTTCACTCGAACAAAACCATAGAAATTCCCCGTTATAGTTAGTTCAGCTAACTATAACTCGCGCCCCACAATGCACTGCTGATGACGTCACATATTACATCACTCATGACATGGTCAGTGACATCACTGATGACATCACTGATGACATCATCTAGTGACTGTGTTTCTGTAAAGTTTAAATATTTTTAATATATAGGGAAAGGTGTATTGAAGAATGAGTGGGTGTATAAGTGTGTGGATGAAGGATTTAGTAGGTGCGTGACTGACTCTATAAGTGAGTGATTAAACGTATCTTACTGAATGCAAGGGTTAGTGACTAAACTGGGTGAATGTCTGTAACCGTCTGTCTGTTGCTGTGTAAGTGGCTGCATGGGTTTGTGAATAGCTACATGAGTGTCTATATGAGTTATTTATTGGTTGTCTGAGTATCTGTATGGGTGCCTGAGTGTTTGTGTGGGTGGGTGTGTGCGACTCTGTGCATAGATGTGTGAGTGGGTGATTCACTGGGTGGATGGTTTCAAGAGTGCATCTGTGATAGGCTGTATGGGTGGGTAAGTGTGTGTAAGAGTGTGTTAGTGAGTGAATGTATGTCCCAGTGGTACATGTGTAGTAACTACATATGTGAAAGGCAGTATATATGTGTGTTGGAGTATATAAATAGCTATAAGCGACAGTGTGTGATTGGGAGAGTGACTGTATGGATGAGTGTGTGCTTGTATCAGTGATTGTATAAGAGCGTAAGAATGTGCTAGTATTTGCATGAGTAAGTGAGCTGGTGTGTGTATAACTGTATAGGTGAGTAAATGGAAGTGTGATTAATTATTTGCATGACTGACTAGGTGTATGAGTACCTCTATGGATGAGTGGCGGTGTTTGAGTGTCTATATAGGAGTATGAGTGCATATGATAGTCCTGTACTGAGTGACCGTATGTATGAGTGACTGTACGGGTGAGTGAGTGGATGTGTGTGTGTAGACCTAAGAATCAGTGAGCTGGTATGTAGTTATCGGTGTTGGAGTGTCTATGGTTTTGCGAATGGCAGTGTGTAATTTAGAGTGGGTGTATCCAAGGTTATATTAGGGTGTGAGGAGGTGCATCAGATTATCACGTGGATGATGTCATCAGTGATGTCATCAGTGATGTCATTTGAGATATCATCAGTGATGTCACTGACCATGTCATGAGTGATGTAATATGTGACGTCATCAGCAGTGCATTGCGGGGGCGCGAGTTATAGTTAGCTGAACTAACTATAACGGGGGAATTTCTATGGTTTTGTACGAGTGAAATGTCCAACTAACTATAACTGTCCCTAAAACCTATGGTTTTTTCAGTGAATTTCAAAGGTTTTTTAAATGCTAATTTCTAACTATAACGTGTCTGAAACCTATGGTTTTTCAGTGAATTTCAAAGGTTTTTTAAATGCTAATTTCTAACTATAACGTGCATGAAACCTATGGTTTTTTCAGTGAATTTCAAAGGTTTTGTAAATGACAATTTTTAAATGTATTAATTGTTATATTTATTTTTTGATACTGATTTACTACATTTTTTAAACTATTTATTTTTACATATTTTTTTTTAAATTACATTGTAATTACATTATACATTACATTACAAAATATACTTTCTCAGAATGAACTACTTTAGTTTAAATACTTTGCAAATAGGCAATAGACTTTTAAGTACAGTAGTTACAGTTGTTGCAATGGGCAACACAATTTCAAACACAATGCAACATTGAGCTCAATGTGAATTTCTAGTTAAATGCAATTAGTTACTTTATGGATTACTTTTCTGACCACAGGACTGGATCCTAGATTCAGTCCTGGGACATCTCTTGTAAACAGTTGAGTAAAGCGTTTTGGTTACAGTAGTGATTTTTAAGGAATATTATTGTATTTTAAAGTTGACACTTAGAAACTTTTTCACATAGAATCACCAATGTTATCCTATGGGAGGAAATTCACTTAGCAGGTAAGTAGTGTTATCGTTACTTTTCTTACTCAGTGGTGGATCCTGGATCCAGCACTGGTGCATCTCCTGTAAACAGTTGAAAGAATGCGTTTAAGTCATACAGGCGATTTTTAAGGAATATTTGTAGTTTGTGAAAATTGACACTTTGAAACTTTTCTGCTGAAAACCAGACAATGGATTCCTATGGAAGGAAATACAAGTTACTGGTAAGTACGGTTAGAATTACTTTTCAGGGTCAGTGCTGGGCTAAAAGATGCTGCACTGGGTTCTCTCCTGATAACAGGTGAGTACATCGGAATTTGTAGTTCGGCTGATTTTAGAGGAATATTATAAAGTTCCAAAACTCCACACACAGAAGAATTTCCAAGTGAAACCAGTCAATGTTAGCCTATGGAAGGAAATTCAAGTTACTGGTAAGTACGGTTAAAATTACTTTTCAGGATCAGTACTGGGCTCAAAGATGCAGCACTGAGGTCTCTCCTGATAACAGGTGAGTAAATCGGAATTGTAGTTCTGCTGATTTTAGAGGAATATTTGTATGTTTCAAAAATCGACACTGAAACTTTTCTGCTGAAAACCAGACAATGGATTCCTATGGAAGGAAATACAAGTTACTGGTAAGTACGGTTAGAATTACTTTTCAGGGTCAGTGCTGGGCTAAAGATGCAGCACTGGGTTCTCTCCTGATAACAGGTGAGTAAATAGGAATTCGTAGTTCTGCTGATTTTAGAGGAAAATTTGTATGTTTCAAAAATCGACACTTAGAAACTTTTTCAGCAAAAAGCAGGCAATGATATCCTATGGAAGGAAATTCAAGTTACTGGTAAGTACGGTTAAAATTACTTTTCAGGATCAGTACTGGGCTGAAAGATGCAGCACTGAGGTCTCTCCTGATAACAGGTGAGTAAATCGGAATTCGTATTTCGGATGATTTTAGAGGAATATTATAAAGTTCCAAAACGCCACACTTAGAAGAATTTCCAAGTGAAACCAGTCAATGTTAGCCTATGGAAGGAAATTCAAGTTACTGGTAAGTTCGGTTAAAATTACTTTTCAGGATCAGTACTGGGCTTAAAGATGCAGCACTGAGGTCTCTCCTGATAACAGGTGAGTAAATCGGAATTCGTAGTTCGGCTGATTTTAGAGGAATATTTGCACAATGGTGAAGGGAGGGGGCGGGGCCTGAGGTGACATCTGTGCACGCGCCCCATGGCGCGTTTTAAGTTGGGGGATTAAGTCCCCTTGAATCATGAGGGTCCCTGGGGTCCAACTAGCCCACCCTGTACCTCCAGTATGCGCCAGGGAGCTGCGTTGCAGAGAGGTGTTCAGAGGCCACGCCCCTTTTTGCACCTCTCTGCTACGCAGCTCTGTGGCGCTTTCTGGACGTACCTGGTGGGCTAGTTGGCCCCCAGGGACCCTCAGGATTAAAGGGGATTTCATTCCCCATCTTAAAATGTGCCACGGGGCCTGTTTGCACACATGTCACCTGAAGCCCCGCCCCCTCCCTTCACCACTGTGCAAACACGCCCCGTGGCGCGTTTTAAGTTGGGGGATTAAGTCCCCTTGAATCCTGAGGGTCCCTGGGGTCCAACTATCCCACCAGGTACCTCCAGTAAGCGCCACAGAGCTGCGTTGCAGAGAGGTGTAAAAGGGGCGTGGCCTCTGTACACCTCTCTGCAACGTAGCCTCTGGCGCATACTGGAGGTTCCTCGTGGGCTAGTTGGCCCCCAGGGACCCCCAGTATTCAAGGGAATTGTTCCCCTCTGCAAACGCGCCAGGGGCGCGTTTGCAGAGTGGTAAAGGAAGGGGCGGGGCCTGCGGCACGATCGTTTTTTTGTTGTTGGTTCTTTTTCCTCGAAGGGGGGCTGTGTGGCCCCTCTTCCTTTTTTCTTTTTTTGGGCCCTGGGGACCCCATCCCCCAGGGCCTTACCCCTTTTTTCATTTTTAAAAAAAACGGGGAAGGGGCCGCGTGGCCCCCTCCCGTGGCCGATTCCGGCCCCGGGGACCCCATCCCCGGGGCATGGTCACTCTTTTTATTATTTTTTTAAGGAGGGGGGCTGCGTGGCCCCTCTCCTCAGGCCTCCTTTTGCCCCGGGGATCCCATCCCCCGGGGCAGGCCTTTATTATTATTATTTTTTTTAATTATTATTTTTTTTTGGGGAGGGCTGCGTGGCCCCACTCTGGGCTACCTATGGCCCCGGGGACCCCATTCCCCGGGCCTGGCCTCTTGTTGGAGACTGTGGGGTCCCCAATCCCCCACAGTCCCAGCCGGCTCCCCGCCTCCTCGCGCGAGCCGGCATTGCTTTTTCACATGGGGAGCAGCTAACATGCTGCTCCCCGTGTGAAAAGCAATTAGTTTGCATTTTGAAAGAGAGAGCAGGTTTCCTGCCTCTCTTTCAAAATGCAAACAAGCTAGCTATGACAGGACGGGAGCCGCGATGCTCCCGTCCTGTCATAGCAAACTACAGTGTCCCGGGGTAGGCACCGAGCCGGCCCTGGGGGTGGTGGTCCCCAGGGCCATCACTGGCTCCAGGAGGGGGCCGCGCGGCCCCCCTCCCAACTTGTTCAAAGCCCCGGGAGGTGGTGGTCCCGGGGCTCTGGGGTCCGTAACGGACCCCCATATTTAAATCTTTAGTGCCCCGGGGAGGTGGCGGTCCTCGGGGCATGTGGGGGCTGTAGCCCCCACACAGATTTTTAATTTAAAAAAACAGCCCCGGGGTGGCGGTCCCGGGGCAGCGGGAGGGCGCACAGCCCTCCCGCCATCATTTTTTTAAAAAGCCCCAGGGGTGGCGGTCCTCGGGGCTTGGGGGCCTTAGAGGCCCCCATAAACAATAAACCCACCTCCCGCATGCCCCCGGGACTTGGGCCACCCGGGGGCAAATTTGCATCGAAGCGCGGGAGACCGCGCTTCGTTTTTTTTTTTTTGGCAGGATCCGCACACCCTTAGCGCATCCTGCCGATTTTTTTTTTAAATGCTTTTTCTGCCCAGGGGTCCTTGTGGGACCCCTGAGCAGACCTAGAGGTCAGGGTGTTTCTACCCTGCCCCCTTTGTGCGTTTGCGCACTTGTTTCTTTTTTTCTCGGCGGGATTCGCGCACCCTAAGCGCATCCCGCCGATTTAAAAAAAATGCTTTTTCTGCCCAGGGTGTCTTTGTGGGACCCCCTGAGCAGACCTAGGGGTCAGGGTGTTTCTACCCTGCTGCCTTTTGCGCTTTGCGCACTTGTTTCTGTCCCTCGGTTCTACCGAGGGACAAAATGGCTGCCAACAATTCCTGATTTGGAGTGTTGACAGCCAATTAGCATGCAGCTCATGATTGGGAGGGTGCGCGAATCCGACGCGGCCATAGATATATATGTGATTTTCCTTTTGATTTTCACAGGAACTACTGAACGGATTTACACCATTTAACAAAAAGGGTTCTTTCTGAACCAAGAACTACCTCTTTGCCAAATTTGGTGTAATTCCGTTCAGCAGTTCAGGCTGTAGCCGTGGCTAAAGTTTCCTATGGGAAAATGAATGGGGAAAACATGTTTTGGGACCCCCCTTTTTTCTCGCCCCCCGCTTGACAAATCACCTTGAAACTTTCAGGGTAGGAGCGGACCGGAGCGGGCCATAAAGTTTGAAAATTTCGCGAAGATTCATCAACCGACGCAAGAGTTATTTCAAATAGAATGTCGCGGATTTCCTATGGAAAATAGGTCCTAACTATAACTATCTACTGGCGACCGCCAGTAGATAATATATATATATATATATATATATATGGTATTTTACTAATCCAAAGCTGTAATACTGTGCCTGGAGTGGTAAAAGGCTTTGGCCATTTTACAGCTCAGCAGGGATAGCACTATGCTAATTCTATGCTTAAAGACTTTGCTGTAAAAATGGCAAAAGACTTTGGGGCATATTAGCAAGACCGGCGATAAAATTATCGCCGTTTTAGCGGCAGGAAACTGCCGCGAAAACGGCGATAATGGGCTTGCTAATATGCGTTACAGAATTCCAATAGAAGCCCAGGTTAGATGTGCAGGACATCTAACCTGGGCTTCTATTGAATTCTATAACGCATATTAGCAAGCCCATTATCGCTCGTTTTAGCGGCAGTTTCCTGCCACTAAAACGGCGATAATTTTATCGCCGGTCTTGCTAATATGCCCCCTTGTCCCTTTCTATCTTGGCGTGGATAGCACTGCGCTAATCCTATGCTTAAAAACTTTGATAGAAAAGCAGACATTTGAGGTGAGCAAATTTAGAGTGTCGCTGGTGTTGAGAGTGCTCTTACTGGAGCTGCTTTCCACCTAAACTTGAGAACCTCCCAGAGTTCTCTGCTTCTGTTTTTGCATAATTTATTCGTCACTCTATGCCTGTAAGGGTTTTGTTTTGACTTATACTGGGTGCTCCCTTGTGTCTGGACAAAGCTATACCTCTCTGAAGAGCTCTAACGAGAGCAAAACACGTGTCAGGGGTTGCTTTTATTCATTTCAGGTTGGCTTGGATGGTATTTTACTAATCCAAAGCTGTAATCCTGTGCCTGGAGTGATAAAAGGCTTTGGCCATTTTACAGCTCGGCAGGGATAGCACTGCGCTAATCCTATGCTTAAAGACTTTGCTGTAAAAATGGCAAAAGACTTTGTCCCTTTCTATCTCGGCGTGGATAGCACTGCGCTAATCCTATGCTTAAAAACTTTGATAGAAAAGCAGACATTTGAGGTGAGAAAATTTAGAGTGTCGCTGGTGTTGAAAGTGCTCTTACTGGAGCTGCTTTCCACCTAAACTTGAGAACTACCCAGAGTTCTCTGCTTCTGTTTTTGCATATATATATATATTATCTACTGGCGGTCGCCAGTAGATAGTTATAGTTAGGACCTATTATCCATAGGAAATCCGCGACATTCTATTTGAAATAACGTTGGCGCGGTTGACGAATCTTCGCGAAAGTTTCTAACTTGTTGGGGCGCTCCGCTCCGCTCCTACCCTGAAAGTCTCGGGTTGATTCGTCAAGCGGGGCCGAGAAAAAGGGGGTCCCAAAACGCGTTTTCCCCATTCATTTTTCCATAGGAACCTTTAGTCGCAGCTACAGCCCGAACTGCTGAACGGAATTACACCATATTTGGCAAAGAGGTAGCCCTTGGTTCAGACTGGTGCCTTTGGCTTAAATGGTGTAAATCCGTTCAGTAGTTCCTGAGAAATTCACAAGTAAAGTCACATATATATCTATGGCCGAGTAGGGTCCGCGTACCCTCCCGATCACGAGCTGCATGCTAATGGGCTGTCAGCTGGCTGTCAACATTCCGATTCAGGAATTGTTGGCAGTCATTTTGTCCTCGGTAGAACCGAGGGACAGAAACAAGTGCGCAAAGCGCACAAAGGGGGCAGGGTAGAAACACCCTGACCCCTAGGCCTGCTCAGGGGTCCCACAAGGACCCCCTGGGCAAAAAAAAGCATTTATTTTTTTTTTTAAATCGGCAGGATGCGCTCAGGGTGCGCGGATCCTGCCAAAAAAATAAAAAATCGGAACGCGGTCTCCCGCGCTTCGATGTTAATTTGCCCCCGGGTGGGCCAAGTCCCGGGGGCATGGTGGGGGGGGGTTAAATTTATGTATGGGGGGCCTCTAAGGGCCCCCCAAGCCCTGGGGACCGCCACCCCCCGGGGCTTTAACACAAAATGGTGCGGGAGGGCTCTTTGCCCTACCGCTGCCCCGGGGACCACCACCTCCCCGGGGCTTTGAAAATGTGGGGAGGGGGGCCGCGCGGCCCCCCTCCTGGAGCCCTTGATGGCCCTGGGGACCGCCACCCCCAGGGCCGGCTCCTGCAGTGTCCCGGGTGCCTACCCCCGGGACACTGCTGTTTGCAATGACAGGACGGGAGCCTCGCGGCTCCCGTCCTGTCATTGCAAACTTGCTTTGGATATTGGAAGAGAGAGCAGGAAACCTGCTCTCGCCTCAATATCCAAAGCTGATTGCTTTCCACATGGGGAGCAGCATGTTAGCTGCTCCCCATGTGGAAAGCAATGCCGGCTCGCGCAGGAGGCGGGGAGCCGGCGGGACTGTGGGGGTTTGGGGACCCCCCACAGTCCCCAACAGAGGCCAGGCCCCGGGGATGGGATCCCCGGGGCCATAAGTGGCCAGGAGGGGGGCCACGCAGCCCCCTCCCAAATTTAAAAAAATTAAAAAAAAATTAAAAAAGTGCAAGGCCGGCCCCGGGGGATGGGGTCCCCGGGGCCTTAATTGGCCTTAATTGGCCTGAGGAGGGGGGCCACGCAGCCCCCCTCCAAATAAAAAAATCGAGGCCATGCCCCGGGGGATGGGGTCCCCGGGGCCAATGCAGGCCCAGGGAAGGGGGGCCACGCGGCCCCCTTCCAGTTTTTTTTTTTTATTTAAAAAAATGCTCAGGTCCCGGGGGATGGGGTCCCCGGGGCCAAAAGTGGGCAAGGGAAGGGGGCCACGCAGTCCCCTCCCATTAAAAAAAAAAAAAAAACGACCGACCTCCCTGCAGTACTCTGCAAACGCGCCCCCTGGCGCGTTTGCAGAGGGGGAACGAATTCCCCTTGAATACTGGGGGTCCCTGGGGGCCAACTAGCCCACCAGGAACCTCCAGTATGCGCCAGGGGGCTGCGTTGCAGAGACGTGTACAGAGGCCACGCCCCTTTTTACACCTCTCTGCAACGCAGCTCTGTGGCGCTTTTTGGAGGTATATGGTGAGCTAGTTGGACTCCAGGGACCCTCAGGATTCAAGGGGACTTAATCCCCCAACTTAAAACGCGCCACGGGGTGCGTTTGCACAGTGGTGAAGGGAGGGGGCGGGGCTTCAGGTGACATGTGTGCAAACAGGCCCCGTGGCGCGTTTTAAGATGGGGAATACTTTCCTTTTCAATCTGAGGGTCCCTAGGGGCCAACTAGCCCACCAGGTACCTCCAGTAAGCGCCACGGAGCTGCGTTGCAGAGTGTTGTAAAAGGGGCGTGGCCTCTGAACACCTCTCTGCAACGCAGCCCCTGGCGCATACTGGAGGTACCTGGTGGGCTAGTTGGCCCCTAGGGACCCTCGGGATTGAGGAGGAATTAATTGTCCAACTTAAAACGCGCCACAGGGCGTGTTTGCAGACATGTCACCTAGGCCCCACCCCCTTCCTTCACCATTGTGCAAATATTCCTCTAAAATCAGCCGAACTACGAATTCCGATTTACTCAACTGTTATCAGGAGAGACCTCATTGCTGCATCTTTCAGCCCAGTACTGGTCCTGAAAAGTAATTTTAACCGTACTTACCAGTAACTTGAATTCCCTTCCATAGGCTAACATTGACTGGTTTCACTTGGAAATTCTTCTAAGTGTGGAGTTTTGGAACTTTATAATATTCCTCTAAAATCAGCCGAAATCCGAATTCCGATTTACTCACCTGTTATCAGGAGAGACCTCAGTGCTGCATCTTTCAGCTCAGTACTGATCCTGAAAAGTAATTTTAACCGTACTTACCAGTAACTTGAATTTCCTTCCATAGGATATCATTGCCTGCTTTTTGCTGAAAAAGTTTCTGTCGATTTTTGAAACATACAAATATTCCTCTAAAATCAGCCGAAATACGAATTTCGATTTACTCACCTGTTATCAGGAGAGACCTCATTGCTGCATCTTTCAGCCCAGTACTGGTCCTGAAAAGTAATTTTAACCGTACTTACCAGTAACTTGAATTTCCTTCCATAGGCTAACATTGACTGGTTTCACTTTGAAATTCTTCTAAGTGTGGCGTTTTGGAACTTTATAATATTCCTCTAAAATCAGCCGAAATACGAATTCCGATTTACTCACCTGTTATCAGGAGAGACCTCAGTGCTGCATCTTTCAGCCCAGTACTGATCCTGAAAAGTAATTTTAACCGTACTTACCAGTAACTTGAATTTCCTTCCATAGGATATCATTGCCTGCTTTTTGCTGAAAAAGTTTCTAAGTGTCGATTTTGAAACATACAAATATTCCTCTAAAATCAGCAGAACTACGAATTCCGATTTACTCACCTGTTATCAGGAGAGAACCCAGTGCTGCATCTTTTAGCCCAGCACTGACCCTGAAAAGTAATCCTAACCGTACTTACCAGTAACTTGTATTTCCTTCCATAGGAATCCATTGTCTGGTTTTCAGCAGAAAAGTTTCAAAGTGTCGATTTTTGAAACATACAAATATTCCTCTAAAATCAGCAGAACTACGAATTCCGATTTACTCACCTGTTATCAGGAGAGAACACAGTGCTGCATCTTTTAGCCCAGCACTGACCCTGAAAAGTAATTCTAACCGTACTTACCAGTAACTTGTATTTCCTTCCATAGGAATCCATTGTCTGGTTTTCAGCAGAAAAGTTTCAAAGTGTCAATTTTCATAAACTACAAATATTCCTTAAAAATCACCTGTATGACTTAAACGCATTCTTTCAACTGTTTACAGGAGATGCACCAGTGCTGGATCCAGGATCCACCACTGAGTAAGAAAAAGTAACGATAACACTACTTACCTGCTAAGTGAATTTCCGGCCATAGGATAACATTGGTGATTCTATGTGAAAAGTTTCTGTGTCAACTTTTAAAATACAATAATATTCCTTAAAAATCAGTACTGTAACCAAAACGCTTTTACTCAACTGTTTACAGGAGATGTCCCAGGACTGAATCTAGGATCCAGTCCTGTGGTTAGAAAAGTAATCCATAAAGTAACTAATTGCATTTAACTAGAAATTCACATTGAGCTCAATGTTGCATTGTGTTTGAAATTGTGTTGCCCATTGCAACAACTGTAACTACTGTACTTAAAAGTCTATTGCCTATTTGCAAAGTATTTAAACTAAAGTAATTCATTCTGAGAAAGTATATTTTGTAATGTAATGTATAATGTAATTACAATGTAATTTAAAAAATAAAATATCTAAAAATAAATAGTTGAAAAAAATGTTGTAAATCAGTATCAAAAAAATAAATATAACAATTAATACAATTAAAAAATTGTCATTTACAAAACCTTTGAAATTCACTGAAAAAAACCATAGGTTTCAGGCACGTTATAGTTAGAAATTAGCATTTTAAAAACCTTACAAATTCACTGAAAAAACCATAGGTTTCAGGCACGTTATAGTTAGAAATTAGCATTTAAAAACCTTTGAAATTCACTGAAAAAACCATAGGTTTTAGGGACAGTTATAGTTAGTTGGACATTGCACTCGTACAAAACCCGTGAAATTCCCCCGTTATAGTTAGTTCAGCTAACTATAACTCGCGCCCCGCAATTCACTGCTGATGACGTCACATATTACATCACGCATGACATGGTCAGTGACATCACTGATGACATCACTGATGACATCTCAAATGACATCACTGATGACATCATCCATGTGATAATTTCATGCATCTTCTCACACCCTAATATAACTTTTGATACACCCACTCTAAATTACAGACTGCCATTCTCAAAACCATACACACTCCAATACCAATAAGTACATACCCACTCACTGATTCTTAGGTCTACACACACACATCTACTCACTCACCCGTGCAGTCACTCATACTTACAGTCACTCAGTACAGGACTATCATATGCACTCATACACCTATATAAACACTCACACACCGCCACTCATCCATAGAGGTACTCACACACCTAGTCAGTCATGCAAAAAATTAATCACACACCCATTTACTCACCTATAGAGTTATACACACACCAGCTCACTTAGTCATACAAATACTAGCACATTCTTACGCTCTTATACAATAACTGATACAAGCACACACGCATCCATACAGCCACTCTCACAATCACACACTCTCACTTATAGCCTTTTAAATACTCTAACACACATATATACTGCCTTTTATATATGTAGTTACTCGCACATGTACCACTGAGATATACATTCACTCACTAACACACCCATACACACACTCACCCACCCAAGCAGTCCATCACAGACACACTCTTCAAATCATGCACCCAGTGAATCACCCACTCACACATCTATGTACAGAGTCGCACACACCCCACCCACACAAACACTCAGGCACCCATACAGATACTCAGACAACGAATCAATAACTCATGTAGACACTCATGTAGTTATTCACAAACCCATGCAGCCACTTACACAGCAACAGACAGACGGATACAGACATTCACCCAGTTTAGTCACTAACCCATGCATTCAGTAGGATACGTTTAATCACTCACTTATACAGTTAGTCACGCACCTACTAAATCATCCATACAGACACTTATACACCCACTCATTCTTCAATACGCCTTTCCCTATATACATTAAAAATATTTAAACTTTACAGAAACACAGTCACTAGATGATGTCATCAGTGATGTCATTTGAGATGTCATCAGTGATGTCATCAGTGATGTCACTGACCATGTCATGAGTGATGTAATATGTGACGTCATCAGCAGTGAATTGCGGGGCGCGAGTTATAGTTAGCTGAACTAACTATAACGGGGAATTTCACGGGTTTTGTACGAGTGCAATGTCCAACAAACTATAACTGTCCCTAAAACCTATGGTTTTTTCAGTGAATATATATATACATAAGGAAGGTAGTATATGTAGATTAAACATGTATTTAATAAACTCCGGCTTTTAAGTGTTGTATGTTTTTTTTGTATTTCAATAGTGAAGCAAATGTAGATAAATAGTTATGGTAAAAGATTTACTTATTTATGCAGCCACTAGTATACATGTTAAAAACATAGAATAATGTAACTATCAGTAATATGTACATTTGTTAAGCAGAACTAATGAATATCTATATTTTTTAAAACTTAATTATCATACACGTTCATACAAAGCAATACATATAAAGGTACATATCTATGATGCAAAATAAATGCTTTTATACAGAGGTATATGCTGTATTTTTCTGTTTGTGTATGGTGGTTATGTGGGGAAGTACCAATTCTTGAGTAGTTTTCTGAAGATAAGGTGGTTATCCTTGGATCTTATGTTGGGGAGTAAAGAGTCTCTTGAAAATATATTTTTTGTAAAGGACACTTGTAAGTGCAAGCTTAGATAAAGTTCCCTGAACCGAGCAGATAGTACTTTTGATCATTCCAAGATAGCCGAACTACTTTTGCGGTCGTCTTCAAGTTGGATGTATTTTCTCCTTGGGGGTGTGGTCGAATTATTGGTTGGCCCGCCTCTTGACCTATATTCAACAAGGTAGGCTGTATAAAAAGCCAGGTTACACGCAGGCTCGGTGTTTATTGAGAAACAACAGCCGACAGATGCGCAGTGGTGCTGCCATACTAAAGGATTTAAGGTATTTATTGAGGCACCTATAGACCAATAGATTATTGTTGCCCAGAGTAGAGATACTTGTTCTAAAAGAACTTTTACCTTAACAAAATGGGCTATTGTTATAATTGTGGTTAGAGTTCTGATATTATATCTCTCTGCTTAATATGTGGGTAGGGTGGCTCTAGTAAATCCTTCTTTGAGTAAAAATGTATCTTATTGCACTATGGAGTGGCCATTTAAGAGTAACTGGAAGTTTATTCTGTGGGGGTGTATAGGAGCACGTCTAGATTAGTATGGCTAGATAGGACTATCCCCCTAGTATTGGAGCCCTGTCCTGAACATATGTAAGATATTCTTTGCTTAGGCTCAATTAGGTGAAGGGTACTCCTAACTAACTGAGTTCTGTTTTTATTACTTCCTACAAACCCTATCAAATGAAGGGCATATAGGAACCCTGTAATATATCATGCAGGCCTAAGTAGACAGCAATATACCAACATTGGAGGTTATCCCCTAATGGTGCTGGAGGTAGGTTGATATTTGTATCATTCTGGCAAGAATAGACCTTTTGGGAGTTGCATTATAAACAGTACAATATCCCCTTGTTTTAGATTCCACGATGAAAGGAGGTCAGTGAGGCTAGCTGTTGTTCAAATCTGCATTTCGTATTGATCCTTATACAAGGTGAGACAGGATCTTATTTACAAGTGACTAGGGCCTCTAACACCGAATGAGGATATAAGAGGCATAATAAGATGCAATATACTGGTTCTGAGACACTATTTCTGGTCTTTATTTAAAAAAAATATTTTCTGGTGTTGGCAGAAGCATTTTATATTCCCCGACAAGGAGTTTCAGGATAGAAGTGACTTCTGCACTTTGGTCAAGCTACTTTTTAACGTGAGAAAATGCCCACTCATGTATGGGCTCGTAGTGTTCTGCCGATTGGGTGGAACCGAGTGTGAATTTATGAATGTGTTTTGTGATACGTATGGAGGGAGTTGGAGGTAATTGTTAAAGCAATGATGTCATGAACTTTGTGATCAACTTGTTGTAGTTTTAGATGTATATTTTAACAATTTAACAGATTAATCATGTGATTGAAATTGTATTGCCTGTTTTGGTTATTGTCTATGTGTAATAATTGTATGTTTTTATTTGTAGATATCATCAGAGAGTAATATCTTTAGTCTTGATAAAGATGGTTTAAATTAAGATAATACCATCAAAACGTGTCAACGCAATATAACCATAATACGCACAGTGGGCTGCCACACTAGATATTGATTGTCTTTTGTATATCAGGGTCCAGCCCCAACGTTACCTCATACGGATATGGTCCCTTTATGACAAAGTGTAGTGTCTTTTTAATACTCTCGTCTAATTGTCTTTGTTATTGAGTCTGTTCATTTGTTTATTTATAGTGTGATGTTTTTTGATTTTGAACATAAATATACTATGTATGATTAACTATTTTTTAATTTGCTACAATTGTTTTATATGCTTTTAATAAATTGATACATAACATTTCTAATATTTTTCTTGTGTACTGGCACACTGCTTTTTAAATTGGTACTGTATCGCCCATGATTGAATGTGTGTGATTTAGGTGAGTGAATAAGTAAGAGTTCTCTCAGTATTTGCCAACCAAAGGATATATTGTTATTTTTCTGGGGAGTAAAGAGTTCCATAGTTTGGCTGCTTGAACAGAGAAGGATGTGCCACTTATGTTTTTTTTTTTTGTACGTTGGGATTTTGAGATGAGGTGCCACTCTAAAGCAGAGGTTCCTTTGTTGAATGTGTTTGGTGATTTTATTCCTGATAAAGAGGGATCCCGTTCCATGTATCGCTCTGTGGGTGATACAAAGCAGTTTGAATGTGGATCTTCTGGCAACCGGTAACCAATGCAGTGCTTTCAAAGCAGGAGAGATGTGGTCTTGCAGCTTTATGTGTAAGAGTAGTCTGGCGGCTGAGTTCTGAATCCATTGTAGTCTTTTCATAGTCATTAAAGGTGATTCGTGGTAGAGGCTTTTGGCGTAATCGAGTTTGGACAGAACAAGAGAGATGGTAGCCTGGACCTTGTGTGGAAATACCAAATGGGGTAAGATTTGTCGCAGAATTTTTATCGTAACAAAGCTTGATCTTGCTAGTTTGTCCACTTGGGAATTCATTGATAGCTTGGAGTACATTGTCATCCTGAGGTTTCTTACTTACTTTGATACTTTAGGTGGTGTTCCCAGATCATCAGGCCAGGCGGCGATCGGATCATAATTTTTCCAATCGCCACAAATGAGTATTTCCGTTTGGAAGCATTCAATTTGAGATGCCTCCAGGTCACTGAATGCGCTGTCCCCAATTGGTGGGGAGCGTCCCCAATTCGCACTCTATATTTCTTGTAAATAAATGTTTCGAAGGTTTGTATAATTCTTCACAATAATTTCTTTATTTGTTTTGTTTACTTTTCATCTTTTTATGTTCATTCATCGTTCAATTGTAGTCATTTATGATAATTATAATCCAACTCAAATAAATACGCTCATTGCATTTCGGGCTTTGCCCTTCGTCAGGCGCTTAATCCTAAAAATATAGAAGAAACTTGAGCTCAGTCGTATCTGGTATATAAGTAAAAAAACTGGTGTTAGTAAACTGTGATTAGAATTGGTGATTCTCTACTCCTCATGTAATCAATCATGCAAGATGTTCAATCTCCATGAATAATGTGGTATCATGCATATTTTGTGGACGTTAAATCGTTCTCATTCATCAAGTTGCGTTGATACAAGTGCGTCATACCGGAAGTTAGAATGGGGGTTTTTGTGTTTAGTCAGGAAAATTGGCGCTCTAGCAATTGCGTGTGCTATTAACGAACCTTTGGTAGTGCGGTGCTGCCAGATCAGGGGAATAACCCGATAACCCCTGGGGAATCTGTGGATCACGAGATCCACAATTTATAACATAAGCATAGTCCTGGGCACACGCGGTGAGGGTATAGGTAATGCGATATGCAGTATAAATGCGTTATTCAAAAGCGACGGTCGACATCAGTATTTGTCCAAATAGATGATTTTTTAATTCAACAACAACTGTGTTGAAAATAGTACATCAGCCTAGTAAACCAGCCGACACGTGTTTCGTCACCGGGAACAAACCCGTGACTCATCAGGGCTGGGAAGGATACAAAAAATGAAATAAGTAATAAGTATGGAAATGAAAACAAAAAGGGGCCTAGTCTGCGACAGACATATAATTCGATTGGAGAGGGATCACCCGAAGTGACTGTTGGGAACATAAACAGTTAAATGTGACCAATTGGTGTTGAGTGACACTCGTGTAGGTGCCGCTTCCCATGGAACAAGGTTCTGGGCGAAAACGCGGGAAAACATCACAGTATGATGTGACCGGTGTGATAGTGCCGCTTTCATGTGTAACAGACAACATGAGGAAAGTCGCGGGAAAAACTATAATGTAGTGTAAGTGACCAGTGCTAGAATAAGCAATGAAGTAAATAGAGCAAAAAGTGAAGAAAGGAAATGTAGGGAATAAGAAGGCCTTGAAAGACAGAGAAAAAAGGGGGGAGGCGGGTAAATTAATAAATCTGCACTAAGGAACTACTAGAAGAGTACTGAAGAGAGGAGGGGATGGGACACAAAAGAAAAGTAAGGAAAAGGTGCAGAGGTCATGACGTGGGAAACGAGGGAATAGAGGACAAAGATAAGCGGGTAAATTAGGAACCCGAAAAGGAGCTACTATTTATGTTCTAACGGTAGGCGGGGAGAGAACGCAAAACGAGATAGGAAGGAGTGGGTGGTGGTACAGGTGACGAGGAAAGGAAAAGAAAGTAATCGCTTACCTAAGGACCGGAAGAGTGTACGACGGCCCGTAGGGGTTGAGTCGAATTCAAGATAATAAAGAAGGTAGCACGAAAAGGGGGAGCGTGGCGATGGCATCAAGGACGCAGTGGGGAGGGAAACTGCTGGGGAAAGAGGTAGGAATGAGCGTGACACAACTGGTACATAGAAAAGCTCTGTGGCTAAAGCAAAGGTAGAATGTGAGAGTCTTACCGCGTTGTGTTCTCCCTGGGCAGATGCCCGTGTAGCGAAGGGGCGGATACGCCTCGGTCGAAATGAGATGCAAGATTTAGGAGTAGCGTGGGAGGCTGTCCAGTGTCCGGCTCGACAGGAAATGCACTTAGTCGGGTGAGCGGGGTGCGAGGATCAGGCTGGAGAAAAGGACGGGGAGGGGAGGTTACGAGGAACAAGTGTCTAAGGGAGGGAAAGGTAAATGAAAGAAAGGAAAGAGAAACTTACCCCGGGTGCGGGAATTGGAGAGGATACAGGAGGTATATACGGCAGGGTAATGGGACCGCCTGTAGGGAGAAACGGAGGGAGAGGACACTAATGTGATAAGGAATATCAAGGAGTGCCGAGGTGGAGGGGACAGGTGGAACCGCAACAAAAATTACCTGGGATCCGGATCGGAGAGCAGCGAGGAGCACTGGAGCCGAGGAGACTGTGTGAAGCAGGAAAAGTGGGAGGGGAGCTAAGTCAAGAATCAAGACGGAGAGCTAGAGCGGGAACAATGGGAGAACCGGCCTGGCAGCGGCCATATTGGAAAACTCGGGGAAAGGGTTGGAAGTAATGCGCATGTGCGGGGACGTGACTCTATCTGTGAGGCACCCGCAGCCTCGAGAAACTAGCATAGTAGTAAGGACAAAAGACGAAGAGTGTAGTCAAAGGTGCGTGACAAATTACAAATACAAACTTATCTAAAAGGCAGTCGATTACGAACGGATATGATAGTAAAAAGGAAAATGTTTATATCACAATTACAGCAGACACATGTGAGAGGATATAAAGGGGAGAGATCTATAAACCGAGTGTTATGCACGTAAGTCATATAAAGAAGACTGTGAGATTGTGATGTAACACAGATCAGATGTATCATGAACCTGAATCATAGGAGGCTTAGTTAATGGGGAGATATTGAAACATGTGTTGGAGTGGAGAACACACCTGCAAAAATGGTTAAGGGAGAAAAAGGGGTTAGAAATGCAGACATTGATATGCACACAATATGAGAATCTAAACCTGGATTATGTGGTGACTCCCAAAGGTGCAGGAAGTGGTACACTGGGGACATTGGTTAGAAATACATGATTCTTGCTCATGGACGGTATGTGACAAGGAAGATGATGACACATAAATGGTGTGAAGAATGGACATACACATATCTACTGATTATATAGGAAGAGCACAGGTGTCATGACAAAGTAAAGGGCACAAAATAAAATTTCCAGAGAGAAAATGTTGTCATAATGTTCAATCACCCAGGAAGTAATGTAACTCGTGATCAGTGTTCAGTCCATGTTGTACTGTTCGCAGACGCATGATCCAAGTGGCTTCCAGGCGTCTGAGTCTGAGTTCTCTGTTGCCACCTCTTACATTGGTGGCTGCCATGTCAAATCCGAAAAAGGAAATCCGTTTCTTGGGGCCCTGGTTGGGACAAGTGGCAGCATGGATCGCCATGGGATATCTGGTGTCAAGATTGTTAAGAGCTCTGACGTGTTCTCCAATACGGTCTTTGAGTGGTCTGATGGTGCTTCCAATGTACCAGAGTTTGCAGGTGCATTCAAGAATATAGACCACAAATTTTGTGTTGCAGTTGATATTGTGTTTAATTTGGTACTGTTGTCTGTTCACGGCTGTGAAATTTCTGATTCCATGCTGGGCTAGTTTGCAGACACCGCAGTGACCGCACTTGAAGAAGCCGAAATTATGAGTGGTAAGCCAAGTAGGTCTGGTGTAAGGGCCAGGGATGCTGGGGCTGAGTCTGGTTTTCAGGGTCCTGCCTCTCCTGTATGTGATTTGTGGTTTAGATGGTATAATCTCCTTAAGTGTGTTGTCTGCAAGTAATATGTTCCAATGTTTATTGAGGCTCTTCTTCATAGCTAACCCCATGTCGCTGTAGTCAGTGATAAGTCGGACAGGTTGGTCTTGCTCAGTAATTGTCCGTCTAGTATGTAAAGTGTCTTCTCTTTTTGTGTTCCTGATTCTTTTCTCTGCTGAGCTGATGGTACGGGCACTATAACCTCTGTTTGTGAATCTTTGTTTCATATTAGTAAGACACTTTTGAAATTCCAGTTCCTCACTACAGTTTCTCCTGGCTCTCATGAATTCTCCATAGGGAATGGCCTGTATTTGGTGAGGAGGATGTGAGCTATCTGCATGCAGGATGGCATTGCATGATGTTTCTTTTCTATACAGACGACTTTCAATGGTATTGGACTTGATGTAGATTTCCACATCAAGAAATGTGATGTTCGTAACACTGGAATTGCCTGTGAATTTCATGTTCATGTCGTTACGATTAAGGTGTGCAAAGAATTTGTCGAGTTCAAGTTGTGACCCTGACCAAAGGAGTAAGCAGTCATCTATGTAGCGACCCCAGTATATTATGGAGTCAATCCATTGCGCCCCTTCTGTGCCCCAAATCCATTTAGATTCTAGGACGCCCATGTACAGGTTAGCAAACGAGGGTGAAAATTTCGAGCCCATAGCCACTCCTTTGTTCTGTTTGTACCATATACCGTCATAGATGAAGAAGTTATTGTTTAATATGATGTCCATCATAGCAACTAGCATCTGGGTATGTTGCCATAAGTTGGCTGGTCTATTGTTAAGTATACTGGTGACAGCCTTGAGCCCTAGGGTAGGTTCAATGGTGGTATAAAGAGAGACTACATCCAGGGTGGCCAGGATCATATCCGGATGCCATTGGACATCTGATAAGATACTGAGAATATGTTTGGTGTCCTGGATGTATGATGGCAGATTCATAACCAGAGTACCAAGAAAGAGGTCAACATATTGTGCTATTCTCTCAGTGGGTCCTCCAATGCCTGACACAATAGGTCTCCCCGGAGGAAAGGGGGCCGTCTTGTGTATCTTGGGCACGGTGTACAGACAGGGGAACGCCGGTCTGTGGACTCTTAGATATAATAGTTCTTGGTCGTCAATGAGACCTTGTGTGTGCCATTGAGATAGGTGTTTGTTGATAGTGGTGACAAGGAGGGCTATTGGGTTGTAGGGAATCTGCTCATAGCAGGAGATGTCACCTAGTTGAGACAAAATTTCCGCATGATATTCTGATCTGTTCATGATGACAACATTGCCCCCTTTGTCCGCCTCTTTAATTATGATATCTCTGTTGGAGGTGAGTTGTTTAAGAGCTACTCTTTCTTCTCTGCAGAGATTGTCTTTGATCCTATGTCTGGTCTTTGATATTCTGGTTTCATGTCTGTCCATATCATTTAACACTAAGTTATAAAATGTGTCTACTGCATTGCCCCCTGGGAGCATGGGTGTCCACTTAGATTTGGGTTTAAAACCACTGTGCAGGCTAAGATCTTCTTCTATATCTAACTCTTGGAGGAGATTCTCCATGTTGGTAGGTATATCGTCCAGGTCAGTGAGCGAGAGCAGGAGGTGGGTAGCCTCGATGTCGCTTATGCTCTGTGCTCCTGTCGTATTGTCTGAGCAAATCTTACTGCCTCTTCTTAAAGTGGGCGGAATACCATTAAAGTGTTTTTTTATTTTGATGCCCCTGATAAACTTGAACAGGTCGATTTTGTGTCTACAGGTGTCTCCCTGTTCGTGTGGGTTAAAACTCAGGCCTTTGCTGAGCAAAGAAATCATGCTACTGTTGAGGTTCTGGGAGGAGAGATTAACGACTTGTATACCTAAATTGTCTGGATCTACTTGTCCTTCTCGTTCCCGGATCTTAGTTTCTTTTTGTATTCTTCTGTGTCCTGCCCTTTTGCCCCTGCGGGTTCTTCTGTCTTGGGTGGTTTGTCTTTGTTGTGTTCTGTTCTCTCTCCTTATGGCCTGTACCTCCTTTAAAAAAGACGATGTGGTTGGAGGTGTTTTGTTGGAATTGCTGCCCTGGTTATCTCCCTCACTGTCGCTGGTGGCGATAGTGTTTAGTGATGTGGAGCTAGATGAGAGTGAGGCAGTTTCTGTTCTAATTTGTCTATCGCCCTGTCCTGTGGTGTTGACAAGTTTGTCGTATTTTCTAGCAAAGGTGTAAACTCGTCCTTCTCTGTAGTCAGCTTCGTCCCTCTTCAGCTGACGTGTTTTTCTGTCTTTTATTTCGTTTTGGTGTTTTATAAGAATGTCATTTAAGATGACGTAGTTTTTACTTGTGGCTTCTTCTAAGTTTAAATCTGTTATTTCTTTCTCGAGATTGGTAATCTCGATTTGTAATTTGGCTACTTTTCTTTCCGCGTTCTCAATCAAGATGTTAACAAGGGTGTTTGAGTTAGAGTTCAAAGTATCTTCCCATTTACCTAAAAGATCGTCGTCTAAGTCGTCAAATGTTGGGAAAATCTGTGAGCGGAGTCCCCTGGGGACTCTGTTCAGTCTCAGGTATTGTTTGAGTGTGGCACTATCCCACCACCTAGAGTTTTCTGTTTTTTAAGTCTTTCTAGTTTCAGAAATTTCTCTTTTAGACCTTCTCTGCGTGTGGTGTGATTACTGATTGATGCAGAGGTAATGGTGATCCCTTTAGATAGATTCTCAAATAGCTCTGATGCGACCTTGTCTCTATCCATACTCTAAACTAAGAGACTGAGTGTGCTAAGTTTAAACGCTGCGGCTGCCTTTCCTGAGACCGCGAAATGGAAGTTAGAATGGGGGTTTTTGTGTTTAGTCAGGAAAATTGGCGCTCTAGCAATTGCGTGTGCTATTAATGAACCTTTGGTAGTGCGGTGCTGCCAGATCAGGGAATAACCCGATAACCCCTGGGGAATCTGTGGATCACGAGATCCACAATTTATAACATAAGCATAGTCCTGGGCACACGCGGTGAGGGTATAGGTAATGCGATATGCAGTATAAATGCGTTATTCAAAAGCGACGGTCGACATCAGTATTTGTCCAAATAGATGATTTTTTTAATTCAACAACAACTGTGTTGAAAATAGTACATCAGCCTAGTAAACCAGCCGACACGTGTTTCGTCACCGGGAACAAACCCGTGACTCATCAGGGCTGGGAAGGATACAAAAAATGAAATAAGTAATAAGTATGGAAATGAAAACAAAAAGGGGGCCTAGTCTGCGACAGACATATAATTCGATTGGAGAGGGATCACCCGAAGTGACTGTTCCCGGTGACGAAACACGTGTCGGCTGGTTTACTAGGCTGATGTACTATTTTCAACACAGTTGTTGTTGAATTAAAAAAATCATCTATTTGGACAAATACTGATGTCGACCGTCGCTTTTGAATAACGCATTTATACTGCATATCGCATTACCTATACCCTCACCGCGTGTGCCCAGGACTATGCTTAAGTGCGTCATACCGTTTTCCGGTTAGACTATTAAAGAGTGCTCGTGAATGTAAAAAATGCCGTAAGTTTTTAGTTAATGTCATGCTGGTTTAAATCTTCCAAGATTTATATATCGTGATAATACCCATGCATTTTCCACGGTGTGATTCCGTTTTGGAAAATTGTGCTATTGAAACAGTCGCTGTTACTTGATAGTTTTAGGTAGAGCCCGAAGAAAGCTCAAACACTTCCAACCGCATACTTTGACTTCTTTGAGCATACAGATATGCAAAAAAAACTTTATTGAGTACCGTTTCAGTAAGTTTACACTTATATATCACAGGTATAGATACCGGTCTACAGTATGAATCTAACAAACACAGGCACGATAAAAATTTGGTTGGAAGTGTTTGAGCTTTCTTCGGGCTCTACCTAAAACTATCAAGTAACAAGGACTATTTCAATAGCACTATTTTCCAAAACGGGATCACACCGTGGTAAATGCATGGGTATTATCATGATATAAATCTTGGAAGATTTAAACCAGCATGACATCAGTAAAAACTTACAGCATTTTTTACATTCACGAGCACTCTTTAATAGTCTAACCGGATAACGGTATGATGCACTTGTATCACCGCACGTTGATGAATGAGAACAATTTAACGTCCACAAAATATGCATGATACCACATTATTCATGGAGATTGAACATCTTGCATGATTGATTACATGAGGAGTAGAGAATCACCAATTCTACTCACAGTTTACTAACACCAGTTTTTTTACTTACGTACCAGATATGACTGAGCTCAAGTTTCTTCTATATTTTTAGGATTAAGCCCCTGACGAAGGGCAAAGCCCAAAATGCATTGGGCGTATTTATTTGAGTTGGATTATAATTATCATGAATGACAACAATTGAACGATGAATGAACATAAAAGATGAAAAGTAAACAAAACAAATAAAAAATTAATGTGAAGAATTATACAAACCTTCAAAAAATGTATTTACAAGAAATATAGAGTGCGAATTGGGGATGCTCCCCACCAATTGAGGACAGCGCATTCAGTGAATCTTTTCATCCTCATACTCAGGAGGATTTACCAATCTGCACCACCCACCATGAATAACTGAATTATGAAGTTTACCAGTGAGTGCGTGTCTCTATCCACTAGTTGGTTCATACATAATGCCTCCAGGTCATCCATTGATCCACGGCTCTGAGACAGCTGAAAATATGCAACTTTCCAATGTCTTTGAAGGTGTATTTGTGTGTCATCTGCATACTTATAGCAATGAGATGAAATTGATTGATCAGTGCCGGTAATGACTTCATGTAGATGTTACAAAGCATGGGCGAGATGATAGAACGTTGAGGGACCCCTGCTTTTGTGAAGTACGGTTTGGACGAGAAAGGGGGGTATGGATGACATTATTTCTGTTGCAAAGGTAGGATGTGATCCAGTCTAGATCAGTCCCCTCTGTGCCTGCTTCGTAGAGTCTTTGTATTAAGGTGTCATGGCCAACTATGTGATAGGCAGCCAAGAGGTCCAAGAGAAGTAGCGCAGCAACCCCTCTGCGGTCAACTGTGTTCTTCAGGTCACCCCAGATGGCAACGAGGGCAGATTCTGTGCCTCTTCCTGGATGGAATTCCGTTTGGAAATCTGAAAGTATGGCATTATCTTCAATGAATTGTGACAACTGGGCGAATGCTGCTCTTTCTATCAATTTGCCCAGGAAAGGTCCATTTGTGATTGGTCTGTAGTTGTCAGAGTTCAGCGGGTCCAAGTTTGTTTTCTTCAGTAATGGGCATATGTATGACTTTTTGAGTTCTTCTGGAATTTTTACGGTAGCTAAGGAATTGTTGATGATTCTTCTTACTGGTGTGGCAGCAGAGGTTGTTAGAAGAATTGTCTTGAAGGTTTGCGGTGGGCATGGGTCAGAAGGGCTGCCGGCAGGCCTGCTTGCTTTGATCAGGGCCATAAATTAATCGTGTGAAATGTGTTGAAAGGAACGGAGAGGCTGGGTTAGAGTATTCTTGGATCATTGTTTTGGAAAAGAGTTGGTGCTGGTGCTTTGTCTTTGTTTTAAATATAGTCCAACATGTCTGGTTTGGCCATATAATGATTTGCCAGTTTCTCTGTGAAATCTTGAGTAACGGGATGAGCTCCTTCTAGGCAATTTGGTTTACGAAATTCATTTTATAGCATTCTTTATTTGCACATTTAGCATTCTGTCTGAATAGTACCTTTTCTTAGCTTTTTTGATAGCTGACTTGTATAATCTGTTAATTTTCTGTAGGCGAAGTTTGTCTTGATTTGTGTTTGTTTTGAGCCAGGCATGTTGCAGCTTTCAAATTTGTTGTTTTATCTCCTTTATCTCTGTATTTCTCCAAGGTGCTTGTTTTCTTTTGTTCTGTTGTGTTGTTTTTAGTGGTATTAGGATATCAAAATCTTCTTGTAGCCACTCATATAGTTTTTGAACAGAATGTATTGTGTCTAGATCTGTACTGGATGTTAGTTGTGCTTCAAAGTATTCCAAATTGAGTTTGTTCCGCCGTCGATAGGTGGATACACGAAAGGTGGTTTTAGGTGTGTCGCTTAGTGTTGTTTTATGTTTGAAAGCAAGCAAATGGTTATTTGACCATGTGACTGGAGTCATTGTTTGAAAGGTAACCAGTTTTGTATTTGCAAAAATGACATCTAGGATGTGCCCAGCAATATGTGTGGGTTTCTGGAAGATCTGATGCAGGTTCAGTGCGTTTAGGCCAGCAATGATTGTTTTGGGATGGGGCACATTTGGTTTGTCAAACCAAATGTTGAGGTCACCCAGAACGCATAGGTTGGAGTGTAGTGTTATCAGGTTTGAAACCGTGTCTAGAAGTGTGTCTGGGAATGTCGCCTTGCTAGGTGGTGGTCTGTAAAGGAGCAGGAAGTTACAGGAGGAAAACCGTGGAGGATTATATCTGGTGAAAAGGGCCTCACAATCTTTTATGGAGATGTCGTCAGCTTTAGTGATATGTAATGTTTGCCTGAACACAACAGCCAGACCACCTCCTTTTTTGTCTCTACGATTTTGGGTGATAGTTTGATAGCCTAGAAGAACGGCTTCATGCAGGACTGGAGCCATATCATCTCCCAACCATGATTCAGTTATGAATAGTATGTCGGGTGTGCATCAGTGAGAAGGTCATAGATGTGATGTTTGTTTTTAGAGAGCGATCGAGCATTTATTAGTAGACAGTTTAGAGAACGTGCTTTGGCGATAATATTATAACAAAGGGGATGATGGACGGAGCGCTAGAGCAAGTCAAACACTCACCCCCAGTCAACTGATCTGGGTTTAATCCATCATCATTCTTTAGCTCACTCCACCACCCCAGTTCAGACATGGCCATATGCAAATCAGTCTGACCCTGTGCCTCATGGGAACAGTCCAGCCCGAACTGCCAAGCCATGTCTTCCCTGGACCGGAAACAAGCATCCTGGGACCGATTTCGGGTTCAAAACCCTCATCAGCCAGGCTATCTTGAATCCAGTGGCAAAGTGAGCAAGGGACCCACGTCTGGGCATACCCTGCCAACTTAGGGCGAACAAATCGATACCAAAGGGGATTATGGACAGAGCGCTAGAGCAAATCAAACACTCACCCCAGTCAACTGATCTGGATTTAATCCATCATCATTCTTTAGCTCACTCCACCACCCCAGTTCAGACATGGCCATATGCAAATCAGTCTGACCCTGTGCCTCATGGGAACAGTCCAGCCCGAACTGCCAAGCCATGTCTTCCCTGGACCGGAAACAAGCATCCTGGGACCGGTTTCGTGTTCAAAACCCTCATCAGCCAGGCTATCTTGAATCCAGTGGCAAAGTGAGCAAGGGACCCACGTCTGGGCATACCCTACCAACTTAGGGCGAACAAAGCGATACCAAAGGGGATGATGGACAGAGCGCTAGAGCAAATCAAACACTCACCCCCAGTCAACTGATCTGGGTTTAATCCATCATCATTCTTTAGCTCACTCCACCACCCCAGTTCAGACATGGCCATATGCAAATCAGTCTGACCCTGTGCCTCATGGGAACAGTCCAGCCCGAACTGCCAAGCCATGTCTTCCCTGGACCGGAAACAAGCATCCTGGGACCGGTTTCGGGTTCAAAACCCTCATCAGCCAGGCTATCTTGAATCCAGTGGCAAAGTGAGCAAGGGACCCACGTCTGGGCATACCCTGCCAACTTAGGGCGAACAAAGCGATACCAAAGGGGATGATGGACGGAGCGCTAGAGCAAATCAAACACTCACCCCCAGTCAACTGATCTGGGTTTAATCCATCATCATTCTTTAGCTCACTCCACCACCCCAGTTCAGACATGGCCATATGCAAATCAGTCTGACCCTGTGCCTCATGGGAACAGTCCAGCCCGAACTGCCAAGCCATGTCTTCCCTGGACCGGAAACAAGCATCCTGGGACCGGTTTTAGGTTCAAAACCCTCATCAGCCAGGCTATCTTGAATCCAGTGGCAAAGTGAGCAAGGGACCCACGTCTGGGCATACCCTGCCAACTTAGGGCGAACAAAGCGATACCAAAGGGGATGATGGACGGAGCGCTAGAGCAAATCAAACACTCACCCCCAGTCAACTGATCTGGGTTTAATCCATCATCATTCTTTAGCTCACTCCACCACCCCAGTTCAGACATGGCCATATGCAAATCAGTCTGACCCTGTGCCTCATGGGAACAGTCCAGCCCGAACTGCCAAGCCATGTCTTCCCTGGACCGGAAACAAGCATCCTGGGACCGGTTTTGGGTTCAAAACCCTCATCAGCCAGGCTATCTTGAATCCAGTGGCAAAGTGAGCAAGGGACCCACGTCTGGGCATACCCTGCCAACTTAGGGCGAACAAAGCGATACCAAAGGGGATGATGGACGGAGCGCTAGAGCAAATCAAACACTCACCCCCAGTCAACTGATCTGGGTTTAATCCATCATCATTCTTTAGCTCACTCCACCACCCCAGTTCAGACATGGCCATATGCAAATCAGTCTGACCCTGTGGCGATAATATGACTTTGTTTTTTGTAGAAGAGTGAGCAGTATTTTGTGGGCTTGTAGCAGGTGTGTCCTAAGTGTTGGTATTAGCTGAATGAGGATAACAATCATGTAGCTGTTCTGTATCGTGTTCCTAGTTTAGCAGGCTAAGTTGGTGTTTGGTGTGTGTGGAGGAGAGGGTCCTTGGGTGTAAGGGCATATGGTGTGAGGAAGATGGGAAGAGGGCAGTGGGTTGATGAGTTGTTAACAATTATGCTGAGGTACATTAAGAGCTGATTACAAAGTCTTTAACAGACCGAGTGAGAGCAAGAGGAATGGATGAGCTGCTGTTTGCATAACATTAAGTTAGGAAGCTTCCTGCTGCGCCCCTCTGAATATTGGTCCCCTGGCGGTCACCCATGCCTAAGGCCAGCCCTGCAAGGACACTTTGTTAGAGCTATGGATATGGCCTAAAATTATAATGCAAAAACAATTTCTAAATAAAATAATGCTAAGAGTTACACGTGGCAACCAATTGAATTCCATTCCGTGCGTTCGATGATTGAAGTTGGTTTGAAGGTAGGGTGTTTATTTTGAAGCTGTTTTATGCCTGCCTGCAGTTGTGATGTCTGATAATGATGGGTTTTATATTGTGAGGAAAAATCACCCTTTTATTGATAAAATGAAAGCAAACATTTTCAAAAGAAATTACGTGAAAAAAAAACATGGGTCAGGTAATAAAAATTAGTCTATGACTTTTGATTGGATTCTAATTTTGGCTGTTATACCATGGCTTTTATTAATCGTTGTTGAGAGGCAGGATATTAGTTTCAAAGGTTTAACATAATGACCATTAAGCAGGGTCACTGGAATTATGCAGCAGGGGAGGGCCAAATTATGCAGCAAGAAAAAGCTAATTTTGTAGGTTGTAGTAGTATTACTTCATTATTTTGTCATTTTTACACTTGTTAACACTGTCCAGGCATTGGTTACACCTCTTTAGTACCAGTTTAATACTCAAATACAACAATAAGCAACAGAAAGGTAACCAGGCAACTTTTGCAAATGTTCTTCAACTGCGCGGCGACACGTGTCACTGCGTTTTTAGTAACTTTTGATCTGTTTGAGCTAGAAACAACATGTTTTTTGTTAAAATCTCCAGATTATGCTGCATATGATGGATTATGTGGCAAATGCAGCAAATCCATAATTATTCAAAGAATGACACAGACGCACAATTGCATAATTTCAGTGGCCCTGCCATTAAGTAATAAAGCAGGCCCCTAGATGTAAAATGTCTTTTGATTGTTTTATTACCACAAGGATTTGTTCCATCAATATTCAGTATTTAGATTTCAATCAATAATCAAAATACCATAATTAAAACATCCTATAACTATAACTAACCAATGCATTACAATTAAATTATATATGGCATACAATTAAATTTCATATGGCATCATTGTGATTGTCAGGAAAGTCTTCTTTATGCAATATATGATTTTGGAGCCTGCATTTGTTCTTCTAAAGGTGTAAAAGCAAATCCTGGGTGGACAGACAATCTCATTTCATACATTTAAATATTAAGTGCCAAAATCCAACAAAATGCTTCTAGGCATAAAAGTTTTGCAGTTTTAGACAACTTCTTCAAAATTCTCAAGCAAAAACGAAGGGAGATGGAAAATTATATATATTTTGGAGTTTGTGAACTCTCATTCTCAAATTCTTCTCTTTACAAATTAAAACAATTTGGCCATGGTTTACATCCAGAAGTGGATGTGAAGAAAGAATGATGGCTCTGTATGTAACATTTTTTGTGAGATTTGTTTCTCAGTTTCTTATAAGAAATGGAAATTTACATTTGGTAAATATCTGCATAAGCATACTCAGTTCACTACACTAGCAATCATCTGTAATAGTGTATAGTACACTGTTTTGTAAACTACTACACATATGAAGCTCACGTTGATGCTAAGTGCAAGGATGTGCCAGGCATACAATATTCTGAAGGAAAGGGCAGCCAGCACCTTACAAAGGATTTTGGAAAAGTAATGAAATTGAAAATCCTTCATGTTTATTTACAATAAAGATCAGTAAACAATCAGTTCATTGAAAGTGTCCACCAGATAATAGGTAGCAAGAAAAACAGGGATGGAAAGTGGAAGAATCAATAAAAAAAGTACAGAACTTTTGGAAATTATAGCAAAGCGCAGTGCAGGAAATCTGTCTTTTCTGCAGTCATCCTGATTTTTCATCTTTTTCTTGACCTTATTTTTACTGATTTTAGGACTCTGTGCCCTGTGGCAATGCTAGTCAGTACCTAAAATTATATTAGTAAAATTGGTTTAATCCAACTGGCCATTTCATCTTTCCTGTAAGGCAGTAGTAGATCATGCAGAAAGCGCACCAGTGGCGTGTAAGTTGAAAATCATATGTGGAATGAAGTGTGAATGTACACCTCCCACCTATATGACAAAAATAAAATACTGAAACACACAAAAGTTGAGGGAGGTTGCTTGCAATAAGTCTAACCACTGGCAATAGCTCAGGGTAGCACTCCAACCCATCATTCTGTTCCTCACCATGCCACCTACGTTTGGACATAGCCATCTGCAAATCAGTCTTGAGCCTGCTCCTCATGGGAACAGTTCAGCCTGAATTGCCAAGCCAGGTCCTCCCTGAACTGGAACACAAGTAACTCAGGACCAGCTTCACCCTAGTTATGGGCTCACCAGTTGGGTACAGATTGGTTCCAGTGACAAGACCCATGTCTGGCCATATCCACGCCACTTAGGGCATTGCATGAAGTCTAACCTCTGGCAATAGCTCGAGATAGCACTTCAACGCATTGTTTTTTTGCTCACCATGCCACCTCAACTTGGCCCCAACCATATGCAAATCAGTTTTGACACAGCTCCTCATGGGAACAGTCGAGCTTGAACTGCCAAGCCAGGGTCTCCCTGAACCGCAACACAAGCAACCCAGGACCAGTTTCACTCTAGTTATGGACTCATCAGCTGGATACAGATTGGTTCCAGTGACACAGTAAGCATGCTCACTGTGTCACTGGAACCAAACTGCATCCGGCTAAACCTCTATGAAGAGCTATAATTATAGTGAAACATGTGTCAGAGGTTGCTTTTATTAATTCCGGGTTGGCTTGGATGGTATTCTACCAATTCAAAGCTGTAATACTGTGCCTAGAGTGATAAAAGGCTTTTGTTATTCTACATCTCAGCATGAATGGCACTGTGCTAATCCTATGCTTAAAGACTTTGCTGTTGAAATGGCAAAAGACTTTGGGGCATGTTTACCAGCCCCTTGCGCCACCATAGCGTCACTTTTTGTGAAGCCCTAGCGGCACACATCACAAAATCATATCTATGAGGCCACGCAAAGCCACTATGCGTGGCCTTGAATGGCCTCATGGATAAGGAGTAAGGCAAGGCAGCGCAAATCGCTGTATTGCCTTACTCTGCACTCGGGAGGCATTCCATGGGCGTTGTGATGGGTTTTCCCATGCAACACCCCTGGATTTCATCAGATCCGCAGATTTACAAGAGCATGTAAACCTTGGGAAACGCCAAAACCTTACGCCTCCTGCAGAGAAATATCTTTATTTCTCCTTGTTTTTTCCTCATTCCATGTGTGCTGCATTCTGCAGCACACATGGAAAGAGGAAAACGCCTCTTAGGATTGTTTCTGTGCTGGAAGATTCCCCTTCCTGCACAAAAACAATCCTGAAGACAACACAGGCACCCTTGCACCATGGTGCAAGGGTGCCTGCATTGGCACTTGGCTGCAGTAACGGCACCGGTAGGAGCAGGCAAATGTTTTCTGCCTGCACTTTTGTTGTCAGGGAAACTGGATCCTGTGGTGGGCTCCCTTGGACATGAGTGAGCTGGCTCCACAGAATGAGGTTTCCGGGACCTTTCAAGGCTCAGGGTGGGGAGGCGCACGCCCCTTAAAAAATAAGGTGCCAGGAGGATGGGGCCCCTGGGGCCTGTAAAGGATTGGAGAAGGGGGCCCCATGCCAACCTTCCCTTTAAAAATAATAGGGCCCCAGGGATGGGGTCCCCAGGGCCCAAAAAAGGCTTGGGAGGGGGATGCATGTTTCCCCCCCATGATAAAGAAAATGGCCCCAGGGGATGGGGTCCCGTAGGCCCCAAAGAGGCTTGAAAGGGAGGATGTGTACCCCCTTATTTGAAAATTCAGCCCAAGGCATGGTGTCCACGGGGCCTTAAGAGGCTCTGGGTGAGGGGCCATGCTCTCCACCCTATTCGTTAACACAGCAGGACCCAGGGGGCACACCCCTCCCTAAATAATGATATGTATTGAGCCTTTGACCTGGCTCACCACTGTAGGCATTTAAAAAAATATGGCAGCCACGATCCTGCTGGAGAACTGTGGGATCGCAGCAATAAACCCAATTTAAAAAAAATATTTTGGCCCTAGTATCGGGCCCTGTGGGCCCCCTGACAAGGGCTAAGGGGGCAGGGTATCCTTCCAGCCTTGCCATTTTGAAGGATTTTAAGTTCCGATAAAGAGTCTAAGTCCGAGGATGGAAATCTTGACAGAGTGCAAAAAGTATCTCTCTGTCAAGAGGACTTCAGTGGCAGCAAAATTAGAATTTACAAGCCTTAAGCTTTTACTTCCAAAACAAACAGCTTCATCAAGGTTTCAGTGAATGGCCATACAGCCTCTAGAGGATATAGCCTTCAGTGTGCCCCACTTAAAGATTTCAACTTCCATTTCAGAAAGTAATTCAAAGATGACCCCCTTGGCATATCCAACCTATGCCCCATTGTGGTCTGCCTGAAATCATGCCTAGGTACTGGTCAACCATGAACAGTATCTTCTGATGGGTACTTCACACTTTTCTTGGTGCGTTTCACCTACAGTTCACATCTACAGTTCCCCTTATTGGATTTCTTTTTTATTTTGGGGTCATATTGCTCATTACATTTTCTCAGTTTTGAAATTGGTTGTGATTATTTTATTGTGTTGTGCTTTGGGACTTGTAACTGTTTTGTTGCTGCTTCCTACTTTACACATGTTCCCTAGTTCAATCTTTCTGTTCTGTGCCATAGCTACCAAGGGGTTGAACCCAAGTTTAAATCAATCAATCAATCGATCAATCAGTATTTATATAACGCGGCTTATCACCCAGAGGGGTATCCAAGCGCTGAGGAGTGGTGAGCCTTAGTAGAAGAGCCAGTCTTGATTCCCTTTCTGAAGTCGGCGAGTGAAGAGGAGGTATGGAGGTGGAGTGGGAGGTCGTTCCAGGACTTGGCGGTGAAGTAGCAGAAATAACAACCTCCACTGCAGTTCCGCCAGAGGTTGGGCATGTGTTCGAGGGTGAGGGAGGCGGATCAAAGTTGTCTGGTCAGCTGGTGGAAGGTCAGGCGATGGTTGATGTGGGAGGGTCCGGCGTTGTGGAGGGCCTTGTAGGCGTGAGTCAGCAGTTTGAACTGGAAGCGCTACTGGACAGGAAAGCCAGTGGAGGCTTCTGAGGTGGGGGTAATGCTGGTCCATAGGTGAGGATCCTAGTGCAGTCGGCCCCCATGTGTCGTCACATGGGGAGTTGTTCTTTCTGAAGATGAAACTTCTGTCTTGTCAGTGTTCAGCTTCAGGCAGTTGGATCTTATCCAGACAGCAACGTTGGTCATGGCGTTCTGGAAGTTGAATCTGGTGGTGGCGGTGTCTTCCATATGGGTAGAAGGTGAGTTGAGTGTTGTCAGAGTACGAGATGATGTTGAGACTGTGGGTGCGGGCGATGTGAGCGAATGGAGTCATGTAGGTGCTGAAGAGGATGGGGTAGAGGGAGTTTCCTTGGGGGACTCCGCAGGTGATGCTCTTGGGTTCGGAGGTGAAGGGTGGTAGTCGGATTTTCTGTGTGCGTCCTCTGAGGAAGGAGGTGATCCACTTGAGGGCATTTCCTCTGATGCCAATGTGGCGGAGTCTGGTGATGAGGTGTGGTGGGATACTGTGCTGAAGGCCGCTGAAAGGTCAAGTAGAGTCAGGGCTGCTGTCTCACCACGGTCAAGGATGGATCTGATGTTGTCAGTTGCGGCAAATAATGCGGTCTCAGTGCTGTGGTTGGAGCGGAAGCCAGACTGAGTGTTGTTGAATAGGTTGTTTGCTTCCAGGTGGTCTGTGAGCTGGCAATTGATGCTTTCTCCGGTACCTCATCCAGGAAAGGGAGCAGCGAGGTGGGGCAGTAGTTCTTGAGCTAGCTGGGGTCAGCAGAGGGTTTCTTCAGGAGGGGTCTCACCTCTGCGTGTTTCCAGACATAAGGAAATGTGGCCATGGTGATGGATCAGTTGAGGATGTTGGAGAGTGTGCTGCTGATTTTCTTCTGTCCCTGGTTGAAAACGTAGTGGGCGCAGGGGTCTGTTGGTGCTCTGGAGTGGATGGAGGTCATGGTCCCTGTGGTGATTGTCATGGTGAGCGGTGTCCAATCGGTGAGGTGGCTGTGGGAGATGTCGGTGTGTGTCAGGAGGTGGCCGAGGCCAGTTGGCTGCGGGTCAAAGTTGCTCTAGATGTCTGCTATCTTGTTGTGGAAGTAGTCCATCAGGGAAGGTTGAACCGTGGTCTCGATGGCAGATGGGCAGGAGCATTCTCTGATGATGCTGAAGAGCTCTTTTGTGTGATTGGCGCTAGCCTCAATGAGGGTGGTTAGGGCGTCCTTTTTGGCTTCTTTAAGGAGGTTGTGGTATCAGGTTAAGAAATAGCGCTAATCGCAGGATTATTCTTCTCACATCAATATGCGCAATCTCGCGGAATTTGTAGGTAATTCCTTGTGATCACGCTACACAGAATTATGCGTGTTATGCCCACCTCTATTTCAAGCCACAATATTTTGCTCACTTCTTGCCATCACAAACTCACTAATAGTAAAAAGACCCATTCAGCCTGATATTAACCACTCATAAGTGCCACGCGAGGGTGGAAATATGATTTTTGACAAGCAACTGAGAGAGGCTCAGCAATTGTAATTTCCAAAAACACAAATAAAACCATAACTCTTAACTAGTGTCAACCATTTGCAACCCTTTCAGAGCAATAACCCTATGTCTATTCTTACACCAAACAATTAGGTATAAGTTATAGGGAAGTGTCAAAACTGTCCGGGGCTTATTTATGAGAGGCTTGAGCCACCGGAGGGTCACTTTTTTTGACCCTCTGGTGGTGCAAGCCTTTCCATCATATCTATGAGGTGACACAAACTTTGCATGGCCTCAAAGAAATGGAGTAAGACATAGCAGCTCAGGTTTCTGCGTTGCCTTCCTCTGCGTCAAGGAGGTGTTCCATGGCATTGTGGTAGGTGTTCCCACATAACACCCATGGATTTTGACGCCACCCCAGATTTACTTAATCACGTAAACCTGGGGCAGCGCTGAAACTTTACACCTCCCCAGAGCAGGCATAACAAGGATAAATACTTTTATTTCGCCTTGATTTTTCCCCTTTCCATGTGTGCTGCATTCTGCAGCACACATAGTAAGAGGATAACGCCTCTTAGGAATATTTTTGTGCAGGAAGGTGTCCCTTCCTGAACAAAAACAATGCTGCCTGAAATGTAGGCACCCTTGCACCATGGTACAAGGGTGCCTACGTTGGTGCTATACAGAAAATTGTGCGCCAGTGCAGGGGGAAAGGACAGGCACACACCGTATTTCATAAATACAGTGCATGCCTGCCCTTTCACATTGGTGTAGGGCAGTGCAGCAAGAAAATTTGTGGTGCTGCCCTACACCAATTCCTCATAAATTAGGCCTTCCATTTTTTGGGGTGTTGGTATGCTGTGGTGTACGTGTAATTTGTGTGAGGAGCATCAGCTCATGTCTCCCTTTCAAGTTCTCTGAGTCCTCCTACTGCCACTTTTCTTTCTGTTTTATCACTTCACCGTATCAAAGTCTTCGGTCAAGGTTGCTGTTAACAATACCACTGGTATATTCTGCTCCTCTTGTTATCCACCACGAACAGTAAAGTTAAAAAAGGACAGTATAAGTTTAGTTATTGCACAACCAGTCACAGTCACTTACATTTACCTAGAGAAACAAATTTGGCAAATCGAATCCATGCACATCAAACTAAAGGACGAAATGTGAACCTATACCAAACAGCAAAACCACAAAAATGCAAAAAAATGCAAATTTGCCCTACTATGCAACATTTTTCCTTTCTGCTTCCGACCCTCTGATTCGTACACAACTGATTTTATAGATTGAGACATTAATGTTGAAAGGAGTGGCTCGAATTCTTCTGTTTCGCCAATAAAAAGTTCAGCTAGTGAATACATTTAGCGTGAATTACACAAATGTTTAATTTGCATCCACTCCTAATATATTATGGCATACTCCTATTTCTTAAATTTAAAGCAACTTGTATCCTGATTTTTTTCCTTAGCTTATAAATAGTAACTTGTGAATACTTTGTACAGACTTCGTGTTTACAATCTCAGTTAAGGTGGACTATGGCAAATGAAGGCTATATGCCTGCAATGTTAGCAAATACAGGATAAATACAATTTTTATGAGACAAAATGTTTAATAACACCTCTCTGCACTCCCTGGGGCAGATTACAAGGCCCTTGCGTCACTTTTCCCATGTTAAAAGTGACGCAAAAGTGGCGCAAGGGCCTTGTAAATCTGCCCCCCTGTCTTTAACTTTATTTAGACCGAAGGCTTCAGAAATGGGTGTCATAATGTAATGAATCAGTTAAAAAAATTAAGGAAGCAAAAAACAGAGAACAAATATTCAAATCAGAGACTTCACTGCCATTGTTAAGATTTTTTGAATTGATGTTCTTGAAGAAAGATTTATGTATCAGATTCTTTAGATCAAATACTCCACATTCTCAGATCATTTTCTATGCTTTTCAGCCAACGTGCTGTGGATTATATATTTCTTGGATGTTGTTCATTCAAGTTCCATTTCATAAGCGCAGTGAGGTATTACAACATCCTGGCTGATGCCTGTGCAAAGTTTTAATTCACAAAGCTTTCTGGTGTAAGCTAGCTAGGGGGGGGCGTTGATCTGCGGCTCAGTCGAAGAGCCAGGTCTTGAGGTCCTTCCTGAATTGCGGCAGCGATGGTGATTGCCTGAGGTGCAGAGGCAAGGAATTCCAGGTCTTCGCAGCGAGGTAGGAGAAGGATCTTCCTCCAGCAGTGATCTTGTGGATCTGTGGGATGGCGGCCAGGGCCAGTTGGGTGGAGCGGAGATGTCTGGTGGGAGTGTAGAAGGAGAGGCGGTGATTGAGGTATGAAGGCAGGGGTTGTGGAGGGCTTTGTAGGCATGCGTGAGCAGCTTGAAGGCAATTATTTTGTTGATAGGTAGCCAGGGAAGGACTCTCAGGTGGCAGTGATGTGGCTGCGGCATGGGATGTTCATGATGAGTCTGGCAGAGGAGTTCTGGTTGTGCTGCAGTTTCTTTAGGAGTTTCTAGGTGGTGCTGGCGTAGAGTGCGTTGCCGTAGTTGAGTCTACTGCTGACGAGCGCATGGGTGAAGGTTTTCCTGGACTCGGTTGGGATCCACTTGAAGATCTTACCAAGCAGGTGGAGCGTGTAGAAGCAGGAGGACAAAATGGCGATGATTTGGCGGTTCATTGAGAGCGAGGAGTCCAGGATGATGTAGAGGTTTTGTGCATGGTCTGTGGGTGGGGGAGTTTGGGGATATGGGCCACCAGGAGTCGTCCCAGGTGGAGAGGGTGAAGCCCAGGACAAGAGCTTCAGTCTTGTCTGAGTTAAGCTTGAGGAAGCTGTCGTTCATCCAGGTGGTGACAGCCTTCATCCTGTTGTGAAAGTTGCTTTTGGCAGCTGTGGGTTCGTCTGTGAGAGAGTGAAACAGTTGGGTGCCGCCTGCGTATGAGACAATGTTGAGTTCATGGCTTCTGACGATGGCTGCAAGCGGGGCCATGTAGATGTTAAAGTGGATGAGGCTCAAGGAGGAGCCCTGAGGCACTCCACAGCTGATCTCTGTGGGTTCTGAGCTGAATGGTGGAAGTCTGACTCTCTATGTTCGGCAGGTCAGGAAGGAGCGGATCCATTCCAGGGCTTTGTTGTAAATGCTGGCGTTGTGGAGTCTTGCGTGAGAGTGTGGTGGGAGGTGGTGTGGAAGGCGGCTGAGAGGTCCAGGAGGATGGCAGCAGTTTCGCCTTGGTCGAGGAGTGTGCAGATGTTGTCTGTTGTGGCGAGGAGAGTGGTCTTGGTGCTGTGGTAGCTTCTGAAGCCAGATTGGGAGAGGTCGATGATGTGGTTTGTTTTGATGTACTCGGAAAGTTGGACGTTGATGGCTTTTTCAATGACTTTGGCTGAGAAGGGGAGCAGAGCGATGGGTCTTTAGTTCTTGAGGTCCGTTGGGTCGGCAGAGGGTTTCATCAGCAAGGGGTTGATCTGTGCGTGCTTTCAGTCTTCAGGGAAGGTGGTGGACTCGATGGATCACACTAAAGTATCCCTCTAACCATGTCTCAGGCCTGCCATTGCAGATCCTGTGTGTGCTGTATACACTGCCATTTTGACCTGGAAAAATAAACCTTTTGCCAGGTCCAAAGCGTCACTTTTTATATCTATAAGTCACCCCTAAGGTGGGCTCTGGACAACCCTGAGGGGTGCAATGTATTTAAAAGGCAGGACATGTACTTTTATGTTTTACATGTCCTGGTAGTGATAAACTCTTACAATTGTTTTTCATTACTGCAAGACCTATGTCTCAGATAGGATAACATTGGGATTACCTTATTACCTTTTATAAGTGTAATTTCCAAATGGGAACATCACGCGTCACATGCTGAGCTTTTGTGTCAGGCTGAAGAAGGCTATGCTGCTTGTTGTCCGCCCGCCCACAGCCAAAATTAATTTTTTAAACTTAAAACTCAGCCCAACTGACCGACCACTGGAGGGCCACATTGGCTAGCCTGTCAGTGCCAGACAGGGCTGCCCGCCTCCCGGGCGCATCCCTGACACTTCAGATGCCACAGGATAGCGGTTTGTGCTGGACGGGGCTGCCTGTCTCCCTGCCGCTGACATTTGTCACAGTGTCGGCTCCCCTGGGGGTGCTGGTTGATCTTTACGGCACTTGGACATGGGGCCAGGACAAAATACCAATAAAGCTTGCCAGCCTGCATCCAGAAGTGTGAGGGCTTGCCCCGGGATTGCTAGGACTTCCCGCATCGCCCGCTAGCCTGTGACTGCCTTGGTGGTCAGTGGAGCATGCACTGGGGATATTGAGTGATCCACAGGTTACTTTAGACCCGGCCGTGCTAAATCATCTTGACCCACAAGATATAGCATCACAGGCCATCCGTGCAAACGAGGCAACAATCATACAGGACAGCACCACTATGGGGTCCCCTCCAAACATCAGGGTTGGACCTCGCAAGGAAGAAGTAGACGTATCTACTTGCACTGGGGCTTAGTTTGCCCCCGTAACATGTATAAGCATCATACTCTTCCGGTTAGGGATTTCCATACCACAAGAGAAACTGCAGCGATCACCAGCTGGAAGAGCAGAGTGCAACTAACAAGAATGCTGCAAGACGCACCCAACAAAGAATTTAAACATTCATAAAAATTGCTTGGCACATTATTCCACCCTGAATACATCTCCAGGAGCCCTTTTCATATCCTAAATAGAGGCAACATCCTTAAGCTCATTCGGACACTGGACGGGATGGAGAAGGCCGCCTCACATGACATAGTATCAAATGAATTCATTGATCCAGGTCCTGGCCAGTGAAGTTAATCAACTAAAGTGGTGTGGGGGTCTATTGATGGCTGAGAAGATTCAGAGTGCCGCACAGATATTCAAAGGCTGAGGGATTACTATCACACCTTTCAAGGGAACAGGATATCCCCATGTCCTGGAGTCACAAAGAAGGGGTAATTTAACACTGTCTCGTCCAAGAGCTATCTACACTGTCTTAAGGAATGCACGGAGCAAATCCCCAGGACCCCAAAAGGAATGGGCAGAAGGACTTTGTGGCAGGCCAGCCACAGAACCAGATGTGGCCACAGAGTGTGGTTGGTTGTCGGCCATCCTGAACACAACCAAATGTTTACAATGACTACCAACCCCTCCAATTAGTAACATTGACAACGCACTTAGGATTTGCTCCTAGAATATCAGTGGTCTGGCTAATAAGCTTGAGGATCCAGAAAAATTCCAATACCTCTGCACCTTTCAAGTAGTCCTCCTCCAAGAAACCTGGGCTCGGATCGCATTTCTCCTGGAGGGGTTCACAAAGTTTTATACTCCTGCAGTGAAAGCTCATAAATATGGTTGCAGCAAGAGTGGTCTGGCAATATACATCTCAGCTACTAGCAAGATTGAATGCCTAGAGCAAGAAAGCGATGAGGCTGGCTTACAGATCGCGGTAATGAGCCTCAAGACATCAAACAGCCCGTTCAAGAAAATTATAATGGTAAACAATGATATCCACCCCAACACCACAGCAAGAGCTAAGCTGACTGATAAGCTGATCAAGCATATCCTGGCGCTAAGAATAAAAGAACGGGCTATGAACTGATAGTCACAAGCGATTTCATCATGTGGCTAATGAGCAACCTGCCCAAAAACGAGGTCACAGAGGCCCAAGATGCCCTTTGGATGATAACAACTCAGGAGCCCCCCCCCCCAGTGGCAAAAGGAAGACAGGAGAGGCCGAAGTTTACATGGAAACCGAGAACATTTAGGGGCATATTATCAAGGGGCTGCGATAAAATTATTGCCGCTTTAGCGTCCGTTTTCGGGCGAAAAGCAGCGATAATTTTATCGCAATATCATCAAGGACACGCTAGCGCGTGTTTCCTTGACTTAGCGCCCATTTCCAGCACGCCTAACTTCGCATCTCTAATGAGATGCAAAGTGGGAGTGACTAGGCGTTCCCCTGACGGACTACCTTGTTAAATATCGCAAAATGTACATCGCGATATTAACAAGGAGTCCCATGCATTTTTGCAGACGTTAGTTTTTGGCGAAAACCGAGGTTTTTGCCAAAAACTAACGTCTGCAAAAATGCAGACTTACCTATACCTAACAATGGGGGTGGATTCTGCTGATACAACCACAGGGTCGTATCAGCAAGGTTATCGCCGTTTTCCATGGAACATCGCTGGAAAACCAGCGATGTTAAATGGAAAACACCGCTATTGCTGGGAAATTATCGCCATTGCGCTATGCGTTGTTAATACAGCGATAGCATGGCGATAATTGCCAGCGATAGCCGGCGATAAAAACAATCTTGCTAAGAGCGGCCAGAGATAATTATCGCTGCCGCTTCATAATATGCCCCTACGTCCTTAAAGCTTTGAATGGCCGGTACAACCCCGATAAACCGCCTGGGCCTTCGTATTTAACCAGTTCTGGAGCATCACTTATTGATTACACATTTGTGCGCCTTCCACTACTGCAGGCTGTTATTGCTTAAGGGTTTGGTGAGAAATTGGAAAGCGATTACCGGGCACAAGAAATAACTCTAGACCTAGGCTTAGAAGCCCATGCACCCACAATGGATCAGGAATTCCAGGCTACATGATCAATCTCAAACACATAAAGTGCACGGTCACCTTCCTGCCAGCACTGGCACTAACTGCTAAACTACTGGCGGAAAATTAAAAAACAACAGGCGAAAACCCATTGATCAGCCTGGAAAGGTTTAGTATAAAACTCGAAGATCAGACCGCAAAACCAGTTAAGTCAGTCATAACTAACAGGCAATGGCAAGAGAGCAAGGTCAACTCCCTGCAGGGAATGAGGTGCAGCCCCATGATTAGGATGGCCAAAAAGGAAGTCAGTCGTCTCTGGCTGGCACTCAAAAGTTCACCAATGGATTCTGCCACTCTGAAAGACGTTAGGGCCTCAAGGAAACAACTAAAAAGGGCAAAATAGAGCTTCAAAGGGAGTGCCAGGATTCCTTCCGGGCCAAGCTGCTGTATGACATAAGGAAAAACAACTCTACTTCCTTTTGGCAAACAGTAAACAGAATCAACAGAGCCCACCCAATGATGGCCGCTTTCAGTATCTCCGAGGCCACCTGGTGTTATTTCCTGCTCAGTCACTATAGCCAAGGGGCACAGGAGGAACAACACAGGTAAAACTCAGAAGACCTGGATCCAGTAAGCACACCGCAAACCCCAGATAGGGAGAGGGTCCCAACATCAGCCTGGTGCACTATCAGTCCTTGCTCTGTGCAGAGGCAAATTTCAAGGGGACGCAGGGAAGGGGCGCCAGGTCCGAATGGTATCCCACCAGTCATTTACAAGGAGAACCCACTGCTCTGCGCATCCCAATTAGCCCGGTTTTTAATGACGCTGTTCAGCACCATAGTATTCCTTCCTCATGGCGGAGCTCAATTCTTATCCCAATATATAAGGGAGGGGATAAGGGCAACCCTGGAAATTACTGTTTAGTAGCCCTAATTGGCAATGATGCATAATATTATGCAGGAGTTCTACTGGAGCAATTACAACATTGGGCTGAATTGCACTACAGTATTCCTGCAAATCAAATCGGCTTTACAAAACAAACAGGGCCCACAGCAAACATCATGGCACTCTTATTGCTGGTTAATTCTGCAAAAATTATTAAATACCCAGTTCACTTGGGCTTAATTGATTTTAAATCAGCTTTTGATACAGTGGATTTGCTTAAGCTCTGGAGGAAAACCTAAACATCCCAAACAGTTTGTTAAAAGCCTTGGAACCTTTACACACAGACACCTGTGTTATGATGAAGGTAGAGTAACGCTTTCATTTAGCAAGCAAAATGAAAACAACGCAAGGGCTGAAGCAGGGATGTGTCTTGGCTCCAACCTTATTTAACCTGTTCCTTGCAGACCTTACTCCTTTATTAAACAAAGTGAATTCTCATTTTCCCAAACTGGGTGCTTCCAGTTATTGAATTCATTGTACGCAGATGACTTATCCCTCATAAGCAGAACCAAGGTCGGGTTACAGCGTTTGTTTGATGCAACCCTCGCCTACTCCACAAAAAATGGATTGACCATTAACAGGAAAAAAACTAAAATACAAACAGTGCAAGGAAAAAAGGTACAGAAGCATACCTGGCTTCTGGGGGATGAAGGAATTGAATCAGTAAAAAGCTTCAAGTATCATGGAGTTTATTTCAATGCTAATAAAGGATATAGTGACCAACTGGAGTAAATCAGGAAGAAGGGCAACGCGTTGGCTTTATGCTTGAGGTCTCCATATAGCAAACTTAATGGCTCCTCTCTCACGCCAGTCTTGCAGGCAGCACAAGCTAAGATCCTCCCCACTCTGACATTCGGAGCGGGGCTCTCAGGGGTAGGGTATGTGTCACCCTAGATAGAATGGTTCTTAAAATATAGAGGTCAATCTTCCAACTACCCCCCAATACATCGCCTGAACAAATAAGACAGGAATTTGGAATCCTCAAACAGTCTCTGGCTCGGATGGCACCCTTCATGTTCTGTTGTCAAAGGCTTAGGATGGCACCGGAGGGTTCCTTGGGCTGTCATCTTTGGCAGGAACTGAAACTCAGGCCGAGCTCCCCCGTGTCTGTCTAAATCAGGTCTTGAACTCACTCGGGCTAACAAATGCCTGGGACTAATCTCTAGGACACTGGGAGCTCAAAATACGAACTAAATCCAGTGTACAGTTGTTATCAATTCTTGAGGACAAAGATAAATTGTCTAAGCACAGTCATGGGTGGATGAAACTTTAAAACTACACCAGGCTTTAACCACTGGGTTACATAAGTGAAACCTACAGCAATGGGGCCGAGGGGCACTTTTTGAAGTATAATTACCTCTGTTAAAACATTTCCCCCATGGAGAAGAAAACCAGGGCATGATGTTTGTCGGTTATGCATGCAAGAGCTGGAGTCTGTGCAGTTCCGGCATGGGGGATCAGCGTGAGCTCTTGTGGAGAAACCGGGGCATAATGTCATGTAGGGATGCGATCCTGGCTTGCTTTGAGCCTATGGACATCAGTCTCAAACACATAAAGTTCACAGTCACCTCCCTGCCAGCACTGGCACTAACTGCTAAACTACTGGTGGAAGATTAAAAAACAACAGGCGAAAACCCATTGATCAGCCTGGAAAGGTTTAGTATAAAACTCAAAGATCAGACCGCAAAACCAGTTAAGTCAGTCATAACTAACAGGCAATGGCAAGAGAGCAAGGTCAACACCCTGCAGGGAATGGGGTGCAGCCCCATGATTAGGATGGCCAAAAGGAAGTCAGTCGTCTCTGGCTGGCACTCAAAAGTTCACCCATGGATTCTGCCACTCTGAAAGATGTTAGGGCCTCAAGGAAACAACTAAAAAGGGCAAAATAGAGCTTCAAAGGGAGTGCCAGGATTCATTCCCGGCCAAGCTGCTGTATGACATAAGGAAAAACAACTCTACTTCCTTTTGGCAAACAGTAAACAGAATCACCAGAGCTCACCCAATGATGGCCGCTTCCAGTATCTCCGAGGCCACCTGGTGTTATTTCCTGCTCAGTCAAGATAGCCAAGGGGCACAGGAGGAACAACACAGGTAAAACTCAGAAGACCTGGATCCAGTAAGCACACCGCAAACCCCACATAGGGAGAGGGTCCCAACATCAGCCTGGTGCACTATCAGTCCTTGCTCTGTGCAGAGGCAAATTTCAAGGGGACGCAGGGAAGGGGCGCCAGGTCCGAATGGTATCCCACCAGTCATTTACAAGGAGGACCCACTGCTCTGCGCATCCCAATTAGCCCGGTTTTTAATGACGCTGTTCAGCACCATAGTATTCCTTCCTCATGGCGGAGCTCAATTCTTACCCCAATATATAAGGGAGGGGATAAGGGCAACCCTGGAAATTACTGTTTAGTAGCCCTAATTGGCAATGATGCATAATATTATGCAGGAGTTCTACTGGAGCAATTACAACATTGGGCTGAATTGCACTACAGTATTCCTGCAAATCAAATCGGCTTTACAAAACAAACAGGGCCCATAGCAAACATCATGGCACTCTTATTGCTGGTTAATTCTGCACAAATGATTAAATACCCGGTTCACTTGGGCTTAATTGATTTTAAATCAGCTTTTGATACAGTGGATTGGGGGACGCACTGGAGGAAAACCTAAACATCCCAAACAGTTTGTTAAAAGCCTTGGAACTATTACATACAGACACCTGTGTTATGATGAAGGTAGGGGATGGCTTTCATTTAGCAAGCAAAATGAAATCAACGCAAGGGCTGAAGCAGGGATGTGTCTTGGCTCCAACCTTATTTAACCTGTTCCTTGCAGACCTTACTCCTTTATTAAACAAAGTGAATTCTCATTTTCCCAAACCGAGTGCTTCCAGTTATCAAATTCATTGTACGCAGAAGACTTATCCCTCATAAGCAGAACCAAGGTCGGCTTACAGCGTTTCTTTGATGCAACCCTCTCCTACTCCATAAAAAATGGATTGACCATTAACAGAAAAAAACAAAAATACAAACAGTGCAAGGAAAAAAGGTACAGAAGCATACCTGGCTTCTGGGGGATGAAAGAATTGAATCAGTAAAAAGCTTCATGTATCTTGGAGTTTATTTCAATGCTAATAAAGGATATAGTGACCAACTGGAGTAAATCAGGAAGAAGGGCAACGCGTTGGCTTTATGCTTGAGGTCTCCATATAGCAAACTTAATGGCTCCTCTCTCACGCCAGTCTTGCAGGCAGCACAAGCTAAGATCCTCCCCACTCTGACATTCGGAGCGGGGCTCTCAGGGGTAGGGTATGTGTCACCCTAGATAGAATGGTTCTTAAAATATAGAGGTCAATCTTCCAACTACCCCCCAATACATCGCCTGAACAAATAAGACAGGAATTTGGAATCATCAAACAGTCTCTGGCTCGGATGGCACCCTTCATGTTCTGTTGTCAAAGGCTTAGGATGGCACCGGAGGGTTCCTTGGGCTGTCATCTTTGGCAGGAACTGAAACTCAGGCCGAGCTCCTCGTGTCTGTCTAAATCAGGTCTTGAACTCACTCGGGCTAACAAATGCCTGGGACTAATCTCTAGGACACTGGGAGCTCAAAATACGAACTAAATCCAGTGTACAGTTGTTATCAATTCTTGAGGACAAAGATAAATTGTCTAAGCACAGTCATGGGTGGATGAAACTTTAAAACTACACCAGGCTTTAACCACTGGGTTACATAAGTGAAACCTACAGCAATGGGGCCGAGGGGCACTTTTTGAAGTATAATTACCTCTGTTAAAACATTTCTCCCATGGAGAAGAAAACCAGGGCATGATGTTTGTCGGTTATGCATGCAAGAGCTGGAGTCTGTGCAGTTCCGGCATGGGGGATCAGCGTGAGCTCTTGTGGAGAAACCGGGGCATAATGTCATGTAGGGATGCGATCCTGGCTTGCTTTGAGCCTATGGACATCAGTCTCAAACACATAAAGTTCACAGTCACCTCCCTGCCAGCACTGGCACTAACTGCTAAACTACTGGTGGAAGATTAAAAAACAACAGGCGAAAACCCATTGATCAGCCTGGAAAGGTTTAGTATAAAACTCAAAGATCAGACCGCAAAACCAGTTAAGTCAGTCATAACTAACAGGCAATGGCAAGAGAGCAAGGTCAACACCCTGCAGGGAATGGGGTGCAGCCCCATGATTAGGATGGCCAAAAGGAAGTCAGTCGTCTCTGGCTGGCACTCAAAAGTTCACCCATGGATTCTGCCACTCTGAAAGATGTTAGGGCCTCAAGGAAACAACTAAAAAGGGCAAAATAGAGCTTCAAAGGGAGTGCCAGGATTCATTCCCGGCCAAGCTGCTGTATGACATAAGGAAAAACAACTCTACTTCCTTTTGGCAAACAGTAAACAGAATCAACAGAGCCCACCCAATGATGGCCGCTTCCAGTATCTCCGAGGCCACCTGGTGTTATTTCCTGCTCAGTCACTATAGCCAAGGGGCACAGGAGGAACAACATGGTAAAACTCAGAAGACCTGGATCCAGTAAGCACACCGCAAACCCCACATAGGGAGAGGGTCCCAACATCAGCCTGGTGCACTATCAGTCCTTGCTCTGTGCAGAGGCAAATTTCAAGGGGACGCAGGGAAGGGGCGCCAGGTCCGAATGGTATCCCACCAGTCATTTACAAGGAGGACCCACTGCTCTGCGCATCCCAATTAGCCCGGTTTTTAATGACGCTGTTCAGCACCATAGTATTCCTTCCTCATGGCGGAGCTCAATTCTTACCCCAATATATAAGAGAGGGGATAAGGGCAACCCTGGAAATTACTGTTTAGTAGCCCTAATTGGCAATGATGCATAATATTATGCAGGAGTTCTACTGGAGCAATTACAACATTGGGCTGAATTGCACTACAGTATTCCTGCAAATCAAATCGGCTTTACAAAACAAACAGGGCCCATAGCAAACATCATGGCACTCTTATTGCTGGTTAATTCTGCACAAATGATTAAATACCCGGTTCACTTGGGCTTAATTGATTTTAAATCAGCTTTTGATACAGTGGATTGGGGGATGCACTGGAGGAAAACCTAAACATCCCAAACAGTTTGTTAAAAGCCTTGGAACTATTACATACAGACACCTGTGTTATGATGAAGGTAGGGGATGGCTTTCATTTAGCAAGCAAAATGAAATCAACGCAAGGGCTGAAGCAGGGATGTGTCTTGGCTCCAACCTTATTTAACCTGTTCCTTGCAGACCTTACTCCTTTATTAAACAAAGTGAATTCTCATTTTCCCAAACCGAGTGCTTCCAGTTATCAAATTCATTGTACGCAGAAGACTTATCCCTCATAAGCAGAACCAAGGTCGGCTTACAGCGTTTCTTTGATGCAACCCTCTCCTACTCCATAAAAAATGGATTGACCATTAATAGAAAAAAACAAAAATACAAACAGTGCAAGGAAAAAAGGTACAGAAGCATACCTGGCTTCTGGGGGATGAAAGAATTGAATCAGTAAAAAGCTTCATGTATCTTGGAGTTTATTTCAATGCTAATAAAGGATATAGTGAGCAACTGGAGGAAATCAGAAAGAAGGGCAACGCGTTGGCTTTATGCTTGAGGTCTCCATATAGCAAACTTAATGGCTCCTCTCTCACGCCAGTCTTGCAGGTAGCACAAGCTAAGATCCTCCCCACTCTGCATATGGGAGCGGGGCTCTCAGGGGTAGGGAATGTGTCACCTTGGATAGAATGGTTCTTAAAATATTGAGTTCAATCTTCCAACTACCCCACAATACATCTCCTGCACAAATAAGACAGGAATTTGGAATCCTCAAACAGTCTCTGGCTCGGATGGCAGCCTTCATGTTCTGTTGTCAGAGGCTTAGGACGGCACCGGAGGGTTCCTTAGGCTGTCATCTTTGGCAGGAACTGGAACTCATGCTGAGCTCCCCCGTGTCTTTCTAAACCAGGTCTTGAACTCACTCGGGCTAACAAATGCTTGGGACTAATCTCTAGGACACTGGGAGCTCAAAAAACGAACTAAATCCAGTGCACAGTTGTTATCAATTCTTGAGGACAAAGATAAATTGTCTAAGCACAGTCATGGATGGATGAAACTTTAAAACTACACCAGGCTTTAACCACAGGGCTACATAAGTGAAACCTACAGCAACGGGGCCAAGGGGCACCTTTTGAAGTATAATTACCTCTGTTAAAACATTTCCCCCATGGAGAAGAAAACCAGGGCATGATGTTTGTCGGTTATGCATGCAAAAGCCGGAGTCTGTGCAGTTCCGGCATGGGGGATCAGCGTGAGCTCTAATGGAGAAACCTGGGCATAATGTCATGTATGGAGGTGGTCCTGGCTTGTTTTGATCCTATGGACATCAGTCTGAATTGCGCATTGACCAAAATTTTGTTAGAGATTTGAAAATAAGACTGCGAGTAAGTATTTAGCCACTGGCAGAGAGGTGGGAACTGTTTGAGAAGTTATGACAGTATTTACATCCTTAAATACACTCGCAATTGCCCGCAATTATGTCCAAACCCCAATTTTAGAAGGAGGGATCATTCTTACCTCAATTCTGAACCGCACCACCTCGGATTACTTGAAGACCACTCTGGACTTCTCTATCAGTGCAGTCACGGCTTCTAAGCCCAGCTCATTGATATTACCATTCGTCAATCAACTTCCAGAAAAATGGGTTTTACAAATCGATACCTTGCACTTTATTGTTTCTAACTGCACATTAATGGTGCACCGCATTTTGGACTTTATATTTTACTCCCCCAAAGCAACATAAGTATTTGGAATTTTAAATGGGTTTTAACTAACCTTATTGTTGTGAAATGGATCATTTTATGCGTTTTGTATTGGAGTTTTACTATCTACTACATTACAAAGGTTTTTAATAATCATGCAATAAAGATGTACTTACAAATGGGAAGGTATAAATGACTCAAGTTTGTTGTCTCTGGAATCTTAATTCAAAAGCCTAACTTATGGTACAGTCAGATTTTAAATTCCAGTTCTGAAAATGCCACTTTTACAAAGTTGGTATTTTCTTGCTTTAACTCGTTTGATGGCTGTAGTCTGTCTCTGATCAGATGACTGGGTGTAGTTGGCAGTTGGGCTTTGTGTATTCCTCCAAGACCATCACAGACTATGGGGGTAAGTGTGTCTCAATGGGCTCTCTGGCAAGATGAGAGGGAGGAGCTGGGTACAGCCTCACCTACACTTAAATAGGCTGCATCCTGTCCACACACAAAGGGCTGCATACCCCCATTTAGTGAGTCTGGAGCCAGGGCAGAAAGGGAGGACATCAGTGCATTTCAAAGGCATGTCTTTGAAGTCCCCTCTACTTCAAAGGCACCACTGGGTAAAAAAGACAGGACTGTAGACACAAACACTTCAGTACAATTCTTGACCTGTGGATGCTCTGCTAGAAACAAGGACTGCTGTGCTGCTGAAGGACTGCCACTCTGCTGGACTGCACTGTGCTGGACTTCTGCTTTGGTTTGCTGTGCTGATCTGCTGCCTGCTACCTCTTGCCAGGTTGAGAAAGATGTGACCTGCATCTCTTAACCTGAGAACCCAGAGTGACTCCAAGGGCTAGTTGGCTGGCCTCCTGATCTAAAGCCTCAGAGACATAACAGGGTTCCAACCCCTGCACCTGGACTCAGCCATCTGTGATGCTTCCCTGCCAAGTGGTGCCACCTCAGTCCTGGACCCTTGGACGTGGGTCTAAGGTGCTTGCCAGCGGAACCAATGCATCTTCTCTGCTGAGCAGCACATCTCTGAGCAGACCCGACACAATGCATCTCCTGGGCTGAGCGGCACATCCCTAAGCAGAACCAATGCATCGCTACTGCTGCGTGGATTGGACCTGTCACAAAAAACTTGCCTCACTGCAGCCTCCTGCATCTTGGGACCGACTCATTACCTTCGGAACCTCTGCTGCGCAACGCTTTTCCCAGCGCAAACTCCTTGCATCCCTCATCGATGGCAGTCTCGACTATGGTACTGAAACTCCGCATCTCAGCTTCACCGCTCATCGGAATCGATGTGTCGCTTCGGCTGCCCCTCGCATCCTCGACACCGGTCTTCACATTGCAAGCCCCATCGACATGATCCTGGATGCATCAGGACCTCACTCCACAGCCTCGCCGCACCTCGGAGCTGACGCATCACCTCGGCTCCGTGACACATCATCAACGTGGATCCATACAACGCTCTGTAACAAGGACTTAAGGTACTTTGTTCAGCAGGCCTAACTGGGTCCCTGTAGCCGGCCCGCGCTCCATTGCAGTCGGCCTAAACTTGTGACTTTGTCCCGGTCCGGCTCGACCAAATATCCTCATAGCGCTTTGTGGCACTATTTTTCACTATAAACTTTAAAAATCAATATCTACGGTTCTACGGAATCTTTTTATGTGGTGTTTTCACTGTTTTACTGTTTGAAGTGTTGCACAAATACTTTACACATAGCCTCTAAGTTAAACCTGACTGCTTTATGCTAAGCTACCAAAGGCTAAGCACAGTTTAATTTATGTTTTTACTGTCTCTTACCTTGACTAGAACTGTGGTTGCTGCTTGTTCAGGGCTTACACCCTAGTCAACCAACAACCCAATATCAAACAGGAACGAAGAGCCTCCAAATCACCCCCTAGGCATAGCAAAGCATCAACTGAATGTGTCAAAAGTATCTTCCTCTGTCCCTCCCTGCTTTACACAACTAAACATACTCAGGATGGATGACACTATCTCCAATGCTCATTTGTGTGCCACTTCATGGCTTTTCATATGCAGAAAAGACGGTGCTTGTTACTACTGATGGATAACAATGTCTAGTTAAAGGGCAGTCCACTCCTGCCTCTACTCACAGGGGCATATTTACAAGCCCCTTGCGCCACTTTTGCGCCGCCGTTGCGTCACGCATGTGACGCAGCGGCGACACAAACTATGCGCCGCGTTGCGCTTTATTTACAACGTGACGCATCTAGGGAGATGCGTCACGTAGTAAACCCCTGCGACACATGAAACCTGCGTTAGGTTTCATGTGGGCGTACCGGCGCAGGGGGGGGCGTTCCGGTGCAGGAACACCTCGGAAAAGTGATGTGGTGAAATCTACAAGATTTCACGCAGTCACTTTTCCGACGCTAGTGCGTCAAAGCCTTACGCCTGCTTCAAGCAGGCGTAAGGATTGACGCACCATGTTAGGGATAGGGAAGGTTGGAACAGTGCTGGAGTTGCGTCGCGCTTGCGACACAGCTTCAGCACTGCGCCAACCTTCCGCCGGCAGATGCGTCACGCATCTGCTTATCCTTAGCGCCACGATGCGCCGCATTGTAAATGCGGCGCATCGGACGTGGCGCAAGGGTAAACTTGCGTGACGCATTTTCCCTGGCGCATCCCTGCTGATATGCAGGGATGCGCCAGGGAACGTAAATATGCCCCACAGTTTATAATTTTCAATGGAACCTAGTCTAAGTCATCTAACTTAAATAACAGGGCATGCCTTTGAGGATTTGAGGACTCGACTGCATGTAACAGAGTTTTACATGAGAATGTCTAAATATGCCTCATAGAATGTATTGTGACACTCATTTGTCCTAGACATCTCTCTCGAGGTCAGACATCAGAAAGAAAGAACATTCAAGAAAAATTTGGTATGAACTGAGCATATGTATTTCTGATTTTCACAATATTTCCAAAAGTAATACTGGAATTCATGTAAACCTAAATTATTCTGGAGTAATCCGTTGAGATTTCATTAATGACTAGTGAAGGGAATTTAACCCACTGCTGATAATCGATGTCCATTTTATATCTCAAATATATCAGTACGTCTTTGCAAGCATGTGCAACATGAAACGTGTGCAAGCATTAACCATAAACTTAAAAATTCAGTTATTTCACCAAAATATGTTTAACATTTTACAGATAAAGCCTTTCAGAGTTAGAAGTTGGGTAGCACATCATTTCTGCCCGCTTGCTCACAGCTTGTATAACAATCTTCGGCGAATTCCCCTTCTCTTATAAATGCCACAAAGAAGTGAAATCTTGCTCACTTTGAGAGCTCATGTAGTGCCTCGCTGCTAGTGTTGATTGTGCACACAACCAAGGTTGGTTGCCGCACACAGAGATAAGTATTAGAGGGAAGATTGCTTGTAAGTAAAACACTTCCATGTGCAACATTTACAGGGTCTGAAGTGAAATAGTTAAGCAGAGACATTCTTCCACATTCACATTCATTCTTTTGCTATACCGACTGGGGAGATGGAGAGTATGATCTGGAAAATTAAACAGCTTTTTGTAAAGTGGAAAGTTTTAAGGTATGGGGGGCTGAAAGTGACCCGCCCCTGCTGATATTTGGATGGCACATTCAAGAAAGAAATAGAAGTCAGGTAGGCAGAATATTGACAATTTAGAACACTACACTCATCCTGCAGCTCCTGTACCTCATGCTCTCAGACGATACCTACTGCTCTGCCAGCCAGAGCTGGAACTCTGATTCAGACTAAGGGTAGTACCAGCGACCAGAGCAGATGCCAGTCTGCCTCCTTGCCTGTCACTCAGATGGATTTTATTCTAAATTTCAGAGTCCGCATCCAACTTTTTCCGTTTGTGGTGAAAGGCAGAGAGAGGGTCATATAGGGACCCATTTCAACATTCATTTTTTGCTCTGCTGGTACTGAGTGAGCATTGTCAGTACCCAGCCACTCAAAGCACTGCAGTCACCTTTCTTTAAGTTGATTTGGTCTGTTATTCTTTTTGCCCTTTTTTCTTTTAGAGTATTGGCTAGGAGCCAATCGCCATTTGCCGGTAGGCGTCCATAGTTGCTCCACCATGGAGGTGTGGGGGACTGAGGAAGTGGGTTATGAGTGGAAGTGGTCATGGGGTATGCGACTGAGGGGAAGGGGCAGAGTAGGACCCTTTAAAAGTGAACTAGCACCTGATGGCCCCCTCTTTATCCCCTGATGTGCTGCGGGAGTTGCTGACTGAATTTTGCGTGTCTTCCAGGTTAGGGAGCAGCACCAGGAGGTTGGTGTAGCATTGGGGTAAGTTTTACAATGAGTTTCATTTGAGTATTGTTTAAAGATTAAGCACATTTGAGCTTTTTGAGCATACTTGTCCCAATATGTCAGGGTCTCGGGGCATAGCACGGCACTTATCCAGTGGAAGCGGTGCGGCCATGACCATTTTGTGTCTCATGTATATGTCCCAGGGCAGCAATTTTCTGGAGGCATTGTGGGGCTGCACTGCCCAATCTGTTATGGCCTTAGCAACACAGCTGTAAGTAGCACTGAAGATGTGCGTTAGTGGTTAGAGCTTCCAACTTTGTAACCAAATGACGAAGGTTTGACTCCCGATGCCAGATCAAAAAATAAAAAAAATGAGTAGAGTCTTCGGTGGAAACCCATCAATGTCCTTGGGTCGAGGTGCCATATATATAAGGGAAAAATCAAAAATATTACCAATTTAACCAATTTCTTTACTTTAGAAGGCTGCTAGTTCCCAGAAGCGATACTAAAATACAGCTGGTATAAAATCACTTACTTTATTTACAAAACAACTTTTACGCTTGTTCACTTGTCAGCCATGAATCATTTAGCCAGCCTGGTGGTACGTTTGAAGTTCCCGTATCATATGCCACTGGTTGCAATGTATCTTTGCCAGCATTTGAAATTTTGTGCCGCATTTGCATGGACAAATGGAGCATTTTTGCAATCTATTGGTCCCAACCAGCAATGCAAACACAAGGAGATGATGGACGGAGCGCTGAAACTTTTCAGACACTCACCCCCAGTCACAGATCTGGGTTGAATCCATCATCGTTCTTTAGCTCACTTCGCCACCCCAGTTCAGATACAGCTATATGCAAATCAGTCTTGACCCTGTGCCTCATGGGAACAGTCCAGCCCGAACTGCCAAGCCATGTCTTCCCTGGACCAGAAACAAGCACCCTGGGACCAGTTTCGGGCTAACAGCCCTCATCAGCCAGGCTAGCTTGAATCCAGTGGCAAAGTGAGCAAGGGACCCACGTCTGGGCATACCTTGCCAACTTAGGGCGAACAAGCAAACACAAGGAGATGATGGACGAAGCGCTGAAACTTTTCAGACACTCACCCCCAGTCACAGATCTGGGTTGAATCCATCATCGTTCTTTATCTCACTTCGCCACCCCAGTTCAGACACAGCTATATGCAAATCAGTCTTGACTCTGTGCCTCATGGGAACAGTCCAGCCTGAACTGCCAAGCCATGTCTTCCCTGGACCAGAAACAAGCATCCTCAGACCGGTTTCGAGCTAACAGCCCTCATCAGCCAGGCTAGCTTGAATCCAGTGGCAAAGTGAGCAAGGGACCCACGTCTGGGCATACCCTGCCAACCTAGGGCGAACAAAGCAAACACAAGGAGATGATGGATGGAGCGCTGAAACTTTTCAGACACTCACCCCCAGTCACAGATCTGGGTTGAATCCATCACAGTTCTTTAGCTCACTTCACCACCCCAGTTCAGACACAGCTATATGCAAATCAGTCTTGACCCTGTGCCTCATGGGAACAGTCCAGCCGGAACTGCCAAGCCATGTCTTCCCTGGACCGGAAACAATCATCCTGAGACCGGTTTCGGGCTAACAGCCCTCATCAGCCAGGTTAGCTTGAATCCAGTGGCAAAGTGAGCAAGGGACCCACGTCTGGGCATACCCTGCCAACTTAGGGCGAACAAAGCAAACACAAGGAGATGATGGACGGAGCGCTGAAACTTTTCAGACACTCACCCCCAGTCACACATCTGGGTTGAATCCATCATCGTTCTTTAGCTCACTTCGCCACCCCAGTTCAGACACAGCTATATGCAAATCAATCTTGACCCTGTGCCTCATGGGAACAGTCCAGCCCGAACTGCCAAGCCATGTCTTCCCTGGACCGGAAACAAGCATCCTGGGACCGGTTTCGGGCTAACAGCCCTCATCAGCCAGGCTAGCTTGAATCTAGTGGCAAAGTGAGCAAGGAACCCACTTCTGGGCATACCCTGCCAACTTAGGGCGAACAAAGCAAACACAAGGAGATGATGGACGGAGCGCTGAAACTTTTCAGACACTCACCCCCAGTCATAGATCTGGGTTGAATCCATCATCGTTCTTTCGCTCACTTCGCCACCCCAGTTCAGACTCAGCTATATGCAAATCAGTCTTGACCCCCTGTGCCTCATGGGATCAGTCCAGCCCGAACTGCCAAGCTTAGTCTTCCCTGGACGGAAACAAGCATCCTGGGACCAGTTTTGGGCTAACAGCTCTCATCAGCCAGGCTAGCTTGAATCCAGTGGCAAAGTGAGCAAGGGACCCACGTCTGGGCATAGCCTGCCAACTTAGGGCGAACAAAGCAAACACAAGGAGATGATGGACGGAGCGCTGAAACTATTCAGACACTCACCCCCAGTCACAGATCTGGGTCGAATCCATCATTGTTCTTTAGCTCAATGAACAGCAATACTATGGCTAGTAGTGGCTTGCTTCCGGCTGTCAAAATAGGGCCAGGCTAGGAAAAGTGGCCAAGTAAGTCACATTACTGAAGGTTGCGAAGAGGGGTGAGGTAGTTCATCTTACTGGGGCAGTGATAATTCTCTACAAGCTGCTAATTCTTCATTGTTGCATTTTAGTAAGAATGTTTAACAACTAGTCTACTCAACGGAAATCATTCTTGAGGTGCCAGGATCATTTCCTGAGGCAAGGTGTCTAGCTTGCAAATTCTAGGATAAAAGTCTGACTATGGGTAGGGGTCCATGTTGGCTGGGCTCGGATTTCATGTGAGTGGTACCTTTTGGATGATCAGGTACCAGGGAGCAATCTAGTGGCACACCGCCGAGGATGGGCATGGATGGACTCTATCTTGCATTGAATAGGGGAAGACCGACAAAATGTCATTAATCATGTCTCAGGGTGGATCTCTAGGGGTGCATGAGGGGCTATAAAGGACGTCCCTCTTGTCCAAACTCCTTGTACCATCACTTTGAAGGGCTCTTTATCTTGTCCATACTCTCTACGATGATTAGTAAGGGTCTGGTACCTTGTACACACTATCTGTACCATCAAATAGTAGGGCTCTTTACATTTTAGCATGTCACCTAAGCGAGCGCGCTCAGCAGCGAAACATCTGACCAGGGCAACTCAAGAGGACCAAGATAGGCCGGACCCTATGGCACAGATGCAGTTCTTTGAACTATGGGCAGCAGCCCAATGGAATGGAATGGACTGGGCCCTAAGGAGAGTCGAAGATGGTCCAGGTCTGGGAGCAACCAAAGGGCCCAACAGCTCCAAGAAGCCTCCAAAGAGGGCAAGGTGGGCACCAGCTAGGTTAAGAGAGGCCTCTTCAGACTCGAGATAGTCCATGTTAACATCAATATCCCCAAGTGTAGCAGTAACAAGTGCAAGGGGTGAGTTGCCAGCATCCAGTCTAGGAGGGAGATGCAATCTGGTTACACAAGCCTCACTTTCCAACACCAACTTGGGGGTAGTAGGACAGCAAACAATTGTTATTTCTCCCACCAAACATTACAAGGCAACCGAGGGGAGGGTGGAGCAACCATCTCAATCACTAGACCCTGGGGTCAGGTTGCACCGCCGCTGGTGGTGCAGGATCAGTGGGTAACAAACCAGCTGGCAGTGACCCAACTGGTACTGGCCCTGCTAGCGGGTTCCCTCAGGCCTCATTAGCTTGCGCTTGGAAGTACAAGTCCTGCTGATATGGTGAAGGGCAGTGTCAACAGAGCAGCTATGGTTTGGAGGGACTGAAGCATCAGTGTAATAGCTCAGCTAAGCACACCCAGTGTTACAGAGGGCAGTTGTCTGGGTAATGGCCAAAGTGTTCATGGATGGGTCATAGTTCCAGAGACTCCTTCCACCAGCATAGTGCCAGCGCCAACGTGCACTACACACATTCTGGCATATGGGCAGGCAAGGGGCATAACTGTTCCTCAATATGCCCAGATTTCCCATTTGCCAACAGTAGTTTTCAGAAGTGCTAATCCAACAGTCTCCCACCAGGGTGAATAGCCTGGCATGTACCAGCTGAAATGAAAGTAAGAATATGTAAAGAATAGTTTTGTCATGTCTTTGGCCTTATCAATGCAGGGATACTGCCGCAGAAGGGGAGGCAAGGAAGGGTTAGAGATTTTCGTCCCAAGAAAATGTGGGTTTCACTGAAGAATTGGGTGACAGGTTTCGCCATTTATGCAGCGATCCTTACAGAAAAGTTTCCCTCCTTGTCTCCACAAATCATGGGTTATATTTCCCTCATTCATAGTGCAGCACCAGATTTCCCTGGGACAGCTTGCTTGGATGCAGTATGACATGAAGTTTAGTCAGAAGAAGGCTTTCTGCCCAGCAATTGCATGGGATCAGAGGGAAATTAATCTGTGGCATGCAGAATTCAAAGTAGCACACAATTCAGCTAAGGTGAACCATTCCTTTTGGGCCAGTAGACAAGGGGGTGAAAAGAAAAACGCATGTTGGCAATTCAACCGGAAAGAATGTGCAAAAGGGGCTGCTTGTAAATTGAAGCACATCTGCTCCTTCTGTGGTGGACAAAGGCATTCGAAGCTAAATGCTTCAAGAAATTCAGGAAGCGCAGGGACCAGGCAGCTAAACCTCATTAGTTTAACTCAAGAAACACAGAAAGCCTTTCTTCTCAAGCATCGTCACACCCTGAACAGCCAGAAAAATACTTCAGGAGACAGGCCTCTCCTTGGAAATAATGTCCAAAACCAGATTTTGGTGCAGCCTTCATTAACCAAAGCAGTATCCCAAATCTGTTTGCATGTCCAGGCTCGTCTGCTGGAAAGATATAACAAGATGCATGAGGCTAGTACCCTTTACTATGGTTTCAGAGATTTATTTTGCATACCAGCCAATGTAATTCACAACCCTATCCCCCCTAAAAATTGAATGTCTGTCGTAGCGCAGCCTGATATTGCCAAGAAAAAGATTTTGAAAGAGGTGCAGGTAGGTAGGGTGGCTGGTCCTTTCCAACCCACCTTTAGAGAATCTAGTCTGCTCCCCACTGGGATTGATACCTAAGAAAGAGTTTGGCAAATCCAGACTCATTCACAACCTTTCCTCTTCCTCAGGACATTCAGTCAATAATGGGCTAGATGCCAGCATGTGTGTAGTCCAATACACGTCATTTGATGAGGTCTTTAACAAGCTGAAAGCTCTGGGTAGAGAGGCCCCTATAGCCACATCTGACATCCAGTCAGCGCTCAGTCTTTTGCCAGTGCATTCACAAGATTTTCACCTCTTATGTTTCACATTTGAGGGCAAGTTCTATGTCGACAAATGCATGCCAATCGGCTGTGCAGTCGCGTGTGAACATTTCAAGACTTTTAGTCATTTTCTGGAACGGCCAGTTCATTGTTCATTACCTGGATGACTTCCTCTTCATGGGTCCACTAGGGCCCCAGGCTTGCAAACGCACCCTGCAAGTTCCAAAAACTAGGTAAAGTAGCGGGGGTCCCACTAGCCGCAAAGAAAACAAAGGGCCTCAGGACTAGGCTGACATTTCTGTGCATTAGGATTGCTTCAGAGTAGGGAGTATGCAGGCTCCCACCGACTAAAGTTGGGGAATTTCAGACAAACTTATTGGATTGCCTCAGTTCTACCAAGGTGACCTTCCATCAGTTACAGAGGTTGGTGGGGCAGCTTAACTTTGCACTCCGGGTCATCCTCATGGGGCAGGTCCTTTCCAGGAACACTGCCAGGGACATGCCTCACTCGAAAGCCAAGCATCGCCACACCTATCTCTCAAGAGGGATTTGAGAGGATCTGCATATCTTGGTGGAGTTCTTGAAATATTTTAACGGCTCATTGATTTGGCCACAGCCGGCATTGAGTAATGCTGAACAAAACCTGAACACCGATGCAGCAGAGAGCGTGGGCTTTGGAGCAATCCTGGGGAACAAGTTGTGTGCACAACACTGGCCAGAGGATTGGTTTGAGAGAGTCTTGACCAAGAACATGGCATTCCTTGAGCTCTTTCTCATTATTGTGGCATTACATATTTGGAGGTCTCAGCTATCTAGCAGTAGAATCCTTTCTTAGTCAGACAACAAGTCAGTCGTCTCTGCCCTAAATAACCAAAGAGTTTGGTGCCCTCACGCCGTACGCCTTCTCAAATCTCTGATTCAGGTCTGCTCACAAAGAATGTGCACTTCAGGGCGAGACATGTTGCAAGAGCTAAGAACACAGTAGCTGATGCCCTGTCTTATTTTAAGTTGCCAGAATTCAATGACCAGAAGCAGACAAGGAGATGTCACCTTTTCCTGCGCGCCTATTGAAGCTTGGTGTCTCTTTGTCCCAGACCTGATAACAGCAGCGCTGGCACATGGAACAAAGCAAGCATATAAAGTTGCATGGTGGACATATTTGGCCTCTATGCCAGAGTGTAGGAAGGAGGGTCTCTTTCAAACAGCCAGCATATTCTCTTTTTTGGGTGTTTAGCAGGAGGTGGGAAAGTCAGTGGCAGCAGTGAGGTTTCAGCTGTCAGCAATTTCCTTCATTGGTGGTCTATAGGGAGTGGCAGACCCCACTAAGGACTTTAGTGTAAAAAAAGGCCCTTAAGGGGTGGGAGCAGCTAGTGCTACCCAAAGAAAATGATAAAGAAGGCCAAGAAGAGAGCCAGAAACAATAACCGTGAAGCACTACTTGAAAACACCAACAAAGAGAAACCAGACCGGATAGTGTGCGTTACAACATATACACCAGTTTCAAACATCATACAAAAAATCATCAAGAAGAACTGGCATATTCTGGATGGGGCGGAAAAGCATTGGGAACCCCCACTCTTTGCATTTAAGAGAAGCAAACATTTACGGGACAAACTGGTACATGCCAAGGATCCGCCAAGAACAAGAGAAGACCAGGTCACCCTGTGGAACACTCAAAGACCCACGGGACACTATGCATGTGGAGGGTGTGTTGCATGTCCACTAACTGTGACCACAAAGGAAGTAGACATCGGAACCACAAACCCCTGGAAATTAAACAACTTTAGCAACTTCAATACCGAAAATGTGGTATACCTCCTTACGTGTCCTTGTGGTCTAATGTATGTGGGCATGACCACCAGGAAGATTAAAATCCACATCAACGAACACCGCAGTACCATACGATGTAGAAAAACAAACACCAAACTAACCAGACACTTTTTGGAACATAATCACAAAGATGGCGACCTTAAGTGGGTAGTGCTGGAAGTTATGAAGAAACACAAGGCGGATCTGACCAGACCTCTTCACATTAGAGAGCAGAGGTGGGTATACCGTCTCCGGACATGGGAGAAGGGACTGAATGATGCAATCCCTTGGTTACAACTTACATAAACAAGCCGCTACTAATTAGAACACTGATATCTCCTTTATTGTAGTAGATCAAAACACCTATTACATTAACGATAAATGCTCTACCCAAACATCTCTCATACACATACAGGCTCTTCACCTCTGACATACGTCACGATGGACAGACACTATTACATGAGAATATATGAACCCTGGGCATGCGGTGTTTTAATGATGAAAAATGACACACTAATGATTTTACTACACTGCACCTAGAAATTACAAAGGTGCAAAATATCTAGATAGTTACATATAATTTGTACACTGTATAAATGCTGAAAATCAGGGAATCCTTTCCTTAATTTTTTCTTAATTAATTTTTAGGCACGTTTTAGCAATCGGGTTTATAAGACCAGGTTTGACGGTCCGGCAACACTGGACATTAGTAAGGAGGCACTACGCACATGCGCGCATAGCAGTGTTTTACTGCATTTAATTAGTGCGCATACGCAGCCCCTTCAACACTTCACCCTCACTTTCAACCTCAGACGGGACTACGCCCGCATGCGCGCAGAGTAGAATTATTGAAGCAGACAACGTTTGCGCATGCGCCGCCCCAGTACACTTCGTCTTTGACGGAGTTTCAGATGGGACTATACCCACGAGTCCGGCACCAAACGCAGTTACCAGGCAACCACGGTGCGGACAACTGATGTCCTTTTAAGGGCATACACATCCATCAGTATACCTCAGGCAGGTCAGGCACCTTTCTATTGAAACCGGCTTGTGACACCGGATCTTGCCGACACCACGTTCAATTATAGCTAATTAGACCATCATTTGTCGCGGACGACATAACGCGAACACTATAAATAGCCTACGCTCGCCCTCCTCATTTACCAGCAGAGGAGGTGAGAGCACACACGTAGAGCACAACAGTGGAGGACGAACCACGGAACAGTAAGAGTTTGAATGGGTGTATGAATGGATGTGCTTATGTGGATGTTGGCTGATAGATCGCCACGCCTAGGGAATCGTCTTTGAGCCAATTTGTTCTCATCTACAAACCGTTTCTCCTTTTTCTCCTTTTTTCCTCTTTCTCCTTATTACATAGCGTTTGACCAAAGGGGACTTCCGCCCTCACCCTCCTATGGGGCAATTTGATCCCATACATAGGGTAAGCAATGTGGCTACCCTTTTCCACAAAATATTAAGTGCACAGATGACTGACACGTTTGTTGCACTTTTAGCCACTCACTATACCTGAATGTGTATGTGGCTGATTTGAAGATTTGACCATGGTGCTATTTTGTATTTCACATTTGTGTTCCTTGTTTGTTTTTTTGTTGTTGATTTTTTTTCCTTTCAGGCTTGAATCCTTTAGCCGTATATTAGTGGAGAGTGATCTAGATCACCCCACTTAGTGGAATCCTCTCACCACAGTCTGGTAAGAGTGGAGCCCATTCTCTCTTATTGTTTAGGTCCTGATGAATGCCATGGACCCTTCTGGGCCACTGGGCAGAAACATGTTGACCATATTTACCACGGTGGGGGGACAATAGAATCCCCAACACACTGATCACTCATTTTAATCACCATATAGATGCCAGTTATATTAAAATTTATTTGACATCTATAATGGCCTTTTAAAACTCATCTTTTTTTGTAAGGGCCCCCACTTAGTTTAGAAGTGCATCCCTGTCGTCAGGTGTATGCCCGCCCTCTATCAAACCAAGTTTTTAGAGGGTGAGGACTGGTCAATGATGAAGCATGACACCAGGTGGTGTGTGAGACCAGTCCTTCACTTTTTGTGAGATGCCTGCACTCACAAACTAACACTTTAGCACCTAGGTCACCTGACTAGGAGCGACTCTTTCTGTGATAAGCAGCTAGTGCCTGCCAGTCAGGACAGCAGGAGAAAAATTGATTTAGCTACACTATACCCGCTTTTAGGTGTCTTACCCAAGGTATGTCCTTTGAGGTCATGCTTTTCAGCTTGGCTTATTCCCTGGCCTTCTTCGGAGCATTCTGAATTTCATAATTAGTAGTTAGGTCACAGGCTGACACACTCCATTAGGCTAGAGGACGTGGTACTTGGTCTGCATTCAGTCAGGAGATCCAAAACTAATGCCGGGGGTAAGGGCATATGGGTACAGCTAGGTGAGGAACTACTCTGCCATGGCTGTTCGGTTTCTCTGGCCAGAGATTACCTGTGAGTCAGACCACCAGAGGGTCACCTCAGTTTCATGGTGCATGCAAATGGGGCCCCCATAGATCTTGAAAAGTTAACACGGATCTGCCAGAAGGCCCTGTGAGTGTTTGGGGTATCCACAGAAGGATTTTATTCACACTCTTTTTGTATTGGTGCAGCTATGACTGCGGCAAGAATGGGAATGTCACCAGAGGGAATTAGGGCTATTGGAAGATGGAAATCCAGCTGCTTTTAATGCTACGTCCAACTTCATTTGGCAGAGGGTGAGTGGGAAGAGCCTTTCCCTTCCCCCTCCCCATCCCCTCACCACTACTTTGGAGGGCGGTGAGTTGCAGCCTCTGTGTGTTTCGTTACAGGGAAAACCATCAAGGTGTGTTAGTTCGGGGATTCAGTAGTCAACAGTGCAGCAGAGACATTCCATGACACCGTCTGGGAGAGCACCATTAGTTGGGTGTGGCCAGCATTAAGTTAGAACACTGTTGAGTGAGGCTCTTGAGATTGGCTGACTTCCCAAGCTGGACATTCTACTTGTTCATGCCGGGGGAATGACATGATCCCAATGGGGAGGCGAGAAGTCCGTGAAGGGCTCATATCGATGTTTGCTAAACTGTGCCATTTGCTCCTGGGTGCCCTGTTATTGTCATCTGAGGTCATCCATTGGGGTGATGGCCTAGCGATGTCAACCCTGAGAGCATTAACAAGTCAGTGAAAAAGCTAAACCATTCGGTGAAGGCTATTCTGAGGATGGCATATATAGACACAATCAGGCACGGGCTATTACACCAGGGTAATTTTGAATACTTTGAAGAAGAAGAAGGCATTCACCTGTCAGAGGCTGGGCTTGAGGCCTTCCTCCAAACAAGCTTTGGGGCAGTTGATGAAAAAAGGTAAATCTTAGTGGGGGAGAGCAGATTCGCTTGTGACCTCTCGGCCCTGTTGCCAATTGTAGCCGAATAACGGCACTGATCCTTAAGGGCACTAAGTTGCCCAGTTGGTCGCCTCCTTCTGGAAAAGCCTTACATTGGTGAGGCTGATTGGAAGCTGGGGCAGACTTGCTGGTGGCCCTACACCTTGGGTACCCCAGAGATTATGTGGGGCATGACCAAGAGTCACAGGATACCCTGGCAGGGACCGATGTGCTATATGGTCTCTGAAGCTGTCAGAAATGATTGATGTGTCACTTTATCTCACCTTATCTTTCTGTACTATGCTACCCCCAAATGGGTATGGAAATAGGATATGTGCAATTCCATGTTCAGGTTTGCTGTGTATTTTGCAATATTTTCTATTGTATAATGTTATTGCTTGCAGTGGTTGCTATACCACCATGTTTTATGTGAAGTAAATTTGCTACGTCCTAACCTAAGAAGTTGAGCCTGTTGCCTTTGTTAGGGAAGAGTGGACTGCGTAGTTTGTAAGAGTGATTGACCCCATCACCATTGCACGAGTGAGGGCACTATGGCTTAGAGCCCATCGCCAATTGCAGGTGGGCGTCATTAGTCGTTCCACCACGGAGGAGTGGGGGACGGAAGAAGTGGGTTATGACCAGAAGTGGTTAGGGGGTATGTGATTGAGGGGATGAGGAAGAGTAGGACCTTTTAAAAGTGGACTAGCACCTGGTGGCTCCCTCTTTGTCCCCTGATGTGCTGTGGAAGTCACTGACTGAAATTTTGCCACCCACCCACCCCAACATGTCTACATTAGAGCACATTGTACCTGACTAACGGCACTGATTCTTGAGGGCACTAAGTGGCCCAGTTGGCCACCTCCTTCAGGAGAAGCCTTTAATGGGTGAGGCTGGTTGGAAGGGGGCACTGACATGCTGGAGGCCCTACACTTCTAGCCCTACCTCCAGTACCCAGGAGATTATGTGGGGTGTGACCAAGAGCCATGCGATGCCATGGCAGGGATCAATATGCTATGCGGTCTCTGGAGCGGTCAGATATGTTTGAAGTGTCACTTTATCTCACCTGGTCTTTCTGTACTATGCTGCCCCCAAATGGGGATGTAAATAGACTATGAGCAATTTGATTCAGGTTTGCTGTGTATTTTGTATATTTTCTATTGTGTATTGTTATTGGTTGCAGTAGTTGTTATGCCACCTTGTTTCATGTGAAGTAAATTTGCTACATCCTAACCCAAGAAGTTGAGTCTGTTGCCTTTGTGGGGGAAGAGAGAACTTCACAGTTTGTAAGGGTGGTTGACCCCATCATCATTGCACAAGTGAGCGCGTTATTAGTTTTATGCTTTCTTTGTACCTTTATTTTCCATCTTAAATATTTGGCTTAAGGGTTTGCGATGTTTATCAGTTGTAAAAACCTTTTTTCAAAATCTATAGAATTTTAAAATTCACTTAACACAAATGTCTAAACCTGGAGAATACCTATTTCTGGACTGTAGGAAGGTAGGATCTTTCTGCATAGTTACCCCCACTTTTTGCCTAGTGCTGTGCTGGTTTTTGAAAATTCTGACTGGGGTCCTGCTAATCAGGACCCCAGTCTATCTGCTTTCTCCCTAAACTGTTATGTAATTAGGTACACTCCAGATTGGATACTGGGGTACCCTTGTCAGTCCCTAGTATATGGTACCCATGTACCCAGGGCATAGGTACCCCAGAGGCCTCCCATGGGCTGAAGCATGTATTATGCCTCCCATGAGAGGCCATGCAAAATGGAACCTACAGGCCTGCCATTGCAGCCTGTGTAAGTTGGTGCATGCACCACTTACTTAAGATATAGGTTTACTATATCTAAGGGTCACTACACTTAAAACCTATAAGTCACCCCTATAGCAGGCATTGACAATCCTAAAGGCAGGGTGCTTGGTTCTAAGTGAGAGGGTGCCACTGCATGAGCAGGACACCCCTTCAGCCTACCGAGTCCATTCTCCTGAGTTGTTAGTACTGCAGCCATTTACGACATATAGAGTGGCATTATGCGACCGCATGATAACCAACTCTAAAACGGCTGAAAGTAACCCTATCGTGTTTGGTGTCAAACATTGTGGAATCATACCCCTACACCAGTAACTGGTTTGGGATGTATGATTCCACCCCTCAGAAACAAGCTTTGTGAGGTCCCTGGTGTTCCCGGTACCAGTCTTCTAGTGCCGGGCAGCCCAAAATGGATGCTGCCGAACAGAGACACATTTCTGCCCTCCTGCTGCTGAGCCAAGCTTGAGCAGGGGAAGGAAGAACAATAGGCATCCTGTCACAGGGAGGTGTGACCACCTCCCAGACAGGATTTAGTGTATTAGGCCTGGGTGGGTGTGCTTGCCACCGATCAAAAGTCTGCATGAGGGGCACATTTGGTGTCCGTGTGCATAGTCCAGTTCAAACCAGTCCTGGGAGCTGTTGGCTCCTGCTCTGGCACGAAACTGGACAAAGGACATGGGAGTAACCTCCCCACTGTCCAGACCCTCCCCTGGGAGGGTCCCTTGAATCTTTCCAACCCTCTCCTGTGGGTACAAAAGGGCTTACCTGGCTGTAGGAAACTAGATTCAATGTGGACAAGATTCTGAACCAGAAACCACTGAACTTCGACCGTCTGGACACTCTGGACTTTGCTGGACTTCGTTTGGGCCCGACTTCATCTCCCTCTCAGTCTGAACCATCGTCTGTGACCCTGCACCATACAAGCTCCGTGCACAACCTATGGAGCATCAAGGACAACTGAAGATATCTCCCTTGGAGTGAAGGAGTCACTCCCCTGCAACCGCAGGCACCACATCACGATTGGCCGGTCTGCTGCTCCTGAGCTCCCTTGGACTCCGAAGGCTCCAGCAACACAGGAGGTAGGTTTCCAAGTTTGTAGAGGTTTGAGCTGCTATCTCACCAATATTGAGATCAGAATCCCTCAAGGAGGCTGCAATACCCGTACCCCTGTGCACCACATCCATTTGCAAGTGCATATGCTTGTTGGCAATTCCCGAGCAAGTGCATTGGGCTCTGAGTAGCCCCATCCTATGGCACTATTTACTTCAAAGAACTCCAGCCACCTTGCACCGAGTGCTCCGTAGGCTGTTGCTTTGTGAAACTGCTTGAGGTCCCCTGCGACTCCTGTGCCTCCGGCCTGTGAGTCCCCTTGTGGGTCAACTTTGCTTTCTTTGGGCTCCTCTGGTTGCTCTAGGCCTGCCCTGACTTCCCTGTGTTTGGTGAGTCTCCTGGACCTTGCTGGTCTGAACCGTAACATTCTTTGACCCTCTGCATGGGTTGCCGTTGCCAAGGCTTGTTGGTGGTCTAGCCGGACACCGACCCCTCAGTACTCGACATCCTTTGTGGGACAGCTCGTATCTGGCTCCTGGTTGTCCTCGTCATCTCCTGGTCCCAGTGGCAGCAGAGTCAAGAACTCCCTCAACGCACCTGAAGCACCCAATATCGGTGGGCATTCGTCTACCGAGCCCCTGATCACTCCTGAGTGACCCAGACAATGTCCCCTCTGCTTTCAGGTACTCTTCAACAAGAATCCACCTTTGGATTCCAACTGACACTTTTCTTCTTTCCAGCAGTTGCACTTTCTTGAAGTCCTCCATTGAGATCGACAGTGGTTTCCGATGCCAATTCAGCCCTATGCACCCGGCTTCCCTGGTATAGGTAACTCTGGTACTACGGTATCCATGGGTGGGGTGGCTCTCCAACCTCCTAAGTTCCACGGGGTTTCTTCGAAGTCCACTGGGAAGGGTCTCTAAACTTTAAAACTTCAACTGCGACTCTCCCATAGAATTGTACAGAGCATGCGGTCGTGTTCCCACACTGCACCCGTCCTCCATGGGGTCTCTACTTACTCACCTTGGGTGGTTCCTTGGGGTCCCAGCGATTCTACATCCTCTAGACACTGTCTTGACTCGAGTCGTGGTTCTTATACCACTATTTTAGTATGTGGTTTGGTCTCCCCCTGGAGTCAACTGTGTATTAGTGCTAGTTAATATTGTTTCTGTGCTACAGTATTGTGTGCTTTGTGAGTATCTTCGTGCAGAAGACACTGTGTCGTACTTAAAGAGTATTACATCAATAAATACATATTTTTATAACTACTGTGTGGTCTCCTTTCATTTAACCAATACTATAAGGTTGCATTCTGGTAAAACAAGCTGCTTAACATTCCTTCAAGACTAAGCCTGAAGGCTGCTCTCCACAGCTACCACTTGGATAGCTTTCTAAGGTTATCTTTGACCTCTTAAATCACCATAAGGGTTGTTTGGACTGGTACAGGGTGCCCACTTTAATTAGTGGACAGCATATACCAGGCCAACTTCTCACATGGACCAAAAACATTATCAATCTTACAGAACACTCTAAACACTATTTTCCTGATTGGTCTCGATCTGTGCAATTTTTAAAGAACTGATGAAGCCCTGGCATGAACCCCTAGCACCGCATTTCCCAGCTCTGGACTCACAACCCATAACTAGTCTCCTGATCGATTTTCGGCCCACATAAAAAAAAGCCTTGTGACATTTCATTGAGTGAATATAAAGAAACAAAACAGTAGCACAGTTGCTAGTTTGAAAGAAAGTAAAGACCAAAAAGTATTTGAGGGAGGATCTAAGGACAAGACCTGCTCACCCGTTAAAATATGTAAAAAGAGTGATGAGTATTTTCCTTCTGTCTTCCAATCACTTAAAGATAAAATGCATTAGAGCTGCAAGAAAACCAGAAAAATATAGGTATCAATCCTGCTTCCCAACTGCCCGTCACAGCAAAGACCATTAGACACTGTGTGTATTTAATCCTCCAATTAGAGTCTTAGAAATTAAACAAGCCTTAGAAGGAGGGGCATGAGACATTTCTATCCAGCAGGTACTTACTGGACCACCAGCAAGGTCATGATACATGTTACAATTGAAAAACAAGCACTTCAAAGTATCAGCAGCATTAGTGCCAGATGAGTCCAAAGTATATACACTGCCATGACTAATTCTGAGTCGCAGGACGTGGCTTTCAACCGAAGTGGATGTGTTACCCCTACTGAACATACATCAATATCTGTGTCAAACCCATTGACAACAGCTAATGTTGCCGCAGGAAGCTAAACGGAAAGAGGGGTGATTTTGTGTTCTTGTGTTGCAAATTCAATCACTGACCTTCTATGACAGTACCTGCACTCTACCTTTAAAAGAGCTTCTGAAATATTTCTGGGATTCTACTGCTCTGCCGTCAGGGTCGTACTAGTCTATAGGGCAATCTGGCAATGCCCGAAAGGTTGGTCTGACAGGTCAATGTATGGGCTGTTTTTCTGGTGATTTGTGGACTTGTTTTGTGGTCTAATGGGCAGGTTTTTACTGTTTATTTCACTGATATTACCACAAACATTGCCTGCAGCAAGCACAAGTGCATGCAGTTTCCCATACCTTGCAAAACACCCATTTACCTTGCATTTACAAGTTCAAAAGTACCCTGATTTCAAAATGTGGGCCAGTTTTTTTAGCTATCTGAGTCACTAAGACGGGCCACTTTTAATTTGGTGCCCGGTCCTATTTTCTGTCCCAGGCCGACCTCGTCCACCATGTGCTGGTTGCTGCAAAACAGCGGACTGCATATGCATGGCTCTGCGAGTTCAGGAGAAGACACACCACACTTGTGGTCAGTGGTCTGATTGGCAGATTAACATCCCCTGGCACAAAACAACTACCAGTACCAAAATCAAGCATGTACCCACTCAGTAGCAGCGTTGGGTGTATAAAACAAGGACGTTTTGATTTTCAAACGAGTGAAGAACAAGGAACATGGCGATTTCTGATTTTTTTTTTATGTGTAGAACACTTCTTTATGATTGAGCGATTATATTGCCAATAATGGCAACACAGTCTAAAGTTGTTTGCATCAATGACATATTTCCGCTTATTACCATACAATATTGGCTGTGGTAATTGTTTCTTGAGAGTTGGAGTTTAGCAAGTGATAAACTGGAAGACAAAGGGCATAACCAGTTTTATAAACAGGGGCTTACCTGGCACAATTTAAATAACACACCTATTCTCAAATGACCTTCAAATCAGTTTCCTCTGCAGCCTTTTCAACACTATTGTTCAATTTAAAACACAGAGGGGCATATTCTCAAGGAACTATCGCCGAGTTAACGGCACTTTATCTCAGCCAAAGTCGCGATAAAATCATCGCCCATTCACAAGCTGGTGCTAACAGCCGATAACACCAGTTTACCTGCGATAGCAGCCGCAAAAAACATCGCCAAAGATGACCCCGGCAACTATCGCTAATGAGATGCAGAGTAGGTGTTCCCGAGCAAAACTCCGCGACAACACCACACCTCAACATTCCCAAACGACCAGCCACATCGGCGATAAGATCTCAAAACATGCGATAAGGCACGTTAGCAGCATGAATCTAACACCTGCTCTGACCTGGTGCAAAGTCGGACGACAACCTACACCATCAAAGGGAGCCCAGCCCAGAGCCACACATGAAGAACAACAGATGCCATGGAGCCACTGACCATGCATCCCGGAGCCCGAAGAGGGCAACAACACCCACCGCCGCCACCCCCAGGACCCCCCCCCCGGGGCCCCACTCTGAGCACCCCCCACCCACCCCCGGACAAAGATATGTCACATCAACGTTACAAAATCATAAACAAAACAATGTGCCTGATGTCACACAATTACAAAACCTAACATACATGTGTTGTCAGAAAAATGAGAATCATACATTCATCTCAGAATTTGCAAATAATTTGTTTCATTCAGAATAAACACAAAACAACTATTTTGAAGAGTCATGGCGGGTCCTCTCAGGACAATCTGCAAGTCACAGCCTGCAAAAAACAATTCCAGATAAGAAGGTGTGTCATGCGCTCATCAAAGGACAGAGAGAGCGAGCGAAAGAGAGAGAGAGATAGAGATAGAGAGAGTGAGAGTAAGAGAGAGAGAGGGTGAGGGAGAGAGAGAGAGAAAGAGAGAGAGAAAGAGAGAAAGAGATAGATTGTACAAGGAGCGCAAGGCCAATCGGGCTCTTGGCTCATACATGCCAACTGTCTTGTGTGTATTGCTATTGGTGCACACTAAGTCAAAGGCCTGGCATCAATTGCAACGCGAAGGCCACATCACATTTCAAAAATGCAAGCAGTTGTCAGACTAACATTAGGAATGAAAGCACCTTTGTCTCAATACACAAGGCTGAAGGACATCTGAACCCCCGACCTTGTCTTGAATGCGGCTGGCACTCCCTGCGAGAGATACCATACCAGACCTTGACGACTCCCACACCACGAACTGCACGAACGAAAGACCAACGTGTCCACTCCCCACACACACTTGTCCCTGCTTGAGGTACACCTGCATGGGATGCTCCTGACACATAACTAAAAAACAACCCATACGCCCAAACATTGCACACAAATACGACTCATTGCACTGAGCAGTGGCATATCATCCACATAACTGCCGCCTGTTTGAAGAGTGCCGGTGCTACGAGACCAACAAAGGCAATGGTTGGCAATTCCGGGCACATGCACAACCCCTGTCACGTGGAACTGTACCGTGCACGAATGCTGCATCTGTTGGGATCACTGCCACTGGCAGTGTTGCGCATCAGTTACCGTCTGAGTTTCCGTCTTGCGTACGTCACCTGCGTCCAGCCCTGGTTCCACTGTCGATCATGCACATTCGAGTGGCCCATGGATGTCTGCCTATCCAACACAACGGTAGCTGAACTGGATTGTGACACGTGTGTGCGCCCCCTGTTGGCCCATGAACAGGAGTGTAACCATGATACCCGTGCATGGGATGCCCTGATATTTGGCGTATGCAGGCAGTTGGGCATGGGAGATTGCACAACTCCTCGTGTGCAGTGACCACATCGAGGCGCTCCCCTATTGGGCTGTGTTGCGGATTGGTGAAACGGCGTGGACGGAGCACAGCTGCCCGGAACAGGTAATGGATTGGCTCGCCCTCGTGTCCCTTGACCTCGACAACGATGTACTCCTGGAACAGATTGCCCATGAAGCAGCGCTCGCCTTCATGGACGAGTAACTACGTTCCTGCAGCCACAACTGATTGTCACCCACAGCACAGGTCCCCACACCTTGTAGCATCTTGGAGGAATGGTCACATATCCCACCACAACAGTGGACATGTCTGCCTTCGCCTGGACTCAGAATGCATGTGCGTGGACCTACGTGTGTGTACACACACCTGTGCAAGGTGATGCAGTCCCATGGGCGGAGCTGCCCAGCATCGTTTGGCAATGTTAAAAAATCGGAGAAACTGCTGGGGGGAGAGTACACACATGGCAATGAAGTATGACATGTGACCTTGTAGGATCCTCTTACCTGCTCACTGTCAGCAGAGCACACAGTCAGCGCAGTCCGGTGCTACAGCACTATGCAGATCCCATGGGCTGTGAGTCGTGTCCCCTGACACGGGCCAATGAACAGACGCCAAACATCACATGACTCGTCCAGCAAGGCAAGGTGGGCTGAGACCGTTGACATCCGTAATGATTTGTGTTCACTTTTGCCACCCCATTACTTGCACCTCGACATGTTCCTAACCTGCCTGTACGTGTCTTAAACATTGGTCTGCATGTTGTGGCCCTTGCCCTGCCCGTACTGACACGCACATGCCAATAAAGTCTACGCAACTTGACTAGTGTACAACTGTGATGCGTGTTGATCATAATGACAAATCGTGTGCCTACATGTGCATTGTCCGTACACAGGGAGGGATTGACTGACGCTTGTGAATTGGGGGTGAGTCCCTATTGACAGCTCCACCTCTGTGAGCCAGACATTGTGGTTGGGATAGTTGCTGACAGACCTGTGCTCTTACGTGTCTCCAGCAATGTGAGTATGGTGTCCAACCTCTTGCCATGTAGATCAAGGTTATCCATCAGAACAGACTGTGTCCACACAGATGTGTGTGAGTAGGTATGTGAAGAGACGTTCTGTTGTCACATGTGATGGGGGACACCACTTCCGGACTGCTACCGAATTTGACATTTCTACACACAGCCCTATTTAATACATGGACGTGGGGCTATGTTGGGGGGTAACAAGATTTTTGTTCATGTGCAATGAGGCCACAGCTAGTTCACACCTTCACAGTCATCTAATTGGCCATGTGGGTCAGGGTCAAACATGCGCATTGATGACATTTACCAGGGTGGACCTTTTAGTGCAATCAATGTCCCTACATCCATCCAAACTCTTATACATGAGTGAACATAGACATGACACATCTGTGTGATTTGGAATGTTTTATTCACATTCTGGGGAGTGTCGGAGCTGGAGCAGTACATGGCCATTTCAAGCCCACATAACATGGTTGCCCAGTGGTGGGCCAACCAGAGTCCTTGGGGGAATGCAAAGTTAATCTGAAGAGGAATAGTTCAGTCCGCAGCCGTATTGTTGTATCCTTGGTACCAGAGCAGATATGGCAGTCCATGTCGGGGTCCAGGTGAATGTCGCAGAGTGTTTCGGGGGACAGTGGGAGGTGTTGTTCCAGGGCATGATGCAGAGAGCAGAACCAGGCAGGGACAGGCCATATGGCGGGGACGGATGCTACTATCTCCTTCCTCACACAGTCATTACCCTCCACATCTTACTCCTCTGAGACGTCTTCTGTGTCCGGTGTGTCAGGTGTGTGTGGTGGGGTTATGGCTGCGTCACTGTGTGCCACTGACACATCAGGGTGCGAAGGTGATAGGGCTGCATCACTGTGTGCCACTGACACATCAGGGGGCGGAGATGTGTGTGTCGAGGTTCCTGCAGCAGTCATCTGGTACAGGCTCAGTGGCAGCAATGGCAAGATGAGGATCCACAGGGCATGGAAGATCCCAGTTACATCTCGCTGGTGTTCAGCCGTGGCAGCCATACTTCCAGCCTGCATCGGCTCCATGGTCTCCATTGTCCTCGGCATCTGTGCCAACTCTGTGCTGCCATTGCTGGAGCCTGTCCGACTAGACAGTTCTTGTATCCGAGTAATGGCCCCAGCGATGTCAGCCAGGGATTGTTGGTGAGCATGGTGCGGACAGTGGGTGTCCGTTAGGGACTGTAGGTGCTCCCTGATGGGACTCAGGCACCCACGTATGGCATCGAGTTTGGCTGCCATGAGGTCGAACCCCACCCGCAGCTGATCAGCCATCTTCTCCTGGCACCCTAACACATGGCGTTGGAATTCCATGTGTTCTTCGTGGGGGTCCTGGGAGACAGCCCTGGTGGTGTGTGCTTCCTGCTGTGTGGTCTGTGCAGGTTGTGGGGTCACCGTGATGCAGCTGGGCTGCCCTGCTCCTGGGGGTGGGGTGCGGAGGCTGTCCACGAGCCGTGGGAGTGTGTCTGGGAAAATATGCAGGGTGTCCTCTTCATCATCACTGAAGAGATGTGTGGTCTGCTCTGCAGGGGGTGTTGATTGTCCCTCTGCAATGTAAAGGGGAGATGCAGGTTAACAGTGTGTTCCATGTATGTTGACGCATTGTAGATGTTTACATTCAGGCTGCATGACAATGTACATTGTGACTGTTTTGGTGAAGCTGGCTATTTGATGGGAGACAGTAGACATTTCGACTACATGACGGATGTGTGGTTGTACTCGTACATTGTCATCTCACAGTGTCATGCAGTGCCAGATGTGATTGGCCAGTTTCTACGCACGAGCGGCACCAGTTGTGTCCTCTGTCCTGTGGTGTAGGGGTTGCACTTTGTGCCACATTGTCGTCAATGTTGATGTACTGTGATTGCTATGTGTGTGTGCTGCATTGTTGGCGAATCGCCCCTGCAGCTCTGCTTTGGCGGACCCTTATCCCTTTGAGTCGGTGTTCCTTTGACTTGTGTGCTTTTCGGGTGCTGGGATGTTTGCGACTTGGGTCATTTGTGCTCCTGGACAAATTTTGTACTCTTGTGCATTGTTTGTCTGCAGATGTCTTTTTGACGTCATGGGTTGTAGGTGCACGTGGATGTGTCAGAGTGTGACCTGCTCCTTTACGGATGTGGTCCACACTCAGCCACCTCAATGTCGTCTCTTGCACCATGTCATGTATTGTGACTTCAGCCATGCTATCTGTCATGCAGTGTCACTTGCATTGTCAGTGTGGCTCACAGAGCCACTGCTTTTCTGGATTCAGCACATGTGCATGGGTAGGTTGTGGCATTGGTGATATGGAGGGGGCCCATTTGTGCACATTGTGGACGGGGGCCTTCTTGGTGTTTCTATGTGTGCTGCAGTGTGCCAAGGGTATCAGGGACATGTTCCACACTCATTGTGGGTGTGCAGTGTGCTGCACATGATTGTGCATGTGTGCCATTGTGCCCATCTCCCCCGTCCCCCAGTCCCTGGTCGTTACTCACCCTGTTGCTGTTGGGTCAGGTCATATTGAGCCGTATCCAGACCCCCAACTCCTTGCACCGTCTCCATACTGATGACTGTGGCCACCATTTCCTCCATCTCATCCAGCTCCTCCTGTGGCGCAAGACTCCCACCTCCAGTCGCCTTTGCTGCCTTCCTGTTGGCAGCGAGTTTCTGTTTGGTTTGGCTGTGCACTTCATACCAGTGCCTCTTGACCTCCTCCATTGACCTCCTCGACACTCCGACTGCATTCACGTTGGTGACAATGGACTGCCATATTTCCGTTTGTGTTGCCAATGACGCAGTGGAGGTGACAAACAGTTGTTGGTAGTGTTATATCACCTCCGTGACGAGGATCCGGTCTTCCTGCGGACTGAACCCCGTCTTCCTCTTCCGCTTCTCCTTGCCCTTCCCCGGAAACAAGGTTCCTGGCTGGTCCTCCGTGGGGCTTGTGGGGTTCGGGTTGTCCTATGCACTTGGTCCGGGTGCATCCATGGTGCTACGCAGTTTGATTTGGTTTTGGTGTGTTTTTTTGGTTGCTTTTATAGTGCATTTTCATGCATGACGTGTGGGATTTGCAGGCCTGTCGCTGGTTGTCGCTGATTTTTGTATCGCGATTTGGGGCATCGCAGCTTTTTTCGCGTTTGTGTTTCGCATTTTTTCGGCGTCGTGTTCATTTTTGGGCGGTCATTTGGCGCGTTGTCCTGCTAATATCGCATGGTGCCGCCGGGTTGGGAATACTACGTTGACACAGTGTTATTTTCCCGCGATGGACTGCGATGTGAAGAGTAGCGTTAAGCAACTTTTGCGGTAGTTATCACACGTTCTTGAGAATATGCCCCATAAAAACATGGCAGAGAGAGTGTGTGTGTGTGTGCATGTGTGTGTGTGTGTGTGTGTGGGTGTGTGTGTGTGTCTGTGTGAACTCTTGGTAGCTATTAGTTGTTTTGAATAATTTTCCTCCTTGTGGACCCTCCTTCTTATTGACTTCTGTTTCTTTGGCCATGGGGATTTTTTGTTAAGACAAGCATACTTTCTGGGTCAAACAAAAATAATATGAAAATACATTATTTTACCAATGTTTCTTGTAACACGTTTGAACTCATTCCCATGCCTTTGAATTGCATTTTCTTCAGTTTATCTGCAACCACTCGTCCTCTGGAGACCATGACTTCCTTAAGCACTGTTCTTCAGTGTACCTTTGTTAAACAATGGAACTTGATAAGCGTTGCAAAAATTATTTGAATGGAAAAGAACCGAGAATTGCATTAAATTTCATGTAAGTAGGTTGAGAATGGAGCCCCAAGTGATTGAATCTTTTTATAGGCAATTCACACCTTGCTCATTAATCATTTTAATTTGATTGCAATAAGATGCTATGTTTGTTTCTCATTTCAGATTTACATATTAAGGAGCTGGTGATGCTGGGAATAAAAAATGGGTGGCTTTAAGCAAACGTAGAATCAGGGAAACATGCAAATAACATTGGGTCGTAAATTTGGAATATTGGAGAACAACATTGCAACTGACGAGGAGAGGAAAGAGGAAGACATTATTTTATTCGACCCCAAACACCGTCTGAAGGCTACGTCTACATTTTAAATTGCTGAGTTCTGAAAGGATCACTGCCTTACAATTTTGATAATTATCACCGCTTCCAAATGTATACAAAGGCACATCTTTGGGGATAGCAATCTGTATTTGAGGGGAACAACAATATGCAGTCTATTGGTACCGCAAGGTTCCTTAGAAGTGCTTCTGTATGGATGCTGAAGTAAGTAACCCCACACCACAAGCGCTAGAGAAGACTGCAGTACACACCCAGGGGCAGATTTACAAGCGCCTTGCGCCACTGTTGCGTCATTTTTAACATGGGAAAAGTGACGCAAAAGTGGCGCAAGGGGCGTGTAAATCTGCCCCCCAGTTGGCAAAGAAAAATATTTGTTCACTAGAGATCCAGCTTGGGTTAATAGGACACTCCTATGAAAACATTACTGATGCACAGGAAGGGCCGTCGCTTCCGTATTTGCAGGAAATGTTCAAACAGGAGGGCTTAATGCACTGCACTCACTATCACGTAGGGCTTGATTGAAAGTCGGGCAGAGTGGTACTCCATGGGGCAGATTTACAAGCCCCTTGCGCCACTTTTGCGTCATTTTTAACATTGGAAAAATGACGGAAAAGTGTTGCGAGGGGCTTGTAAATCTGCCCCCGTGATGGGATAGCGCCCTCCTCGATCACAACTGGCCTGGAGTTCCCACACTTAGGGGCTTATTTACAAGGCTCTTGCACCACTTTTGCGTCATTTTTAACATCGGAAAAGTGACGCAAAAGTGACGCAAGGGGCTTGTAAATCTGCCCCTTAGAATCTGCTGATAGAGGAACACCGGGCACAGGTTCACTGGCTGCAAAAACCCAGCTGGTAAAACGCAGGAGTAGTGGATAAAAGCGCTGCTCTGTCCCCAGTCCACCTCCTCCTGTGATAAATTTGGATCATGAATGGCCATGCCCTGCCTCCCATCAGGCTTCCCTGCCCACTGACATCCTCAAGCATGTCACATACACATGCATTGGCCCCATACCTACTCAAAGAAAATATTAAAGAGGAGCTTTACTTCAGATGGAACAGCGAATAACATGCATAATGTGACCCTAAACCTGGTCTGCATGGTTTTATCCCATTCCAATCGGGTGTTACAGTATGATAGCAGTATTTCCATGTGTGGAATTGCATCCCACTTTGCAACTCAAGCACGTGGTCTAAGTAGGATCCTTGGCACATCAATCACATCAATAATAGAGCAAATTATTTGCATTTTAAACAAGACTCAAAAAAGATAGCATAGTGTGGCAGTATTCTCCTTCAGCATTCCAGCATTTAATTTTTTACTGAGCACAGCTGTGAGCCTGGCCAGACAGTCTGGTCTCTGTAGTCCTAACATTATTCCACAGTTCAATACTATTCGATATAGAGGAAGTGAGCTCTGTCCCCTAAATTCAATGCGCAGGTCTTCATATTTTTCAGTTTTTTGCAATCTGAATACTGCTCAGACATTTCTGGAAACTTCTCTGTGTGCATTCCATGCACTGGAATTTTTCAGGAAAAGTATAGTCCATACATCTTTGGGATTATAGGTGCTGGCCATCCTGTTGTCACTTTTGACGCAAATACCAGCAGAAGAGAGATGCTGACCATGTAGCTCAGCAACGTTTTCCTTTATATCCATTATATTTTGGGAGGTAGCTACTGCAGCACTCCAGCAGTAGTATTTATTATCCACACCATTAAGCATTCCTGGGGATTATGGTCTCTGTAGTATTAACATTACTCCACAGTCAATTACTGTTCAAGTAAGTGCAGGGTTCTTTGTCACATAGTCATTGTACAGTCTTATGTATCTTTACATTTTAGTAGACTAAGGGCCTGATTTAGATCTCGTGGATGGTTACCCTGTCACAACGGTGATGGTTATCCAGTCTGCCAAAATATGTATCCCACTATCTCCGAAGGGATTTATATTTACGCGGGCAGGATATCTGTCACCGTTGTGACGGAGTAACCCGTTCGCCGAGATCTAAATCAGGGCTAAGTACTGCTCAGAAACAGCCGCTGCAGGTGAGAGCGGTGGGGCCGGCTGGGGGGGATTTCGAGAGACGACCACAAGAGAAAATTAAATAATTAATTAATTTTCTCTCATGGTCGTCTCTCGAAATGCCCCCCCAGCTGGTCCTTACCTGCAGCGGCCGCGGCTGCTCAGAAATATTTGGACAACTTTTCTATGTACATCTCATTCATATTGGAATTCATCAGGAAAAGCGTAATCCAAATTTTTCCAGGTTTGAAGGCGATGGCAATGCTGCCCTTATTTTTAAGTTAGGTGTCAATACCACCCAGGCAGTAGAGTGAAGACCACTACATCAGACAAACCTATATTTTAAATACAACATATTCGCTGTGAGGAAATAGCCTCCCCCATTGCTCCTGCCCAAAAGATCACAATATACTTAACATCATACTTTCTGATGTTTATTTTACTTTCTCAATGAAATGACAATTGGTACTGTGGTAATGATAGTATTGTTTCCTTTTGTATAAAATTATGGAATTAAAAATACATGAAAAGGAACAAAGCAAACATGCATCATGTGTATGCTTCTAAAAGTTCCTATAACAGAAAATGGATATTAACATTTGGGAAGAGGAAAGTTTTTACTTTACATGCAAATTAGATTGAACGCCTGCAAACCCAAAACTGTCACAATCTGCAACTAGTTTTTTACTATTTACAATTTTTTTTTGATCTTCATGGGCACTATTAATCCTAACTGTGAATTTTGATATTAAGAAGTTTTCGGACTGGCAGAGGTGACATTAACTGTCTTTCAAACTCGAACAGTCCATATACAGAGTGTCCCCCTCATCCCTTGCCCGTCTTTAGCAGTGGTTGATTTCAAATTTCATTCATGCTAAATGGAGGTGAGCTACAGCACTGAGGTGTATGCTGATTTTTATCAGTACAGCAATGAGTTGAGTCCACATACATAGGGGTGTTCTCTTTATTTCTCTTTGCCTTGTGCATCATTTTGACACCAAAGACAGCAATCGTCAGCAATTGTGTCTTCTGAAACACACCTGCCAGTTAATGTGTCATTGGTTGCGCTGGAATCAATTCGTTTACCATTTACTAGTTGTATTATTAAATGGTAATAGTAATATTTTCAAAGGAAGCTTTACTCACCATGTCTCGTTGTTACATAGCAACAAATTGGCACAGAATATTAAAATGTGTTAAAATGGCACATATTAAATTGGAGAGTGGAGAAGTGTTATCCATCTCGGTTTTTTAATTTTAGTTTGGGGGTCAATGCAACAATCCATGAGTATGAGTGTGTAATTCACTAATACCCAAGATATTTGGACCCCAGTGAAGTAACTGGATTATTGAGACTTGCAGACTCCAGAGAGTCCATAGCATCTGCGTCTCCTAATTTCAATTCTACAACAAATACTTTGAAATTAAAACATTTTTCAACTAACAGTGCTTGCTGAGAATGAATTGTGTTGCTATACATAACAGATGTGAAGAGCAACCAAATTTGGAACAAAACGCAGAGATATTGACTGCTGGTTTATTAATTCATTGAGATGTTTCAGCAGTTTAGGAAGTCGAAAAGAACACTATTTTATGACAACATTGTGTGTTGTGTAATACACCGGTTTGGATAAAAGCAGATATTCTGAACTAAATAAAGGAGTGTATTTTTATATTGTGTATTTCAGTTTTTTACAGATGGCAGACTATGTGGTAGGCCTCCAATGTTCACGCTTACGTTTCTTTTTTCTCTCCTGCTAGCCTTGATGGACAGTGCAATCTAGTGAAGTCTAGGTGCACATTTGTGACTGTAGTGTTTTCCGGCTGAACATGTGTGGCTGTCTGAATAAGTATTGCATGTGTTTAGGTGCCGATATACATTTAGTCTATGTGGGCCTGTAGTGCAGGTGTCTCCAACCAGTCGATCGCGAGCTACCAGTAGCTCGCAGAAACCTTCAGAGTAGCTCCCAGCCTTGAGTTCATTTTTAACTAACAACTTCAATATATAAGTGTTGTGTTATCCTTTTGAAGATAAGGAAAGGCTATATTTATTTTACAATATCAGGCTGCAGATAGCAGAGTCTGATAATGAGCAGTGCTCCACTCAGATTTATGACCCATGTGGGTCACAGAGGTTCAGAACTGAAGCACTGAGGTATTTAACTCTGAAATAAAAGTCTGTTCTCAATCCAATATTGGAGCATGAGAACAAAATGATATTTCTAAATGCTTTTAAACAGAGAAAATTAAAATGAAGAGTTAACTTAATGATTGTTAATTCTTCATTTTCATTTTCTCCCTTTTCAAAGTGTCACACTTACAAACAGCAGGCATCTTTCACCTAGTGGCTGCTAGACACAGTGCCATATTTATAACTGAAAAATACAGTAATTTTCTTTTAAATGGGAGAAATTTAAGTGCAGAAAAATGTTTCATCAAGTGCAGAAAAATGTTTCTTATTCCGAACATTTTGCAGAGCATTTTTCTGCACTTTAAATTTCTCCCATTTAAAAAAATGGTTGTATATTTGTGTTGTACATGCAACGGTGTCATATACGGCGAAAGGTATGTCCTGTGCACAAGGTCATACTACACAGGCTCTCAGTCACCCATACACATATATCCCATTCATTCACACACATGTTCATACTTACCCACAAACCATGCACTCAGTGATGCACATGGCAGCTCTGACATAGTACCCCTAGTCACAGTATTGTGTTCAAACCATAGTATCAGGCTCCATGGACATTAGGTTTAAAGTCAATGAACTGGACCAGGGGGTGTCTGGAAACAATGCACTAGTTACTTGGACTTCACTAGCTCACAACGATTTTCACTGATCCGAAGTAGCTCTCATTACAGAAAAGTTTGGAGACCCCTGCTGTAGTGTTATCTGTATGTACCTGCCCTATAACAAAGGCAAACCCTTTAGCTTTGGCACTGCTTGCTAAATTCTGGCTTGACAAATTTCTATTCATATTACACTTATCCATTTTTGCCCTCAGTCCACTGTACCAGTATATCAATGACTGCATTATTCCCATTGGTTTATTATCATACACACTCTCCTATTAGATTTGTATCTATGCCTTTCTCGAAGATGGAACCGTTTGAGAGATGTTGTCAACAGAAAGGGTCACTTTTAATTTAAATTATGCTTTAGCTGTATTTTCGAGCACTTTAAACCATAATGCTTTTTAGAAAATGAGTTGTAAATGCAGTATGAACAGTTCCAATTTCTGTGTATAAGCATATTTTCACATTTAATATCTAAAACATGGCGTGTTATTTGCTGAATAGTTTTAGACAAGTTAATTACACTAATGCACTAGTTCTTACTGAGTAGCTAAATAAAGTATTGAAACTTGAATAGCTCATCTTGTCTGCACTCCACACAGCTAAATAAAAAGGAATAGAGCTAGCATAAAGGATGCTTGATATTAACAAGTGCCTGTCGATAACAGGTGCACAGTCTGATTACCAGTGGGTCAGTTAATTCTAACCCGTGCGTAAACGGCTGTTCACTCATGGGTCGTAATTACCAGTCAAATGGTATTTACCATAGCTGATATTTATCGAAAGTGTTAAATACCTCAAGCTTTGTTAAATTTCGACAAGCCAAACCTGCTGAAATTTAACAGGGGAAATATGTACGTTATTTACCAAACCATGCGGATTTTGGGGTGTTAACACTAAATCTGCATGTTGTTCCCTACAAACTCGTAATAGGTGCTATTTATTATACCTGATAAAAATCATACCCCGTGCCATGGTTATTTATCAGGTGCGCTAAACTCCACCTGCACCCATAAACAGGGCCATAGAGAAATGTTCATGATCTCTGTTGAATCTAAATGGTATTACCATTTTCAGTTGGGGACCCCAGGGATCTCCTCTCTCATCTGTATTGTGCAACATCTACATACCGTCCGACACACACACACTAAAGGAGTATGAGGCTCAGTTCTAAATGTATGAGCACAACACTGAAATCCAGTTCCAAAATAATGAAGAATCAGGAAAACTGACAAACATCATAGGGTGAAAAGACCACATGATCTACTGGATTAAAATTAACTTCTTCTACCTATGGTGAAAACATGGATCTTGGTAAAGCGATAGGCATACCACAACAGGTTTCAATTCAAATGGCAACAGTGCCTGGCCGTCCCCAAACACATCAGGACAGCAAGACATTTTTAGAGCATTTTCAACTCGCATCTTTCTTTTTTGTTCCTCAAATCAATGTTTTAGTAAGCGGTGTTACTCTCCAGTTGTAGCTGTTCAAGACGATCCTCCTGCTAGTGTGATGCAACCATCATGTTTGAGATGATGAGAGCACTACCGAAACGATGGATGGACCAACAAAGTTTTATAGCACTCCAAAAATCGCATAGACTATTTGCAGAGCCTTCAGAATCAAGCAGCCATAATCTTGAAAACCATTGCCATGTAAACACTGCTTTAAAATATCCCATTCACTGCCAGTGTAATCAAAGGTCAAATATGAAACAATTTGCACCAGACTCAAGGTCTTTTGGAGAAAATGAACCAGTTACTTTCAAAATCTGTCTCACTATTAGAGTCAAGCAGAAAACTTTGATAAGCAAACATCCACATTAAATCCCAACAGATTTTCAAATGATGAAAGCACAGAGACAGAGTTCTTCAAGCTCAAGGTGACAAACTCTTAAACACCTTGAACACCAACTTAGAATCTAATCACTGCTAGCGCAGAAGAATTCTGAAGACAGAACAATTCAGCCTGGACTTCTGCAGTTTCAAACGTTTTGCAGCATCAAACGTATTGGAACAGAGGAGCTTAACCACACATGTAGTTGAACGCTTCAACACTCGGTTGAATTATACGTAACACCCTTTTTTATCTTCAAGATTTTTTCATACTTCTCATTAATGGTTGTGGAGTAACATATGGTGCTTTATGACACTCAAATAAATAAATAAAATTAATAAACACAATAATCAAATAACTTTGATGTATGTTCTTAATACACCAGTGGCGTATCAAAACTTCCAACCACCCTGCTACAGAACCTGAACTCTGCCATCTGTGAATCTTGCCCTGCCAAGTGGTGTCAGTTAAGTCCTGGGCCCTTGGAAGTGGGCATAATGTGGTGCTCAAGTAGAAATGCATGCATCAACGCCATTGCCCCTCTTGGAACCGCACATCTCCATTGACGCGGACGCATTGCCGCTTCTCTGAGGATCGAGGACATTGCCTCCATTCCTGACGCATCTCCTACTTTGTGCGGCTCTGAGCAAACGCACCACATACATCCTAAGGATCAACGCTGACACATCTCCCCCTTTGCTTCTTGCATCTCGCCCTCGACGCAACCGCAAACCAAGGTAGTGTTTCAGCAAGCCAAGGCTGGTCCCTGTATGCTTTTAAGCACTACATTTCAGTTTATTCTTTAAAAATTCAGCGCTCCAGTTAAACTTATTGGATTTTTGCCATTTTGATATTGTTTTGTTCAATAAATTAAGCTCTATTTTTCTAACCATGTGTGGTATCTTTTTGTATGGTGTTTTAACTATTTTACTGTTTGAAGCATTGCACAAATACTTTACACATTGCCTCTTAAGTTAAGCTTGACTGCTCTGTGCCAACCTACCAGAGGGTGAGCACAGGTTAATTTAAGGTGTGTTTCTGACTTAACCTGATTAGGATTGTGGCTCCTGCTTGGACAGGCTGAAAACTTCTGGCAACAAGAAACCCAATTTCTAACATTGGTGATCAGCGGTTAGGATAGAACTTGTTTGTGCAGTGCCATGCAGTGACTTGGTGTACACTACTGTTTCACATCTAGGACCAATTCAAGTAAATTCTCCCTGATTGTCATTTTTGCTTTTTCCAAATTCATTTTTACTCTACCTTGCTGTTGTGTCTATGACCCCTACCTGCAAAGATGGAGTATGTGCTGGCCTACCTGGAGCTACAATGTAGCCCAGCTCAAGAGGTTTTGTCAGGACAAGGGATTGCCTGCCAAAAAGCATTAAAAAGCAGAGATCCAAAGCACCTTGCTAGCATGGGAAGAGGCCCACCAGACTCCCAAAGAAGTGGAGGAAGAGTTGGATGATGAGGAGTAGCTGGAGGATGAGGAGGAATTGGACCAGGATCCACAGGAAGGTCTTGGACTGCAACCTCTTGAGGAGTGAGGTAACCTACTCCCAGGATTGGATATCCCTCCCAGGGCAGGGATCAATATGCCTTCCAGTTGAATGTCACTAGAGGAGCTGGAGAACAGGTGGGAAAAGAGGAAGTTCTAAAAGGAGCTGGCCAAGTTGAAATTGAAGAAGGAGAAAGCCTTAGAGGAGAAAAGGCTGGTTATGGAAACAGAGCAGAAAAAATTGGCCATAGCGGAAAAGAAACTAATGTTGGCTCATGAACTGAGTCTGAGGGAGCTGGACATTAAGGCGAGGCAGGCTGAGTCCAGCTGTGATGGTGGCAGCGTTACCTCAGTTCCCTCTGGAGACAAGAGGGTCCACATTCTCATGGGTCTAGTGCCTGACTTTGTGGTGGGAGATGCCATAGATAGATGGTTTGAGGTTTATGAGATTGCCCTGCAAATTCACAAGATTTCTTGGGGGGATTCAGGGGCTAGTCTGTGGAGGCACATCCCTAGTGAGGGGAGGGACACCCTACTGGTCCTAGATGCAGGTGACAGGATAAAGTATCGCCCCAGTGAAAGAAGCCCTGATCATAAAATATGGTTCGACCCGAGAGAGTTATAGGCAGTAGTTTAGGGACAGTCAGAAGCTATCCCAACAGACCTGGATGGATTGTGTTGATTCTTTTTGCAAGGCACTGGATGGTAAGGTGAAGGGTAGTGAAGTCAGTCATTATCAGGGATTGTATAACTTGAGTGCAAAAGAGTACATGTGCAGTCTTTGTTTTCCAGATCTGTGCTAACACTTGATTGACAGTAAGCTCTCTGACCCCAGGAGGTGGACCGCTGGGTCAGCACCAAGGTCCACATGAAGGTATATGAGGGAATCACCACAAGGGGGCAAAAACAACAGCTAGGAGGTCTCTAATGGGCCCCAAAATAGTTCTTTAGATCAGGACCCCCATCCCCCAACTGAGAAGAAAAAGAGATGGTTCCCAACAGAAGGTCTGCAGGGAAGGCACCCCCTAAGTGCTTTGAGTGCCAACAGGAAGGGCACTTCAAGGGAGATGCCAAGTGTCCCAAGCGGGCACAGCCCCCCACTGGTGGACAGTCACTGGGGTTGGCTAGTGTTACGCTTTGGGAGGAGATTGTCCCAGATAGTGTGGGGGACAGAGTAGAGGTTGCTCTAGAGTCCCTGGGTGATGAACAGATGGTGCAGAGAACTCACATGGCTAATAATACTAGGAAATACAGGCAGTGGGTCACCATCAATGGACAGAAGTTGCAGGCTCTGAGAGACACTGGAGCCAGCATGACAACTATGAGGTGTCATCTGGCGTCTTCAGAGCGGTTAGTCCCTAATGTGTTCCACCAAGTTGTTGCAGCTGACAACTGTGAAAGTCACTACCCAGTGGCTCTGGTACCCTGTAAATGAGGGGTGTCTCAGGTTCCTTTAGGGTAGCTGTGAGTCATCCATGCCTGTGGATTGTCTGCTTAGCAATGACCTGGAGCACCCTGCCTGGAAGGAGGTGGAGTTCAGGTCCCACTTGGAGATGTTAGGGTTGTCTGAATGGGTGTTTCAGACCACACGGTCCATTGCAGCCCAAGAGGCTAGTCAAGAGGACCTGAAGCCTGGCAGAAAGCCCAGGTGCCTGCAAAGAAGAGGAAGGGCATGGGAAACCCACTTCTGAAACTCCCACAGTCCAGGAGGAGACTAACCCTGAGGGGCACACCCCGTAACCTTCAGGGAAGGATGCAGCTGAACTGGGGAACCTGCCTGAGCTGGCCAACTGGCAGCAGGAAGGGGGTCCCACCAAGGATGTGGTCTGCAAGGCACAGAGGGAATGCCTTACTCTTGTGGGTCTTTGGCAGCAGGCTGAGACGCAGGCAGCTGGTGATGCCTCTGGCAAACACCTGATCTACTGTGAGAATGATCTCCTGCATAGTGAGCCTAAGGCTCCTGGCCCTGGTGCAACCCATGTGTTGGTGGTCCCCCAGTGCTACAGGGCCTTCCTACTGGGGTTGGTTCATCGTGTACCCCTGCCAGGTCATTTGGGGCAAGACAAGACCTTTGACAGGCTTGTAACCCACTTTTATTGGCTTCAAATGAGGAAGGCCTTAGGTGCGCTTTGCATGTCATGTCCTACCTGTCAGGTGAGAAGTAAGACAGGGCAGAAGTGCAAGGCCTGCATGCAATCTTTTCCTGTCATTGCCAACCCCTTTGAAAGGGTGGGCATCAACATCATTGGGACCTTCATGTCAATTGCCTCAAGCCCCACTTTGAGAGGTCTGAGCTTACCATGCTCCTTGTTATTGATGATGAGGTGGAAGAGGAGAGTGAACCTCTCCCGACCTCCTTTCTTCCAAGGAGCAGGATGGGTCAGTGGAGGGTGTCAGCCTCTCCCCTACACTGACCCTAGATCAACAGAGAGACTGCCGCCAGTTGCTGGGGCAGTTTGTCTCTTTGTTCTCACTTACCACAGGACTCACTACATGGTGTGCCCATGACATTGATACTGGGGATAGCATACTTGAGAAAAACAAAATTTACAGGTAGTCTGACAAGGTGAAAGCCATCCTTAAGGAGGAAGACTCCAAGATGCTGGTGCACAGGATTATTGAGCTCTCCAGAAACCCTTAGTTGAGCCCAATGGTGTTGGTCCCCAAGCCTGCACCTCTAGGTGTCACACCCAAACTTAGGTTCTGTGTGGACTACTGTGGACGCAATGCTGTCACCAAGACTGACGCACACCCCATCCCCAGAGCTGATGAGCTCATAGATTGGCTTGGAGCTGCCAAATTCTTCAGCATGTTTGACCTAATGTCTGGGTACTGGCTGATTGCCTTGACTGAGGGGGCCAAAGAGAGGTCTCCATTCTCTACCCCAGAAGGGCACTTCCAGTTTTGGGTCATGCCCTGCAGGTTGAAGAATGCCCCTGCCACCTTCCAGAGGTTGGTCAACCAGGTCCTGGCTGGGTTGGAGAACTTCAGTGCTACCTACCTAGACGACATTGCAGTCTTCAGTTCTAGCTGGCAGTGTGGAAATGTACCTTTCTAGGGGTACACTGGTGCAGGGTCACCCTCTTGTCCCTGGGTCCAAAGACCAACAAAATGGAGATCGGCACTGGAGTTGGAATAAATAACAAGTTTATTAATCACTCATGAGTGGGACCATGTCCCCACAACACTCTCAAGTGCTGCAGGAGGTAGTACACTAAATTCACAAACCATGTCCCTTTTATACCGGTTTTCTGCAATGTAAGCATCTGGACAGAAATGGGAAGAACAAGTTTTAGAAATAGCTATCAGCAACAAGGCAAATGAATAACCACTTGGTCAGCAAAGTGGGAGGGGGAGCAGAAATGCTTATGGCAGCAGTAAATGGTCGACAGTTAACATCTGAGACCAGGTGCACTGGTAGATACAAACCCTCAGCAAGTACATTGCTTTAGCTGAGTCAGGAAGTCAACTAAAATAGATAGCACAAGCAGAGTGAAAAAGACAAGCAGCAGAGGACGGAAGAATTACGAAGGAAACTAAATGGACACCACAGCCAAAATGGCTGTCGCTTATGCTAAGTAAAATATTACACATTTCCATAGGAGGACCACCTGTGTCACCTCCAGGAAGTGCTTCGGGCTCTGCAGAGTGCAGGACTGACTATCAAGGCCTGTATGTGCCTGATAGGGCAGGGTTCCGTGGTATACTTGGGTCACCAAGTGTGCGGTGGCAAAGTGCAGCCCCTCCAGGTCAAAATTGAAACCATTCTAGCTTTGGGACCCCCCCAAGACCCAGACAGAGGTGAGAACCTTTTTAGGCCTCACTGGCTACTATATGGAATTTTGTCAAGGCATATGGCACTATTGTTGCTCCTTGTCAGAACTGACTTCCAGGAAGCAGCCACATCAGGTGATCTGGACAGGCATGCCACGAAGCTTTGACACCCTGAAGGAGGCCATGAGCACAGTGCCTATGCTCAAGGCCTCCGACTTCTCCCAAGAATTCATTGCCCACACAGACACCTCAGAGCATGGTGTAGGGGCCTTGCTCTCACAGCTAAACTAAAAGGATCTGGATCAGCGTGTATCCTTCATCAGTAGAAGGCTGCTTCCAAGGGAATAGAGGTGGAGTGCAATAGAAAGTGAAGCCTTTGCTGTGGTCTGGGCACTGAAGAAGCTGAGATCATACCTGTTTGGTACTTACTTCCGGGTTCAGACAGATAACAGACTCCTCATATGGTTAATGCAGATGAGGGGTGAAACTCAAAGAAGTATGGGCATTTTTAGATGGTACATAGGTAGGGAAATACTGGGTGAATAATGATTGCACGTGTATTTTACATAAACCAAATACTGTGAACGTGGGCCTCATGGCCTGTGAGTGTAGCTCAGTGTAAGGGGGATGGGGAAAAAGAGACAGGTCCGTGACATTACCCCTCTCGAAGATTTGGCAGGGTGACAAACATGGAACGCCTTAAGGAGGCAAGAAGCATTGCGTACGTTGACTAAGGGCTCCCAGGATAGGTTTTCCGGACTATAGCTCTTCCAGTCCACAAGATAGTAAAATTGTCCCCTGGATCTTTTAGAATCCAAAATAGTGACTACTGTGTATTGCTCACAACCATCAATTAAAAGGGGTGGAGGTGGGGTGGCGAGACGGGTACCTGGGGTGACTGGCTTTAGTAGGGGGAAGTGAAACACTGGTGAAGTTTCATATGAGAGGGTAAGGAAAGGCAGGCGGCCACTGGATTGATGATGTCAGGAATTGCATAGGGACCAATAAATTTGGGTGGAAGGTTTTGCAAGCATGTAAATTCAGGTTCTTTGTGGACAGCCACACCATATCTCCAGGGGTATATAGAGGTGCTGGTTGATGTTTCCTATCAGCTGAGGCCTTGTAAGCTTCCTTAGATCATGCTAGATTGTGTTGTGCAGTGCGCATAAGAGACTGTAGAAAGGCATGATGTTCTTGCACTGCGGGAGCAGCAGAGTGGAGAGGTTTTTCCCAAGGAGTGATTCGTGGATGATAACCATGTAGACAATAAAATGGTGACATGCTTAGGGAAGTGTGTTTGGCATTATTGTGGGTCAATTCAGCTGCCCACAAATATGTGCCCACTCGCACCCAGATCAACCACAAGGCACCAAAGATATTGTTCCATGGTTTGGTTAGCTTTCTCGGCTTGACTCTCGGTTTGGGGGTGCTGACTTGATGATAGGCGGGCATCCATTTTTTGAAGATCACACAATGCTGTCCAAAAGTGTGAAATTAATTGAGACCCTCTATCGATGATAAGGACAAAGGGTAAACCATGTAATCGAACTATGTTGGTCATGAAAGAATGAGCCAGTTCTACAGAAGTAGGGAGTTTTATAGTGGTAATAAATGGGTCATTTTCAATAAATGATCTATAACTGTTACAATGGTATAGTGTTTCCAGATTTTGCCTTTGGTAATTCTACTATGAAGTAAATGGATATGGTATGCCTTGGTCCGGGAGGTACAGGGATAGAAAGTAACAAACCCACGGGGGACTGTGGCTACTCTTTCCATGAGCACATACTGAACATCGTTTTATGTATTGTAGTGTATCTGTAGCCATAGAGGGCCACCAGAAGTGTTGTTTGAGTTGATGTAAAGTTTTAGGGGTTCCTGGGTGACCTGCTAGGATTGAATCATGACACAATTGTAATGCTTGTTCTTGTAAATCAGCATCAGGTACAAATAAATACTGGTCATGCATCAACGGGCCATTTTTGACCACTACATTTTCCACTTTCTGAAGCCAGTTGTCCTGTGGCTTGTCTTGAATACATGATCGCAAGGTGGTTTGAAAGTCACTTGTGATAATGATCCCTTGAAAGCAATTCAGGGACAAAGTAGGAGAAGGAGTGTTTTCAGGCTTATGTGATTCTGACTCTCCAATCCGGGAAAGGTCATTTGCCCTGGCATTGCCTTTACCTGGTTGGTACGTTATTACAAAATTATAATCATTTAAAAAAGAGTCCAGTGTAACTGTCTAGGTGTGAGGGATCTGATGGAACAAAGAAATTACAAATTCTTTTGGTCAGTGTAAATTGTTATTGGGTGTTTGGCTCCCAACAAGTATTGTCGCCATTCCTCAAAAACTGCTTTTATGGCCAATAACTGTCTGCCTGCTATAGAACAATTACATTTTGTGGGCAACAATTTATGTGAATAAAAGACAATAGGAAGCAAGCGTCCAGTTTCTCAATTTCTTTGAGATAGGATGCCCCCAAAGGCAGTCTGGGAAGCGTCCGCTTCCACAATCTATGGATCATCTGGATTTGGGTGGTCTAAGAAAGGGGCTGTGGTGAATTTCTTTTTGAGAAGTGTAAATTCTTTTTCAGCATGTTCGTCCAACACAGAGGGTACCTTTTTGCATAACAAGTATGTGATTAGGATAATGGTCTTGGAGAATTGTTCTATGAATCGGAGATAAAATTCGCGAATCCTAGGAAACCCTGGATTTCCTTCACCATTTTAGAAGAGGGGAAATCAAGAATGGAGGTAATTTTCTTTGGGTCTATGCCGATGCCTTTGGGGGTGATAATATATCCCAAAAATTCTACTTCTGTGGTATGGAAGACAATTTTTTCAAGCTGGACGTATAAGTCATTCCCCCAGAGCTTTTGATGAATGACACCTACCTGCTAGGTGTGTTCTTCCTCTGAGTTGGAGTATTTCAGGATTTCATCTATATATACTACACAACGGATGTCAATGAATTCCCTTAATACTTCGCTTATGAAGAATTGGAAGGCAGCCGGGGTGTTGCATGAGCCAAAAGGCCTTACTTGATATTCGTAATGCCTGAGTTTAGTTCCAAACCTCAATCCGGGAAAGGTCATTTGCCCTGGCATTGCCTTTACCTGGTTGGTACGTTATTACAAAATTATAATCATTTAAAAAAGCGTCCAGTGTAACTGTCTAGGTGTGAGGGATCTGATGGAACAAAGAAATTACAAATTCTTTTGGTCAGTGTAAATTGTTATTGGGTGTTTGGCTCCCAACAAGTATTGTCGCCATTCCTCAAAAGCTGCTTTTATGGCCAATAACTGTCTGCCTGCTATAGAACAATTACATTTTGTGGGCAACAATTTATGTGAATAAAAGACAATAGGAAGCAAGCGTCCAGTTTCTCAATTTCTTTGAGATAGGATGCCTCCTAAGGCAGTCTGGGAAGCGACCGCTTCCACAATCTATGGGTCATCTGGATTTGGGTGGTCTAAGAAAGGGGCTGTGGTGAATTTCTTTTTGAGAAGTGTAAATTCTTTTTCAGCATGTTCGTCCAACACAGAGGGTACCTTTTTGCATAACAAGTATGTGATTAGGATAATGGTCTTGGAGAATTGTTCTATGAATCGGAGATAAAATTCGCGAATCCTAGGAAACCCTGGATTTCCTTCACCATTTTAGAAGAGGGGAAATCAAGAATGGAGGTAATTTTCTTTGGGTCTATGCCAATGCCTTTGGGGGTGATAATATATCCCATAAATTCTACTTCTGTGGTATGGAAGACAATTTTTTCAAGCTGGACGTATAAGTCATTCCCCCAGAACTTTTGATGAATGACACCTACCTGCTAGGTGTGTTCTTCCTCTGAGTTGGAGTATTTCAGGATTTCATCTATATATACTACACAACGGATGTCAATGAATTCCCTTAATACTTCGTTTATGAAGAATTGGAAGGCAGCCGGGGTGTTGCATGAGCAAAAGGCCTTACTTGATATTCGTAATGCCTGAGTTTAGTTCCAAACTCTGTCTTCCACTCATTCCCAGTTCGTACTCTCACTAAATGGTATGCAACCCTAAGATCTAATTTTGTGAAAATACTGGCCCTATTTAATTGATCCAATAAGTCAGGAATAAGGGGTAAAGAATATCTGTTTTTGACTGTGACATTACTGATGGAGCGGTAGTGGAAACACATCCTAAGTCACCTCCCCTCCCGTTGTGGTATGAAAAGCAAAGGAGAGGAGACCAGCGATTTGGAATGTCTAATAAAGCAATTTTCTAAGTATTCATCCAAGTACTGTCTAAGATGTTCGTTCTCCTTTTCTGTGAGAGAGTGAATATGGCTACACAGCAATTTTGCTCCAGGGACCAGGTCAATTTGGCAGTTAAAACTGCGATGTGGTGGTAGAGTGTTGGCCCTTTTGTTATCTCAGACGTCAGCCAGATCAGAATATTGTGCCAGTAAACACGCAGTGAGGGGCACCCTTAATTCCTGTAAGGGTATAGTATGTAGTGTTTCAACCGATTCCTGATGATGCTCCTGTGGGTGATAACAATGTTTGGAACAAAAGGACGAGTTCAGGGTAAGTGCTTTAGCTTTCCAATCTGTGGCTGGGTTATGGTGATAAAGCCAGGGCAAACCGAAAATAAGACAGAATTCGAGGGACGTTGATTAGAGCAAAGCAAGTATTCTCCTGATGCTGGGCAAAACATGTCATAACGAGCTGTCCGGTCTGAAACCATAACTTTCCAGAAGTGAGTTCCTTCCTGTTAGACTTGGCTTTTTCAGCAGGTTCATCCTCAGACGTTTTGCGTTTTGGCCTCCGGTGTTTGACCTATTTTTCGTTGGTTTTAGGGCTCTGGGCACTTTACCACTACTAATCAGTGTTTAAGTGCATATGCTCTCCATGTAAATTGTATATGGATTGGTGTTTCCATGATTGGCTTATTGGATTTACTACTAAGTCCCTTGTACAGTGCACTGAGTGTGCCCAGGGCCTGTAAAGCAAATGCCACTAGTGGGCCTGCAGCACTGCTTGTACCACCCACACAAGTAGCCTTTCAAAGGTGTCTCAGACCTGCCATTGCAGTGTCTGCGTGCAGTTTTTACTGCCATGTCAACCTGGCAAGTGCACCCACTTGCCAGATTCAAACCTACCCTTTTCTTATATGTAAGGCACCCCTCAGGTAGGCCCAAGGTATCCCCATGGGCAGGGTGTGGTGTATGTGAAAGTTAGGACATGTACCTGTGGGTTTTACGTGTCCTGACAGTGAAAGACTGTGTATTTCGTTTTTTACTATTGAAAGGCTGTCTCCTCATAGGTTAACATGGGAGCTGCCTTGTAACATCTTACACTGTTATAAAATACTGTGGTAACCCAGAAATTAAACCCATAGGACCTGGTAACATATGGCACGTAAAACAGTATGGTCCTACTGGTACGTGATCGAAACAAGATGCAACACTTAATTTGCAGCGAGCGAAGAACAAAGACAACACAATGAATGAATCGCACTCAATGCTGAGTCATACAGTCAAAGTATAATATTTATGCATCAAAGATTCATTTATAATCCATTAGCAAGAAAAACATCAAATTAATTTCATAACGGTTGCTCCAAATAGAGTGAGAGGAAAAGTGTTCATAGTGGTGCTCATGTGCGCAGTGATAAGAAAGAAAAGTAAAAAAGGGGGGATTGCTACTAGTATTCAAAGTAATCTTAATTCAGTGGCTATGGCAATGAGGGAATCTAATTTAACCAAGGTCAAATAGCCTGTTTGAAGGATGTATAAAATCTCTTATTCCTCCTTATTCAGAAAAGGGGGGTGTCTGGATAGAACAACCACCCCCCAAGGGTATAGACAATCAATCCAGGCTAAGTAGTTTAAAAGGTCTACGTTTCGACCCGACTGTTGCACAAGGTGGATTGAGTCCTAGCATGCGGGTCATCATCAGGACAGTAAACAATAGGATGAAATTAGAGGGCAACCTCACAGCGGTGCAGCCGCATCGTGTGCTGTGGGAGGTGCTAATTCATTGTACATCCTCCACTCTCGATTCTCAATAAATGTGGCGGAATCTCCAAGGGCCAAGTCCAACACAGTATAGCTAACCTTGTCTTCATGCCATGTTTAGAAAATAAAAACTTGTGCTTTCCTGCACAGCACGTTTTCTCATTCCTCCAAAAAATAATTTGTACATTTTGGCTGTTTTCTCGGGTGCCTCCTGGGGAATGCCCAAACCATGGGTACCTTTAGAATTCCCAACATGGCGTAAAAAAAGATGCAGTTTGTCCTTGATACCTTTTGTGGGGAAAAGAATCTGAAGGCGTAATCGTAAAGTGCCCCAAACATCCAAAGAGGCCTCAGCAGTGGGGGAGGAAAGTCTCAGCAGCTAAGGAATTAAGAAAATGTTTGCACTGTTTGAGAAGTTTGAGCGTTAAGCAGAACATTATGGGGCATATTATCAAGAACGGCGTTAAAAATTATCGCCGGTTTAGCGGCAGAAAACTGACGCTAATTCAGCGATAATGTGCTTGATAATATGCCCTTGAGAATTCCAATAGAAGTCCATGTTCTGGTGTGAACATGGGCTGCTATTGGAATTCTCCAGGGCATATTATCAAGCCCATTATCGCCGCTTTAGCGGCAGTTTTCTGCCTCTAAACCGGCGATAATTTTAACGCCGTTCTTGATAATATGCCCCCATGTCTTAGTATTCTGCTGACCGCGACATACATGATACTATATATAGCAATCTCTTTATCACTGCTGATATTGCACCTGACCCTACTAATGTGCCCAATAAAATACATTGGTCATCACACGTATTACATTTCGCAGTGGAATAGATGTTTGGAACTCTTTGGAATCTGAACTAACAAAGAGAGACAATTTCTTACATAATTATATTTAACAAAATGTGTAATTAATGATGATTTGGACTTGCTGGTTCTCTGGCTTTCTTTTCAATAAAGCTTATCTTATTGTTTGTGCACGTTTTATTATTGAGGTGCTTTTGTTTTGTAAGGTGAATGGTTTTTTTTTCTTCTTTTTCATAGCACACTACTATTATAAACAGATACCAGTACTGTATGTCAAGTGGAAATGATCATATTCTAACCCAAGTCTATCGATTTTGTTGTCACCAATTTAGCATAAAAACCATACTCTTCCACTGTCACAACCTAAAATTCTGTAAACAAACGTGTTTAGTCAGCATCTATTTAAAGAGGAATGTTAGCAAGACAATTCAGTGCATTTGTTAGTGAAATGGCATACTCTTTAATGCATACACTTCTGGCAAGGTATTTCTGTTGCATGTGGCATATTGAACGATCATGATTCATTGTAATGAACTGCTGAAATGGCCATATGCCACGTCTATTTCTGGCAAATTAAATGAGTCAGAGTCTTCAAAGATGCAAGTTAAGTAGTCACAACAACATAGAAATTGTTTGAATGTTGCGAAACAGAAATGCCGGCACTAGCACTGCTTAATGAGCCAGGTACTTAGTGCATTTTTCAAGATTCAAGATTTGTGCTATATCTCTTATTTGAAGTGTACCTGGCAACCATCTTCATATGATACAAATAAACAAAAGGACAACCTCAAAACGATTGTATCAAAGCATCCAATCCAATGGTAGACTGATGCTTTATCCGTATTTTTTAGTCTCTGACGTACATTTTGTTTATGTAATTTAAATGCAGCAATACCTTTGGGATGTGGGGTGTAAATAATTAATTTAATAATAGCAGCAACACAAAAGCATCCCAACTTTAAAAATAAAAAATAGCAGCTTTATTCACTAGCAGGCACATGCATCAAGCCAAAATCTGTTCACAAAAATAGCGAATCGCAAATTAAACGATATTGCGACCGCAATACAGGCTTTGGCAATGCATAAAAGAGAAAACCGCTAAATCGTCTAAAATCGCAAAAACAAGGAATCGCTAATTAGCGAGAAGCAAGAAATGCAAAATCGAAGTGCGAATCCAAGATTAGCGTTAGCATGGTGCGAATCGCAAAGTGAGATTCGCAAACACATGCATCAAAAATCGCAAATAGCAAATATCCTAAAAATCGCTATTTTGCGAGTGCAGTTTAAGGGGAATCACATACAGGTGGTAAACTGGAGAAAAAAAAATGCACAGGTGCAACCTATCCCAAAGGTATTTAAATACACCCAGGAGGGCCCTGCAGCTTCTCACAATGGCAGCACTCTACGTTATGGCGAGGAGGATGAGGATCCAGGCAGCAGGACAGCGCCGAAGGAGAATACAGGAGCGGATATTTAGAGTGCGCATCACATTGCTGGGCCAGACAGAGGATGAAATCTATGCTAAGTACAGGCTGGACGGTGCAACTATCCAACGCCTAAGCTGACTTGAAACCCCTATTGCAGCGCCAGACACGTAGGACCCATGCCATCCCCACTCATGTCCAAGTCCTATGCTGCCTGCACCTACTGGCGTCTGGCAGTTTCCAGGGGGCAGTAGCAGTTGCAGGAGGGGTATCCCAAAGCTCCCTGTCACGTTTCTTCAGAGACTTCCTGGACGCCATGATGAGTAGGATCCACACCCACATCACCTTCCCCACAACATAACAAGAACTGAATAAAACCAAACTTGACTACTATCAAATAGCACATTTCCCACATGTGATTGGAAGCATTGATTGCACGCACATCCCCATATGTCCCCCAGCTGAAAATGAATACATCTTCAGGAACAGGAAATCGTATCATTCGATCAATGTGCAAGTGGTGTGCAATGCCAAACACATCATTACAGACATAGTTGCGCAATTCCCGGGGAGCACGAACGACTCCTACATATTTCGCCACAGTGGCATCCACACCCACCTGCTCAGGGGTGAATTTGGAGAAGGACACCTGCTTGGTAAACACATACACTATTGCACAATACGAATTCAACATTTGCTAATGCATACCAGTTGCTAACACTTTGCTTACTACCCTGTAGGTGACAGCGCATACGCAGTGCGGAACTACCTCCTTACGCCGTATCTCAACCCAGCAACACCACAGGAGGAGAGGTACAACGCAGCACACATCAGCACACGGAATGTGATTGAACGTACTTTTGGGATACTGAAAAGTCGCTTCCGCATACTCCACAAAACAGGTGGAGCATTGCAGTACCGGCCAGAGACCTGCTGCAGGATAGTGGCTGCATGTGCCATGTTGCACAATATCGCAACCCGCAGAGGCATCCACATAGAAGTATCGGACAGTGATTCAGAGGGGGACAGCCAGCCACCGGCACTTAGACGACAAGCGCATGTGGCAAGCTCAGCAGAGGGGCAGAGGAGACGCAATGATATTGCACAACATTATTTCTGAGGTATGTAATGATGAGACATGACACTCTGTTTGATAACAATAAATGTTTAATTGAAATGAGCACATGTTACAATGTGTTGCGCCACACATAGTAGGTGCCAACAAGTACTGTGTTAGAATGCAAAGAGCAGCAAAGTAAATCATTCCAGGGCCTGGAACACCATTACAGTCATGGTCTTGTTCATGGTTACGTCACCATGAGCACATGCCGACGGACAAGTCACTTTAGCATTTCCTGCCACGCACACCCAACCGCCTCTCACCTTCACCTACAACATCCCCCTGGTGTGCACCGGCAGGTGTTTTGCTGCGAGTACTGCGCCTCCTGGCAGTGGTCCCTGGCACCGACAGGCTGCTAAGGCTGGATGCCTCCTCACTTCCCTCCTCTCCCGTTTCAATGCTGCCAACAACAGTGCCAGCCTGGATCTGTTCCACGGCAGTGGTGACTTGTGCAAGGGCCTTGGCCACATCCCCAGAGCAATGGGCCATTTCTATTTGCATGGCCATGGACCTGCGTGACAACAGTACAGTGACATTGCACAGGTGGTTGTTCGACCGGGTGTAGCCCGCCATGCTCATCATTAACTGGCAATGCCTTCTCCTCTTCCCTGCCTGCCCCTCAAGCATCGCCCTGGTCAGCTCCTGCATGCTTTTTTTTGTCTGCTGGTTTCCCTCCACCACCGCTGTTGTGAGTGCCTGCACACTGTCTGACATTGCTGAGATGTCCTTGCCCAATTTAATCATTTGCATGTGTATTGCCCCCATGTGTCTTGCCTCCAGGCGCTGCACCCGCAACATCTGGGACTCCACGCCACCGAACACTTTCGGACCTTGGTCTTCCAGAACAGCAATGTGGTCTCTTGAGCTGCGCCTGCGTCTACGTTGCACCGGAGCCTGGGGTCTAGGTGTGGGGCTCACACGTGACTGGCTAGTCACAGGAGCTGTGTCAGGAGCCGGATCTGACTCCATGGGTTGCAGTACTGGGACTTGTTTTCTGCATTTTGTTGGTGCGGGGGGTGTTCTGGCTGGGGCTACAGGTGCCTCCACGTCAGTCTCTGCTGGAGTGTCTGAGATTTGAAGACATTCACTGTCGTCACTGTCTCCATCCGCGGCATCTGTGACGGCAAACAGTGCAATATTAATTTGTGTATGGGCTTGTGTCGTGTGACATTGTGCAGACTTTTTTTCAATAAATCACTGACCACATTCACTGAAAGGCCTGCAATATTTGTGTGTTTTACTTGCCATAGTTGTGTTTGATTTCCCTCATGCCTGACATGCCTACAACTCCCAAAATGCATTTGGGTAATGAGTGAAATTGTGGACCGGAGTTAGATTAGTACACTGGGGTTGGACTGTGGGGGGCACTTTTGGGCAGTACTATGAAGTTAAAGGTTGCATGCGTCTTACCTTGTGACGTACTAGCCGCACCAGATGTGTCCAGCTGGGTGACTCCCACCACTGCCTCAGGCTGTATTGTGGCTTCCACCAGCTCCTCCAGGGCTGTGTTGGTGGGAACTGTTGGTGGACCCCCTCCAGTCCTCCCTGCCTCCTTCAGGCGGTCTACTATCCGCTCCTTCGCACGGCTGCGCAGGTCATACCAGCGGTTTTTTAGGTCATCAACACTACGGTGTGTGACCCCCACTGCATTGACCTTGTTCTTGATGCGCAGCCAGATCCTGCGTTTCTTCGCCTCCGGCACCTTCAACAACAGTTTCCCAAACAGCTTGTCATGGCTCTTGGACACGCCCTCAATCAGGTTCTCTAAATCTCTCTCACTGAATTTTACTTTGCGTTTCCTGGGCGTGGCAGTCTCCACCCCTGTTGCTTGCTCCATTGTGGTCAACACACACTTCCAGGTATACACACTTTTGGGCTGTCTCCAACTGTGCTTCAGCACTCTGCTTCCTCCTCTCACAGTTATTAGCAACAGAATGAAGCATGGGCTGGCTGACTTCATTGTTGTGATGTCATCAGCCTGCTTCCAGTGCTACGCGCTCTTTGCGAAATCGCAATTTGCGTTTTCGCAAAATTTGGAATCGCATTCGGGGATGCCTGCTTTTGCGCGTCGCTATTGTCATTTTGCAAATTGCGATTGCGATTTTTAGCGATTCTGTATTATATCGCTATTTTCTTCATGCATTGCTTTTTGCGATTTCTAAATAGCGATTCCTTAAAAATCGCTATTTGGGAATCGCTATTTTCTATTTTGATGCATGTGCCCGTAGTTGTTTTAAAACGAACTCGCAGATTAGATGAGAGGTCACAATCTTGATATGAGCAGGTGGATGACGTGCTACACTGCCCAAGAAACAGATTACAAAGTGATAAGAGTACTCACTGAGGAAAACCGTGTTTCATCTTTGGAAAGTTAATATGAACAGTCTTTCTCTTATTACGATTGACCCTGTAATTGGAATCATACTTATTGCATCTGAAAATATCCTACTCTGCCGAGTCTGAATTTATTGGGAGCGATAAAAGCCACACAATTAATAATGTTTTGGCAAATAACATGCATACTTTGGTACTTATTGCACCAAAATGTGCATGTTCCTACGCATATCGTATGTTCCCCTCCAAAAACATATCAACAGGTTTGATCTGCCAGTTTGTATCACAAAACTGATAATTCTGATATGTGCAGTAACAGGAGTTACTGGATGTATCGCAATTAATCTGGACTCTCGATATCAGGGACTATATCGGTCCATAGCGAAAACTAGTGAGGTGTATTGAGCAATAAACCATCTAATGAACAATACAGTAAAAGAACTAATGAACTGAAATAGTAAATGTGCGCTTAACTAAACTTCTAAATTTTTTAAAGAAAAATGCAAAAATGTTAATAAGAGGTTAAAGGTTTTTTGCTTTTTTTAAATACAAAATAATCCTTGCCTCACATGTCAAAATGCAATAGATTGTATCTAAAGAGTTCACAAGTAGGCAGCCAGCAATACACCAAGAATTGTCATCACACTCATAAGGCGTCTACAGAGACCAGCTAGATAGAGTGAGGTGCCAGTCATGTGGGGTTCGTTCTGATTTAAGGGTTACAGATTTGTAGGCTGTTATTCCAACTATAGAAGAAGTTTCTATATCTTCAAACTTGATGCCCAAATAGTTTTGTAATGATGATCCTTCAGAACCACTTCCAGAGCACTTTCTCCTTTTGATATCAGATGTAAGGGATACCAAGCACTGGCATAGGTCTTCACAATCAGGCCTTAGGCGCACCACCTAAATGGGATACACATAAGAGGTCAGCAAACTCCTCTCATCCTGAACCTTCTCCAACTTCCAGGAACATAGGTATTCAAGGAGCAGAGTCTCCCAGCAGGCATGTGTCTGTCCCTGGCTAGGGTTGCCCAAATATTCCCATGGAACGAGTGAGGACACTTCCTATTTCAAAGTTCTGAGAATATGAAACAGGGTTTTGAATAGGCATGGGTGTGAAATACTGCTCTGCTCGCTGAGTTTTGCCCCCTCCGCACTCCACATACAGTGGGGAGTTCCGTAAAACTCAGCGTAGTGGCATGGAGCAGAGTTGTTCCTCTTGTGTGGCTCACCAACATTAAGTTGGCGAGCTCGAGTGAGGAAAATCGTACGCAATACCTCCTCCCAGCAAGATTTCTCAACGCATGCAGTCACTGTAGGTCTCTACCACTCCCGTTGAGGAAACTGCTGCGTGAGTAGAACATCTACTCGATCGGCAAAGAGAAGCAGCGCCCTCTTGCGCTGCATGTGGTGCCACTCGCACTGATTTTACAGTGCGGGACAAACTCCCGGTGCTAAAAATCAGCACAAGCAACGCAACTTACCACAATCCACCGCTTGCGGAACTCTGCAGAGTGCAGCAGAGTGTTTTCGGCACTTCGCAGAGTTCTGCATAGCAGAACACTGCGAACTCTGCACAGGCCTAGTTTTGACTTACCAAAGCTTGAAAAGAAGTCCTCCTTATTCATCTACTTTGCTGTTATTGACGTTTTAGTATACCAAACATTTGTGTTTGAAAGGACACTTTGTGAATCATTGGGTGGACAATATTATTCTGTTTAACCTGTCAGCCCTAGGGGGTCTTCCCCCAATCCTTTTGTTTTCTTCTACCATTTTTTCTGACCTTGTTTTTGCAGGCAGTAGGACTCTGAGCACTTTACCACTGCTAACCAGTGATAAAGTGATTGTGCTCTGCCCTCTAAACATGATAATATTAACTTAAACCCAGTTGGCACATTAAATTTACTTATAAGTCCCTAGTCCAGCTCACTACATGTGCTCAGGGCCTGTAAATTAAATGCTAGTAGTGGACCTGCAGCACCGATTGTACCACCCACTTACATAGCCATTTAAACATGTCTCAGGCCTGCCATTGCCAAGCCTGTGTGTGCAGCTTAAATTGTCATTTTGACCTGGCAAAATAAACATTTTGCCAGGCCCAATTCTTCCTTTTTAATATATATAAGTCACCCTTAGGGTAGGCCCTGGACAGAGCAGAGGGCAGGGTGCAATGAATTTAAAAAGCAGGACATGTGCTTGTACGTTTTACATGCAGGGCCGACTTTAGCGCAGGTGGCGCCAGGTGCGACAGTCATTTTTGATGCCCCCATACACCATGACCGCCTCTTTAGATTGTCTCACCACCACCGGGCAAAGGTGCCCCTCATTTCTCCTATCACAATTTAATATTAAACACAGCGCCCCCCCCTGAGGTCAGCACCCCTCTCCAAAGGTCAGCGCCTAGTGCGGCCGCACCAGTCGCACTGCCCTAAAGCCGGCCCTGTTTACATGCCCTGGTAGTGAAAAACTCTTACATTTGTTTTTCACTACTGCAATGCATATCTCTCTTATGGATAACACTGGAGTTGCCTTGCTACATGTATAAGTGTAATTTCCAAATGGGAAGAGAGAACTCCTTCAAGCTCGGTGTCTCTGTAATCACAATTTTAAATCCTATGGTGAAGCTGGATTTTAAATTGCATTTCTGAAAATGCCACTTATAGAAAGTTTGTATAACAAACAAGGGAACCCAAATAGAATAGGTCAGGGACCTTGGGAGCTAGGTTAGTACAAAGGACAGTGGTCCCTGAGTAAGGAAAACTCATTAAACAATAAATATAGTCTCAATCAGTACTATATTTTGGCGCATGTCCAGCCGGACAGAGGCAAGTTTAATATACACAATAGTTTGAATAAAATTAAGGAAATGTGAGAAAAATAACAGTGGGATACAAGCCTGTATCCAGAATCTCTAGATCAAAACACACAAACAACATAGAAAAGCTCAGGCAGTTTACATGTGTTTCCAATGATTATTGCACGGATAATGAAACAACAATCATAAAAGGTCACCTTTACACATATTATAAATTAACAATCAGTGTATAAGGTTGACAACTGTGTCGACGACGTTTCGATCCTTATCAGTGAGATATTGGATCATCTTCAGGACTATGGATTAAAGTGCCTGAGAGCATATGCCTGTAAATTATCGTATTGACAAAACATTGGAAATAAGGAGGAAGAGAGAAAGAAAAAATAAAGGAATAATAAGTCACGGATAAGGTTTGCATTTAGTTACCAATAAAGGAACTCAGTCAGATGACGAAAGGATCTATTTTACGCGTGAAAAGACCTAGAGACCGAACAATAACAGTGATGCAGGAGTAGTGAGAGATCACGATGAACCATGCAAAGTTGTAGAACCCGACTATAAAAACATCAATTTGCCCTTAAGACGACGTGTCTAAGGTAGAGGAATAAATTATCAACAGGTGCTGTCACCTGATCACAGTGTATATGAGCGTATGCCTTTAATAGAATTAGGATGAGGTATTAAGGGCATGCATGCGGTGCGCATCTGGCTAGTGTGGAGTACCTGCAGTTGCGCTTAAGGATGGAAAGCTGGCACGTCCAGACTGGGGAGGAGAGGGGACATAATGGACCTGAGGGGCAGAAAAGGAAAGCATTAAAGGATGGGATGAGATGAATGGGGAGGGGATGCATGTGGCCTTCGTGACAAGGGTAGCTTACCCGGGTTAGAAAGTAGAGGCTACGTAATCCACAATGGGAAGGCGAGGCGGACAAGTCCTGCACAGCAAGGATTCAATATAAGGGATTGTGAGCCTGGAGGGGAACAATCGGTAAAGTTACGAGCGTGGCGGGAAAACATGGGGGCGAGGGGAAGGGGAAAGGAGAGCGCGCGCGCTTACCTATTTCACAGGGTCGGATAAACTCTGTCCAAATTGGAAGTTTAGCGATGGGCCTAAAAAATAATTAATACCAATAATGAAAACCGAAGGGAATGAATTTAGAATCTACCATCCAGGTACTGATGTAGAAAAAGCGGGAGCCCAGAATGGACGCTTACCTGGTGTGGTGCTTGTGGTACATGCAGGCGAATGAGGTGAACGCAGGAGGAGGGAACGCTTCCCGAGGATTATGACGACCAGTAGTGGGTCGCGTAACCACATGGGAGATCATGTGATTTACAGTGTGGGAGGAGTCGCGCGCAATTCAGCGTGTGGTGAGGTATCGGCACAGCGGCCATCTTGAAATAGGCAATGTGATAGTCAAAATAATAGGTATGGTAATAGGTATGCATAGAGTTACAGACAGGAACGAATAAAGAATGACAATTATGATTACAAACTGTAAAGTAAGTTACTAAGTGTTCATGGAATTACTAACAGGAATGAATAAGGCATGTAAATATTGCAAAATAAATTACGAAGTATTCATAGAGAAGTAAAAAAGTAAAAAGGTCTTTGCATATTGGATATCTGTTCATAATTAAGAGAAAGACGATATGACACAGGGTTTCAGTGAGGATATAAATGCCAATTGTCATAATGCATTACCAGATATATAAACAGATAGGGCTTAGTAATTAAAAGGCCCTGATTACATACACGTGAAAAATGGGGCCACTTAATCGGTAATATCTGAACACAGACATAACAGTCAGCTGAGAGTTGCATAGAAAGTAGAGTGCATTTTGGACAGTCATATTAATGCTGTTGGTAATAGGAAAGGAAAAAGAAAAACCTTATTTATATTATTTATATAAAAGTCAGAGGTAGGTTCTTGGTAATATCTGAACACAGACATAACAGTCAGCTGAGAGTTGCATAGAAAGTAGAGTGCATTTTGGACAGTCATATTAATGCTGTTGGTAATAGGAAAGGAAAAAGAAAAACCTTATTTATATTATTTATATAAAAGTCAGAGGTAGGTTCTTGGTAATTGACAAAAGTTAGAAATAAAGAAAGACAAGAGTACCATTTAGCAGTCATATTAAGTGCTAGAGTACAATTTAGCAATCATATTGAGTGCTAATGGTGTGAAGACGTTTGTTGACAGATTACATACCATAGCTTTGCCAATTGTCTTTGCAGTAGCAGTACTGAACAACCTACAACAATGTTGTCCAGTCCTCCAATCGGTTGAGTCCCGTATGGATACTACCAGTACGTAGGATCCATTTTAATTCTTCTCTATTAAGTAGTTGTGTAAGATCAGCTCCTCTTGGGGGTATCCTCACCACACTCACAACTGTCCAACGGATGTCGTCCTCAGTGTGGCCCAGAGTTTCAAAATGTTCCACCAATGGGGCATTAGGTGTCTTGCAGCGAAGTCTGCTCCGATGTTGGCAGATCCTAATACGTATCTTTTGAGTCGTTTGACCAATATAGATCTTATTGCATGGGCACAAAATAGTGTAAATAACATTGTTCGTATTGCAGTTGGAGAATTCTTTATGAGTGGATTTGATGGTGCCAAATACAAATTCTTTACAATCAGAGGTAAATCTGCACACAGTGCAATTGCCACATTTAGCATGTCCTATAAGGCGTGGAAGTCCCCAGTGATCATCAAGAGTGTTGGGAACGTGTGGGCATGGAAGTGCTGCCCTAACCAAATGGTCCTTAATGTTTTTACTCTTCTTAAATGCAAAAAGGGGTCTATCTAGATTCAGTATTCCTGCATTGATTACGTTCCAGTGCTTTAGTATACTCTTGCGTAATTTGTGTGAGGATGGAGAAAAAGTAGTGACACATACAATGCGTTCCATTTGTTGTTTGGATTTTGGTTCCAACAAACACTCTCTGGGACAATACCAAGCTCTTTTCAGAGCATTACGTACAAGTCTTTTAGGGTAACCCCTGACTGTAAGTTTGCAACTGAGCACTTTGGCTTCTGTGAAATAATCTTCTTTCAACGTGCAATTGCGTCTGATTCTAAGAAACTGGGAATACGGTAGTGAGTCTCTGAGTGCTCTCGGGTGATTACTGTCATATTTGAGTAAAGTGTTTCGTTCAGTAGGTTTTCTGAATAAGCTGGTGATAAGTCGGCCCTCCTTATGCACAATATTTAAATCTAAGAAAGGAATAGATGTCTTACTGTGGGATAAAGTAAATTTGAGACCTCCACATTTATTATTAAGCCAGTGGAGGAACTGGTTTAGCATGTCCTGGTTATTGTGCCAGATCATAAAAATATCGTCAATATAACGCTTCCATATTTCAATAGCGTTATGGAAAGGGTTCCCCAATGCAAGTATGTAGTTAGTTTCAAGGGCATCCATGTAAAGTATAGCCAGATTAGGGGCAAAAACCGCCACCATGGATGTACCCTTGGTTTGTTGATAGAATTGGCCATCGAACAAGAAAAAATTCTTAGTCAGGCAGATTTCCAACAATTGTAATATAAAAGTTGTGGGGACTGCATGTGGTCTAGGGCGTTTATCAAGAATATTTTCTATCACATGTAGAGAGTCAACTTGAGGTATATTAGTGTACAATGACTCAACGTCCAAAGTACATAGGGTATCAGTTTGTGGGTTGAAGGGGTGGTTTTCAACCAGAGATATCATCTGCATACTATCTCTGACATAACAGGTAGTAATAGGAACAAATCCTTTTATAAAGAAATCAACATAAAGACCAAGGGGTTCTAAAATGGAACCACATCCTGACACGATAGGACGTCCCGGGGGGTTTTCTTGGTTTTTATGTATCTTTGGAAGAGTGTAAATAACAGGTATGCGTGGGGATTTGGTATTGAGAAATTGATATTCCAACTTGGTCAAGAAACCTTGCTCAAGGCCATCAGTAGTTACCTGCAAAATAAGTTTCTGAAGCTCAGGAGTGGGATTTGTGGGCAATTTACAATAATGATCAGTATTCTGTAGTTGCTTAGTTATCTCATTCTTATAGCTAGCTAGCTCTTGTAGCACTATACCACCACCTTTGTCTGCAGGCTTTATAACAATGTCATTGTTCAATTTGAGCGTGCTCAATGCAGATTTCTCTGCCCTAGAGATATTATATGGGACAAAGTGACGGCCCTTCTCCATCTCTGAGAGATCGTTAAGTACCAATTTTTCAAATGTAGAAATTTCTGAGGGGACCATATTCGAGGATGGGGAGAAAGTGGAAGGTGGTCTAAGGGGAGTGTTAGATATTCTGAGTGGCATAGGATTAAGCAAAAAATAACTGTGTAGCCTTATTTTCTGAAAAAATCTTAAAACCTCAGTTTGGAGGTCAAGAAAATTTGTATGGGTAGTGGGAACAAATGATAGCCCTTTGTTCAATATAGATAATTCAGAGACATTCAATTGGTGCTTAGTTAAATTAAAAATAGGAAGCAACAGATTAGGGAGTGTATCCGATGTGGTAGTGTCTCCAGTCAAAGCTGAAGTGAGAGGAACCATTATCTGGTTGGAGTAGGGGTAAGGGTTAGTCACCATTGATAATGGTTCCGTCGTGTATTTCGTTCCCCTGGAGGATTCTGAAAATAAGTGCGTTTCAGGCCGCCTTTCTTTTGGGGTTCTTGCTGGCCTCGTCCTAAAAAAGAGTTGTTTGTCGCTCTATTGGATGTGCTAGGACCGTCTCCTGGGTCAGAATTGTCCGATGAATCAGCTGAGGTATCTGAGAAACCTACCAAGTTATTCCTACGATTGAATCTACCCCACGGTCTTGTGTTGCGTGGATTATTATATGATCTGTTGAGGTAGAAGTCTTTGGTCAGGTAAGGGTAAGCTCTCTCTGTTGTATAGGATTTAATGTCCTTTTTAACTTTAACTGATTTTTTATTTTGTTCTAGTCTAAAAAACTCGTCAACTGTTTTCTGTACTTGGTCTAACAATTTCTTGCCATCGGCAGTGGAGCTATTTTCTTTGATTTGTTTTTCAACCTCAGTTATTTCATCTAATAGTTTTTAAGCTCTTCCGTTGCTATATCAATACCAAGCACCATCCAATGTCTCGAGCAAGTAGTGCCGATATAGCTAAAGTTTGTAATATACTTGGGGATGTCCGTAAAGATCCCAGGAATATTCCTGACTTGTAGGCCAGTGGGAATAATTTCTGCCTTTAAATATTCCGTCAACATGCGGATCATAAGTTGCAATCTAACAGTTTTCTTTTTAATTTTCTCCAATTGTTCAGGGAGTGAGGTGTTAATTTCAGATGGTGCATTCGCTATGTCACTGAAAAGTGAGGGTCCTTCTAAGATCTTTCTAATATAGTCACCTGTGTAGAGTGGTGCGTGGTCTGACATTACCCTAATGACTCAGAGAAAAACAGTGTCAGAGAAAAAGGAAAAGGTCTTTAAGGGTGAAGGTCTGTGACATTAAAGGTCTGTAGGAGTAAGGGAGACAAGGAAGTAACCCACTTGTGAACAAGGGGAATAAGGAAAGACCCTTGCAATTAAGCGATTGCGCTAAGTATGTATAATAAACAAGGGAACCCAAATAGAATAGGTCAGGGACCTTGGGAGCTAGAGTTAGTACAAAGGACAGTGGTCCCTGAGTAAGGAAAACTCATTAAACAATAAATATAGTCTCAATCAGTACTATATTTTGGCGCATGTCCAGCCGGACAGAGGCAAGTTTAATATACACAATAGTTTGAATAAAATTAAGGAAATGTGAGAAAAATAACAGTGGGATACAAGCCTGTATCCAGAATCTCACAGATCAAAACACACAAACAACATAGAAAAGCTCAGGCAGCTTACATGTGTTTCCAATGAATATTGCACGGATAATGAAACAACAATCATAAAAGGTCACCTTTACACATATTATAAATTAACAATCAGTGTATAAGGTTGACAACTGTGTCGACAGACGTTTCGATCCTTATCAGTGAGATATTGGATCATCTTCAGGACTATGGATTAAAGTGCCTGAGAGCATATGCCTGTAAATTATCGTATTGACGAAACATTGGAAATAAGGAGGAAGAGAGAAAGAAAAAATAAAGGAATAATAAGTCACGGATAAGGTTTGCATTTAGTTACCAATAAAGGAACTCAGTCAGATGACGAAAGGATCTATTTTACGCGTGAAAAGACCTAGAGACTGAACAATAACAGTGATGCAGGAGTAGTGAGAGATCACGATGAACCATGCAAAGTTGTAGAACCCGACTATAAAAACATCAATTTGCCCTTAAGACGACGTGTCTAAGGTAGAGGAATAAATTATCAACAGGTGCTGTCACCTGATCACAGTGTATATGAGCGTATGCCTTTAATAGAATGAGGATGAGGTATTAAGGGCATGCATGCGGTGCGCATCTGGCTAGTGTGGAGTACCTGCAGTTGCGCTTAAGGATGGAAAGCTGGCACGTCCAGACTGGGGAGGAGAGGGGACATAATGGACCTGAGGGGCAGAAAAGGAAAGCATTAAAGGATGGGATGAGATGAATGGGGAGGGGATGCATGTGGCCTTCGTGACAAGGGTAGCTTACCCGGGTTAGAAAGTAGAGGCTACGTAATCCACAATGGGAAGGCGAGGCGGACAAGTCCTGCACAGCAAGGATTCAATATAAGGGATTGTGAGCCTGGAGGGGAACAATCGGTAAAGTTACGAGCGTGGCGGGAAAACATGGGGGCGAGGGGGAAGGGGAAAGGAGAGCGCACGCGCGCTTACCTATTTCACAGGGTCGGATAAACTCTGTCCAAATTGGAAGTTTAGCGATGGGCCTAAAAAATAATGAATACCAATAATGAAAACCGAAGGGAATGAATTTAGAATCTACCATCCAGGTACTGATGTAGAAAAAGCGGGAGCCCAGAATGGACGCTTACCTGGTGTGGTGCTTGTGGTACATGCAGGCGAATGAGGTGAACGCAGGAGGAGGGAACGCTTCCCGAGGATTATATCGACCAGTAGTGGGTCGCGTAACCACATGGGAGATCATGTGATTTACAGTGTGGGAGGAGTCGCGCGCAATTCAGCGTGTGGTGAGGTATCGGCACAGCGGCCATCTTGAAATAGGCAAGGTGATAGTCAAAGTAATAGGTATGGTAATAGGTATGCATAGAGTTACAGACAGGAACGAATAAAGAATGACAATTATGATTACAAACTGTAAAGTAAGTTACTAAGTGTTCATGGAATTACTAACAGGAATGAATAAGGCATGTAAATATTGCAAAATAAATTACGAAGTATTCATAGAGAAGTAAAAAAGTAAAAAGGTCTTCGCATATTGGATATCTGTTCATAATTAACAGAAAGACGATATGACACAGGGTTTCAGTGAGGATATAAATGCCAATTGTCATAATGCATTACCAGATATATAAACAGATAGGGCTTAGTAATTAAAAGGCCCTGATTACATACACGTGAAAAATGGGGCCACTTAATCGGTAATATCTGAACACAGACATAACAGTCAGCTGAGAGTTGCATAGAAAGTAGAGTGCATTTTGGACAGTCATATTAATGCTGTTGGTAATAGGAAAGGAAAAAGAAAAACCTTATTTATATTATTTATATAAAAGTCAGAGGTAGGTTCTTGGTAATTGACAAAAAGTTAGAAATAAAGAAAGACAAGAGTACCATTTAGCAGTCATATTAAGTGCTAGAGTACAATTTAGCAATCATATTGAGTGCTAATGGTGTGAAGACGTTTGTTGACAGATTACATACCATAGCTTTGCCAATTGTCTTTGCAGTAGCAGTACTGAATAACCTACAACAATGTTGTCCAGTCCTCCAATCGGTTGAGTCCCGTATGGATACTACCAGTACGTAGGATCCATTTTAATTCATCTCTATTAAGTAGTTGTGTAAGATCAGCTCCTCTTGGGGGTATCCTCACCACACTCACAACTGTCCAACGGATGTCGTCCTCAGTGTGGCCCAGAGTTTCAAAATGTTCCACCAATGGGGCATTAGGTGTCTTGCAGCGAAGTCTGCTCCGATGTTGGCAGATCCTAATACGTATCTTTTGAGTCGTTTGACCAATATAGATCTTATTGCATGGGCACAAAATAGCGTAAATAACATTGTTCGTATTGCAGTTGGAGAATTCTTTATGAGTGGATTTGATGGTGCCAAATACAAATTCTTTACAATCAGAGGTAAATCTGCACACAGTGCAATTGCCACATTTAGCATGTCCTATAAGGCGTGGAAGTCCCCAGTGATCATCAAGAGTGTTGGGAACGGGGGGCGTGGCCTGCAGCCGAGGAAGATGGCCGCATACTAAGTAAGCTGCGGTAGCAGACAGCGTAAAACCACCCCATATCCATAACAATCCGGCCATAGGGTGACGCAGACAGCGGAGCTGACCGGCGGTGTGTCGCTTGCAGGTGTAAACGCGGCAGCAGCGAGGATGAGGGAGGCTTCCGTGACGGCGGGGCGGACTTCAGGGCTCAGCGCCCGTGAGGGAGAAAATGGCGCCGATGGCGGACGAGCGCTCGGCCTGAAGCGGCAGGTCCCCGCAGTGTGCTCTGAGCAGCGGGGGAGAGGCGCCTGGTCGGCGGCTCGTCCCGAGACGTGCACCGGAGCCGGACTGGACGGCGGGAGGCGCTCGGGCTGTGGCGGAGCCCGGGAGTGGAGCGCATACGAGCGGCTGGAGAGGCGGCCTGAGGAGATCGGCGGCCGCAACAGAGGTTGGTGCGGAGGTGCCCCGTGATCGTCGCTTGGCCAGTTTGGGGCCCGGTGGAGAGCTCGCAGTGCAGGTGCACAGATGCTACGGGCGATCCCGCTGTCGGAGCGGGGGAGCGCGCTGGGCGTGCTTGGCAGACACTACAGTGATCCGGAGGCCGGGGAAGCGGCGAAGAGAGCCTGTGATCCGGGGAATTTGGCCGCATTGGTAGGGCCTGTGAGAGTGAGGAGGGCCTGCTGAGCGTTGGTGCCTCCCGCCGGAGGGCCAAGTTATTGGATGGTCCGGGGTCTGCGCCCCGTGAACTCTGGGGCTAATTCATCTTGGTAGGAGGGCCGGACAAGCATCGAGTGACCCGGGAGGTGCTGGGGTGAGAATTCATCTGCCCGCCCCTGGCGCCCCGCTGCAGCCGGAGTGAGTGATTGGAAGCCTGCTGCGTGGCCGGTGGCAGTAGGGTCTGCTGAGCCGGCCGGCGTGTGACCCGAGCGAGGGTACGCGGTGGTGTCCCCCACGGCTGGGGTGGCGGGCGACCAGGAGTGGACTGGGCGGTTCCTCCGGCCTGCGGTTGGACGGCTGCGGCAAAGGCAAGGGGCCCAGCATGTGAGCCCTCCCACCACGGCCTCGTCTATGGCCATGGGCCGGCATAAGCTGCCCCTTCAGAACCAAGCCAACCAGATTGACAAGTACACGGTGGCCATGGGGAAGGGAGAGGGCCTCCGTGATGGGGGTCAACAGGGTGATGACGCGGACGGCGGAACAGACCCGTCACTCAGAGACATCATGCAAGCCATAAAAGATATGCGTGGCACCATGGAGCCCAAACTTGACTCGGTCACCGAGGAGGTCAACCTCCTCCGTGCTGACTTTAGGAACATGTCGGGCAGGGTGGCCGAGACGGAGAGTGGCATTGGGAATCTGCAGGCCAGAACAAAGAAGCTTGAAGAGCAGGTTGTCACACTAGTGAAGGCCCAGGGCGACGTCGTGGCCCGCCTGGAGGATCAGGAAGGCCGGGCGCGACGCAACAACGTCCGTATAGTAGGGGTGCCGGAGGGGTTGGAAGGGCCGTCCATGGATTGTTTTGTGGAGGAACTGATATTGCAACACCTTAAGCCGAAGCGTCTCTCCAAATTTTTCTCCGTTGAAAGAGCCCACCGTGCATTGGGGGAGGCCCAAGCCTGGGGCCCCTCCGCGCACCATCATTGCCCGGTTCCTGAACTACCGGGACCGGGATGCCATCCTGCAGGCCTCACGCACCACCGGGGACCTACGAATGGAGAACGCAACGATCCGTTTTTCCCCGACTTCACTCTACAGGTCCAGCGCCAGCGCAGGTCCTTTGAGGGCGTCAAGCGAGCCCTCAGGGACCAGGTGTGAAGTACATGATGCTTTTCCCTGCAAGGCTCAAAATCCTGGACGGAGAAAAGGTGTATTTTTCGATTCTCCGGCGGAGGCGGCGACTGGATAGAGGGATGGCGGACCGTGGGCCGTCCAGGGTGGATCGCGACGCCGGACCTTCAACGACACCTCTCGTGAGGTTGGGAAGGACATAGCACCAACCCGAGAGAGCCAGGAGCGTGAACGCCCGCCACCTGAGGACTGATGGCGACACAGGCCGCACTGAGGGCTACATATGGGTGAGGCAGGTAAAAGCGCACGCCTCTTGCGCCCTGGAGAGTTGGGGGCCACTAGTCACGCTGCACGGACATTTTGAACATCTCCGAGACTGTAAGTGGCCGCGCTGGCTGATAAGGACTGCACATCCAAAGGGCTTTAGGCGTTGGCCCGTTGGGGTTTGGGGGAGGGGGGGAGGGTGTGTGCTAGTTTTTCGCTCAAGGGGTAGGAATCCGACAGTCAGTTGTGCCAGTTTCTGCGAGTTGTGGGCTTACGTTCCCTCATTTAGTTGGAATGGGATTATTTGGGCGACAGGTACTTTGCAAGTTTTTAAGGTGGGTGGTTGGGGGCCCACTTAGCAGGGAGGCAGGGAGGGGGGGCAGATTGGGGGGGGTGGGATGGGGTTGATGGGAAGTTCAAGTTTAGCTCATGTCAATATATTTATTTCAATGCTGTTGTATTGTGGGGGCCCTACGCAGTGGCAGGTTGGGAATCCGTTGAGGTCGTGGACTCACAGTGGGGATGGGGGATCAGGCTAAGATCAAAATATGGACATGGAATGTCAATGGGATGGGCAACAAGATCAAGAGAACTTTGGTATTGCAGCACTTGAAACGCCATTCCCCAGACGTGGTGCTCTTGCAGGAAACCCACCTCCGGGGTAATAATTGCAGGGCCTTGGATAGGTTCGGGTACAAGATGGTAGCACACTCAGGATTCACGTCCGGCTCGAGGGTGTGGGAATATTGGTCCGTAGGAGTCTGCCAGTGACCGTATTGGATTCCTGGACAGAGGACTCTGGGTGCTTCGCGGCGGTGGCGGTGAGATGGGAAGGACGTACGGTGCTCCTATGCTCATGTTATATCCCGCCCGGCCTGCATGCCACACTGTACAAGAAACTGGGGACACACTTGGCGAACCACCCCAACGGCACTCTGGTCCTGGGGGTGACACTAACGCGGTAATGAACGTCGAGTTGGATCGGTCAGGGGACAGACGGGCCAGTGGAGGGGAGATGGGCCTGCGGGGCTTCACGGACGCAATGGGTCTTAGCGATATATGGCGAACATGGTTCCCAGCCCGTAGACTCTACACCTTCTATTCGGCCAGACATGGTTCCTTCTCGAGGTTGGACCATATTTTCACGCGGGGGATCAGTTGGGAGATTTTGTAGACCCGTGCATCATGGCGCGGGGTATATCGGACCACTCTCCGGTGGGTGTTCTCCTTAGGGGGACGGCGGTAGACAGGGCCGCATTCCCGCGAATAGATCCGTGGCGGTTAAAAGACACTTTGATTACTGATAAGCTTCGGGAGGGTTCCGAACATTATTTCTCCGACAATCAGGGGTCGGTTACCTCCCAGCTAACGTTGTGGGAGGCATACAAGGCGGTCCTGAGGGGACAGGCCCAGGCTTTGACCGGCGCCCAGAAGAAAGAGGAATCGCTGCAGATTCAACAGTTGGAGCGCAAAATCGAGTCTCTGGAGCGAGAGGCCAGTGCGTCGCCCTCGCCGGGCGCAACCATGCCCTGGCCATGAAACATAAGGAACTTCGCTCGTTAGCGGAGGGTGAGGCACGCGCCTACTCCTCGCCACGCAACATCGGATATACGACGCAGGGGACAAGAGTATGAAGCTTCTCGCGTGGCTGGAGCGTCGTGACAGGGAGCGTTCCTGGGTTACGGAGGTGCGGGATGGTTCTGGGGCCCTAGCTTCCACGAGCGCGGCCATAGCGGAGGCTTTTGCATCCTACTATGAAGGAGTATATACCCCAGTGTGCAGTAGAACTGAGAGAGACTGCGAGGAATTCTCTGCGAGACTTTGCGTTGCCTATGCTATCTCAGGAGCAAACTGAGCGTCTGGATGCAGACCTCACAAGAGCGGAGCTGGGAGAAGCCCTTAATGCCCTCCAGGCCGGCAAGGCGCAGGGACCCAATGGACTCCCGGTTGAAATTTTTAAGAAACAGGCGAGTGTGGTACTGGGGCCCATGCGACGCATGCTCCTTGAGGCACGGGAGGTGGGCGTGCTTCCGCCCGACCAGAGAGAGGCCACAATTGTGGTTATTCATAAGGCCGGGAAACCGGCGGACTGCTGCTCTTCCTATCGGCCTATCTCCCTCCTGAACGTGGAGGCGAAGGTATTGGCCAAGGCCTTAGCGACAAGACTGCTATCCGTACTTCCCGACCTTGTGCATGTGGACCAGTCGGGTTTTATGCCCCACAGGAGCACTCGGCACAACCTGCGGAGGCTCTATGGTATTCTGCACATGACTAAGGACGTGGGCAATGCGCAGAGCGGCATTGATGGCGCTGGACGCCTCAATGGCCTTCGATAGCATCGAATGGCCATACCTATTTATGGTGCTGAATAGACTGGGCCTGGGCCCGGTGTTCGGTAGCTGGGTGAGACTCCTATACACACAGCCGATGGCAAGGGTGAGGGTCAATGGGGTGATGTCCCGGGCCTTTTCCTTGTACAGGGGCACTAGGCAGGGCTGCCCCTGTCACCACTCCTGTTTGCCCTGGCCCTGGAGCCGCTCGCTCATTGGATCCAGAAGAGATAGGGCCTTTGGGGCCTGGGACTCACGGATGAATGGGAGGAGCGTATTTCTTTATACGCAGACGATATTGTCCTATATTGGCCAGACCCTACCACTCGATGGCGCGGGCTCTCCACCTCTTCGCTCTTTTTGGTAGCTATTCTGGCTACTCGATCAATTGGGCCAAGTCAGTGGTTTATCCTCAGTCGGGTCCACCTCCTCGGATCCCGAGGGACTGCCCAGCATCGCTGGAGACCGCTGGATTCCGGTACCTGGGAGTGTACGTCACCAGAGACAGAGAGGAGTTTTTCGCCCATAATCTGGAGCCTCAATTGACGAGGCTGGGGTGGACATTGGACACTGGAGGTCTCTGCCCTGTCCTTGATGGGCGCGTGGCGCTCTTCAAAATGCTGGCGCTGCCACGACTTCTATATATCCTACAAAATACACCGTACCTGGTCCCGACGGCGACATTCAAGCGGATCTCCCGGGAGTTGCTGACGTTACTTTGGGACGGCGGCAACCCGAGGATTGCACTGCAGAAGCTTACGCGGGGGGTGTACGACGGGGGGCTGGCCCTCCCGGATGTTCAACTCTACTACTGGGCAGCGCAGTTGCAGGTAGTCAACGACTGGGTTTATGCGCCGATCTCGGAGCCGGCTTACAGAATGGATAGGCATGCTATGATTGGGGGAACCTGTGAGCCATATCTCTACTCCCTTAGGCGGGGTCGTGACCTGCCCGCGCATACCAGGGTGGTGCTCCACTGTTGGAGGGAGGCCAACAAATTCTTGGGCTGGCGAACACCCTAACGGGACGGACCCCGCTTTGGACGGGCGACCAGCTAAAGGAGGTGGCGGGACTATCAGGCTATAAGGGGTGGAAACTGATTGGCATCGAGTATCTTGGTGATGTGTGGAAGGGGGGGGCTCCTGTCCCCTTTGCGGCTCTGAAAAAAGAATACCAACTTAATGACTCCCAACAGTACCACTACCTGCGCCTTGTACATGCATTGCGCGCCCACATCCACGCTGGCACTTCCATCCCGGAGTACTCCCCTATGGAGGACAGGCTCCTTCTCGACCCCATCCTAGCAAAACCCACGTCAACGATCTATAATATGCCAGACCCCCTTGGTCCCCTGCGGGCGAGATGGGAGGGAGACATTGGGACACTAGACGATGAAGACTGGCAGGACGCCCTGCAGAGCCCTCGCGAAGTTGCGATCCGGCCGCGATTCCGCCTCGTGCAGCTAAAAATACTTCACAGGGTCTATTATCTCCGCACCCACCTGTTCTCCTGGGGTAGGATTCTATCCCCCTTGTGCGTGAGGGGCTGTCAAGGGGAGGGTTCATTCTATCACATTCTATGGGATTGCCCACTCATAATTCCGTTTTGGACCAGGGTGGCGCAGACGATGGAGGGGGTGGTCAGGTCCCCGGTCCCAATGGAGCCCAAGTGGCTCTTACTCATGACTAAAGGAGCCACAGATTGGACACGGCATAATGAGATTTGGTTAGGGCTGGCAGCAGGGGTGGCGAAACGCAACATTGCCAGGTGCTGGGGTGCACAGGCGCCCCCCTCGTGGGATCAGTGGCTCTGTGACTTGGATTGGTGTCAGAGGGCGGAGGAAACGGTCTATAGGTCTCGGGGTTGTGTGAACAAATGGAGGAAGGTGTGGGGTCCCTGGCAAAGGTTTCGAACCTTACAGGATGGGTTGGGATAGGAGATTGTTGCAATTACTCATCTGTATTTCCATGCATGCAAAACCATATGACGAACTGTGATCCCTGTTTCTGTATCATGAACTGCCGCTGTGTACTGTACTTGAACATGAGCAATGTTAATAAAAAGAATTTAAAAAAAAAAAGAGGTACCTTCTACCTTTGCAGTAGAAACATATGCTCTTCAGACAGCCCATTCTTCTTCTGAAATGTAGCAACTTTTGCAAACTTAAGTTTCATACCCATCTTGGTGTTTTATCACACTGTGTTCCATGCTTTGAGCACCACTGGTATTGTGCATGTTTTTAAAATAATTGGAACTGGCACACTGACTGGCTTAAACTGTTTTTGGAACAAACAAAAAAAAAAAGAGTGTTGGGAACGTGTGGGCATGGAAGTGCTGCCCTAACCAAATGGTCCTTAATGTTTTTACTCTTCTTAAATGCAAAAAGGGGTCTATCTAGATTCAGTATTCCTGCATTGATTACGTTCCAGTGCTTTAGTATACTCTTGCGTAATTTGTGTGAGGATGGAGAAAAAGTAGTGACACATACAATGCGTTCCATTTGTTGTTTGGATTTTGGTTCCAACAAACACTCTCTGGGACAATACCAAGCTCTTTTCAGAGCATTACGTACAAGTCTTTTAGGGTAAACCCTGACTGTAAGTTTGCAACTGAGCACTTTGGCTTCTGTGAAATAATCTTCTTTCAACGTGCAATTGCGTCTCATTCTAAGAAACTGGGAATACGGTAGTGAGTCTCTGAGTGCTCTCGGGTGATTACTGTCATATTTGAGTAAAGTGTTTCGTTCAGTAGGTTTTCTGAATAAGCTGGTGATAAGTCGGCCCTCCTTATGCACAATATTTAAATCTAAGAAAGGAATAGATGTCTTACTGTGGGATAAAGTAAATTTGAGACCTCCACAATTATTATTAAGCCAGTGGAGGAACTGGTTCTAGCATGTCCTGGTTATTGTGCCAGATCATAAAAATATCGTCAATATAACGCTTCCATATTTCAATAGCGTTATGGAAAGGGTTCCCCAATGCAAGTATGTAGTTAGTTTCAAGGGCATCCATGTAAAGTATAGCCAGATTAGGGCAAAACCGCCCCCATGGATGTACCCTTGGTTTGTTGATAGAATTGGCCATCGAACAAGAACAAATTCTTAGTCAGGCAGATTTCCAACAATTGTAATATAAAAGTTGTGGGGACTGCATGTGGTCTAGGGCGTTTATCAAGAATTTTCTATCACATGTAGAGAGTCAACTTGAGGTATATTAGTGTACAATGACTCAACGTCCAAAGTACATAGGGTATCAGTTTGTGGGTTGAAGGGGTGGTTTTCAACCAAAGATATCATCTGCATACTATCTCTGACATAACAGGTAGTAATAGGAACAAATTATTTTATAAAGAAATCAACATAAAGACCAAGGGGTTCTAAAATGGAACCACATCCTGACACGATAGGACGTCCCGGGGGGTTTTCTTGGTTTTTATGTATCTTCGGAAGAGTGTAAATAACAGGTATGCGTGGGGATTTGGTATTGAGAAATTGATATTCCAACTTGGTCAAGAAACCTTGCTCGAAGGCCATCAGTAGTTACCTGCAAAATAAGTTTCTGAAGCTCAGGAGTGGGATTTGTGGGCAATTTACAATAATGATCAGTATTCTGTAGTTGCTTAGTTATCTCATTCTTATAGCTAGCTAGCTCTTGTAGCACTATACCACCACCTTTGTCTGCAGGCTTTATAACAATGTCATTGTTCAATTTGAGCGTGCTCAATGCAGATTTCTCTGCCCTAGAGATATTATATGGGACAAAGTGACGGCCCTTCTCCATCTCTGAGAGATCGTTAAGTACCAATTTTTCAAATGTAGAAATTTCTGAGGGGACCATATTCGAGGATGGGGAGAAAGTGGAAGGTGGTCTAAGGGAGTGTTAGATATTTTGAGTGGCATAGGATTAAGCAAAAAATAACTGTGTAGCCTTATTTTCCCCCAAAAAATCTTAAAACCTCAGTTTGGAGGTCAAGAAAATTTGTATGGGTAGTGGGAACAAATGATAGCCCTTTGTTCAATATAGATAATTCAGAGACATTCAATTGGTGCTTAGTTAAATTAAAAATAGGAAGCAACAGATTAGGGAGTGTATCCAATGTGGTAGTGTCTCCAGTCAAAGCTGAAGTGAGAGGAACCATTATCTGGTTGGAGTAGGGGTAAGGGTTAGTCACCATTGATAATGGTTCCGTCGTGTATTTCGTTCCCCTGGAGGATTCTGCCAGTGAGTGCGTTTCAGGCCACCTTTCTTTTGGGGTTCTTGCTGGCCTCGTCCTAAAAAAGAGTTGTTTGTCGCTCTATTGGATGTGCTAGGACCGTCTCCTGGGTCAGAATTGTCCGATGAATCGGCTGAGGTATCTGAGAAACCTACCAAGTTATTCCTACAATTGAATCTACCCCACGGTCTTGTGTTGCGTGGATTATTATATGATCTGTTGAGGTAGAAGTCTTTGGTCAGGTAAGGGTAAGCTCTCTCTGTTGTATAGGATTTAATGTCCTTTTAACTTTAACTGATTTTTTATTTTGTTCTAGTCTAAAAAACTTGTCAACTGTTTTCTGTACTTGGTCTAACAATTTCTTGCCATCGGCAGTGGAGCTATTTTCTTTGATTTGTTTTTCAACCTCAGTTATTTCATCTAATAGTTTTTTAAGCTCTTCCGTTGCTATATCAATACCAAGCACCATCCAATGTCTCGAGCAAGTGGTGCCAATATAGCTAAAGTTTGTAATATACTTGGGGATGTCCGTAAAGATCCCAGGAATATTCCTGACTTGTAGGCCAGTGGGAATAATTTCTGCCTTTAAATATTCCGTCAACATGCGGATCATAAGTTGCAATCTAACAGTTTTCTTTTTAATTTTCTCCAATTGTTCAGGGAGTGAGGTGTTAATTTCAGATGGTGCATTCGCTATGTCACTGAAAAGTGAGGGTCCTTCTAAGATCTTTCTAATATAGTCATCTGTGTAGAGTGGTGCGTGGTCTGACATTACCCTAATGACTCAGAGAAAACAGTGTCAGAGAAAAAGGAAAAGGTCTTTAAGGGTGAAGGTCTGTGACATTAAAGGTCTGTAGGAGTAAGGGAGACAAGGAAGTAACCCACTTGTGAACAAGGGGAATAAGGAAAGACCCTTGCAATCAAGCGATTGCGCTAAGTATGTATAACAAACAAGGGAACCCAAATAGAATAGGTCAGGGACCTTGGGAGCTAGGTTAGTACAAAGGACAGTGGTCCCTGAGTAAGGAAAACTCATTAAACAATAAATATAGTCTCAATCAGTACTATATTTTGGCGCATGTCCAGCCGGACAGAGGCAAGTTTAATATACACAATAGTTTGAATAAAATTAAGGAAATGTGAGAAAAATAACAGTGGGATACAAGCCTGTATCCAGAATCTCACAGATCAAAACACACAAACAACATAGAAAAGCTCAGGCAGTTTACATGTGTTTCCAATTAATATTGCACGGATAATGAAACAACAATCATAAAAGGTCACCTTTACACATATTATAAATTAACAATCAGTGTATAAAGTTGACAACTGTGTCGACAACGTTTCGATCCTTATCAGTGAGATATTGGATCATCTTCAGGACTATGGATTAAAGTGCCTGAGAGCATATGCCTGTAAATTATCGTATTGACGAAACATTGGAAATAAGGAGGAAGAGAGAAAGAAAAATAAAGGAATAATAAGTCACGGATAAGGTTTGCATTTAGTTACCAATAAAGGAACTCAGTCAGATGACGAAAGGATCTATTTTACGCGTGAAAAGACCTAGAGACCGAACAATAACAGTGATGCAGGAGTAGTGAGAGATCACGATGAACCATGCAAAGTTGTAGAACCCGACTATAAAAACATCAATTTGCCCTTAAGACGACGTGTCTAAGGTAGAGGAATAAATTATCAACAGGTGCTGTCACCTGATCACAGTGTATATGAGCGTATGCCTTTAATAGAATTAGGATGAGGTATTAAGGGCATGCATGCAGTGCGCATCTGGCTAGTGTGGAGTACCTGCAGTTGCGCTTAAGGATGGAAAGCTGGCACGTCCAGACTGGGGAGGAGAGGGGACATAATGGACCTGAGGGGCAGAAAAGGAAAGCATTAAAGGATGGGATGAGATGAATGGGGAGGGGATGCATGTGGCCTTCGTGACAAGGGTAGCTTACCCGGGTTAGAAAGTAGAGGCTACGTAATCCACAATGGGAAGGCGAGGCGGACAAGTCCTGCACAGCAAGGATTCAATATAAGGGATTGTGAGCCTGGAGGGGAACAATCGGTAAAGTTACGAGCGTGGCGGGAAAACATGGGGGCGAGGGGGAAGGGGAAAGGAGAGCGCGCGCGCGCTTACCTATTTCACAGGGTCGGATAAACTCTGTCCAGATTGGAAGTTTAGCGATGGGCCTAAAAAATAATGAATACCAATAATGAAAATCGAAGGGAATGAATTTAGAATCTACCATCCAGGTACTGATGTAGAAAAAGCGGGAGCCCAGAATGGACACTTACCTGGTGTGGTGCTTGTGGTACATGCAGGCGAATGAGGTGAACGCAGGAGGAGGGAACGCTTCCCGAGGATTATGACGACCAGTAGTGGGTCGCGTAACCACATGGGAGATCATGTGATTTACAGTGTGGGAGGAGTCGCGCGCAATTCAGCGTGTGGTGAGGTATCGGCACAGCGGCCATCTTGAAATAGGCAAGGTGATAGTCAAAGTAATAGGTATGGTAATAGGTATGCATAGAGTTACAGACAGGAACGAATAAAGAATGACAATTATGATTACAAACTGTAAAGTAAGTTACTAAGTGTTCATGGAATTACTAACAGGAATGAATAAGGCATGTAAATATTGCAAAATAAATTACGAAGTATTCATAGAGAAGTAAAAAAGTAAAAAGGTCTTCGCATATTGGATATCTGTTCATAATTAAGAGAAAGACGATATGACACAGGGTTTCAGTGAGGATATAAATGCCAATTGTCATAATGCATTACCAGATATATAAACTTATTCATTCCTGTTAGTAATTCCATGAACTGAATTGAATTGCGCGCGACTCCTCCCACACTGTAAATCACATGATCTCCCATGTGGTTACGCGACCCACTACTGGTCGTCATAATCCTCGGGTAGCGTTCCCTCCTCCTGCGTTCACCTCATTCGCCTGCATGTACCACAAGCACCACACCAGGTAAGCGTCCATTCTGGGCTCCCGCTTTTTCTACATCAGTACCTGGATGGTAGATTCTAAATTCATTCCCTTCGGTTTTCATTATTGGTATTCATTATTTTTTAGGCCCATCGCTAAACTTCCAATTTGGACAGAGTTTATCCGACCCTGTGAAATAGGTATGCGCGCGCGCGCTCTCCTTTCCCCTTCCCCTCGCCCCCATGTTTTCCCGCCACGCTCAGTAACTTTACCGATTGTTCCCTCCGGGCTCACAATCCCTTATATTGAATCCTTGCTGTGCAGGACTTGTCCGCCTCGCCTTCCCATTGTGGATTACGTAGCCTCTACTTTCTAACCCGGGTAAGCTACCCTCTTCACGAAGGTCACATGCATCCCCTCCCCATTCATCTCATCCCATCCTTTAATGCTTTCCTTTTCTGCCCCTCATGTCCATTATGTCCCCTCTCCTCCCCAGTCTGGACGTGCCAGCTTTCCATCCTCAGCGCAACTGCAGGTACTCCACACTAGCCAGATGCGCACCGCATACATGCCCTTAATACCTCATCCTAATTCTATTAAAGGCATACGCTCATCATACACTGTGATCAGGTGACAGCACCTGTTGATAATTTATTCCTCTACCTTAGACACGTCGTCTTAAGGGCAAATTGATGTTTTTATAGTCGGGTTCTACAACTTTGCATGGTTCATCGTGATCTCTCACTACTCCTGCATCACTGTTATTGTTCGGTCTCTAGGTCTTTTCACGCGTAAAATAGATCCCTTAGTCATCTGACTGAGTTCCTTTATTGGTAACTAAATGCAAACCTTATCCGTGACTTATTATTCCTTTATTTTTTCTTTCTCTCTTCCTCCTTATTTCCAATGTTTTAGTCAATACGATAATTTACAGGCATATGCTCTCAGGCACTTTAATCCATAGTCCTGAAGATGATCCAATATCTCACTGATAAGGATCGAAACGTCAAGATGACACAGTTGTCAACCTTATACACTGATTGTTAATTTATAATATGTGTAAAGGTGACCTTTATGATTGTTGTTTCATTATCCGTGCAATATTCATTGGAAACACATGTAAACTGCCTGAGCTTTTCTATGTTGTTTGTGTGTTTTGATCTGTGAGATTCTGGATACAGGCTTGAATCCCACTATTATTTTTCTCACATTTTCTTAATTTTATTCAAACTATTGTGTATATTAAACTTGCCTCTGTCCGGCTGGACATGCGCCAAAATATAGTACTGATTGAGACTATATTTATTGTTTAATGAGTTTTCCTTACTCAGGGACCACTGTCCTTTGTACTAACTTATAGAAAGTTGGCATTTTCTTGCCTTAGCCATTTGGTGCCTGCAGCCTGTCTCTGGTCACATGACTGTGCGTAGCTGCAGTTGGGCTTTTGTGTATTCCTCCTAAACAGCCACACACAATGGGAGCAGTAGCAGGATGCAAGGGAGGAGCTGGCTCAGCCCCACATACATTTGAATAGACTGTGCCCTGTCTTTGCACAAAGGACCTAATAACCCTGCTTTGTCACCTCAGCCAGATTGGAGCCAGGGCAGGGGAGGTTGGGAATTCCATGCACTTCAAAGACAATGTTTAAAAGCTTCTCCCACCTTCCAGAACCTGGGCACCAGGGTATAAAAGCAGGACCTCAGACACCAACTCTTCAGGACCTGTGGATACTCTGCAAGGATGAAGGACTGATGTCCTGCTAAAGGAGTGCCAGTCTGCTGGACTTCTGCTCTGAAGGAGCTGCAGCCCTGCTGCACTGACCTGCTGTCTGTAGCCCTGTTGCCTGGGTGACAAGGACTGGACCTGTATCTCTTGAACCCAGAGTGATTCCAAGGGCTAGTTGGCTGGTTTCCTGATCTGAAGCCTCAGTGACATAACATGTTTCCAACCACCTTCCACCTGCACCTGGTCTCTGTCATCTGTGAGGCTAACCTGCCAAGCAGTGCCACCCCAGTCCTGGACCCTTGGAAATGAGTCTAAGGTGCTTACCAGCTATACTGATGCATCATCTCTACTGAGCAAAGCATCCCTGAGCAGAGCTGACCAATCTCTTCTGCTGAGCAGCGCATCCCGAGCAGAAATGATGCATCTCCGCTGTTGCATAAATTGAACCCATCGCAAAAACCTGCATCACCTCCCCAAGCAGAAGCAATGTATTACCCCAACAGCATAGCACATCCGCAACCCAGGTCTTCACAACTCATCGATAGCAGCCTCGATAACTCCGGACTCTGCATCACAGTCTCGCAGCTCCTCCGAATCTACTCATCACCTGGCAAGTACTGCATTCCTGATGCTGGATTTCACATCGTAAGCCCCTTCTATGGGATCCTCGATGATGACACAACAGAACCTCACACCGCAGTCTTGCAGCATCTTGCAACCTGTGCATCACTTTCGCTGTGCGTCACATCTTCGACGTGGATCCACGCAATGCTCCGCAACCAGGATTAAAGGTCCTCTGTTCAGTAGGCCTAACTGGGTCCCTGTAGCTGGCCCACAGTCAGCCTGAACTCATGACTTTGTCCTAGTCAGGCACAACCAGATATCCCCAGTTGGCGCTTTGTGCTTTTTGGCACTATTGTCACTAAAATCTTTAAAATTCAATGTCTCTGGTTCTACTGATTGGATGTTGGTCATTTTTGTTTTGTTATACTTACTGAATATTACTCTTTTTTCCAAAATTGTTTTGGGCTACTTTTGTGGTGTGTTTTCACTGTTCTACCATTTGAAGTGTTGCACAAATACTTTACACATTGCCTCTGAGTTAATCCTGATTGCTCTTTGTCAAGCAACCAAGGGGGTGAGCACAGGTTAATTTTGGGTTTGCTTGTTCCTTACCCTGACAAAGATTGTGGTTGCTGCTTGACCAGGGCTGAAACCGCAGTCAACCAACAACCAATTTCTTACAATGATGTTCAGTGTTGAGGACTGGACTTGTATTAGTGCAGTGGCATACAATAATTTTGTGTTCCACTACCACCCCACATAAATAATTTAAGACTAATTTTCTTTTTTTTTTAATTCTCCTTGATTGGCTTCTTCTGGTTCTTCCACATCTGCCCTCATTCCTACTACTGGACTGTCTGAGACCATACCTGCAGCAATGGAGTCTGAGCTGCACAACCTGGAAAGCTACACAGCGGCTGAGCTTAAACTGTTCTGCCAGGAATAGTGACTAAAAATGAAGAAGGGCACCAAAATGCTGGAGCTTCAGAAAGCTCTGAGGACCTGGACAGAGGTTTATTAGTCGATGGCGGTCACTGAGGATCAAGGGGATGAGGATGATATGGAAGATTTAAATTCAGCGGTGGTCATGTTTGGCCCAGGGACTACCAGGATCAGTATCCTTTGCACTAGAGGAGGCACTGACATTGCCAGGGCCACACCCACTGCCCCAGCGCTTAAGAGCATACCTGCTTCTCCTGCAGTGCAGGACTTTTTAATTCAGCAGAGGTTGTGCTTAGCCTAGGGACTACCAGGACCAGAATCCTTTGCAACAGAGAAGACGCCAACGTTTCCAGGGTCAAGCTCACTGCCTCAGCACTTCAGAGTACGCCAGCTTATACCACAGAGCGGGACATTTAAATTCAATGGAGGTCGTGTTTGGTCCAGGAACTACCAGGACTAGCATCCTTTGCACCAGAGAAAGCGCCTACATTGCCAGGGCCACACCCACTGCCCTAGCTCTTAAGAGCACACCTGCTTCTCCTGTAGTGTGGGACATTTAAATTCAGCAGTGGTCATGTTTGGCCCAGGAACTACCAGTATCCTTTGCACCAGAGGAGGCAACAACTTTGTCATGGCCACGCCTACTGCCCCAGTGCTTAAGAGCGCGTCTGCTTCTCCTGCAGGGCGGGACGTGCCGGGCAGTGCCCCAGTATAGTCTGGGCCAGGGGCGGACCCGTTCACGCCCATCAGAGCCCGGAGGAGGCTGGGCTGGGCTGGGCCACCCCCAATGTTTATTTTAAGGTATTTACTGGCCCTTGTACCATTGTTGATAAAAGTGGTGGGTTTTATTTTTGGATATTGTCTTATGTATGTTTTTATGTCTAAGAGCCATTGTAATTTCCATAAGTTAATCTAAGTGGAAGGCTCGGGTTCACTTTATTGATTGGTTATTATTTGCCAATGGAGGTGTGTAAGGTTTTTGTGTTTTTTTTTCTTCATTGCTCACACCTCTAAGGCAAGTGACATTGTTCTTTTTACTATGTGGTAGGATAACAGCACCTTAGCATGGGCAAAAGAAAACTGCTGGAAGGTGCATTAGGCTCCCGTAAGGCAACAAATCAGTAAAAACGGAAGGTAGTAATTCTTTTATGGACAGGATTAATAACCTCTGGTAGAATGCGATGAAATCCTCAATTCTACACCACCCATGACCCCTATTGCAGCACCTATACCACCTTGTCCTTCCAGATGTGATGGTGAGAGATGCATTCTGCAAATGTTTGGGAGAAAAACAACTCTTGCTATCTCTGAAACGCAAATTGGAAATTGTCAGAAGCCTCCCATCTATATCCCGACCCTGAGGTTCCCTTAACTGAGCAAGTTAATCCATCATTTGAGTGCCATAATTGCTACTCTGCCCTATATTTACACCAAGTTTCCAAGGAGGAGAGAGGTATGAATGAGAACTCGGCAATAATAAGGACCTTCAGAAGGTACTAGGAAGGTTAATGGGCACAATTTGCGACCTAAGTGAGGAAATTATAGCCCTCAAAAAAGTTGTTGAAGGTCTGGAAACCAAGGTTGGGGAAATATTAGAACAGAATGTTGATAGACGACTAAGCGACAGATTGAGACAGGAATGCTCATTTAATGGCCCTAGAGAATCCCACCCCCCAACCCAATCTAATAATGCATTACAGAAACTACCCACTGCAATTCACTCCTTGCACAATGCAACTGAAGGGCCGGTAGTGGAGAGAGAGCACCATAGGGAGCCCATGACAGCCTTATATGGGTAGTTTCGCCCAAGAGGATGGGGCTGGGATGTAGATGCCGAATCAGAGAATGCCTGTCCCAGTTAGCCCGTATCTGCCTCTCTCTCAACACCTTGGTTCTAGGTGTTGCTTCACAAGGAAATGTATTCCCATATATCAATTAATTAAAAACATGCTTTTGTCTACCTAAACCAGGTCCCAAAGCTGACAGCAAGTGCAAAAGAAGGTCAAGAGTCTATAAAAAACAAAGTTATATATTGTTTGCAGGAGTTCAGACACTGCTACTCTATCATTAGGAGTGATTTTTATTTATTTTATTTATAGAGTTTTATATAGCGCGAACATGACCCAAGGGTATCAGAGCGCTTCACAGTTACATGAGGTAAATATTTTATAATACAGCGGGTATAGCACAAGTAATATATATATGGTTCCGGTACATGCCTTTCTTATCAGTTTCAACAATAACAAGATTAGGATCGGTTTGGTGTACAAAAGGTATAACATTAGTATTATACATATGGTTCCTATGTATACCTTTCGTATCTTTTACATCAATACTACGAAGATCCATTAATTGTAGTAATGTACAGTCTAAGAAGTCTTCACAGCTAACTGGTGAGTTTATCTTTATATTCGTTGTTATCCTGTTTAGGTAACACCTACATCAGATCTAGTTGGCAACAGTCTTAGGTTCGTTTTGGTGTCTTTGTGGTCTTTTTGTGCAGGATGTATCCATATCTGACAGGACTATGCGACGTCTGACTATTAACCAAGATGCAGATGATGATAAGTCATTGTCTAGGGTAGGAACTTGCTCATTAGGAAGATCTTCGCTTCCCTCTTGAATGTTGCAGTGTTTGGAATTTTTCTAATGTTTGGAGGGAGTGAATTCCAGATACTGGGGGCCGCTCCGGAGAATGCTCTGTCATACGTTTTCTTCTTCTGAAAGATGGGAGGTTTCAGCAACAGGTCTCTGGCATTCCGGGATGGTCTGCTTCCCCCTGATAGCTCAATTTTCTGGGCTAAGTAACTTGGTGTTTTGTAGTGGAGCGCTTTGTGGGTAATACATGCCAGTTTAAGGTGGATTCTGGCTTCATATGGTAGCCAGTTTAATGCCTTCAGGTGTGGGGAAATGTGGTCGTATGTAATGATGTAATGAATGTTTAGAGGATTGTATCTGCATGGGGGTCCCTTGATGTGGTGAAGGTTATCTTTATTCACAAAGATCTGGTGGTAGTCCTTATTGATGCACGTTCAATTTGCAATGCGAATACCCAAATATCAATAAAGTATAGAACATACATGCTGATCAAGAAGTTCCTCCCAATCAACTCACTGAAGTTTCCAGGTAAGAGCAAGGCAACTTGGCCCCAGGGGTACTCAATGGAACAAATTGACTGGGAAGATTGAACCTATGTAGAAATAAAGCAGGAAAAAGTAAGTGTAAGAGGGGTTTGTCAGTTTCAGAGTATGGGGTTCTCAATAGGTAACTATCCGACCCAATGGAGAATTGTTAAACACAATAGAATGTAGAAACTCATGTACTCATGTAGTAAAAATCAAGACCAGGATGGTGTAGATCTTCTGTAGGATTACGAATTCAATACAAATTCAATAATTTAGAATTTGAGTTAAGTGAAACTCTTGCTGCAATTAACTCTGAGCTTGCGGCTAGAGCACCAGGGCCTTATAAGATACCGAATGATCTCTATATGGCCAATTTGGAAATGTGGGGCCCATATATAAACCTTCTTTCGAATGCAATTTTCTTGGGAATGGAGATTCCTCCTTCGTGGAAAATTATACAGATTGTGCCAATATTTAAGAAGGGGCATCTTAGCGATCCTGACAGCAACGGGCCAATTAGCCTTATTGACACAGTACAAAAAATCATTTGCAAAGTGCTTACTCATGTGCAAGAATGGATGCAAGAATATTACTTATCAGATTTCCAGGCCGGTTTTAGGACTAATGTAAGTACTGTTGACCATGCTTTTCGGCTTACCTGTATTTTTTGGAAGATGTCTATAATCAACAGGGGCAAACTGTATGTTGCCTTTGTTGATTTGCGTGCCACCTTAAATTTGGTCTCAAGGGGCAAGTTACTGTGGGTCTTGGGGGGAATTGAGTATCGCTGTAAATTTACTGAACATTCTGGTGTGACTACTCTCAGAGAACAATGTCCAAGTTAGAAGGAATGAAAATGGGCATTTAACTGAGCCTATCAGAATAAAACATGGAGTCAGGCAGGGGTGTGTTTCCTTGTTACAACCCTGTTTTCTTTATACATGAATGGGGTGGTTGAATATTTAAACAACAATGGTTGTGACTCCCTGAACGTGGGGGTCAAGAGGGTGCCTGCCTTACTCTTTGCAGATGACACCCTGCTGATTTTGAAGTCTCCTCAAGGTCTCCAACAGCTGCTAAACAATGTTATTTCCTTCTGCATTGAGTGGGGTTTTGAGCTCTACAGTCTGAAAACAAATTCATGGTTTTCAGTTTGACAGATCAAATGGCCTACAAGTGAAATGTGTGTGTGGGTAGTAATCAAATTGATCATGTGTAGCACTTTGATTACCTAGTGGTGAGATTAACTCCAAGTCCCCTTCAGTTCCCCAAAACACATGTAGTACTGATGCATCATACAGTGATCATTGTAAAGATCATTTTAAAGAAACATACACAAACTCTATCAAGGAGTGTAGCACCATCCGTAGAGATTGACAACGTAAAATCATTAGGTGCAGCCTTATGTGACTCAGAAACCTGAGGGGGGTGCAAATCCCAAAAAGTATGTCAACAGAAGAAAACAAGTTTATTAGATCACTTCTAGGCCTCCTAGTGAGTACGCAGATGATTCCGGTATGCTTGGATCTGGCAAAACAAGGAATTACCCAGAAAATAGAAGGTAGGCTTTTGATTTTCTGATACCGATTGTGGACAATGGCAGCCTTACGATCATACCAAGTGGGATTAAGGGATCTTATACCCCCTGCATGTGTTCATAAGCTCCTGTGGCTGAACTTTGTAAAATCATTACTGGAAACATTAGGCTTGGAGAAATGTTGGGTTACCCCAGAAGAAATGGGCTCTATCTCCAAAGAAGGCCTGAAAGAAATTCATTGGGAATGTCTGATGGCACAAAGTGTAACCAATTGCAGAGAGTCTTTGATCTCAGAGTTTTTGGACGTAAAACCCTTCCCTCAGTATGAGTCCTCAATAGATAAAATTACTCCACCCCTTGCTCGCAAATTGTTTAGGTATAGAACCCTTCCAACAAAAGGTTTTTGCAGCAAATGGTCAGTAGCTATGCCTGGTAGTGACCTTGTGCAGAGGCTTTGGAATCATTAATCCATATTTTATTCTTTTGCCCAGCATGTCATCATCAAAGAGCAAAGAAGAAAGCACCTCTATGTAGGAGTTGGGCACTACTCTGCACAAGGCAGCCTTCAGAATCCTTAGCTCAGACACAAGCAGATTAATGGTATACTTGAATGCCAGATTCCTTATGTCAGCTTGGATCTGGCACCATAAGTACATCTTAGCGATCAATTACTGTAAATCTTTTATACTAAGTACAAGGCTTGCGTGGTTCTATTTTAAGCCTTCTTTTTAGTATAATTTGAGACTATTGCTGGACACAGTCTCCTAAATTGCTCTTTTTGCATAGTGTTGGGCATATATTGAAACTATGTGATTTTTCAAACAGACAACATTAGCTGGACTTACGCCACTTCTGCTATTGCACTTTTTTGCCTTTTGTACACTACAAGAGAGTTGCATTTTGGGGAGCTACAAGCTCTGTACTAGAAATATTTCAAGGTACCGGGTTACTGCTAGATTGCAGGAAATTGCATTTTAACTTGATATTTTTGTTACAATTTGCTTCCCAAATTGATCTTGGTTTGTATTCAGCTATTTGTACTGTGTATTTAAATTCCAAGAGAATGATCTCTACGCGCTTGCACTTTCTGTTATAATTAAACCATTGTTGTGAAGCATCACAATCAATGTAACCTAGCCAACTTGGGGAAGGTATGCACTGTTTCTTGACATACAACTTATTATTTTCCATACCAACTAAATTGTGGAACTGTTGGTTTGTAAAAATATGTGTTTTTATACCTGTTTTTAACCTTGGAGTCTTTTTATGTGTAACGTATCTAAACAGCCAAAATGAGGTAATACTTAATGTAGCCTTTAGTTTCCTGGCATAATTGCAGATGGAAGGAACCCCACATCCGGAGGCTTCATTATCGGCTAAATACTATTTTTGAAATCGGCGAACAGAATTACATTCAGCCTTTTCATCTGCACCGTTCTATACCTAACACTGAAAATATACAAAAAGTGACATTCGGTCACTTACAGATACTGCTGAGCTACTCTGCTTATCCAGGTGACGCCCAATTTGTCTATTAACTAATAGGCATACAGTACATCGTTATCAATACCACAAGACGACATAGCTTTCATTTATCCATAATGTGCTACCAGCGTCCTACTACTGATGCCGTTTGAGATCATTTTTTGAAATATCGACAAGCCTCGATTGACTGTTCAACATTATAGGTCTCTTATTTATATAAAAAATTGATCAATTGTCTTTACTGTGGCCCTCTTCCTGACGAAGGCACTCTTGTTGTGCCGAAACGCGCGTAGAAATCCACCAGTCACTTGAACTTGTGCCACTTAATTTCTAATTGACATTGTTTTATATATATTGTGTTAATTTATCAGTGTTAAACAATTTGTTACCACTTCAACGTTGTTTTTAACTTGTCTTAAGTATGCCCTTGGGTCTGTTAGAGTGATATGAAAGTGAATGAATGATTATCATTTTTTTAATTGTTTCAATAATTTAATAAATGCTGTTTTTGTAATTTTGATTAATAAATTGTTGTCTTTGGTTCTTTCTGACCATTATTGTTTATGTATCAGCATTAATCATGGTCCATATATTGGTTGCCTTAAATCTGTACATTTATTGACTTTTCCCTACCTTAAGGAACCTTAACGGAACTGTAGGGGGCCTCTTCTTTGCGTTTGTAATACTTAATGTAGCCATATGAAATGTTACTATTGTTGGTTAATTGAAGCATGGTTATGTCCAAGTCTATACATTTTTGCAATGATTTTATGTTTGGTTGTACTTTTATGATCATAATGATTGAAATAAAGTTATTATGATGATGTTTTGGACGATCAGGATCAACCAGGACAACAGCCCTGGAATGCAGTCTCCAGGGAAGGGGGAGAATTCATCCCCTGAATTGGATCCCCCTGCCAGAGCAGGAAGCAGTGTTTCATCACCTGGCCCGCCCCAGAGGAGCTGACGGACGGGAAGGCAGAGAGGGAGTTTCACCTGCAAATTGGCAAGTTGAGAATGGAGGAGAAAATGTTGTTACTGGCACATTAGCTAAGTTTGAAAGAGCTGGATCTGAAGGCCAGGCAGGTAGAGTCCAGCAGTGATGGTGGCAGCAATTCTACAGTATCTGAAGAAGACAGAAATGTCTGTATCTCCAAGAATCTGGTGCCCAATTATGTGGTGGAAGATGACATTGACAAGTGGTTTTCTGCCTATGAGGTAGCCATGAGGGTTCACAAGATCCCAGAAGCGCATTGTGGGGGCAGTGTCTGGAAACACGTGCCTACAGTTGGGCAGAACATACTACTTTCTTTAGAGGTTGGGAACCTAACCAGGTACACTCCCATGAAAGCCATCTTGAATGATAATATTGGACTGACCCCTGAAACGTACCACCAAAGTTTCAGGGACAGTCATAAGCTCCCCAACCAGTCCTGGATAGATCTTGTGGACTACTCCAGCAAGGACTGAATGGTTGGGTGTGAGGCAGCAAAGTTAATGACTACAATGGGTTGTCTAATCTAATTGTGAGGAGCACATGCTCAGTATTTGTTTTCCAGAGCTGAGCCAGCACCTAGTTGACAGCAAGCTGAGTAGCCCAAGGAAGCTTGCTGAGGCGGCAGACCTCTGGGCTGGCACCAGAATGTCCAAAATGTTATCTAGTAGGGGGCTCCCACAAGGGTGGTCGGGGGTGCCGCCAGGAGAAATAGTGATAATAGTGATAACCAGTCTCAGTCTGAGCCCAAGAAGAAGGTGTTCTTTGACCAGCAGAAATGGAGGTTTGTACCCCAATGCATCGAGTGCTATAAGTATGGGCACGCCAAGGGTGGCTTCAAGTGTTCCAAGAGGGCACAGTCCCCCACCGGTGGTCAGGCACCTGGGTTGGCAAGTGTAGTGCTTGGGAAGGAGGTAGTCCTAGTTAACCTTGGGGAGCAGATAGAGGTGACCAAAGTTTACCTGGGGGATAAGGAGATAGTGCCAAAAGCCCATATGCCTGCCAATACTTCTAAGTACAGGCAGTGGGTCACCATCAATGGGAAGTGGGTGGAGGCTCTAAGGGACACAGGAGCCAGCATGACTACTGTAAAGTGTCAGCTGGTGTACGCAAAGCAGGTTCTCCTTAACGCATTCCGCCAAGTCATAGTTGCCCACAATCGTGAGAGCCATCTACTGGTGGCTCTGGTTTCTTTTGAGTGGGGGTGGTCTTAGGTTCTCTAAAAGTAGCACTGAGCCCTGCCATTTTTGTAGATTGTCTGTTAGGTAACGACCTGGAGCACACTATCTAGAGGGAGGTAGAGCTCAGGTCACACTTGGAGATGTTGGGATTGCCTGAATGGGTCTGTATAACCACAAGGTCCATAGCTGCCTGGATGGGAGTCAAAGGCATCTGGAGCCTGGAAAAATGGTCCAGACAGTTGCCAAGAATGTTAGGGGCAAGAGGCATGGGAAACCCACCCCTGAAGTTCCCATGGTCAGGGTTGATGGATCATCTGAGGAAAATGCACCTGGTGCCAACCGGTGAGGACATGCCACCCTGGGTGACCTGCCTGAGGTTGCTGGTTAGCAAGTTGAGGGTGGGTCCACCTGTGAGGTATTCTGCAATACGCAGGAAGAGTTTCTCACTTTAGGGGACTTGAGATGGCAAGCTGATGTCCAAGCAACATGTGGCACCTCTGGAGATCACCTGATCGACTGGGAGAATGACCTCCTATACTGTGAGCTTAAGGCTCCTGGATCTGGGGCAGCACGTGTGCTGGTGGTCCCCCAGTGTTGCATGACCTTCCTAATTGGTTTGGCTCATGTAATACCCCTGGCAGGACATCTGGAGTAAGACAAGACCTTTTCAAGGCTTGTTGCCCCTTCTATTGGTGCCGAATGAGAGGGCCTCAGTCATATTCTCTAAGTCCTGTCCCATATGCCAGGCCACTTGGAAGTCAGGGAAAAAACTCAAGTCTCCCTTGACTCCATTATATGTCGTGGGTACTCCCTTTGAGAGAGTAGGCACCTGCATTATTGGATCCTTGGACCCCAAGACAGCTTTAGGCAACAGGTTCATCCTGGTGTTGGAGAACCATGCCACTCGCTACCTAGAGGCCATCCATCTTAGGTTGGTGACTGCACCTGCCGTGGTCAGGGCCCTGGAGATTTTTACCAGTATGGTGTTCTCTAAAGAGGTAGTGCCTGACAGAGGCGCTAACATCATGTCAGCGTACATGAAGTCCATGCAAGGTGAGTGTGGGATAACTTATTTGTTATCCACACCCTATCAGACCCAAACTAATTGTTTTGTGGAGATATTCAACAAGACTTTGAAGGGCATGATAATGGGCTTACCTTACCTGAGTCCATGAGGTGTAAGTGGACCATCCTCCTTCCCTGTCTTCTCTTTACCTACGGGAGGTACCACGGAAGGAAGTGGGGGTTAGCCCTTTTGAACTCCTCTATGGCCACCCTATTAGGGGACCTCTTAGCCTTCTAAAAGAGGGGTGAGAGCAAGCTCCCAGGAAACCCCCTCAGAATGTGTTCAGCTACATAGTAGTTCTCCGCAATCAAATGCACCGCTTCTGGAAAAAGGCAAAACACAATCTTGAGGCCAATCAGGAAGTTATAAAACTTTGGTATGACCAGAAGGCCACTCTGGTAGAGTTTCAGCCTAGCCAGAAGATGTGGGTTATGGAGCCTATCGAACCCAGAGCTTTCCAGGATCACCAGACTGGCCCATAGGAGGTGAATGAGCGGAAGGGGGAGTCCACCTACTTGATGGATCTCAAGGCCCCTAGAAAACCCAGGGTGCTCCACATGAACTGCCTCAAACCCCACTTTGAGAGGTCCGAAATGAGCATGCTCTTGGTGACAGATGGGGGAGTGGAAGAGGAGAGCAAGTCTCTCCCTGATCTCCTTTCTGCCCAGGAACACAATGGGCCAGTGGAGGGTATCAACCTCTCCCCTACACTGACCCCAGAACAGCAGAGTGACTGTCGCCAGTTACTGAGGAAGTTTAAGTCTCTGTTAACTCTCACCCCTGGGCTCACACACCTGTGTGTCCATGACATTGATATTGGAGACAGCCCTTAAAAACAAATGTATAGGTTGTCATATCAGGTGAGGGCCAGTATCAAGGAGGAAGTCGCTAAGATGCTGGCATTAGGGGTGATTGAGCCTTCCAACAGTCCCTGGTCCAACCCTGTAGTGATGATACCCAAGTCTGCCGAACTGGGCGTCACTCCAGAACTTAGGTTCTGTGTAGACTACCGGGATCAAAATTCAGTCCTGAAAATTGACGCACACCCCATCCCCCAAGCTGATGAACTCATAGACTGGCCACTGCCAAGCTCCTCAGTACTTTTGATTTAACATCAGGGCACTGGACGATTGCTCTGACTGAGGGGGCAAAGAAGAGGTTTGCATTCTCAACCCCAGAGGGTCACTTTTAGTTTCAAGCGATGCCCTTTGGTTTGAAGAATATCCCTGCCACCCTTGAGAGGTTTGTCAACAGGGTCCTAGCTGGGAAGGAGACATTCTGTCCTGCCTACCTGAACAGCATAGCTGTCTACAGCTCCATCTGGGAAGAACACATGTACCACCTCCAGGAGGTACTTCAGGCCCTGCAGCAGGCAGGTCTGACTATCAAGGCCAGTAAGTGCTAGACAGGGCAGGGTTCCATGGTGTATCTGGGCGACAATGTGGGTGGGGGTAAGTTGCAGCTCCTCCAGGCCAATATTGAGACTATCCTGGCTTGGTAACCTCCTATAACACAGACTGAAGTGTTGCACAAATACTTTACACATTACCTCTGAGTTAAGCCTGATTGCTCAGTGCCAAGCTACCAAAGAGGTGAGCACAGGTTAATTTGAGGTTTGGGTGTGTCATAAACTGACAAGATTTGTGTTTGCTGTTTTATCAGGGCTTACACCCCAGTCAACCAACAACCCAGTTTCTTACATAACCCAAATTCTAAATATTCCTACATGGTATACTCCTACTTTTACCAGATTATGTATGATGGAATAAATATGGCTTTTGGTACCAACATTTCCCAAACATCATTTGCATGTAAAATGTCACTATATCTGAGGATAATCTTGTGTATAAGTGTAAGAAATTGGGTTACTAGTTGAAGGGGGTGAAATCCTACTGAAGTAGCAACCACAATCTTTCTCAAGGCGAAGTCACAATCAAATCCCAAATTGACCTGTGCTTAACGCTCTGGTTGCTTGGCTCAAAAGCAGTCAGGCTTAACTTAGAGGCAATGTGTAAAGTATTTAAGCAGCACAGTAATAAAGTGAAACACTACACACGAAACATTCCACACCAATTTAGACCAATAGAGTAACATTTAATAAATCATTTAAGAGAAAAATTACAAAAATACAATCATTAGAACCAGGGATATGCCATTGTAAATATTTAAGGAAATAGAGAGCCACGAAGTGCCAACTGTGGTTACCTGGTCGTGCCAGATCAGGACAATGTCACAGGTTCAAGCCAACTGCAATGGAGTGTGATCCGGCTACAGTGACCCAGTTGGACCAGCTGAACAAAGTACCCACACTTGTTTTTTTGTGCAGCCTCATCTCCCCTCCATGCTAGCAGCAGGCGGCAGGCCCTGGAGTGGGTACTGCCTGCGGGAGCATTGACTGCTCTAGGGAAGGATGCCCCATTGTGTTCGCCAACACACTGGGGTTCGGCGTACCCAGCAGCAGCTGATGCACTGCTGGGCTGACATCCTGGACCGGAAGGGAGACCTGGTTGACCTGCTGGGCGTCCATATTGCAGGGCTTAGTGAGTACGAGTAATTAATTATTACTAATTTGTTGTGTCCTATCCTATAATGCTATTTTTTTCCAAATATCATGCTGCTCCCACTCAGAGGTAAGTTAAGTTTACGTAACATAATGTTACGAATATTATGTGATCCAATTTGAGTGAGCCAGGTGCTCAGTGCTACCTAGTTCTGCTCGTTTGCTGTAGGCACTCGCTTGGGCTGATTATGTAAGAAATTATGCTGGCTTCTCTGTCCTAATGGTACTGTGGTAGTAGTGGTAATATATTATTGGTGAGTTAGTGTTCTCTGTATCTTTCTTTGTATATATCTTGTACAGTGCCAAGCAAACGTCCAGTGATGTAGTATGCAAAATGTACATCTATGTATTCAAAAGGGAAACGGACTGAGTGGGCCCATCAGAGGGGGTTAGATTTGTGAAGCAGAGATCAAGTGTTTACAAATGTAGCTTAGGAAATTCAGAATAGGGCTTAGGTAATGTTTTGGAATTTAGGAGTTGGTCAACTCAATAATATAGGCAATCTGTTTTAGAAAAGTATAATGTCAATATGTTACTGCATTTGCCTTTGTGCATGAAAATATTTTCTAGGAGATTAACTGTACCACTAATCTATGTTATCTTCTTTATTTCTTCAGCACCCAAGGGCAAGAAAAGGGCATCAGAGGGTCAGGCCGAAGAGGGTGCCACCACCAGCGATCGCCGTTCTATTGAATGTTTATTCTTCTTATCCCTCCATGTATTATCCTTTTTTCGATATTTCTTTTTTCTGTAGCTGACTTCCATCTGTGTTTGAACTAATCTGTAGTTCAAGCTAAACTAAGCTTACAGCTACTTCGGCGTTGTTTTAAACATCTTAAACTTTTATACTTTCATACCCGATCTTTGTTAGCATTTTCAATCCTCCCCCGGGGCTAAGTGCAAATTGAGGCGCCACGCTCCCGCTGAAACCAGTGAACTCATTACCTTTGCCTTCTATCTTCGAACTCTCTGGTCCGCTGTGGGTCCCTGTTTGTGCGGAGAGAGTTACTTCTTCTCTTTCTCCTACTCCTCAGCTGGCCGCATCTTGTGCAATTGACGGTCCAGCGTTTTCCTACTTCCGCTTGCTGGGGCTACATTAACACATGCAAAACCGAGCGCGCAGCAGATACTGGCACCAGTAAGTCGCGATCTCATTTTTTTAAAACCCTAAGCTTACAGCTACTTTGGCGTTGCTTTAAACATTTTTAACTTTTATACTTTCATACCCGATCTTTATTAGCATTTTCAATCCTCCCCCGGGGCCAAGTGCAAATTGAGGCACCGCGCTCCAGCTGAAACTAGTGAACTCATTACCTTTGCCTTCTATCTTCGAACTCTCTGGTCCGCCGCGGGTCCCCCGTTTGTGCGGAGAGAGTTACTTCTTCTCTTTCTCCTACTCCTCAGCTGGCCGCCATCTTGTGCAATTGACAGTCCAGCGTTTTCCTACTTCTGCTTGCTCTGGCTACATTAACACATGCAAAACCGAGCGCGCAGTGGATACTAGCACCAGTGAGTCGCCATCTCATTTTAAAAATACCCTAAGCTTGCAGCTACTTCGGCGTTGCTTTAAACATTTTTAACTTTTATACTTTCATACCCGATCTTTATTAGCATTTTCAATCCTCCCCCGGGGCCAAGTGCAAATTGAGGCGCCCCGCTCCCGCTGAAACTAGTGAACTCATTACCTTTGCCTTCTATCTTCAAACTCTCTGGTCCGCCGCGGGTCCCCCGTTTGTGCGGAGAGAGTCACTTCTTCTCTTTCTCCTACTCCTTAGCTAGCCACCATCTTGTGCAATTGATGGTCCACCGTTTTCCTACTTCCGCTTGCTGGGGCTACATTAACACATGGAAAACCGAGCGCACAGCTGGCGCGCCATGGGCGCAACAAAGGCACGCCAGAGGCAAGACCGTCCGCGCTTGGACAGTGCTCAGCACCAGCCCCCCTGCAAGTCCGAACCCAGAGGGCAACGGTCCCATTATCTATTCTAGGGAAACTTTGCTCTTAATTAATTCCTCAAGAAAGCAATGTGGGGGTCCGCGGTTAGACCCGTACATCTGCAGTGATGGCTTGGCATGTTCACCATGTAGTTTTTCCCTTACAAACATCCATTGTAAATCTCCTAAGGCTACAAAATCACTAGTGGTACCCCCCAAACAGGCTAATATGAAATTTAGCTGCACACTCATTAATGCCAGATCACTTATAAAACATGCACTGGATTTCGCGATTTTCATGGAAAATCAAAATATTGATCTCGCCTTCATCACCAAAACCTGGGCAGATCCTCGTCTGAATCAGATTTATTATTAGCTCTACCTGCAGGCTTCAGGATTGTAAGACACGACCATTACAAAAAGGTGGAGGCCTTGCAATTATATTCAGAGATCATTTTGAAACTATTTTTAATGTTCTTCCTAACGAGTCTCACTGCGAAGCCTTACTGTTTAATATAGAACTCACCAGCCACTACTCCTTTAATGGACTTCTTATTTATCAACCACCAGGCTCTAGAACCGCCTTTTCCTAATCCATTGGCAGCCTGATTGAACTTAAAATTGACGCAATGGATTTTACTATCCTTGGCGACTTCAACTATCATATGGACAACCTGCTCGTTCCAGATTCCTTGAATCTACTGGATCAAATGGCTAGTGCTGGTCTTACACAAATTGTCCAGGGCCCCTCACACACAGCCGGCCACTTGCTTGATGGTATTTTTACAGACAATCCACAGCTCCACTGGGTATCCTCCCTCCCATTGACATGGTCTGACCACAAGGCAATTCTGTTTGAGATAAAAGGCCCTTTTAAAGCAGAAACTCCCAACTCACACACTAGTAATACGATGCATTGTCTATGGAACAGCATAGATGCTAGTCAGTTCAATGCATTTCTTATGGAATCAACCCCTATGGTCGGCCCTGACTTAGACATTGCTGCTCCTAACTACCATCAATGGCTAGATGAACCACTAAGCCAGCTAGCTCCAGTAAAAACTCCCACAGACTTAAGACCAACCCCTCGGAACCTTGGTTCAGCAAAGATCTTAGGCAGAAAAAGCAGGAATGTAGAAGAGCAGAGTGTAAATGGAGACTCGACCGTAACCCAGAAGACAAAGAGGTATACAAAGCCAATCTAAAGACCTATAAAAGTATGATTTTAAAGGGAAAAAAAAGTATTTTGTGACAAAAATAGAAGGAGCCATGAACTCCTCTAAGGAACTATTTGCTACAGCTAAGAAATTATCAAAACTACCAGACCCCAAGAACCCCAATATTAATCAACAATTCTGCAATAAACTAGCATCACATTTCCAAGACAAAGTCAGACTGGTCTATGACTCCTTCTTAGACACCAATCCAAATACTGATCTAAGCTATAGATCACTGAAGACCACCCACAACGACAGCTGTTTATCGCACTTTGGGCCTCTGACGATGGATCAGACACAAAGTATATTGATGCAGATTAAGTCAGGCTTCCCCGAAGACCCATGCCCAGCCAGAATAATGCACCTAGCCCCAGAAGTGATTGCCACATATCTCACGGCCCTGTTTAACAACGTATTCACTGCAGGATATTTTCCCATAGACTGGAAGAAAGGGTTAATTTCCCCACTATTAAAAAAAATCAACCTGGATGCCGCTAACCCTAGCAATTATTGCCAAGTAACAAGACGACTGTTTACCGCCAAATTGGTCAAAAAAATCGTTAATCAGGAATTGACTACTTATTTAGACGATACAAGGAGACTTGATCCTACTCAATTTGGATTTCGTAGTCATCATAGTACCGAACTGGCATTGGTCACAGCCACAGAAGAAATTAAGCAAGGTCTTAGAGTTTGGCCGGACGTGCGAATTTACGGTCCACAACATGCAGGCCTTATTATGCCTGTGAGAATTCCAACAGTCTTCAGCGCAATATACTGGAGAACACTGCCATTGGGCTACTACACTATCGGAAATCATCTGATGATTATATAAGCCCTGATGAAGTTCCCCGTGAGGGAATGAAACGCGTTGGCTGAGCGTTGCTTACTATTGAACTTTCATATAAAATTACAATTTGAAATAAAGGATTTTTTTGATATTAGATTAAGCCTACTGGACTTTATTGCCTGGCGCACCCCCACTTGTAGTATTCTATCTGGATCTGGAGCACAGAGGCGTCACGCAACGGCTGATGCTGGGGAGTATTGAGCAGGACCAGGATTTGTTGGAACTAGCTTGAGGTGTAGAGCTAGGAGTCCGCTGTTGAAATTGTGGATGTACCTCTTTTTTAGCTGACTGCATCCAGACGGTCTCTCTCAGTGAATTTACCTCACCAGCCTTCTCGCTGCCTTGTGGGGTCCCTCAGGGCCCGTCCCTGAGCCCCACTCTGTTTAATCTCTATGTCACCCCTCTTGCAGCTCTGATAAGATCATTCAGTTTTTCCTTGGTCTCGTACGCGGACGACATGCAAATTGTTGTCTGTCACCAACACTCCCGAAGCTACGGCCGCCCAGTTTCATGACTGTATGGCTCATATTACAAAATGGATGAGTAGTAACTGTCTAAAACTTAATTCCTAGAAGAACGAGGTCCTGCTGTTTGGCAATAATCGTTCTTTCTGGTCAATCAACTGGTGGCCCCAGGAACTGGGGGACTTACCTATCCCCAGTGACAGAGCAAATAATCTTGGAGTAACCATTGACACCAAACTTTCCTTTGAAGGTCAAATAAATCATGTCACCTCTGCCTGTTTCTTCATCTTAAAAACCTTAAGGAAAGTGTTGCCTTTTATTCCACGCAGTCTGCAGAAAACAGTAGTCACTACTCTTATTTCATCTAAAGTAGACTACTGCAATGCGCTTTTCATCAATATTCGGAAACAATTTTTACATAAGCTACAAACTCTGCAGAATGCCGCAGCACGGTTTCTGTTAGGCATTCCAAAACATAAATCAATATCTCAAGCACTGATCCAACTACACTGGCTTCCTATACATAAACAGATTCAGTTTAAGGAACTCTGCATTGCCTTCAGAGCACTTCAAGGCATTGGCCCTGAGTATCTGAAGCAGCGCTTTCAGCGCTACATCCCGGCACGCTCCCTGCGTTCATACACCAACAGAAATCTCGCAATCCCTAGATTTAAGAAAACCAACTGGGGAGGGAGAGGATTCATTCTAAGCACTTCGATGCTGTGGAACTCACTTCCAATAGAACTAAAATTAAAGACAAACTTATTGGAATTCAGGAAGAGCCTGAAGACTTGGCTCTTCATTAAATAACCTGACCTTCTCCAGAGTCCTCATGCTGTCCGTTCCGCTAAGCACCTAGATACCGCCGAGTAATTGTTGCGCTTTAGAAATTCTATTTCATTCATTTCAAACTTTCTTCTGATTGGTTATGCTGTCCCACCCCCCTAACTTTAAACCCAGTGGAATGATACTGTAAGACTAAGACACTAGATTAGGTAGTCTGCAGTGAAGATTGCAGAGTTTGCAGATCCAAGCAAGCTCTTGTATGCTTGTTTGTTGAGAAGGCTTTCTATTTCTTGCTCATGCTCAAATGACGAGAGAGCGGCCATGGTTATGGTGACCCCCCCCCCTAATGCTGTGTTGTCTGTATTATTATTCAGTATCCCAGCAGATTCAATGACAGTGCAGCATGGCAGGAGATTGGTATGATAATGGTCCCATTGTATTTGCCAACCAAAACCATATGTCCTTTATTGACTAACTAATTCTACTCCTTCAGTGCAATTTAAATGACTCCAGTTATCATATATCTGTCCCACTATTACGTTGGCTTGACTCCTGGCTTTTCTAACATTGTCAACCAGCAAAATGCTCAAAGTGATATTTTGGATGGGAGAGGAGCTACTGTGAACTGAACTGTAGACATGTAGCTGTTGTAATTTGTTAAAAAAAATAAAAAGGGGGAGTTATATCTGGCATCTAAAATGTGTAGTGTTTTTTCTAGGCACACAGACCACCAGTGACGGGGCCAGCAGTACCAGTGTGCCAGCAACATCTAAAGGGGGAGTTTCTGTGGTGGCAGGGACAGGCAATGGTAAGTCACACTTCTTAGTTATTGACACATACTAGTATACCCACTGTATTTGTTAAGTGAGGCAGATCCCACCCATCATCATTCATCCATGACCTCCCTGCGCATGGAATTTTGCGAGTCGTGCCCCATGGGCCATGACCCCACCCAACTGCAGCATGGTTCAATCTGGCACTGCAGTGTTGGCTGCACAATTTGCGTCTGCTTCTGTTAATGTAGCATTTACAAAGCTTTCAATGGATTGTAAACCGAAACAAAACCAAGGGTGCATATTAGCTAGGAAGTGGCGGTGAGAGGCGTTAGCCTCCTTGGCTTAACGCCTCTCATCGCCACTTCGGAAATGCAAGGCTGCACCATATTACCAAGGATATGGTGCAGCCTGGCGTTTCCCCCTGCGATGGCGCGAAGTCTCACGACTTAAAGCCAACGCAGGCACCCATGCACCAGAGTGCAATGGTGTCTGCGAGCAGGGAGGTTTGTTTATGTACAGGAAGGTGTCCCTTCCTGTACATAGACAAACCTAAAATGCAATTTTGTAACTTACATGTGTGCTGCTTCATGCAGCACACATGTAAGTTACAAAATGGCATTTTAAAAAGGTTTGTTTATGTACAGGAAGGGACACCTTCCTGTACATAAACATACCTTAGCATTTTGCTTTTTCCATGTGTGCTGCACAAGGCAGCACACATAAAAAAGCAAAAACGAGGAGAAATGAAGCATTTCTCCTTGTATCGCCACCTTAAGACCAGGATTTTCTGGTCTTAAGTTCGGCGCTGCCACCTATTATCGCCTCTCTTGATAATAGGTGGCAGCGTCGAGTGAATGGGTGTTGCGGTGGAACGCCCACCGCAACACCCACTGCACGCCCCTTTCATGCTAAGTTTAGCGTGAAAGGGGCACTATTACTAAGGCAGCGTTAAGCCACTTAACGTGGCTTTTAGCCACGTTATGTGGTTTAACGCTGCCTTGGTAATAGGGTGCTGACCCTATCGCCACCACAACGTCACAAAAAGTGACGTTGTGGTGGCGATAGGGGCTTGGTAATATACCCCAAGGTGTCTTTCTCTTCCCTCCCAGTGCCCACTCAGTCACTCACCTCCTAGTACCACACTTCTTTATTCATTTCTAAGATCTGTCCCAGCCTACCAGAAACATTTTAAAGAAACATTTATGGCATGTGCTACATGTTAAGGGACAAGTGGTTCATATGGCTTCCATAATGGATTTACACCTGTTCAAATCTGACATTCATCAACTTTCAGTTTCAACTACAGTGACTAACTAAGTCTAAGCTACATCATCAGTGAACCGCCCCCCCCCACTATTCTATAGCAAAACCTCTACCGCACCTACCCTGCCTTCTCCCTGTACCTTACTCTGCTGCAGCAGACTAAGGGCCTGATTTTTAGAGTTTGGCAGAGGGAGTCACTCTGTCACAAATGTAACGTATATCCCGTCCGCCATATTATGAATTGTAATACAGCAGATGGGATATCTATCACTTTTGTGATGGATTAACCCCTCTGCCAAACTCTAGACTAAATCAGTCCCTAAGTCAAGTATCCTTCCCTTACTGCCAAGCAAATATATTTGATTTAAATAATTTGTGTTTGAGAGTGAGGCAAGGAAGTAAAGTGGGTTAAGTGTCTGTGATTTCATTTTTAGCGGATGGGATACTCTGTGACAAATGTGCCCCATAAAATCTATATATCTTGTTCCTTTCCTTGTACTGCAGTGCATCATTTTTCCACAGTCAACTTGCGGCAGACAGTATATCTATTATCTGCATGTTATACATGAGGTATGTGACATATTATTAATCATCTCCCTCTTTGGAGTCAGGGTAGAATTGAAAGGCATTTGGAGAAGAGCTGGGCCATTAGAATCAAAGATCATTTTTTGTCCATTGCAGCTGCCCCAGCTGCAGACTGCAGAAAGTAGCAAATTTGTACCCGATGCACCAGCTAGCACGCTTCCAGAAATTTAGCACAAGAATAGAATACTTGTACTCCATAGCGGATGATGGCTTACTCCTTAAACAGAGTTATTTTTCTTTTTTCCGCACAAAGGGGCCGATTACGATGTTGGTGAGACCAACACCGAAGTGCTGTCGGTGTCGGTCCCACCGACATCTACAACTGCGGTCAGACCGCCGCATTAGGATGCAGTCAGCTCCAGGGACCAACCGACAACTTCCGATGGGCTCAAGGAGCCCGTCAGGCTGTTGGTCGGATCACATTCCCCACAATGAAGGCGTTGCCTTCTCAGACACCAGCATGGGAATTACGATCCACCTTTCTGCCAGCCATTTCACGTTGGTTCTTCTGACATGAAAAGGCTGGCATAAAGACTTTTTTGGGGCCCTTAGCAGGGCCCCTGTTGCCTGTGGCCCTCCGCTATGTGCCCTGAGGGCATCTGTGGTGCCCCCCTAATTATTCCTGCATTGCGTGCTGCCTGCCACAGGGTGCAGGGATGTTTACAAACATGCCTCTTAGCATTGAGGCTTGTGCCGTGGCCCTATTCAGGTCCGCAGCACAAGCCTCAATGCTAAGATGCATGTTTCCGACTGCCTCCATGGTGGTCAAATCGTAATTTGGTGGGCAGGACTGCAGACTACCTGTCGGCTGGTCCCTTTCCCACAATGATGGGGGTCGGACGCTCGTCTGACTCACCATCATAATCAGGCTCAAAGTGTCTGTGTGGTTTACTTTTTTTAGGAACTCCTTTACAAGAAAAAAAACACCGTTTTTTAATCTTATCCTGCCACCTTTCAGCCAGTCAGTGCTTTTATGTGAGGCATGTGTTGATAAAATCATATCCCTGTGACTGACTTTCCTAATCACATCACAAATTCCAATGGTTCTAGGGGACCAGCAAATTTACTTGTACTGTCCCACTATATAATTAAAAAAACAAGTGTTTGTACAGAGCATTCTTTACAATTTGTCTGTTTTATATTTTTGATATAGCAACTCCCGCTGGTCCACCACCACCACCACCGAGCCGGCAGGAGATTGCGGCCTGGCTCTGGCAGCAGAGACTAGAAGCCATGAGGGATCACTAACAGCAGCTGGTGGATGAGGAGGACCCAGCACATGCCCCTGCTCCTGGGCCCAGTTCCACCAGCCAACCGTCTGCGCCTTCAGCCGTCAGGCCACACCACCATCGCGGGCAGCTTGGAGCTGCCCATCCCAATTCCCGTCCCACCCCACTTTCAGACCGGCTCCACCATCGCCGCGTGCTTTTCAAGCTGGCACACCTGGGCAGTAGGATATCACGCCTCAAGGCCCGCATCGAACATCTGAAGACCCTTTTAGAGAATGTCCTCTACTAGCTCTTTTTTTCGTTTTGGTGGGTGGTTGTTGTTGTGGGTGGAGAGGGTGGGAATTTGTGCAGTGCATTTTGGACGTGATTTATATTTATTTTGGACATTCATTGGAAAAAGAATGTGAGAGAGGGGTGAGCCAGTTCTGGGTGGAGAGGGTGGGTTTTGTGTGTCAGTATAAATCTTTTATAATCTACTTTGTCTGAAGTTTTTTCGGGGGGTTTTACTGCAACTTTGCACTGATGCCTTTTCGTGCAGCCTGTCTTTACTGTTTCTTAACGTGTATGCCAGTTAGGAGGGTATGCTGCCATTTCCTGTATTGCTTACAGAAACATAGTTAAACAATTAAATTATCTCATCTGCAGTACAAGTTGGTTAAGTACTGAGTAAAGTAGTTCTCTTCACTCCATAGTTCTCTTACCTGAATAGATGAGTGATGGCTGGCGGCTGATTCCTCTGTCAATCTCCCAACACCTTACTGGAGGGGTTCCAAGGTCCTTTGTTATGGTAGTGGTAGTGCACTAACAGGGAAGGATTCACAGCGAGGTCCCACTCCCACCTAGGTGATCTCCAACTGCAGGAATAATCAAAAGGATCACAGGCATCTAAATTGAAAGAAAAACTGAGAGTTAGTAGGTTATACATATACATTTATATTATAGCTTTAGAAAGGCTGAGAACAGACTACTACCACCATGACACATCAAAGAATACCACATAAACAAAAACTAGTAATAGTAAGGTATTCTGATCAATGGGGAGCATGGAATTTGAAAAACAAAGTTATGAAATCCACAAGTCTGGGAAAATGTTTGCAAAGTCTTATTCTGTAATTAACAAAGTTAAGCGTTTTATTTACGCATAACAAAGGCCTGAAAGATGATGTTGACATTGAGGAATGATGTTATTACTTATGCATGGTTGGGTAAGTAGGGCTATAATAAATTATAGAAATAATAGAACATCCTGCAGTGAGTTGGAGTCACATTTAACCACATCTGCCCCATCAAATGTGTGATCTATTTGGTGTATAGTAGGACACCTTCAAAAAATCACACAGCCCAGGAGAAGAGGGTTAGGGGTTTGATGAATGGATGGGAAAGGTATCTGGGGGAAGGTGTGACAAAGACAAACACAACACAAGCACAATAATCTTCAGGGCAATGAGCAGCACATCATCATCATCAATCTGTTGTGGAAGGAAACAAAGGAATGAGTATGACACAGTACAGTTAAATGTATTGCAAACAGTCCTTTTGTCCCAGAGATCCAAGTTATCAGATATCTAAATGTTCTAGGTTGAACCCACCCAGTTCTAAAAATATGATTGTTAAAAGAAAAATGACACTGTATTGCCAAATCGGGTGGTGCATTTGCATTCTACTCAAGAACATTCTTCAATCTTGGGTGCCTGTCTCGACCGGTCTAGTAGGTAAGCAGAAGTGTTGAGGTCAGCTTTCGCCTTTCGTTCATGCAAGAGATGAGAAGGCCTGCAGAATGTAAAACAGAAACTGTATTGTAGAGTCAAGGGGAAAGACAGAAGGAAGATAAGCTTCATGAGGAGTGTACCAAGAAGACTCAGAGGCAGAGCAAAAAACAAGAGTACTCAGAGTTTTTCTTTTGCCACCAGTGCAACACACAAACTCAGCAGCATTTCCAAAATCAACACACCTCTCTCCATTACACATAGCTGAGCAGTAGGCCTCAGAGTCATGGTTTACCTTTGAAGTCGATAACTTCCCTCTAGCTGTTGATGTACTCCTGCTCTGAGTCCTTCCATCTTCCTCCTGACTCTGAGTAACGCCGTCCCAGTCCCGACCCGAGCAAGAAAGACGTGTTGTGCACTGCTGTTGAAGAACAAGTAGAGAAACAGAATTGCAGTATTTTGTATAGGTTTGTGTTTGTTAACTAAAGTGACTGGTCTGGTCTCTGAAGAGCCCAAAAAAAGGAGTGGACCATACAGGTAAGTTTTTGCTATATAAGTTTGTAAAGGCCAATCACCTTCAGGAAAAATTATCACCCATCAGGCAACAAACATTGCAATTCATCAAATCAAGTTTATTAGTAATTGAACACTCCCCTTCACTGTCTGCTACCACATAAATCATCAATCATCACTCACTCACAAACACTCACTGATTGTTGCAATAGCTGTAGTTACCTCTTCCAATCCAAGCATGGGCAGGTTCTGTAGTAGGTACCCAATTGTATCTTTCATGCAGGCAACACATTAGAATTTGGTATTGACACTCTTGTAAATCAATGATCCTCTGAGGCAGCTCTGCTAAGTGATGCAAAAAAGGATAGCCACACGAAGGAGACAGGCATTGTCTCCAATGTCATGAAAACTTTTTGGAGGCTTCTTCACTGCACACTAGGCCTACTCCAGTCCAGTCATATATGTAACTAAAAAATGGTGGGGAGCCTAAATCTGACAAAAAGATAATGTTCCACTAGCTATTTTTTTTGTTGTTGCATAGAAAGAAGTTCAAAAAGAATTAATTTAAATGTTCTATGGTGGCACTGGCATACTCAGTCCGGGAGTTTATCCTCAAACTCAGGTGGTTCACCCAAAAGTTGGTCATCTAACACACTTGATTCCTTCCAATAATCATCCTCCTCCTCCTTCTCCTGTGCTGTTTCAGAAATGGTGTGATTGTGTAGTATGAAATGTTGGTTCATTTCGATCATGGTCGATCTCTCCATGTTTTGAGATGAGAGACAGGTCCTTCTCACTGTAACATCCTCACCAGTGCACTGAACACATGCTCAGGAAACACATTTTCCACAGGACAAGCCAGATACTTTATTACCAGGCTGCTGAGCTATGCCCATTGGTGCATCTTCCCATACCAATGCATCAGAGGGATTTGATCTACAAAGACCTCTTTTGGATCATCCAGATACCCCTGGAACATCGTCTGAATAGTTTTGGTGCTGCCACCTGCTTGAGCTCTTTTGCCTTTGCCTCTGCACTGGACTTAAGACCTGCCACTTGAAACCAAGCCAATGTAGAGGTTGGGTCTGATTCGTCTGTTTCTGTTGTTGCAGGTGTTCTGATTGCTGGCGTTGGCTGCTATGAGACAAGACTGCCCTCTCTGGAAGTTGAAGGCAGCACCCCAGAACTGCAGAGTGGGACTCCAAGTTCCAGCCGTTCCTCGTCCAGATCTCTGGCTTGCTCAACAATCCACCTTTTGTATTTTGAAACATCCTCTTCAGAAAAAGGAATGAAGGTGGGCAGAATTGTTTTTGTACCATGGATCAAGTGATGTGGCACAGATGTACGCTTTGGATGAGAAGATGTCATTTTGTGACCTTGCATTACAAGCCAAGTGAATGATTAATCTCTCAACCAAGGCATACACTTCTATGTTTTCGTTCACACCTGTGAACCTTTCAGACACCTTCTTTAGCTGGTCCTGTGGCAAATGCAACAACGGGATAGCTTGGCCCATCATACTGTCCTCCTTGCTAACTTCCTGTCTGAAAACCTCAAAAAGAAATAGCATCTGTGTCAGGCTTTTGACTAGGCCATATATGTCAGCATCCATGGTCACAGCTTTCCCAATTGCATCCCCATCTCTTTGAATGACATGGTCATTGACCTGTTTGTACTGCTCAAACAGAAGTTGCAACATGTAATAGGTCGAGTTCCAATATGTTGGCATCTCTTATAGGGCTTTAACTGGTACTCTGTTAGCATGCTGAATAATCTGCAACTGCTTCCGGGCTTCAAAAGATTGTCTGAAATGAGTGCAGATTATTCTGGAGGTGGTCAGTATGTTGCTGACTATGTCTTCTTTTTTGAGAAAGTCTGGCATAACCAGGTTGATGCAATGCACCAAGCACAGGACCCTGAAATAGCCACTGTCTGCCATGGTCTTGGCTATGTTACTGCCATTGTCCGTGGCAACAAATCCAATTCTGAGACCTCTGGGTCACAGCCATTCAGACACCTAGCTTTTAAATTTGTTCAAGATGTTTGCAGCTGTATGTGATTTCCACATGGCGAACATGGCTAAAGTTGCATGCCGCCGAATGCTCTTAAAACTTTCTTCAGGGCCAAGACCTTTAGATAGCTTTTGCTTTACCCCCACAAAGAGATCCAGTGTGCTGTGATGCACATGTAATCAGTCACCTGACAATTGGTCCACATGTTTGTCGTCAGGTGGAATGTGTGAATAACACTTTGTAGCAAAGCTTGTCCAACCAATTGCAGCACATCGTGATACAGCATTGGAACAGCAACTCTGGCAAAATAGGTCCAACTTGGAATCATCCATTTCACAAATTCTAAGAATCCCACTCATTCTATAAAAGAAAAAGGGAGGAGGTCCAGTGCTAACATTTTTGTCAGCTTCCCATTGTACAAATGTGCTGTTGGGTGGTTGGAGTTATAGGGCCCCTCCTACCTAAATATGTCCATAGTAGTAGTCTGTATTTTTTTCTTTTCTTGGGCCACTGATGCAGGTGACTTTTCAGAAATAGGTGGTGGTAGACTCATTGTGTGTCATGGTGGGGCAGTCACTGTATGCCATGGTGTCTCCATCTGAGTCTGAGTCTTCTTGTGCCATTGTGAAGTTGCTGTAGTGGGTGATTCTGCTGGTGCACTGCTGGGGACAGGGCTGCTTTGCATGCGGATGTCACCCTCTTCTTCCTCATCATCACATTCCATTGTGATTGGACTTGTAGCTGATGTTCCTCAGCTTTTCCCACGTTCACCACCACAACCATGTTCAACAATTTTTTTTAAATGCTCCTCTCACCGCATTGTGTGATTTTTTACATATGGGTCGTTTGGCCTCCAGTACCATAATGTGAACCATGTTTATCTTGACGAACATTCGTGTGGCAAATGGTGCATATGGCAATGTCCTCCCCCTGTTTGCTAACCTTAAAAAAGTCCCAAACTGGGGAGGAGTACTTTATTACTGGGCCACTGCCAATGCCTGAAGAACTGGGGGTAGGTGTCGTCAATTGTCTCTCTGCAGTACATATTTCTACTGAGGTAGGGGGTGGTGCAGTTCGCAGCTGGGGCCTTGCAAATATGGGAGCTGGTGGTGCTACCTGTGCCACTTCCCTCAGAGCAGGTTGAATAGCAATGTTGGACTCCTCTGTGTCACCTCCCACAACGACTAGCTCATCGTTGTCATTATCCTCATCATCCCCTTCCATAATTCTAAGACTTTCAGGAACTTTTCTTTTCCCTTGTCTCTCCTGGCATCTCCTGGACTCTGCCGGGATCCACTCCATGCCCCTATCATCATCATCAGAAGTGATGCTTGGAGAAAATGGTGGAGTAGTACCCTTCCTTGCTGGAGATCTGGGAGCCAATGATTCTAAAGTAGCAAGTTCTTGCTCTGCAGGAAGCTCGACCTCCTGTTATGCTCAAACATCAGGAAGATGTACTACTGCTGGCTGTGGCTGCTGTCCACTTTGCTCTATTTCCTGAAACGACTGGGTACTACTTTGCAAAAGGGACAAATCCAATTCAGCGTCACTGCTCGTCTGCGTCACCATGATTGCAGTGGCTGCCTCACTGATAGACAGGGTATTGGGCTTAGGTTGGGGTGGTGCTGTTGATGCATGAATGCTGCTCCCAGCTTCCACCCCGGAGACTGGTCTGGCAGGTACACATCTCCTATAAAAGGATGTGGTTGGCATGCCACTGATGAAATGCTGCTTCTTCTCACTGACCACTTTCTTGGGACCAGCTTTCTTTGGGGCCATCTTATAGCTCTCAGCTGCCAGTGGCACTAAGCTGGACAAGCAGAAGAGATTTGAGGACTGACATCACTGTACAGACTTCTGTTTGGCAGTACTGCGGGTGATGTCTCTTCGTCTCTTGTGCACCTAAAAGCAAACAAGCAAGAAAAACATTTAGTGAAACGTGGCATTGTTGCAGTTTGAATTAGTACAGACAAAGGCAATATTAGTGTTGTTGTTTACTTAGGTAATAATAAATCAACCACTTTAAAGTCAAATCAAACCACCATACCATAAACTTTAATTTCCAATCAGGCTAACACAACATACAGATATAGCTCTTTGGTTTATGCCCATATATTTTAAAGTAGACACCTGTGGCACTCAGGGAGCTGCATGGGTAAATGAAATATTAATCTTCAAAAAAAATGAAGGTTAGTGTGCACCTATCGCAGGCAATGTGGTCCTGGTCCAGGAGGAAATGGAATAATCATTAAAAAAATAAATGATGCTGATGTGTCTGCAGTGCACCGCAGTCAGGATGTTCATGAGGAAATGGAATTATACAAAAAAAAACCTGAATGCTGTTGCGCGGCTGTGCGCCTATGGATGGATGGATGCACTGAGGCAAAATACCACAAAAATGTAAATAAATAAATAAATAAAAACATAAAAAAATGAAATAAATAATAAAAATATAGAAAAATAAAATTAAATAAAACAAAATAAGAAAGAAATTAAAAGCAATTTAAATAAAAAATAAAAGAATAAAATAAACATATAGAAGAAAAAAATTCAAAACATTTAAATTAAAATAAAAATAAAATAAACATTTAAAATAAATAATACAACAATGAAAATAAAAAATTAAATACAAAACACAAAATTGAAATAAAAATTAAAAAATCAATAATTGTCGATGTTTGTGTGGGAGGATGAGAAGAAACCCATTGTGAGGCAGGGAGGGTCAAAATAAAAAAAAATGCAAAAGAAATTCACGTAATATGTAAGCACTGTTCATCAAAATCATATTCTTAATATACCTATACTACAATGATCCTATGATAATATTAAACTGATATCACATCTATCCATGCAAGCCTATGGCAAAGCACACTGGCTGGATGCATGAAATGGCTGCTAGCCACATGGTCAAACAACAACTGCAAGCAAGTCGGCATGGGGAACAAAGAACACAAGCATGCCTATTGCAAAGGCATACTGGCTGGGGGCACAAAATGGCTACCAGCCACATGATCAAACAACAGCAGTGAGTAAGGAGGCATGGGGGAACAAAGAACACATTCAAGGCTTTGGCAAAGGCACACTGCCTGGTTGCAGAAAATGGCTGCCAGCCACATGGTCAAATAGCAACAGAAAGCAAGGAGGCATGAGGAACTAACAATACACACAATCCTATGGTAAAGGCACACTAGCTGGATATACAAAATGGCTGCCAGCCTCTTGGCCAAACAACAACAGTGAGCAAGGAGGCATGGGGGAACAAAGAACACATGCAAGCCTTTGGTACAGTCACACTGGCTGGATGCAGAAAATGACAGCCAGCCACATGGTTAAACAGCGAGCAAGGAGGCATGGGGAACAAAGAACTCATGCAAGCCTATGGCAAAGGCAAATGGCTGGATGCACAAAATGGCTGCCAGCCACATGGTCAAAAAACAACAGTGAGCAAGGAGGCATGGGGAATAAGGAACACATGCAAGCCTTCGGCAAAGGCACACGGGCTATAGGCACAAAAATGGCTGTCAGCCACATGGTCAAACACCAACACCGAGTAAGTACGCATGGGTTAGAAAGAACACATGCAAGCCAATGATGGTAAAGACACACTAGCTGGATGTACAAAATGGCTGCCAGCCTCTTGGCCAAACAACAACAGTGAGCAAGGAGGCATGGGGGAAAAAAGAACACATGGAAGCCTTTGGTACAGGCACACTGGCTGGATGCACAAAATGGCTTCCAGCTACATAGTCAAACAGCAACAGCAAGCAAGGAGGCATGGGGAACAAAGAACACATGCAAGCCTATGGCAAAAACACACTAGCTGGATGAACAAAATGGCTGCCAGTCACAAGGTCACACAACAGCAAGCAAGGAGGCATGGAGAACAAAGAGAACACATTCAGGCCTATGGACACAGACTCCACAAAAGGGCCCCTGGCCACATGGCATGTAGAGGAAAGGCAAATGGTGGCATATAGCAAACACACATACACTGGTCAGACAAAGGAGGTATTGGTAACACTGAAGAAAACACTGCTATTAATTCAGTAATGCCAAAATAAACATTAACTGAGCTATATACATTTTACACCAAAAACACATCCTCCCAAGGCATCAAATATTACCCCACATATACATGTTTTGTACACAATAAAAACTGTGGAATACAACAAAAACACATTTTTAATTTGATCCAATGCCATCCCAACCCTAAATTATGTTTTAAAACAACATATACCAGAGAAACAGTTGTATCATGCAACCATGACTAGTACTGGCCTGGGCCTACTGACTTAATAGCCCATTGGCAGACTAGGCCACATAGTAAAATAAATAAGTATTGCAAATTTAACAAACGTGGAGAAAATGTACTGAACTGGAAAACGTTGTTCCTTGAAAAAAGAAGAAAAATTAAATGCAAAAATATAACTAGACCCCTACTGAAACTGCAGGCCACCCACCACAATAAATTTGAAAATTCAGATAAAACTACAAATAAATACTGGTTCATGGCCTCTATCAACAAACAGCATCCTTACAAAAGAGTTTTTGAACTTACTTGTCAAGTCTCAACTACAAAGTCTTTAAATCCAATAGTATATATGTAGCAGGCAAAGAGAGTTATCCTTCCAGGTCCAAATCCAAATGAAAAGTGACCAGGAGATGGACAAAGCACTGGGAGGAGCCCACTGGACAGGAACAGGAAGTTGGAGTCTCTGGGGCACTTCTTGTTGAAATTTTTTTTTTTTTTAAATGTTTCTCTCACTAAAAAACAACTTGAGCTGTCCGTTGAGGAAGAAAATCCACTCGAAAACCTCTTTTTGTAGATTTAGCTGCTTCTTGAGCACAAAATCTACTCGAGTGATGCGTTTGCTATCATGAGCGGCACTACATTTGTGCCGTCATGACCGGAAGCTTTTGAAAGCGGGTGCAAAGTTTCCTGCGTGCTCCCGGCCTAAGACTATTGTGGTGATGGAGAGCAAGCACCAAATAAATCTCAAGCACGCGAATGGAAACAGAAACTCCGCTTCACTGAAAGGTGGAGTCCTTGAACTACGCGCTCCCCCATGGAGTGCGGAGTGCCCAAATTCTGAAAACTCTGCGAGCCTAATAATACGTAGGAGAGATCCTGGGCACTTGGATGCTCCATTGGCTCTCATTACTGGTTGGTTGGGCTATGGTGGTGTATTTAGCACAAGTGGTAAATACTATTGCTCCGGGTTTCATTAGGAAAGCACACCATAGTCTACCATATTCTACATGTGTTGCCTTTTTTCCAGGTATTTTCACCCTGACAAATGTAAGCAGGTTTGCCCTGCCAGAATTTATTGGAAAAAAAACTGTGAGAGTGCGATAATTATCAGACTACTTGGAATTTCGAGGCCCATGGACCGGAATTCAGCCCTGAAATTGTAATGAGGGCATCTGTGAATATGTTTAATTTAATTTCGATAAAGCCTCAGCTAATCGGACCTCAAGCCCTGGGGTAGGAGTTGATGTGTCTCTAATGACCATTCACGCAGTGAGCCTTTTAAAAATTGTAAACATGTCTTACTTAACTACATTCATCACGTGTCACTAATTTTTGGAAACATATCATCGTATTTATTCCAAAAACAGTCTTGAGCAAAAAAAAAAAAATGGAAGAAACATTTTGATTAAACGTAAATCTGTGTAAGACTACAGAATTATTTCTTTCTAATCATAGAATGTACATAATATGATAGAAGCCAAAGCATTTTAGAATAATTACAGTGGCTACTCGCTGTGTTTCAAATAATTTCCATTCTGGGAGACAAATACATAGCATAATTTAGATCAGGGTCTCGTTTCTTTTATATCAGTCATCCATCCTTTTTTGAAATGCGAAAAAGTGCCCATTTAAAAAAAAAAATGCATTTATTCAAATTTTCATTGCTTCTATTCCCCATATTTTATTGAGAGTAAGTTAAAAGAAGGGATAGTAGAGAGAGATGATTTGAATGAAAAATAGTTAATAAATATGATAAAAATGTATGTCACAATTTCCATACTTGTTAAAACGGTTCTTTGTCTCCCGAAATCAACTTATGTACACCTTTTTCCATTCCTCATTTATTGAGCTGTGTCTTCTCTTTGTTAAAATGTGTCGCTGTTTAGAGTGTGACTTGCATAATAGGTGAATCTTTTTTTCTTACAGGCTATAAGGAGGTACAGCATAAGTGTTCAATTTAAACATCTTTGATTTTATAGGTGTTGATTTCCCCAGAGCATGTCTGTTTCAACCTTGGACAACATGTTTTCTTTAAGACATTGTGAAGTCTACATGGAAGTAATATGGTTATTTGCAACACTAATGCTAACCTTACACTTCGATTTTAAAATAAATTTGTTATGTTTCCTTGAGTAAGTTAACTTAATGCGTTCCTGTCTATTACTTGGTATGTGTGAAAAGGTAATATTAGATACCGACATGGAAAGCTAAAGTTGTAATATATGAGCTGATTTTGCTGCTGAGAATACTCCCCATCTATGAAAAACTGAAAGTGAATGTTTAGCAAAACCAAGCTCTTACCGATATTCTTTGTTTTTCTCTTGGAAAAAATGCAATCACCTGCAGACCCAATCCTTCAAAAGTGCTAAATTCACCATTCTGTTTGAACTCTGCTTTTGAGACTTTATTACCATATTGAATAAGACCATTTTACTCAGCTCCTATATCAATCCTCTTTCAAGTGCTTCGGTAATATGCCTTCCAATGCAATCAGGTAGCAATAATATGCATATAAATGGAACTGGCATACCAGCTGTCTATCTTCAAGAGGGAAATAAATGTATATAGTGTTGCTTCAAAATGTGTCAGCTAAAATAGTTCACATACAGACCAGCTGGGATCTGAGATATTTCTTTGCCTGGTATGCGGAAGTCAAGGAAATATCCATCCAATTTTTTGAACATTCACGATTTATACTGCTTTTTTTTAAGGGAAATGTTTAATTCATCAGGCTAGATATTTTGGTTGGCAAAAAAGCATAACATAGCATTAAACATTAGTCACAATATAAGTAATATACTCATGTGTCATGATTAAATTGCTTTAATAATTTTTTGTGCAAAATATTTAATTGGCATTTGGATGGATAAAGTTCACATTGATATGTTATGAGGCAACGAAAAGCATTGTATACTTGACAGTAATAAAAAAAAAACTTTTAATCGTATGCATTTTTTGGGGGCATTTATCGATCTGCATTGCACGCTTTGATTCTTCCTAGTCCTCGTGAAGGGCCTAAAGTTAATCATATTAGTTGACCCCTCCCATTTGATGGGTTCTTAGAGGCCTTTCTTATTCCTTTAAATTTTAATATGCTAATATGTTCTAGTGTTTACAAAAGATCGTTAGTATCAAAAAGTCCTAGTGGTCTCAGTTTTGGATGGAAGTACCTCAACAATTGTAGAGAAATAACATGTACCACCAGTCAATTCCACAGTTTCTTAAAAGTCCTAGTAGTTTGCTGAAGGAGCTCATGTGAGATCTTTTCTATATTGAAGACTTCAGAAATATCTAGGGAGATCAGCCAGCAGTTTTATCACGCTGTCTCTGAGATCTCCTTGCCACGTTCTATTTCCCATTGTGTTTGATATTTCCCTTTCTTCTGTTGTCCCCCAGTGTTTAAGATAGTAGAGGATGTTGACATTAGCCTTTTCTAAGATTCAAATCTAGCAAAGTATCTTTGAATGGATTTAATTGTTTAATGGCTGCCATTCTGTTCATTGGATACATTATCCAGTGACTAAAAACAAATATTTAACGGCATCAAGTCCCAAACACTACTGGCCATGGAACCACTCACCTGCCAACTACGTAGCCGGGTATGGGATTGGGGTGTCCAAGAGATGGGTGCCCATTACATTGTCTCGCTGTATGCTGACGATGCCCTGGTCTACCTCTGGAACTTAGAGATTGCCCTCCCTGTCCGTATGAGCTTACTAGATGAGTTTGGGGATATATCTGGCCCAAATCCTGTCTGTTACCCCTGGCACCGCATCCAGCATCATACATGGTTGAATCGCCAAGAGTGCAACTTAAATGGTGCTACAACTCCTTGAAATATCTGAGGGTTCAAATCTATGACACTGTGAAGGACCTTCGCGAGGGTAACATCGACAAGGCGGTTGGCTCTATCCATTGGTCCTTGCCTTTTTAGCAGTCATTGTCTTTGTCCCTAGTGGGTTGGGTGGCTATATCCAAAATGCTGGTGCTGCCCCGGTTGCTGTATTTTTTTTGTGGCCCTTCCGTTTGTGCTCTCAAGGGGTTATTTTTTAATGCTCAATTGCTTATTGCTTGAGATGATATGGAGCGACGGTCGTCGATGTGTCACTATGGTCACGCTCCAGCACCCACTGATGGAGGGTGGGTTGGGGGAACCCAACTTCGAGCTTTACTATGCAGCAGCACAACTGCAGTAGCCGATGGCTTGGTTATGCTCTACTACCTGCCCGGAGTTGCCCCTAATTCAAGAGGTTTGGGCAAAGTGGGCATTTATACATGGTTGTCTGACCCCTCCATCCGCCCCCGGCGCAAAACAGGCCAAGTAGCAGTGGCCCGCACCTGTTGTCGCAGTTTCGTGCACCCTAAGGGCCACCATCCTCCATACTCGCCTACAATTGCCATCTGGGGACTACCACAGTTGTGTGGCGTGACACGGAGCACTGACATGGCCTTCTGGAGGGATACAACTATAATTTGGGTCCTGACCAGTTCCTAACCTTTTATACCATACAACATGTGTTGTGAGCCACATGGAATAGGGGGAGGAGGAGCCTCCTACCTCGGTGGTACTGCACATTCTGTTGTCATTAGACGGCACATGGCACGCTATCACCACTTTTTACATAGCACTTAATGTGGCTCAATCAGCCCTTGTGATGGGGGTGCGTGCCAGATGGCATGGAGTATTACCACAGCTCCAGACAGGCACACCTTGGTCCCAGGCACTACAGCTGGTAAAGGGGGTATCCAATAATCCCAGGTTTCACTTAACATAATTTAACTATGTACATCAAGCTTACCTTTCCCCTCAGTGCATTAAATGCATGTTCCCAACACTATCCACCGAATGTCCCTGCTGTACACTACAGGAGGCTGAGATTTATCACATGTTTTGGGATTGCCCAGTGTTACAGTGCATCTGGCACAGGGAGATTGCCACTGTGGCTGAGATGGCAGCTCATGATCTCACTTCCATGGCTGCTTCCTGCCTGGTGGGGCTCCGCCCATGGGCAAAAGGTGACAAACACTCACATAAATATATTGACCTGGCCTTTGTTCTGTTAAAGTGACAAGTGACCACGGCGTGGAAGGCGCCTACCCCTCCTTATTTCCAGCATTGGCTCCATGACCTACTAACATGGACTTGAGCAGAGGCAGACACCCTCCCGTGGCTCCGCATAAGAGGAATCTCCAGCACCAGTGATGAGTGTTGGGAGACCTTCCTGCTTTATATAGACGCCAAAAACGATGTGCGCACACAACGCACATATCAGTATACGCACGCATGTAGAAGGAGTGAGTGTCCCCAAGAGATGCACAGGGACCAACAGACTCAACACCAGTGAATCACACACCTCTCCACGCCTAGGAGCAGACCCCCACTGACATTACGCTTCCATCGACAGTCCCCTCATGGTTGTGGCCCCCCACTCCCATTGGACCTGTTTATTCATCCTGGCTGGACCGCAACCCTGGTGGGTGCTCCCCGTGGCTGTCCCCTCTCCACACATGACATGACTCCCCACACACTTCGTGCAGACTCCTGAGCTTGTTTGTTTGAATTTTACAGTATGACTTGTTGTTTTTGTGTTTATCATTGACATTTTCACAATGGGCACATTTGTGCTGTCAGCTACATCATTCTGCAAGGAGATATCACATGTACCACATGATACTGCAACACTATGCCTGATGCAATATCTGTTGCTGTTGTTTAATTCTGTGAAAAGCTCTAATAAACACATAAAAAAAAGTCCCAAACACTTCCAAGACATGGGACCTGACTTAGAAGTCAGCAGAGGGAATGCTCCGTCACAAACGTGACGGATATCCCGTCCGCTGTATTATGATCCCCATAGGACAGAATGTGATTGTAATACGGCGGACGGGATATCGTCACGTTTTTGACTGAGTGTTCCCCTCCGCTAACTTCTAAATCAGGCCCATCAACTTCTTCCTAAGCACATATGCTGAAGGTATTTTCCCTGGCTTCATTTCTAAAAGTCACCATACAAGACTCCCAAGTCATCTTTTAACCACAAGGAACTTTTCCTTCTTCCCTTCCCAGTTCTCCTCTCAATCATCCGTTTTCTAAATGTAGACTTTTCTCACCAACAACCCTAGTTATTCTTCAGGCTTAAATAGTACATTTGCCCATTATTATCTGGCATATCACCCCTTGTTCCCTTATTTATGGATTTTCAAAATTTCCCTTTTCTGCTCTTGGTTGACCAAAAGTCTTACTACATCTCATTACAGTGCCAATGAATGACATCCATATTTCATGCAGTGTCTGCATCTTATTTCCTCCTGGTTGCTCAATGTCATTGTGAATTGCGAGATTGCCGGGGTCAAGTCTTTGCTGGTGAGCCCTCTTGCAATGAGTGATTGCCTTGATCAACTAACGTGCCTTTTTTTTCTTCTTGGAGCTTGAGCAACTTTTTCCCTTCTGCTGGAGATGTGATTGTGGTTTATCATTTCTTCCATTTAAACTGCAGTTCATTTGGGAATAGCCATTTGTACTTTATTTCTCTTTGGGAGAGTTCTTGCACTGCTTCTTTGAAGTCTCTGCAACATTGTAATTTATCTGGAACTGAGTTCAAGAGCAAGGAGACCCCACTCCACCTAAAGGAATGTACACAAGTTTTGACCATGATCTCTTTATTGAGGCGGTAGCTTGCCATTTGAACCACCATGTTTCTAGGGTGATTCATACTGTTTCCTTTTTTTCTTCCTTCTATATGGGCCCAATCAAGTGCTCTCCGACTAGGAAAAGTTCAGTGTACAAGCAACGATATCACATCCCTCTGTGTCTTCTTTCAAGATTTTAATAAGGATGTCACTCCAATGGGATCTGTATTCCAAAGTCTTGCATTTAGTTGTAAACCATTTTATCTGGGACTCAATGTGACAGATTGTGGTGGCCAACTGGTTGATCGAGAAGGTCCTTATTTGTGATTCTGTGGATTCCAGTCATTTGTCAAGCATTTGTGTAGCTGACGTTATTTCCGCTATCTCTTAACACAGTTCTGTTCTCAGTTTTGCCATTTGTTTCTGAATGATTTATCCAAATTGGCTTTTAATTCAGTGAGCGTGCTTTAAGATTATCTCTTGTAAGAGCTCCAGAGGTTTAACTGCCATGGTGCCATCATGTTCTTGGGGTGAGTGACTGCAGTAATCTGGGGGCAGGCAATCTGTGATGTTTCACTGCACAGTTTTCTGTTGATCATGGTTTGTACGTACAGTTAGATTGCTCCACTGGTAGAGGCCTCCTGGTACAGCTTTCTTTTAGTTCCAAGTCTTTCTTATACTAGGAGACGTATGTTTTTAATCTTGTTTTAGGGGAGAGTTGTCAGCTTCCTATAATGTTCCTGGTCTTGTGGAGCACTGTCCATTGTCTCTCGAACTGTATTCCTAGCCTTTTACCAGTTTCATGTGCCTTAGTACTATATTTCAACTGTGATTTAGAGGGCCAGCGACAGCAATATGTCCTCAGTGTCACATGGGGGTCATTTGTATTTTGGTTCTCTGTGCATTTGGTTTCTGCTGACTTATTGGCTGGGAACCTTCAATGTTCTACATAGATCTTTCTGCCCTTCATTGGGAGCTGAGGAGGATAGGAATGGGGCTGGTGCAAGTTTAATTCACCTCCTGGGATAATGATCATCTTGTTTTCCACTACTCCACAGAGCACTCATCGTTTGACAGTCCAGAGCATCAGGGACCCCTCTGTTCGGTTAATGATTATCTATGCATGGGGTAGGGGCTGGACACCACATCCTACGATGCAAGGTTTTCAGATTCTTATGTGGGTTTGGCTTACATTTGCATCCTTAGGTTCCATTTTGGATGTGTATCTCTCTCTGTTTATTCACTGTGGTGATGTAGCGGGCTCGCTTCCTCTCTCCGTCACACTGTGAGTTGGCAGCAGTTGTGTCATATTAGACCACGCTTAACACCATTGATCCAGTGGGCCAGGTTGTGAGGAGCCCGATGGCTCATTCTCCTCCAGTGGGGCCTTACATTTGTTGGGGCGGGAGCTGGTGGACTGGGGCACTTGTGCATGGACCCCAATGTTACACTCCATACACAGATTAGCTGCTCAGTGCTCATCCCTTAGTCACACACAATGGAGACACCCACCACCTGGGTACCTGGCCCCAGAAGAACCCAGTGGCAATCATCAAGCAGCTCATTTCCTGGTGAAAAATAGCCACCCAACATTCCAGAATTTGTCTTGACCCGACAACAGTGCCAGCAGTTTTCACATAGGCCCAACATAAAGAAAAGGGACGGAGGCGCAAGGCTTCAGACCAATCCGGCCACCATCTTGGGAGTAGGAAGAGAGTCCGTTTTAAATATTTTCAATCAAATGCTTAAATAGTCATTCAGTTATCATGACTGATTTTCAGCCATCAAATATTTCCCTTCGCCCTCAGCCACTGTCAACAACATTGCTGCCTCTGAACAACTATATGACAACCTATCCAACTTCTTCCACATCAAACATCTACAGCAACTTCACACATCTTCCCTATCTCAGAGAGCTCATCACTAACCTACCCACCACCGAACAAGACAGCCACTTGACGGAATGGACAATCCTCACTAGAAACGACACAGCGACAATCGTGGGCCATCCACTCAGGGGCCTCAATGGACCAATGCCACCAGCACATATACACCTGGGAACATCACCAATCAGCACAACCCTGACCCACATCATCAACACCTGCTTCATGTCTGCCACTTTCCTGGATGAATGGAAACTTACAGAAATTAACGCCCTCCTCAAGATGACTACAGCCAACCCGAATCAACCGAGCAACTTCCGATCCATCTCCCAGATCCCATACCCAGCTAAAGTGATTGAGAACGCAATCAACAAGCAACTCACAACCCACCTTAAACTTTGCTATCTTCTAGACAATCAGGATTCAGAAAGAACCACAGCACCGACACAGCACTCAGCGTGGCCTCCGACAACATTTGAATCAGACTGGATCGAAGAGAACAGCAGTCCTCATCCTGCTTGACCCCTCTGCGGCCTTCAACACTGTGTCCCACAATATCCTCATCAGAGTTCTCCACAAGATTGGCATAGAAGGATGAGCTCTCACATGGATCTTTTCCTTCCTAACGGGAGGAAACCAATGGGTTAAGCTACCACCCTTCACATCAGAGACCAAGAAACGGATATGCAGAGTCCCACAGGGATCGTCCCTCAGCCCCACCCTTTTTAACATATACATGACACCACTCACAACATCATCCGATCACAAGACATCATCGTCACGTCCTACACCAATGTCACCCAACTCATCCTCTCCCTGAAACAAGACAACTACCACCAGAGCCAACTTCACCAACTACATGACCCTGGTAGCAGACTCGATGCGAACCAACTGAACTGAAGCTCAACTCCAACAAGACGGAATTACTGTACTTTGGCAACAAGAAATCCCTTTGGGACTCTACCTGGTTACCCGTTGGAGCTAGAACCAATACCCACACCCACAGACCACACTAGAAATCTAGGGATCATCCTAGATGACAAGCTCAAGTCAATGCAGTGTGCACCTACTGCTTCCACATCCTAAGAATGCTGCGAAAGATGTTCAAATGGCTGCCTCAGAAGACCAGACGGACTGTCACTGAAGCACTCATCACCAACAGGCTGGACTATGGTAACCCTCTGTACATCAGAATCTCCAAACAACTCTTACACAGACTCCAGACCATCCAGGAGACTCCCACAAGACTGATAATCAACCTCACATGTCTCTTCCACATCACACCACTCCCCAGGAAGCTTTACTGGCTCCACATTAACAAGCACAGTCAATTCAAACTTCTTATGCAGACCTACAAAGTCTTACACAACCCAGCACCAGAATACCTGAACAGCGGCATATACTTTCACCAACACACTAGACACCTATGCTCTACCTTACTCTCACTTTCACACAATCCTCACATCCATAAAAGCAAAACTGGAGGTTACTTATACACATACATTACACCCAAGACATGGAATGACCTTCCTCAGCACATCAGAGCCTCATCCTCACTTCTTGAGTAACACAGGAAGCTGAACACCTGGCTCTTCGTATAAGCACCTTGGGAACCACACACCTACACACCTGCCCAAGCACCTGGATACCCTCTCGGAGGAATAGCATGCTACGCAAATCAACATACCATAACATAACATGCCATCTGTATGCTAGTCTTGGATGAACCTATTTTAGCAAATATGAACTTGCTACATGTTAATTTTTTAAGGTTTCCTAAAATTCACAGATTTTTACAAATTCCTAATGTTGCTAAATATTTATTCACACATGTATTAATTTGTTTTGTGAGATACTACCTTGTGACAGAAAGCAACTTTATAGCAAACTGCCACAAACGTTTTTGGCAAAGTCAGGTATTTACAATTTTTTCATTTGTAGCCCATTTTGGTTCATGAATGAGGCCCCCAGCAGGTGGCATTATAGGTGACTGACTATGTGGGCTTTGTATGGAAGCAATGCAAAGAGATACCAAGAAGCATATTCATTAAGGAATTGCATTGTCGCAGAGCAACACAAGCCCTTAAATGATTTGCAAAGCCACACAAAGGGCAATTTGTGCTGCTTTGCTTGACTTTGCAAAGAAACATAACACAACGATTGCGCTCATTGCAATACATTTTGGTGTTGTTGGCTTTCTATGTGTGGAGCATAGGCGTTACCATGTATCTATCAATGGAATTTGAATGAATCCCAGATCTACTGCAGGTAGACAACCTGGGATCACACCAAAATGGTGTGCATACCACAGAGAGGTGTAACAAGGAGAACTATCTTTATTTCTCCTTCGTACTTCCTCTTTCTATGCATGAGGAATTCTGCATCATGCATAGAACAGGGAATTGCCTGTTTGGATTGTTTTTCTGCTGGCAGATATCATTTCTTTCATCAAAACAATCCTTTTTGTAATGCAGGCACCTTTGCAGCATGTCATCAGGGTGCCTGCATCGGTGCTAGGCAGCACGCAGTGTGCCAGCACAAGGTGAGAGCAGAAGTGTGCCATACCTTAGTAGATGAGCCAAATGTATGCTGTCTTCCTTTCATTAAAAGCAAGGCAACAAGTTGCCTTGCTGCATTGCGCTGCGTGAAACATTAGTAAATCTGCCCCAAAATGCACAACTTAATGCAGCTTCTCAACAGACTGTGGAACACTGACAGAGATATGGATGGCTGTGCTTTTTATCAAAGCTTTAGAAGCTTTGAACAGGGTTGACACATCACATCCTGTCACCCTGTAGTGAGGAGCATATTTATTTTCAACTGCGTAGTATACAATCTTACATTCGCAAAGACCGTTCTACCTGCCCAAAAATCTCCTTATCTCGTGTGCAGCCTCTTCCTACAGAACTCATACAAACTCCTTCAAGAAATTTGACCCAGTGGCAATAAAAAACAAAACACTTAAACAAGTCTTCTTAGGGTGCTCACTGCAGATCCTTCAAGCCTAGAATCAGAACTAATCCCTCCCAAGGAGTGTTCGATGAACAGCAGAAATACTTTCCATTTTAAGCACATATCACCACTCTCCCTGACCTCATCCTGGGTTAGGGGGCTTATACTGGTGACTGTTAGAACTGGCTACTAGATGCACCTTCGATGATGTGGGCTGTTGGCAGTGTGGGTTGCTATCCTGTGGGCTCTCACTGGACTCCCGCAGGGTCACTATAGTTAGTGCTCCTGCTCCTATTTGAGGATTGAGTAGTGAAATTCTCTGGGATGGGGGCCAGCGATGGTTCCAGGCTGCCCTTACAAATCCTCACTGCAGCCCAGCACTGCCACCACTGTCCTGTGCGCCGGCTCCCTCAGCTCAGTGCTACGATACCTTTGGCTTGAGGCGTGGACTTCAGTTGGGTGCCGCTGGGGGGCTTTGCTGCTCCTGCAGTCTTAAAATCCAGACCCAGGCTGCTCCTGATGATTAGGGAGGACCGCTTGCGGTGCTTGATGTACACACCTAGATCCTCTCGGGTGAGTGGGGGCCACTGGGACGCCACAAACCGCACTCGGTCTGACCGGGCCAACTCCGCAGCACCCGGGGCCCACACTAAGCGGCTGCCGGCTACGGCTGCTGCACTCGCTCCCACTGGTCAGTCCCACTGGTTGGCTCTGGCTGGCTGAGGTTGGAGGGCCGCTGGTGCTGGTGTTGGGGGAGAGACCACGCCAATTCCTATGCCGAGATCCGAGTGCACCGGGTGCCGGTCTCCGACCTCCGAGCTCCCCTGCTGCGTGCACTGGGCTCTGCGCCCCCCCCACCTCAATCTCTAATCTCTGGACTCCGGGCTCCTGGCTCCAGCCTCTGGCTCGCGGCCCGCTCTGCGTCTCTGCATCTCTGCGTCTCTTCGTCTCTGCGTCAAGACAACCAGGCTAGTACTAGATGAGGTGCGCGTGTCACTATTTGTATCAAATTAATATGGTATCCGGAAGTACAGTTTACACGGAGTTTATTTTGAAATTAAATTAATGTGCGTCATTTAAACCAGCACGATTCTCTCAAATACTCAGCAACCAAATAGACGCTGAGCTAACACAGATGTGGTCTCCTACAGAAGCTTGATGATGCCAAACAACCACAAATTGCGATATTGCAGATAATCCATGAATCCGTCACCATTATCTATATGATTTTGAAGCTAGGTCTATTGAATAGGGGTGGGTGTAACTTGCATCATTTGCTGTAGCATAATTACTCATAAATACCTCAAAACTACGTGAGATTCTGTGTAATTTCGTAAGAAGAAGAATTTGGCATTTAGCGCTATTTTCTTGGCACAAAAATTACCTCTCACGTCCGAAATAGACATAAGGATACATATCACTATATGCAAAACAACACAATCAGCAGCACAAGCAGCTGCTCGTGCTCTATAGATTTGTTGTTTCTGTTCTTATTTTCCTCCAAAATTACTTTTAATTATATGAGTGGGCATAATTGCGTAGCTATTGGTAATTCTGCGTAAAAGAGTAATGCAGAATTACCAACATTACTCTGAGTAATCTAGTGTATTTAAATTACTCCCATGCATACTATTGATGCTTTTATTAATAAGCTTGATTGTTGTGTAATGTCTGCTTGGACTGTGTTTTTTTCTATGATTATTTACCACAACTGTTCATCTGTTTTACTTTTAGGTCGTTACACTGAGGTCCCCTTAAACTCGCCTATTATTTATTGTCTATTTGGAAAATGCACTAAATGCAATCTACTACTTTGTATCTTTGTAAAGTGCTCTGCTATCCATTCTGCATCTGGTCCCCATCACATAAAACCTCAAGTAAATGAATTAACTAAATTAAAGTAACTGATAAGAAAAAGACTGAGTGGTAATGGATAAATATCAGAGAGACAGTCGACCGTTGTTCGGAACAACACATTTTTGGCAATATATCTGGATCAAAAATGTTTGAAAAAAAATAGTTGACGCAGTAAGAAGTTAATCTCATATAGGTAAAAACGGCTTGGAAAGCATTTACAATAGCAAATAAATGTAATCTGAAAAACGAGGGGGCTTATTTACAAGCACCTTGCGCCACTTTTGCGTCATTTTTAACAAGGGAAAAGTGACGCACGGGTGGCGCAAGGGGCTTGTAAATAAGCCCCGAGGTATTTGGCAGAGCGGCAGGCCAAGGTAGTTTAGGACAAGACAAAAGCACGAATTGGAAACCATATTACAATTATTTAACTGTAGAGACATTTGCCAGTGTTGGATTAAGGAGTCTGAGGGAGTATAAATAGTAAGAGGGAAACAGCTCGAGAGAGACTCTTATTTCTATCATCACTTTAAGTTAAAGTTTTTATGAGAAAGGCCGGTATTTGGATTAGAGGAAAGGTAGAATTATGTGTGGTACGACAAATGAAAGGGAAACATTTGGACCGCAAATTTAAGTATGCTATTTAAAAGATACATTTATTATTAACAGCATTTTTTTTTTCAAAGCAGCAAGAGAGACTTATTATAGGGAGGCAGGAAATTGTAGCATGACATGCATGGTGTAAGTTGAGGTTGAGTGACATGTGGGAACATATTTATTTAATGTAAAAAACCCAGAGACATTTCCAAAAGTAACAGACAATTATTTGTATCCCATAGGTTGACTCCTGTTGCATCAATTTAACATGCGCATTCACATAGGCAGATATATATGAACACTAAGGCTTGTGATGCCTAGAATATAAACATTGGGATACTAGTCACTACTGAGACAGACTTCAATAATGCATACAAAGCACTTCTTTTGTGACTCCAACTATGTACTGATACAAAATTGAGCCTGTCACAGGCTTGACCTGTCTACACCACTAGTACCCGAGTACTAATACCTATGCATGAAATACTATTAAACCAGGTACCTATATTAAACACGTTTATAACGTTTATCACATAGAGATAGAATCTGGGTCTATCAAATTTTATTTTTCATGTCATCCAAGGTCTGATGTACAAACATTTTTAACCCTCGGATTTACTGACTGGGATGGTTTGTCACAGTTAAAAAACGATATTATAGTTATAAAACACATTTACCACTTAGGAAAACTGTTTTTAAATTGGTAAATGGGTTTGGAAATGGATAACAAATAGCTATTTAGAAGGGGCATGTTGTGGTCATCCCTTCCAAATTGTGATTCATGCCTTGATGAATCAATAGTTTGTGATCGTAATTCCAGGTTCAAACCATTTATTAGTTACCGACTCCCAAGTTGGGATGGGCATTGATTTGCAAAGGGGAAGGGATCGTCTTTTGACTCTGTCCTCATGAATGTTGAAAAACGTTTCAGGGTGTGTAGGCACTGCTCTACAGGATGACTGCCAACTCTTAGGGATACTTTTTAAAAAAAGAAGCTTTTTTTAAACACAGTCCCATTTCCATTATGTCATTATTATTATTATTATTATTAAATTTGTAAGGCACGGCAGCTACCCAAAAAGGGTTTCCCGGCGCCGGAGCAGATCAGAAGAATGTATCGCAGCTTTATAGGTTACTGGTTAAAAAGCCAAGTCTTAAGGGATTTGCGAAATAGTGTGTATACCATTTCGTTTCTAATGGCTGTGGGAAGTGAGCTCCATAGTGAGGGACCGAGGTATGCAAACAATCTGCCTCCCATCCGAGATAGTTTAATTCTGGGCACAGAGAATTTCTCTTGAGTGGATGAGCGAAGGCATCGGGAAGGCACATAGGGGCTGACCAGCGACTGCAGATATTGAGGGGCAACTCCAGTTTTGATTTTGAACATGTAGCTCAGGGCTTTGAACTTGATTCGGTTCTCCACCCTGAGCCAGTGTAGGTCCCGCAGATGCCTAGAGACGGAGGTAGCTCTAGGGACTCTGCAGAGTAGTCTTGCCGCAGAGTTCTGCACCATCTGCAGCCTGCGAGTCACTTCCTTGTTGGATCCGAGGTAGAGAACGTTGCCGTAATCCAGTCTCGAGGTGATAAGAGCCTGGACTACTGTTCTCTGAGTGGACTCGGGCAGCATCCAGATGATCTTTTTTAGCCACTTCAAGATGGTAAAGCAAGTGGCGGTTACCTTGACTGCCTGATGGTGCAGAGTGAGCGAGTCATCAATGATGACACCAAAGTTGCGGACATGACTAGAGGGCTAAGGGAGTACTCCCATTTCACCGGGCCAGAGTTGTGGGCCCCAGAGATCTTTGTTTTTTCCAAGGATCAGGGCCTCCGTTTTCTCTCCGTTGAGCTTAAGGTAGTTATTCTGCATCCATGATGCAATTTTACCCAAGCCAAGATGCAGGGGGGATGGCTCAGCCGTACTCCCCATAGAGAGAGAAAAAATGATCTGGGAGTCGTCAGCGTAGGAAAACAGGGCCAGCCCGCCTCTTCCCCGACGTCGGCTAAGGGTCTCACGTATAGGTTGAAGAGTAAAGGGCTAAGGATAGAGCCCTGAGGTACCCCGTAGGGTGAGCGATGGATGTCGGAGCTGGATATAGGGGAAAAGATTTGAAAAGTACGGTTGGCGAGAAAGGAAATGAGCCAGTTCAAAGCTGGGCCGCTAATGCCTAAAGATCTTAACGTTTTTACTAGTATGGTGTGGGATACCGTGTCGAATGCCGCGCTTAGGTCGAGTAGAATGAGGGCGACCGTATCACCAGCGTCCAGATGATGCCGCAGCCTTTCCGTTACCCCCAGTAAAGTTGTTTCTGTAGAAAAACCAGCTCTGAAGCCAGATTGTGAAGGGTGAAGGAGTTTGTTGGTTACGACGAAATTCGAGACCTGAGAGTGGATGTGTTTCTCTAAGATTTTGGAAAAAGTCGGTAGTAAGGAGATAGGCCGATAATTGGAGGGTAAATCGGGGTCGGCGTTGGCCTTTTTAGAGAGAGGATCACCATGGCGTGCTTCCAGTCTTGAGGAACTGTGGCTTCCAGTAGGGAGGTATTTAAAAGGTCCATAATGGCAAGCAGAGATGGTAATTCAAGCTGCTTGAGCACAGAGATAGGCAGGGGGTCCTTAGGTGATCCAGATTTAACACTATCTAGGAGTCCTGTAAAGGAGGCTTCATTTAGGAGGGGCCAAGTGTCCAGGTTGTTAGAGTGGGCGCAAGAACCCATGTCCTGGCTAGGATGGGTAGAGTCCGCTACGGGTAGTGCAGATACGGTTTGTGGGGAGCCGGCAGGTTGCACAGGAGGGGGGTTGTCGCATCGCGAGCTCGCAATATCCAAGTAAATGTTTTCAACTTTCTTGACGAAGAAGAATGCAAGGTCCTCGCATTGTCGTTTATTGAGTGGGATGGGCCTAGCTAAGGTGGCAGAACCAGCGAGCTCCTTTACCATACCAAAAAGTGTTTTTGAGCAGTTCAGGGCATCAGAGATAGTTGTTGAAACATACTCAGCACGAGCAGATTTGCAGAGATTGTGGTAAACGTTTTTGGCCTTTTTATAGATAATTTTAGACTCAGGAGCATAATTCCTTCTCCATCTACGTTCCAACGCTTTACATTTAGCTTTCTCTATTTTGAGAGTGTCTGTAAACCATGGCGCTGGGGGGCGGTGATTATTGACCCTTTTTTTAGAAAGAGGAAGACAAGTGTCTATGGCATCGAGGAGCCATTTTTGCACAATGTCAGAAAGCATATTCACCCTATGTTTGGTGATGGGCATGTTAGAGCACAAGATTTTGTTTAAGGCAGACAGGTCAAGTTTTTTCCAATCTCTTGTTAATGTCATGGGATGTTACGTGGTGCTATGCTATGCTACGTTATGTTATTTTATGTTAGGTCAATTTGTATAGCGCACTAATCACCAGTGAGGATATCCAGGTGCTCGAGCAGGGGTGTAGGCATGTGGTCCCCGTAGAGCTATTCGAAGAGACAGGACTTCTTAAGGAACTCCAGAAGTGAGGATGAGGGTCTGATGTGTTGTGGGGGTAGTTCTTTGTTTTGAGTGTGATGTAGGTGAACGAGCAACTTTCTGCTCTGCTTTTGTGAATGCCGGGAGTGTGTGCGAGTGAGGCTAGGCGAAAGTGTATGCAGCTGCTCAGATATGGTGGCCCAGTTATGTGCAAGGCTTTGTAGTTGCACAGGAGGAGTTTGAATTGGCTGCGTTTGTGAATAGGGAGCCAGTGCAGCTCTCTGAGGTGGATTGAGATGTGGATGTGGCATAGGAGGTTGAGCATGAATCTTGAGGTGGTGTTCTGGATGGTATGAAGTCTGTGTAGGAGCTGCTTCAAGATTCTGGTGTAGAGTGCATTGCCACACTCGAGTTTGCTTGTAAAGAATGTTTGTCTGATGTTCTGTGGCAGCCGCTTAAAGATCTTTCTTAGCATACCTAGGGTGTGGAAGTAGGCAGAGCTCACTGTGTTGACTTGTGCCGTCATGTTGAGCTTGTCATCCGGTATGATTCCCACATTTCTGGTGTGGTCGGTGAGTGTTGGTCATGGTCCTAGGTCTGTCGGCCAACCGGACAGCAACCCACGGGGAAGTTCTGTTTCTGAAGACCAGTACTACAGTCTTGTCGAAGTTAAGCCTCAAGCAGTTGATTTTTGTCCATTCTATTCCCATGGTCATGCAATTGGTGAATTTGGCTCTGGTGGTGGTTTTCTTGTCCGTCAGTTTCAAGGAAAACTAGCTGCATTTATAAAGAAATCGTTAATGTTCACTAAACACAATCACAGACATGGTGGTCTGCTGACCCTTACAGGACACAAAACCAGTTGGTTATGGTTACTCAGAAGAGATCACAAAGTATGACCTCCTTCATGAATATGTGATTCGTTATAATATGAACAGACATTTTGTATTTAGGTCTGTTTGCAAAATAAGATTGCATTTTCAAAATCAGTGCGCAATTTATGATTACCTTTTGCAAATGAAATCTTAGTACTTTGTAGGCCTGTCACTCTTTCTTCCTCTCCATCTTGACTTCTTTCTATTTGTTTGTCTCTAAGTTACCACTTCTCTCACTTCTACCACTCTCCCATCCTCACTCTCACTTGCTCCCCCTTATTTTCTTTCTCACCAGCAGAGCAGCCGAATCTCTTCTCAAGCTAATGGGACAAATACATGGAGGCTACTAGGTGACTTTTCTCTATCTGTGCTATTGAAGTTGAGCAGCACTTATGATGTCTGAATAGCAAGACTAGGTGGAGCGGACTCTGAATGTAACAGCAGGATGCAGTGAAAAAATAAGGATGGGATGCAAGATGGTTGGTTTGCTTAGGATGTGCAAGCAGTACAGAGGGGTGATTATGTGTGAGACACAGACCTCTGCAATGTTGCAGCCATTAGTCTTGTACTAATTCTTTGTTTTAGGAAAGCTTGAACTGCTCCCTATGTTATACTTGTTCTGTGTGTTAGTAAAGCTTGGCAAAAATCTAACAATTAACTATACAAAAGATTAAATATTCTTTTTTCAATATTTGTTTGGAAGCAAGATGTGAATGGATGTGTAAACTCCCCAAAAATATGAACAGGATTGTGTTGCTCTTAAGTGGATGAAGGTTTGTGCTACCCCTATAGCCACTCCTGATTTTTAGTAAACAAAATATTTCATGGAGGTATTTTTAAAAGCCCGTTCTTAAGCACATTTCTAGTTCGAAAAGCTAAACTGCAAATCCCAGAGTGCTCACTGCAGTCAGTTAAATATCCAGAATTGACAACAGGAGTAAAAATTAAATACATGACATAGTGCCCATTGGCAACTGTGGATTTTATGTTTCGTTTTGCATGTGAGATCCGACTTGGCAGATTTTGTTTTTAAATGTGCTACACCACTGTATAAAATGTAACAAGCAAAAAAAATGGGATTGAAATTATATAATTTTTCCTATAAGCACTGAATGGGTTATCAGGGAAGTGAGGGAGGGGATGGGGGAAAATAAATTACCTTTCAAGTGAAATATGCTAGTAAGCAACAGTTTATAGTTATTTAAAACAAAGGGGAATTCTAAAATGCCTTATTGCCCAAAACAATGTGTTTTTGAGCTGAGTGGGAGAAACACAGTTAAACCTCTACTCCCTGACCTCACAATGATGGTTAGGTCGGTGCTTGGAGAAAATATCGAGGAAAAAATATCATGTGGACAAAATATTGTGTCAAGAATATTGAGGACAAAAAACTGTGAGGGTAAGTTTCTCTGTTAAAGCAAAGTTTTACTATGCTTAACTCCACATATACGTACCTTGATATTATTATGTACTGGCGGTCGCCAGTAGATAGTTATAGTTAGGACCTAGTTTCCATAGGAAAAGCGTTTTTTCTATTCCCAATAACTTTGGCGCCGGTTGACGAATTTTCGCGAAATTTTCAAAACTTGTGGCCCGCTCCGGTCAGCTCCTATCCTGAAAGTTTCGGGGTGATTCGCCAAGCGGGGGCCGAGAAAAAAGGGGGGTCCCAAAACGTGTTTTCTCCATGTTATTTTCCATAGGAAACTTTAGAGACGGTACAGCCCGAACTGCTGAATGGAATTACACCAAATTTGGAAAAAGGTAGCCCTTGGTTCAGAAAGAGCCCTTTTTGTTAGATGGTGTAAATCCGTTCAGTAGTTCCTGAAAAATTTTAAAAAAAGAGGTCCGAAAATCAATTTCCCATAGGAAACTTTAGACACGACTACAGCTCGAACTGCTGAACGGAATTACACCAAATTTGGCAAAAGGTAGCCCTTGGTTCAGAAAGAGCCCTTTTTGTTAAATGGTGTAAATCCGTTCAGTAGTTCCTGAGAAAATCAAAAAATAAAAGTTTCGATATCTAGAGGCGCGGTGGATCCGCGGACCCTCCCGAGCACGAGTTTTATTCTAATTGGCTGTCAACACTCCAAACCAGGAAGTGTTGGCAGCCATCTTGTGACTCGGTAGAACCGAGTCAGAAGAAAACAGGGAAACAAAGGTGAAAAAAAAGAAAAGGGGGCAGGGTAGAAACACCCTGACCCCCTAGGCCTGCTCAGGGGGTCCCACAAGGACCCCCAGGGCCCAAAAAAGCATTTAGTTTTTTTTAAAAATGACCGTATGCGCGCTGAGTGCGCGAATCTGGAGGAAAAATTAAAAAAAACGAAGCAAGGGCTTCCGTGCTTCGTTAATTTTAAGCCCCCGGGTGCGCCAGGTCCCGGGGGTATTTAAAAAATGTATAGCGGGGGCCCGCGGGGGCCCCTGCAGCCCCGGGGACTGCCATCTCCCCGGGGCTCTCTTTTTTAAAATAAAATTACCTGTGTGGGGGGGCTCGAGCCTCCCCCACATGCGCCGGGACCACCACCTCCCCGGGGCACGAACTGTGTAAATGTGGTTGTCCATTATGGACCCCCGAGCCCCGGGGACTATCACCTCCCCGGGGCTTTGCAAAAGTTGGGAGGGGGGCCATACAGCACCCCTCCTGGAGCCTTCGATGGCCCTGGGGACCGCCACCCCCCAGGGCCGGCTCCTGCAGTGTCCCGGGGTGCCCACCCCAGGGACACTGCTGTTTGCTATGGTAGGGCGGAAGCACGTCTCCCGCTCTACCATAGCAAAATCTGGTTTGGATTTTGGAACAGAGAGCAGGGAAACCTGCTCTCTCTTCCAAAATCCAAAGCAGATTGCTTTTCCACACGGGGAGCTGCATGTCAGCAGTTCCCCATGTGGAAAAGCAATGCCGGCTCCCGCAGGTCGCGGGGAGCCGGTGGGACTGTGGGGGCATTGGGGCTCCCCCCACGGTCCCCAACGAAGTGGCTAGGCCCCGGGGGATGGGGTCCCCGGGGCGAATATAAATTAATGGTAGGGGCCGTTTTTTTTTTCCGTAAAATTTGGAGTCACGACCCTAGCGCGGTGCTCAGCGCGGCCCCCTGGTGTGAATGCGAGGGGTGCGTGATTCCCAGCGCGGCCCCCTGGTGTGAACGCGAGGGGTGCGCGGTTCCCAGCGTGGTCCCTGGTGTGAATGCGAGGGGTGCGCGGTTCCCAGCGCGGCCCCCTGGTGTGAATGCGAGGGGTGCGCAGTTCCCAGCGTGACCCCTGGTGTGAACGCGAGGGGTGCGCGGTTCCCAGCACGGCCCCCTGGTGTGAACGCGAGGGGTGCGCGACTCCCAGTCGCGTTGGGTGCACGACTCCCATCAAAAATCTTTAATATTTTTTTATTATTAACCTAGGTTATATGTTAGGATATTGAGTGGCTCTAAAAAGAGCCCTTGTGTTTATTGGGAGATTTTTGTAGCTACTTGTAAGTTCCAATGCAGAGTCTTAAGTTGTTGAGAAGGACTCTGTTTCCCTTATCTGTGAAATGTACACCATCACTCCTGTTGATACCATCCATATCAAAACGCAGATTGTTGTTGTATATGGACCCCATACTATGGTCTCTGAGATAAGCAGAAACAGCTTTATTGACATTTTTTCTAGCTTTCTCAATCTGTGGACAAAATTGATTGGACCACTTCCATTTCTGTCTTTGGCATATGTTAGAGTAGACAAAGGCAGTTTGGGGGAAAAGCAACATCAATTCTGCAAAGGTGTCCTTCATTAGCATTTCCAGACCTACCCCAGTCAATGTGCCTAGGTCATTGCCACCGCAGTGCACAATCATGAGGTCAGGGGGTTGGAGATGCATAAAGGTTTTAACCAATGGCATCAGTTGGTGGCACTTTAATCCTCTCTGTCCAATCCATTTAATGTCTACAATTTGCAAAGCTAGGTCTTTGTCGATACCTCTGCTTTCAGCATACCTTTTGCACCAGAAAACATAGCTGTGCCCAACAATCCACACTGAAAGCATCTTGAAGGGATCTCTGTAGGTAATCAAAAGATGTCTGTAGCTGAGGTAGGCAGGTGGTAGAATGAAATCTATCTAAAATGCTGGACAAGATGCTGTTTTTAAGAAAGTAGATATTTGATTGGCTGTTTAAGAACATTCTACATTCAAATATAGGGTGCATTTTACTTTGTTTAGAAAGCATGTTTCTTATTGGTTAGTAACAAATGTTGGAAAGGTACAGCAGAAAGGATAAGGGCATGCTTTGCAAAAGCAACCATACTTGCTGTTGTCATTTGCAACATTCTGGGGTGAACTTTTGACCTGACAGTTAAGTTAAATGTTGCAAAAGGGGTGAAGATGTCAGTTGAAAAGTGTGATTCTCTATGACCAATGGAAATTTCTTTTTCAATTTGAAAAACACTGGGAAGCAATGCCATTTGTGGCTTATGTGTATATGTATGGAAAAATAGAGGGAAACTTTGCCAATACTGGTTTGACTTTGGAAAGTGTGGTGTTCTATATTGACTGTGTGTTAAACAAGATCCTGTCTGAGTGTGTGAGATTTTTCAGTCAACAGATTTATTTCAAAGGTGAGTTATATATTTTTGAGGTTTATTTAAAATAGATTTGACATTTTTATGAAACTGTGTTGTTTGAATTAAATTATTAAATGTACAGATGTATATTGGGATAATTTATATTGTATTTGAAGTTTGTTTAAAAAACAGTATGTACAGAAATATATATATTTTTAAGTGTGTTGAAAGGTATAGTTGAATGATGCCTCTTATTTATTATTAATTGGTTAAATATGAACTAATAATGTGTATTTTCTAAAATGTTCATATAAGGTGTAGTTTATTAGGCATGATTAATTCTTCTCTGTAAAAAGGTATAGTTTAATAATATTGCATTATTATAGATAGTTTGGTAAAATGAGGTACAACTGTGCTGTTTCCAAGATGATCATAAAAGGTGTTAATAATTCCGATTCTGTTATTAGTTTGTACAATTTGTGCGGTTTTAGAAATCCTTATAAAAAAGGTGTTGTTTATTAGTCTTCTTCATTAAGTCTGTTGAGAGGTACAGTTTGATGATGTTGCATATTTCTAGTTTTAATGGACAATATGTAGCTGAAAAGAAAACCAGTACATTTTACTCTTTCTGGTATGTAGTAGTTATATACTTAAGTAGATAGTATGTTATAACTCATGTATTTGTTTAGATTGTATTTATATAGTTGTATGTATATTTACTGAATTAATGAGAGGTGCCTGACAGATTAGAGGAGTGCGAAGGTAGTGAATATGTGATTTTATAAGTACACGAGAGGTGATTTACTGGTTCTATATTGTAAGGGTGGGCGGAATTTGCGTAGTCGCGTTACGCAAATCTTCGCGAAATTGCTAACAAATTCCGTGAGCTTGCGGAAATTCCGCGAAATCGCGGAATTGCTTGTCCCGTCCGTTCGCGATGTGTTTTTGCGTGCTCGCGGGGAAATATATCGCTAACTTGCCCATGCGGTCGCTAATGGGCGCGGCCATCTTGTTTTCACTTGTCCCGCCCGCTCGCGATGGTATTTCCTGTTCCGGGTCGCGTATTGCATGCTCCCGCCCGTTCGCGATAAGGGTTTCCTGTTCGGGAACGCGCATTACGTGTTCGCGACGCTTTTTGCGTGCTCGGGGAAATATCGCACGAACTTGCCCATGCGGTCGCAATGGGCGCGGCCATCTTGTTTTTCACTCTATTTCTATGGTTCTGGGCCTGCTTTTCAATCCTCCCTCTATCTTTTCAGTCCTTTGTTTCTGTAAACTTATTTTTGGTCTTTTTTGTTTATTATCTATCTCTCTATTTTCCTGATTCTATATTTTGAGTTTCTCTCTACTTTTTGTGTGTTTTTAACTACTTTTTCACACTTTTTCTATTACCTGCTTTTTCATTTCTTTTACTTACTTTATTTAATTCCTACCTTTTCTTTTCCGTCCCCCGCCTACCCAGAACCATGGCAAAGGGCCACAGCCACAGGGCTCGAAGTCGGAGCCAGAGCCGCGACCGCCTTCCTTGCGGAAGACGGCGCCAAAGAGGGGTGCAGGCACGGGCCTTATTCAATGAGGCAGAGGTGGCCGCACTGGTTTTTTTTGTTCAGCGCCACCTCCCCTTAACCCTGGCAGCAGGCGGCAGGCCTGGGTCCGGGTACGGGCTCCGGGAGCGTCGGCAGCGGTGGGGCAAGGTACGGCGGGCAGTGTTTCGCTGCTCTGGTGTCCGGCGCACACAGAATCAGCTGACGCACCGGTGGTCCGATATTCTGGACCAGGAGCAGGACCTGCTGGACCTGCTAGGAGTGGAGGTCCCGGGGCTTGGTGAGTAGCTATTTAATATTACTACTTTGTGTTCTTCTGCTCTGTGTTATATATTGCGAATATTTTTTTTTTCCGACCAGCAAGAATGCTGCTGCTTACATTGCAGGTAAATTACGTTTAAAAATCTGTGATTGTTATGACACAGGCGCTCGGCGCTACTAATCTTACTTGTTTGCAACTTTGCGCTCGCTTGGCCTGATGATTATGTAAGAGTTTACTTTAGAGAACTTAAGTGATGTAATGCTAGAGAGAGTAGTCCTTCCTTTGTCCTCCTGCCACTAAGAAGGGATAGTGGTGGATTGATAGGTTTAGTTACTTATTAGTTGGTAATTTGTAAGTTGTGTGCGTGACGCATCCTCTGTCACGTCACGTGCTGCTGAGTGATGCTTACCCCAGTCCTTAGCAGAACCTTTTGTAGTTTGTTTACTGAGTGTTAATAGGCTTATATCATCACTAGCAGAACATCAGCAGCAACCAGCCAACAATTTGGTGTATGCAAAAATGTATGCATGTGTCCTCCATCTATGCATTTTTGAGGACTAAAATAAATGGAAATGCAGACTTACTGAACAATTGGCCCGTCTGGATTGGAATAGGTGGGCTAGGTCAGGTGGTAGTTAGGCTTGCTAGACGGTCCGTGAATCTCGCAATACTACCAGTCGATCAGATAGGTCAATTTTATTGCAATTTTTGTTACCAAAAATGTTTTTGGTGCCTATTTTAAAATATTTTATTTATTTCACACCAAACTTTAATTTTTGTCTCTTTCTATTAAATCTTACATGATCAGCAGCACCCAGGGGCAAGAAGACGGGGTCGCAGGCGGTGGGCCCAGAAGATCTGGAAGATGCCTCCCAGGGACAGGACCGCTCCTCTATCGAGGGCTCTGCTGCTGGCCCCAGTAAGTCCACCAGTGGTTAATATTAATAATTATATTTCCAAAACTTTTCCTGCACCTTATTTTTTCCGAACTATTATTTCGGTATCCTAATTCGAATTTTTACAAAATCTTCTTTGCTCTATACTATCTGTTTCTAAATTCTTGTTATCCCTGCCTCTAACTGCGTCTGCTATGACTCTCTGTACTACTACTATTAGTCTGTCTGTAGCTAAGCTTGCCCAGTTGCCCACTCTTTATTTCAAATATTTTAAATAAAACTCATTCACCAATAGCTATAGCCATTGAGTTTGGGTTGTCCTCTTCTACTACTTCTAGTCTTCTTATTCTTGAGGCTTTTTGACAATTCCCACCAAGAAAATGCCCAACCACATTTTAGAATTTTAGATAGGATAGGACATACTACTACTGTTGTAGGGATTCTGCACATACAGAACTTTGCACAAGAAAATAGGACGTTGGTGATGGGAGGTTGGACCTTCCTCACACCTCAATCGGAAGCCACCACAATCCCCTGACCGACTAGTTATAGTGTCTCATTACTCCGAAACGCCCCCCCCCAAAATACCCAATGAGTAGACAACCCAGACAACATAACACTCCCAACCTCTGTCGCGGAAGCAATGCACACCCTTTTGCCCACTCTTGTGTAAGTCCACACCAAATACCACCGAGTCTATGTAAGTTCAAAAGGTTTCTTTTTATTTCCAACTGACAAGCTCTGTATGTTGTATAATGCAGCAGCAACAGCAAAATGTATAAGATTAAAACAATAAACATTGTTACAGTTAGTTAGACTTACAAGTTACTTACAACTACAAGTCCATAGAAGCCAAAGGCGAGATCATGATAACTGAACAGTGGTGGGCGAACCACCCTCCCCTTGGTAGGAATCTAGTTTATATAAAATTCTAAATGGAGATGTGAGAATTCTGGGGAGCCCTCACCTTAGAAGAACCTAGTAGTGGTTACATCATAAGCTCTGCAAAGCTCTGGTTCTTCTTATAAGTGAATCTTCCGTCTGTAATGAGAAAAATGGTGCGCGTTAGTATAGTGCAAGCATTTCTCAGTCGTGCCAAAAAGTGCTGTTTTTTTATGGATCAAGCAATATGGACTAACACCATAACTCCATAACAAAGTCGCTTGTTTTTCGACCTTGTACGCAGTGCTCAGACAGTAGCAGTATGAGCTCATGTGGCCTCAAAGGCGTCTTTCACAACAAGCTGCGAGGTAACTTGCGCAAAAATAAAAGACAGAGCTAAAATGGTTGCATGGCTCGGGGTAACTTAGCAAAGACTAAAATGACCCTAGGGACCATATAACACTACTAGTGTCTACTCTACTACCTGATTTATACTAGTGATGTATGTTGTATATGTATTAACTTTTTTTTCATTCTTGCTAGTGAAAAATAGGGGGAGGTGTATATGGCATCTGAAAAATGTGTAATGTTTTTTCTAGGCGTACTACCGACCACCAGTACCGGGGCCAGCGGTGAAGGTGACGCGCCCGCTGAGGGTGCAGGCGATGCGGCAGTTGGAGTAGCTGCAGGGGGTGAGCCAGCAGCAGTGGCGGGCGGTGGTAAGTTATATTCCTAATCCTTACTTATTGACATTACACTCGCTGCAAGGGTGTAATGTATACTGTACTGTTGAGACTTAAGTAAGAAGTAGTTGTGAACGCTGGTTGAAGAAGACACCCTTTACTTAGCAGCATTAGCAATAGCATTAGCGACGGGAGTCTACTGAGAGTAACAAATGGCCTCTATCGGACTTCAACTCAGCTGTGAAATTTTTATGGAGAAGGCTAAAAGTCTGATCAGATGACCTTGATGGATGGGTTGAACGAAAAGGGAAAGAAGGGTGGAAGGAGGAAGGACGGGCGAGATTTTATATTTATGACTGGCAGAGAAGGATACGTGGCATGCATGCATAGGTGTGTGATATGAATCAGATGCATGGGTGGTGGAATGCCTGAAACTCCCACAAATGTTCGAGGCCAAGGTAGTGGGAGGATAGATACATACCACAAATGTTACGTACTGTGCTTGCTAGTGCTACTGTGCCACTATGTGTAGAATGTATTTGTCTGACTGCTTTGCTAAGAGTATATTTTACAATAGTCTTGTTTTTTCTTCTTGATATAGCTACTCCTAAAGTCAACAGGAAGGAGTTGGCAGCCAAGGCCCGGCGCCGTAAGCTGGAGGCCATACAGGCCGAATACCGGCGCCTGGTTCTTCTAGAGGAGGAGGAGGAGGAGGCGGCAGCAGCTGCAGCCTCCTCCAATGCCCCGGGCCCCAGACACCACCCCCCAGTCGTACGGCGTCACCGCCTGTCAGCCACCCGCCGCCACACAGGAAGAAGCACTGCTGCCCACCCCCACTGTGGATGCAACTGCTGCGCGCTGAAGCACCGCGTGGCCCGCCTGGAGGAGCGCATCCGTGTCCTGGAGAGGCGAGCCCGCTGAGACCCCGTTTATTTATTGCCCCTTTTTTATATCTTATTTGGGTGGGTGGGAATCGGGCGTTGGGTTTTGGACTTTTGGACATTTGTTGGACTTTTTCGTTGCGGGACATGAACATTGGTTGGGGTTAGGGAGAGGGGTGGGTCAGGTGTTGTGGGATTTTTTTACATAGTTTATTTTTGTTAGGGTATTAAATTACATATTTAGACTTAATATACGATGTGGTTAATGTTTTGTGGGTGGGGTTACTGTTTTACGTCACACGGTTTCCTTGCTGGTGGAGTGCCACAGCCAGTGTTTGATTTAAATAATTGGCTGAGTTACTAAGACACAAACAGACAGATGCGGTACCCGTCACTGAGTGACTTGTCCTACTAGTACTGTCAGTCTCTCCTGCTAATCTATGCATTCTGCAACTGGACTCAAAGGGGTGTGTGAAATAGAATTAATGAAAAAAAATCCGTTATTAATTATGCCTCACCCAAACCTCTTCTCTTACCTGTGCTTGATGTTTAACTTGGGCACGGCGATGGCTGCATGGTGGTGATGGTTTTCTTTCCCAACATGCCATGGTTGTGGTGGTAGTAGTAGTAGACCCTGGCAGTAGCACTTGCAAATAAAAGAAAATGAGACAGTCAGTCGCCTGAGAGAGACTGTGGGAGGAGTAGTAGAACAAAGTACAGTACGGAACTTACTGCCAAACAATAATATGCCAAAATACAAGGAAACATAATGGTTGCGGGGATAGCCTAGTACATAGAGTTACAAACTCTAGCTGTGTCGAGTCACTCGACTAGGCCTACAGTACACCGTGGTCCGTGACTCGACACAAGCGTAACCGTTAGTGCTGTTTCGGACGATGACAACAAATCCAATCTATGATGGCAATTAATGCTGATGGATTCGGTTCCTTTGGTAAAAAAATCCCAAATATACTGCTCATAGGAGGGTGGGCAAGCAGAAGAAGATCCGCGCCCTGCCTTGAAAATGCATTTATGTTGCTTTAGCCACATCCGCCCCAGCAAGCGTGTGATAAATTATTGGTGTACATTTAATTTAGTCACACCTCAATAAGCTACACAGCCCGGGGGAAGAGGGTTAGGGTTTGATGAATGGTTGGGAAGGGGGGTTTTGGGAAAGGTTTGAGAAAGAAAAACAGTACGCATGGACAACAACAAAACACAATCTTGGCAGACAACCATATCCATAAATCAGTTAAGGGAGAAAAAGGAAATGCATGCATGATGATGCTAACTTGATGGTTAATGATATTACTAACTACTACTACTAGACAATTAGACAGTACAGGGCAGCAGTATATTATGCAATTTGCCTCGCCTGTCTGCCCTCAGAGAGACCCGAATTACATACAGTTTCTGTTCTGTTGTACCGGCCCGGGCTTAAAGATAGCAAAGAAAAGTCAAAAATTGCTGTAGGGATGAATTGAATTATATAAGCAGAGAGCAAACATAACAACAACAACACACAGTAGTAATGATTGAAGACAAAAAAAGAATCGAAATTTAAAAGATGATGAAAGTTGATACTGTTACTGTATGTTATCCTGGTCAAAATGGGGAGTTGCATCTCGGCATTCGTCTTGGTCCTCCATTCCATGGACGCTCCGGCCATCAATCTTGCGTGACGCCACTGCCTGCCTGGCACATGTAGATTCATTGGTAAGGTAAGTGAGAGTTGTTTTTCCCAGTGTAGCACAGGGTAAGGGCCGGCCTGTAATTGCAGATGGGAAAACCAAAGGGATATTGAAAAATCAAGTAGAAAAAAAATGCCTAAATTACGGTGGAGTGCAACAAGAACACTTTCAGAGGCGGCATGGATTTGGATACATCATGTCTACTCTAGTCTGTTTCCAGCATTAACCTCCAACAACAACAGGACTGAGCAGGCCCACGGCACCCGTGACACATCCTCCATTTAGCGTACCTTTTTTGACAGAGGCAGACAAAGCAGATATACAGCAACATAGCATTTTACAAATTAAGTGACTAAATCAATGCCCCGCTGTCAGTCATACCATACCACCACACTCGACTCCACCACTACACAGACATGTAGGTCTGCAGTGGTTGTTGTTGACTTGGTTACCTTGTAATGCACTCATGAAACGCACTGAGTTATTCCATCAATCATCTCGGATCGTACTGAGTGACTGGAGTGCGAAGAGATAATGTCACTGTGGTCATCATCATGGTGTGTTGTCCAACTCAGTGTGCAGTAGTGTACAGATTGAGTCCCCTTTCCATATTCAAAATGCAATGGATCGGCCTGCAGTAGAAGTAGAAAATTGTTATTGAAAAACAAGATTGGAAAGAAACATTGCATTGGGTTACTTTTAGTGTGTAGATTAGATAATAGTACACAATGAATTACCTTCATGCACTACAAACAACAACAACACAAATCACTCAGTCAGCGTACAATGCATGTCATCATTCATTACCTGTTCCTTCTCATCTTCAGTTAAGGGGCAGTCTGTATCGGCTCGGAAAGGAGGATAGCTATAGTAGTCATCATCATGTTCCACTTCTTTTGGAGAGACTCAACGAGGCAAGATTTTAGTTTTTCTTCGATTATGCTACATCCAATCGTCATCTAGCTTGAGGGCAATAGATTTAGGTCGATTCAGGAGGATGGAGGAGCAGGACTCGGAGGAGTGGACTGAAATGCAGAGAGCTGAAACTCATAAGGCAATAAAATACGAAGACGGTGGTGATGGATTTGTTGTGATTTGAAGTTTCCAAACAGAAAGACAGACACAGAAATAGAAGTAAATAAGGGAGAACCACAGTAAGAACTGGAAGCCTAGTTGTCACCGTCAGGGAAGTATAGCTCATCCTCAAACTCTGGAGGTTCAACCAGAAGTAGGTAATCAGCATCCAACACGCTACTTCCATCACCTGAGCCGCTGTCCTCATCTTCCTGCGGTGATTCATGTATTGTGTAATTCGGTGGTATAAATTGCTGATTCATTTTGATCATGGTTAACCTCTCCACGTTTATGGGTGAGAGACTGGTCCTTTTCACTGTTACAATGGAACCAGCAGCACTGAAAACACGTTCAGAAGAGACACTTGCGATAGGGCAAGCCAGATAGTTGATCGCCAGCCTGCTGAGCACTGGCCATTGGCCCCTTTTGCCATACCAATACCGCAATGGGTTTTGATCAATGTAGACCTCTGTTGGGTCATCCAGGTAGGCCTGGACCATTCGGTCAATGTTCAGGGATGCTAAACTTAGTGCGCCCTCTTTTGTCTTTGCATCAGCACTGGACCTAGCAAGTCCTTGCTGTAAATACCAATTCTGTGCCGTTTGTACTGGGGCTGATGATGATCCGGTTCTTGCTGTTGTCGATAGTGTTGGTGACAGCTGTGAACCAAATGCACTGCCCACAGGCTCTGAAGTTGAACTTGACGCAGGATGCCCTGCTGCAGTACTTGATGTGGGTTTGAGGCCTTTAATTACCAGCCGTTCATTTTCCAATGTACTGGCTGCCTCAGCTATCCAAGTTTTGTACCGGGCAACATCCACTTCTGAAAAAGGGAGTAATGTCTTACTGTGCAGTGCCGCTTTGTACCGTGGATCCAGAATTGTGGCACAAATGTAATGTTGTTGTGACAGAATCTTATTTTGCACCCTTGCATTTTCACTTAAGCGACATGATAAGCTCTCCGCCAACTGGTATGCTTCTTTTTTCCTCCACACCTATGTACGCTTCACACACCCTCTTCAGCTCTTGCTCTAGCATGTGCAACAATGGGATAGCTTGGCCCATAGTACAGTCCTCCTTGCTGACTTCACGTGTGAAGACCTCGAAAGGAAGAAGCATCTCTGTAAGAGATTTAACTAGGCACCATTGGTCCACCTGAAGGGTCATGCCTTTCACAGCAGCATCCGCCCTTTGCATGACATATTCATTGATTGGTCTGTACTGCTCAAACAGACGGTCAAGCATGTAATACGTTGAGTTCCAACGTGTTGCCACCTCCTGGATCAGTGCTTTGACTGGCATTCTATAGTCACGTTGAATGATCCTCAGCTGCTTCCGGGCTTTAAAAGAATGGCTGAAATGCGTGCATATTCTGCGGCAGGTGGTCAGTAAGTTGCTGACTATGGGTTCTTTTTTCAGAAAGTCTTGAACTATAATGTTAATGCAGTGCGCCAAACACGGGACCCTGAAATACTTACCAAGCGTCATGGCCTTAAGTATATTACTGCCATTATCCGTGGCAACAAAACCAATGTGAAGCCCTCTGGGGCGCAGCCATTCAAAGACCTTGTTGTTAAACTCTTCCAAAATGTTTTCAGCAGTATGAGATTTCTCCATGGCGAACATGGCTATAGTTGCATGTTTCCGAGAAGCATTAAAAATTGCAGCTGTGTCAACAGCACCTACTTCAGATAGCTTGTCTCTAACCCCCACAAAAGAGACCCAGTGTGCAGTGATGCACATGTAATCAGTGGCTTGGCAACTGGTCCACATGTCTGTTGTCAGGTGGATTTTGTGAACAGCACTCTGCTGCAAAGCTTGTCCAACCAATTCAAGCACATCGTGATGTAGTGCTGGAACAGCAACTCGGGCAAAATAGGACCGGCTGGGAACCTTCCATTTAGGGCAGATGGCTGACACAAATTCAAGGAAACCCACCCCTTCCACAAATGAAAAAGGGAGAAGGTCCAGCGCTAACATTTTAGCCAGCTTCGCATTGTACAACCGTGCCGTTGGGTGGTTGCGTTGGTACTGCCCCTCCGACCTAAGCATGCTGTCAATGGTAGGCTGGAATATTTTCCTTAGTGGTGCACCTTTCTTCTTGAACCCAGCTAGGCTCAACGACACTGCACTTTTGCTCATTGCAGTGCCCGGTTGCCTTGGTGTCTCATGTTGACTCTTACTACTGTGCCACTGAGATGTTGCTGAGGATGTGGGCGTTACCAGTACACTGCTGGGGGTAGGGCTAGAAATGTCTCCCTCTTGTTGACCTTCCACCGCGATCATATCTTCCCCTACTTCTTCATCCCCAACAACAGCAATGGGTCCAGTTTTACTTTTTTGTAAGTGAAGTAGGTGAGCCTCCCACCTGATAGTGTGGTGTTTTTTGAGATGACTTGTTTGTCCTCCGGTACCATAGTTTGTACCAAGCTTACCCCGCCTAACAGCCTGCCGACAAATTGAGCATATAGCAATGTTCTCCTCCTTACTGCTAACCGAAAAGAAGTCCCAAACTGGGGAGGAGAACTTTCTGGAGCTGCTGGAGGTGCCACTTTCAATACCAGATGAAATGGAGGGTGTGCATGGAATTTGACTCTGTGCACTTACATTACCACCACCTACTGAGGTGGTGGTTGAGCTTGATGTAGGTCCCTGCCGGGCCTTTGCAAAGGCAAATATGGAAGCTGGAGGTCGTGTTGGCGTTACCTGTGTTGGTGGTATCCGTGCTACATCCCTCGCAGCGATTTGGGATAGTCTAATAATGTTGGTCTCCATCTCCGCAGGCCCAGGAGTGATGTTCGTGATGACTGGCTCTTCATCATCATCACCCCCTCGTCTACATCTACCTCCATAACTGTAAGGCTTTCTGGAACCTTCCTTTTCACTAGCCTTGTCTTGTGGTGTGCATCACTCTCAGGCTGAGCTGGTGGCTTCCAAGTGGCATCTAGATCATCAGAAGCGGGGCTTGAAGAAGAAGTTGATGTACTAAGCCTCCTTTTCCTTGCTGGGGGTATGGAAGACACTGGATCTTCTGGAACAGTGGCTTGCTCCTCTTCGTCTGCAAAAAGCTCGATTTCCTGAACTGCCCCTACTTCAGGTGGAACAGCTACTATTGTGGGCTGTGGTTCCGGCTGTGGTTCCGGCTGCGGCTGTGGTTCCGGCTGTGGTTGCGGTTCCGGCTGTGGTTGCGGTTCCGGCTGCGGCTGGGGTTGCGGCTGTGGTTCCGGCTGTGGTTGCAGTTCCAGCTGCGCTTCGGGTTGCGGCTGGGGTTGCCCACTTATCTGCTGAGTTTGCGCCTGCGAGTGCGTGGATTGGGTACTACTTTGCGATAATGACATTTCAACATCCCTGGTCGTTAGTAGACTGGCTACCTCTGCCACAGTCATGGGCTTGGGCCTAGGTTGCTGGGGTGGGGCCACTGATTCAGAGGTGCTGCTCCCAGCTTGGTCCCCGCTGGACACCGCTGCTGCAGGCGTAAGTTTTTTTACCAAAAACACATCGGCCGGCACCCCAGTCTTGGCAAGTGCCACTTCCTTCTTCTCTCCCTTCTTTTCACTGGCAACTTTCTTGCTACTGGAGGACCTGGTACCTTTCTTTGGGGCCATCTTCTTCAGATGTCAGCAGGATGCAGGTGCACAAGTTGCAGAGATGTCTGTGGTCACACGTGGACGTGACGCGCAGCAGGACTTCAGCCTGGCAGTACAACGGGTGATGATGATGATGACACCTCCTCCTGTCTTTTTGTGCACCTAAAAGCAAAGAAGCCAGGAGAAGAACATCAGTGAAATGTTGCATTTGTTGTTGTGGTTCAATTACTAGTAGTACAAACAAACAAATAAAAGATATAAATTAGTGTAGCCATTTGTGAGACTGTCAACAAGGGCTTTCATGGTATACTGTGTACACTGTCAGGACAACCAAAATACAAATGTAATAGAAGTGGACCCTGTTTGGCATTAAATTATTTGCTCATCACATCATTCAGGGAGCTGCAGCTGGCAAAGGGGATGGATGCAAGCAGTAAGCCAAGAGGAAAACCATGCAGGCCTAAATGGCAAAAGCAGCACACTTATAACTCCCACCAGAAATGGCCACCAGCCACATGGACACTCACAAATCACAAGCAACAAGCATGAGGCCTGGAAAACAATGTACTGAAACAGGCCTACGATAGCCAGGCAAAGGCTGCATGGTAAACCACACTGCTTTGCCTGTAATGCAATAAAATGCAAAAACGAAAATACACAGGGCTAAACAAGGCCTGCAACACACCACACACAACTAAGGCATGTAACACACCCCAAAAAACAGAAATACACCCAAAAAATTAATCCACATTTTGCAATTCAATGCCATCCATGTGCCCTAAATGATGTTTAAATTCAACTGAACACACAAACAGTTCTTTTATGCACCCCTGACTATCTCTGGGCCCACTGGATGGAAGGCCTGTTGGCAGATTAGGCTACAAGCTTGCAGGCCTATGGCAAAAAGCACACTGCCTGGCTTCAAAATGGCCGCCAGCCTCATGGCCAGGCCCACAACAACAAGAAACTGAAGACAGACAATGCAGGCCTATGGCAAAAAACACACTGCCTGGCTTCAAAATGGCCACCAGCGTCATGGCCAGGCCCACAACAACAAGAAGCCTAGGCCACAAAGGAAACACATGCAGGCCTATATGGCAAAAGCAGCACACTTATAACTCCCACCAGAAATGGCCACCAGCCACATGGACACTCACAAATCACAAGCCACAAGCATGATCCCTGGAAAACAATGTACTGAAAACAGGCCTACGATAGCCAGGCAAAGGCTGCATGGTAAACCACACTGCTTTGCCTGTAATGCAATAAAATGCAAAAACGAAAATATACAGGGCTAAACAAGGCCTGCAACACACCACACACAACTAAGGCATGTAACACACCCCCAAAAACTGAAATACACCCAAAAAATAAATCCACATTTTGCAATTCAATCCAATGCCATCCATGTGCCCTAAATGATGTTTATATTCAACAGAACACACAGAAACAGTTGTTTCATGCACCCCTGACTACCTCTGGGCCCACTGGATGAAAGGCCTGTTGGCAGACTAGGCTACAAGCTTGCAGGCCTATGGCAAAAAGCACACTACCTGGCTTCAAAATGGCCGCCAGCCTCATGGCCAGGCCCACAACAACAAGAAACTGAAGACAGACAATGCAGGACTATGGCAAAAAGCACACTGCCTGGCTTCAAAATGGCCGCCAGCCTCATGGCCAGGCCCACAACAACAAGAAACTGAAGACAGACAATGCAGGCCTATGGCAAAAAGCACACTGCCTGGCTTCAAAATGGCCGCCAGCCTCATGGCCAGGCCCACAACAACAAGAAACTGAAGACAGACAATGCAGGCCTATGGAAAAAAAGCACACTACCTGGCTTCAAAATGGCCGCCAGCCTCATGGCCAGGCCCACAACAACAAGAAACTGAAGACAGACAATGCAGGCCTATGGCAAAAAGCACACTGCCTGGTTTCAAAATGGCCGCCAGCCTCATGGCCAGGCCCACAACAACAAGAAACTGAAGACAGACAATGCAGGTCTATGGAAAAAAAGCACACTACCTGGCTTCAAAAGGGCCGCCAGCCTCATGGCCAGGCCCACAACAACAAGAAACTGAAGACAGACAATGCAGGCCTATGGCAAAAAGCACACTGCCTGGCTTCAAAATGGCCACCAGCCTCATGGCCAGGCCCACAACAACAAGAAGCCTAGGTCACAAAGGAAACACATGCAGGCCTATATGGCAAAAAAGCAGCACACTTATAACTCCCACCAGAAATGGCTACCAGCCACATGGACACTCACAAATCACAAGCAACAAGCAGGAGGCCTGGAAAACAATGTACTGAAAACAGACCTATAATAGCCAGGCAAAGGCTGCATGGTAAACAACACTGCTTTGCCTGTAATGCAATAAAATGCAAAAACGAAAATCCACAGGGCTAAACAAGGCCTGCAGCACACCACACACAACTAAGGCATGTATTTAGCACACAGCCCAAAAACTGAAATACACCCAAAAATACACATTTTGCAATTCAATCCAATGCCATCCATGCCCCCTAAATGATGTTTGAAATTAAAAAATACATCACACAGCAAAGGAACAGTTGTTTCATCATGTTTCATCATGCACCCACCCATGACTAGCTCTGGGCCTACTGGCTACAGTGGCTACCCACCACTATATTTATTTTTAAAAATGATGAAAATTACAAAAATTGTAATTGCAGCAACTGCAATGACCCAATAAAACAACACCAACTTACTTGTAAAATCTCAAATCCCAAAATCCTCAAATCCAATGATAATGATGCAGCAGACACAAAGAGTGATCCTTCCAGCTCAAATCCAAGTGAAAAATGAACAGGAGATGGAGAAAGCACTGGGAGGAGCCTGCTGGAAAGGAACAGGAAGTAGTAGACTCTGTGGCACTTCCTCCCTCTCCCCCCAAAAATTGACAAAAAAGGACACCCAAATATCAATCTGAGGTTTTTTTTCCATGGAAATCATCAGTTTATAGAAGGTTTTATGCTGCTCGCGATATTATTCTTCTCCAGATTGAAAATTTTGCGGGTTCGGGATCGCAGGTTTACAAAGATTCCGCCGGAAATCCGATGGCGCGCCCGAATGACGTGTTCGCGACCGCAATCTCTCTCGTGGTGCACGATGGCGCGACGATTGACGTGTTCGCGATCGCACACTCTCGCGTTGTCCGATGGCGCGGCGAATGACGTGTTCGCGATCGCAAACTCTCGCAGGATCGCGCGGCCGGCTACCGAAATCTCGTGGCGCACGCGAACGAATAGGAAAACCCGTCGGCGAACGCAGGAATCCCGGTAAGTCATAATCGCGCGCGCTAGAATGCATTTTTAAAGCGCGAACAAGAAAATAATTCCGCTTCACCGTGGATCGCGGAATTGTTGGCAATTCCGCGTTCTCCGCGGAACGCGAAATTGTCTAAATTCCGCAAATTCCGCGAGCGGAGCGGAATTCAATGCCCAGGGTTACTATATTGTCCAATCTTGTAGTTAGGCATTAAGACACGCAGTGCTACAGTCAAATGTGCACAATCTATGCAGTCCCCTAATCCCCTGGAGAGTACTGATTCACTCTTGCAATAATCCAGGTAGTACTCATGCAGTGCCCCAATCACACTGTCACTCTCTGTCCACTCTTGCAATCATCCTGACAGAACCATGTCCTTATCTAATCTCTGTGCCAAAACACAAGCACTTATAAACTCACCCTGCTGTAAACTACCAGCACTCTAACTATCCAGTCACTATCCATGCACTTGTACAATGACTCAGGCATTAAGACACGTAGTGCTACAGTCAAATGTGCACAATCTATGCAGTCTCCTAACCCCCTGCAGACTACTGATTCATTCCTGCAATAACCCAGGTAGTACTCATGCAGTGCCCCAATCACACTGTCACTCTCTGTCCACTCTTGCAATCATCCTGACAGAACCATGTCCTTATCTAATCTCTGTGCCAAAACACAAGCACTTATAAACTCACCATGCTGTCAACTACCAGCACTCTAACTATCCAGTCACTATCCATGCACTTGTACAATAACTCAGGCATTAAGACACGCAGTGCTACAGTCAAATGTGCACAATCTATCCAGTCCCCTAAACCCCTGCAGATTACTGATTCACTCTTGCAATAACCCAGGTAGTACTCATGCAGTCCCCAATCACACTGTCACTCTCTGTCCACTCCTGCAATTATCCTAACAGAACCATGTCCTTATCTAATCACTGTGCTGAAATACAACCACTTATAAACTCACCCTGCTGTCAACTGCCAGCACTCTAACTATCCAGTCACTATCCATGCACTTGTACAATGACTCTGGCATTAAGACACGCAGTGCTACAGTCAAATGTGCACAATCTATCCAATCCCGTAACCCCCTGCAGACTACTGATTCACTCTTGCAATAATCTAGGTAGTACTCATGCAGAGCCCCAATCACACTGTCACTCTCTGTCCACTCTTGCAATCATCCTGACAGAACCATGTCCTTATCTAATCTCTGTGCCAGAACACAAGCACTTATAAACCACCCTGCTGTCAACTACCAGCACTCTAACTATCCAGTCACTATCCATGCACTTGTACAATGACTCAGACATTAATACACGTAGTGCTACAGTAAAATGTGCACAATCTATGCAGTCCCCTACCCCCTGCAGACTACTGATTCACTCTTGCAATAACCCAGGTAGTACTCATGCAGTGCCCCAATCACACTGTCACTCTCTGTCCACTCTTGTAATCATCCTGACAGAACCATGTCCTTATCTAATCTCTGTGCCAAAACACAAGCACTTATAAACTTACCCTGCTGTCAACTACCAGCACTCTAACTATCCAGTCACTATCCATGCACTTGTACAATGACTCAGGCATTAAGACACGCAGTGCTACAGTCAAATGTGCACAATCTATGCAGTCCCTAATCCCCTGCAGAGTACTGATTCACTCTTGCAATAATCCAGGTAGTACTCATGCAGTGCCCCAATCACACTGTCACTCTCTGTCCACTCTTGCAATCATCCTGACAGAACCATGTCCTTATCTAATCTCTGTGCCAAAACACAAGCAGTTATAAACTCACCTTGCTGTGAACTACCAGCACTCTAACTATCCAGTCAGTATCCATGCACTCGTACAATGACTCAGGCATTAAGACACGCAGTGCTACAGTCAAATGTGCACAATCTATGCAGTACCCTAACCCCCTTCAGACTACTGATTCACTCTTGCAATAATCTAGGTAGTACTCATGCAGAGCCCCTTTCACACTGTCACTCTATGTACACTCTTGCAATCATCCTGACAGAGCCATGTCCTTATCTAATCTTTTTGCCAAAACACAAGCACTTATAAACTCACCCTGCTGTCAACTACCAGCACTCTAACTATCCAGTCACTATCCATGCACTTGTACAATAACTCAGGCATTAAGACACACAGTGCTACAGTCAAATGTGCACAATCTATGCAGTCCCCTAACCCCCTGCAGACTACTGATTCACTCCTGCAATAACCCATGTAGTACCCATGCAGTCCACCAATCACACTGTCACTCTCTGTCCACTCCTGCAATTATCCTAACAGAACCATGTCCTTATCTAATCACTGTGCTGAAATACAACCACTTATAAACTCACCCTGCTGTCAACTGCCAGCACTCTAACTATCCAGTCACTATCCATGCACTTGTAAAATGACTCCGGCATTAAGACACGCAGTGCTACAGTCAAATGTGCACAATCTATCCAGTCCCCTAACCCCCTGCAGACTACTGATTCACTCTTGCAATAATCTAGGTAGTACTCATGCAGAGCCCCAATCACACTGTCACTCTCTGTCCACTCTTGCAATCATCCTGACAGAACCATGTCCTTATCTAATCTCTGTGCCAGAACACAAGCACTTATAAACTCACCCTGCTGTCAACTACCAGCACTCTAACTATCCAGTCACTATCCATGCACTTGTACAATGACTCAGGCATCAACACACGTAGTGCTACAGTCAAATGTGCACAATCTATGCAGTCCCCTAAACCCCTTGCAGACTACTGATTCACTCTTGCAATAACCCAGGTAATACTCATGCAGTGCCCCAATCACACTGTCACTCTCTGTCCACTCCTGCATTTATCCTAACAGAACCATGTCCTTATCTAATCACTGTGCTGAAATACAAGCACTTATAAACTCACCCTGCTGTCAACTACCAGCACTCTAACTATCCAGTCAGTATCCATGCACGTGTACAATGACTCAGGCATTAAGACACGAGGTGGTACAGTCAAATGTGCACAATCTATCCAGTCCCCTAACCCCGTGCAGATTACTGATTCACTCCTGCAAAAACCCAGGTAGTACTTATGCAGTGCCCCAATCACACTGTCACTCTCTGTCCACTCCTGCAATTGTCCTAACAGAACCATGTCCTTATCTAATCACTGTGCTCTAATACAAGCACGTATAAACTCACCTTCCTGTCAACTACCAGCACTCTAACTATCCAGTCAGTATTCATGCACTTGTAGAATGAGTCAGGCATTAAGACACGCAGTGCTACAGTCAAATGTGCACAATCTATCCAGTCCCCTAACCCCCTGCAGATTACTGATTCACTCCTGCAATAACCTAGGTAGTACTCATGCAGTGCCCCAATCACACTGTCACTCTCTGTCAACTCCTGCAATTATCCTAACATAACCATGTCCTTATCTAATCACTGTGCTGAAATACAAGCACTTGTAAACTCACCCTGCTGTCAACTACCAGCACTCTAACTATTCAGTCAGTATCCATGCACTTGTACAATAACTCAGGCATTAAGACACGCAGTGGTACAGTCAAATGTGCACAATCTATCCAGTCCCCTAACCCCCTGCAGATTACTGATTCACTCCTGCAAAAACCCAGGTAGTAGCCGTGCAGTGCAACAATCACACTGTCACTCTCTGTCCACTCCTGCAATCACCCTGACAGAACCATGTCCTTATCTAATTACTGTGCCAAAACACAAGCACTTATAAACTCACCCTGCTCTCAATTTGCAGTACTGTAAGTATCCAGCTACTATCCATGCACTTGTACAATGACTCAGGCATTAAGACACGTAGTGCTACAGTCAAATGTGCACAATCTATGCAGTCCCCTAACCCCCTCCACACTACTGATTCACTCCTGCAAAAACCCAGGTAGTAGCCATGCAGTGCAACAATCACACTGTCACTCTCTGTCCACTCCTGCAATCATCCTGACAGAACCATGTCCCTATCTAATCACTGTGCCAAAACACAAGCACTTATAAATTCACCATTCTCTTTCGTTGCAGTACTCTAATCATCCAGTCAGTACCCATGTACTCATGGAATGATCCAAGTACTAATACATCCAGTATTACAATCATCTATCCACTATTGATGCAGTCCTCTAAACACGTAAACACTACTCATTGAGTCCTACAATTATCCAGTTAGTACCTGTGTACTGCAGTAAATGGATTGTGATTTTAAAACAAATCGTTTAAATGGTTTTTATGTACAACGTGTTTGTTTACTAATACAATAGTATATTTTATAGATTTATTTTAATAATATTATATATATATATTTTTTAACAGATATTGTTCATCATCATTAAAAAAACTTACCATGACTAGAATAACAGAAAAGAGGAAACAACAAAAAAGGACTATTATTTGAAGAAAACACAACAGCAAGAACTAGATGAACAACAACATGTGGGAAAAAAGAAAAAGTCTTGTTGTAAGAGAACAAAAGAATTTATTAAAAAACTTTCAAAGGCTAGAAACAGTGTGCACAATGTGGAAAGTAGAAAGAATGCCTCAACAACAAAGAAGAATAAAAAGAAAAAAGGAGAAATTAATGGGAAATTACGTTCTCAAAAAACAATGTATGGTAAAAGGAGAAAGAATCAATTTGATGAAATAAGGAAAAGAATGTTTTACAATAGAGTTGTCTTTAATTTGTTAAAAGATGTAAAGAAATATAAAAAAGATCAGCATTTTATAAAAAGAAGAAACAGATTGAAACTATTGTTGAAAAGGCTTTTGAATTAAAAAGGAAATTATTCAATTTAGTTTTAAACAGAATTCGATCATTAGATAAGCCAATACATTTTATGAAGGCCAAAAGTAAAAAGAACTAACTTTTGTGATATTTTTTTGGGTGAATGGAAACACAGTTCAAGTTCAGAGCATTTTTTTAATGAAGAGAGCTATTTTCAAACCAATACATTATTGTATGCAGTTGATACCAGTGGTTGTGCTTATGAAGTGAAGAACGGTTGTCCAATTGAAAAAGAAAAGATGGTTCCTAGAAATGTAGAAGAAGTGATAGCTGATGAAGTTCTAGGGAGACGTACTAAAGCCCCAGTGTATACTTGGGATTGTAGTAGTATTTGCAGTATACGACAGGAATCTATTGATATTTTACGCAATTTCTTACGAGTCTATAGTAAAAAAGTGTTAAACAAAAAATTAAGATGTTGCAAGGACTAGATCCTTGCAGAGTGAGAAAAATACTGGTTTGCAAGGTCATTCTCTGGCTTGTCTTTCTAGAGCAGTATGTCAAAGTGTTTTTCATCATTTTAGAATGTTAGCAGTACATCATTCTCAAATGCGGAAGTTAGTCAGAAGATTGTATTACGCAAAAAGTCCAGCAATATTTTTAAATGACTTAAACAGTGCTCTTTTGCATGGGTCAGTATCAGATGTAAAAAAAGTTAGTGATGAAATAGAGTTTTGTTACTTTGGTCCTGAAGAAGAGAGTAGACAAAGTGAGACATTGATAGAAGTAGGTTTTGAAGAAAATGTGGAAAATAGTGGTACAGAGAAGTTTGAAGAAGAAATTACAAAGTTTAAGGTAATTTCGCGTGAAAGGCCAAATTGTACTTGTATTTGTTGTCGACTGAACTCACTATAAAAATCAGACTAGGAAGGTTGATCTGTATTTAAAAAGTGAAAGAGAAAATAATGATAAGTGGAAGGAATTTGCAACTTATTTGTTCGTAGAGGATGACTTTGATTTGGGTACTGATCAACGTATTTGTAAATATTGTTATAACAAATTAGAGGATAATAAAATGCCAGCTAGAGCTGTCCATAATAATCTAGAGTTGGTAGCTATTCCTCCAGAACTGGTAGATTTAAATACGTATGAGTCTATTCTGATTCAATCTGTGCACCCGTTTCAGGCTATTATTCGTATGGAGCCTAAAACAGGTAAATTGCCTCCCACAGATTTACAGAGAGGATTAAAAGTAAGCCTGGGCGTAGTTCGCGAAGTAGCGCTACGCGAAGCTACGCAAAGTGCAGTTCGCACTACGCGAGCTACGCGTAGCACTACGCGAACTGCGTAGTGCACTGTTCGCAATGATTGCACAGTGCCGGATGATTGTCCGCACTGTGCAATCATTGAAAACGGCATCTTGCACAGTGCGAGCTGTCTTTTACTGCCGCTCGAGTAGATTTTTACTCAAGCGGCAGCTTTCTCAACGCGGACTGGTAGTTTCTCATCGCGAGCGGTCGCGAGCATACGCGACCACTCGCAATGAGAAACCTGACCTCCCCGCGTTGAGAATCTCGCCGGGAGGTTTATTTTCCACGCTCGCGATCGGCAACTTGATGTTGCTGATTGCGAACGAGGAAAAAGTCTCGCCGGGATGTCATTTTGCTTGCTCCTGGTTGCCAACTTGACGTTGAGGACCGCGAGCAAGCAAAAAATGACCGCTGCACTACGCTACGCTACGCGTGTTTGCACTGTGCTACGTGCAATTCGCGTTGTGCGAAGTAGCGCAAACTACGCGAGCGTAGCGTAGTGCTTTGCCCAGGGTTAATTAAAAGGAAGAGTTGTATATTTACCTCTAGATTTAAAGAAAAATATTGAAACTATTGGTGTAGAGAAAGAAGAAAGTGAACCACTAATTATTTTAGTTAATGGTGTTCCTACTAAGAGTAAGAAAATCTGGCAGGAATTAGTGGATGTCAGAAAAGTGCAAAAGGCAACATTGTATCTTATAAAAAACAATGATTACTACAAAAATGTGTATGTGGAAGAAGAAGAAATACTTTTAGGAGATGATAGTGAAATGTCAAGTGGTCAAATTGAGAAAGTGGACATGTCCAAAACTGAAGAAATTTATTAACATTATAGTGTACATCCTTTACATTTGAAAGAAGTGATGGGGAATACTATTGAATTATTCCAAATGAAGAAAGCGAAGGGGACTCCCATGAGTGTTTGGGAAAAAAGTTTGGAAGCTCGTTGTTTTCCCCAGCTGTTCCCAACTGGAAAAGGTGAACGATATGACGAACGATCAGTACAGATTCCTGCATCAGAATATCGGACAACAAGATTGTATGCAGAAGATCAATCAATCAATCAGGGGTTTGTTAAAGCGCGACTACTCACCCGTAAGGGTCTCAAGGCGCTAGGGGTGTGGGGGGGTGCAGGTTCCATTCCATCAAGGAGGGGGTCTGTCGAAGAGCCAGGTTTTGAGGTTTCTTGCAAAGATGGGGAGCGATGTTGTCTGTCTGAGGTGGAGCGGAAGGGCGTTCCATGCTTTGGCCGCGAGGAAGGAGAAGGAGCGGCCTCCCGATCTAGTCTTTCTGGTGCGGGGGACCACGGCGTAGGAGAGCTGGGCTGATCGTAGGGTCCTTTGGGGTGCGTGGAATTTGAGTCGGCTGTTCAGGTATGCTGGTCCGGTGCCATGGAGGGCCTTGTGTGCGTGGGTGAGCATCTTGAAGGTGATTCTCGCCTCGACGGGGAGCCAGTGGAGTGTGCGCAGGTGCTGGGAGATGTGGCAGTGTTTTGGCAGGTTGAGGACCAGTCTTGCGGCGGCGTTCTGGATGTTCTGTAGCTTGCGGGTGAGGTTTTTGTTTATTCCGGCGTAGAGTGCGTTGCCGTTGTCGAGTCTGCTGGTGACCAGGGCATGAGTGACGGTCTTTCGGTGTTCGAGGGGGATCCATTTGAAGGTCTTTCGAAGGAGGCGGAGGTTGTGGAAGCAGGAAGACGAGACAGAGTTGATCTGGCAGTCCATTTTGAGCTCGGAGTCCAGGATGATTCCCAGGTTGCGTGCGTGGTCTGTGGGGGTTGGCGGGTTTCCGAGGGCGGGGGGCCACCAGGTGTCGCTCCAGGCATCGGGGTTTGGGCCCATGATGAGTACTTCTGTTTTGTTGGTGTTTAGTTGTAGGCAGCTGTTTTTCATCCATTTGTCGACGGCTTCCATGCCTTCTCGAAAGTTGCGTCTGGCGGTGTTGGGCTCGTTGGATAGGGAGAGGATGAGCTGGGTGTCGTCTGCGTATGACACGATGTTGAGTCCGTAGGTTCTGACGATGGGGGCAAGTGGAGCCATGTAGACGTTGAAAAGCATCGGGCTGAGGGAGGAGCCCTGGGGGACTCCGCAGGTGGTAGGTGTGGAGTCCGAGAGGAAAGGGGGGAGTCTGACCCGCTGCATCCTGCCAGAGAGGAAGGAGCGGATCCAGTCGAGGGCCTTGTCTTGGATTCCTGCGTCGTAGAGTCTGCGTATTAGGGTGCGGTGGGAGACTGTGTCGAACGCCGCTGATAGGTCGAGGAGGATGAGGGCTACTGTTTCTCCTTTGTCCAGTAGGGTGCGGATGTCGTCTGTTGTGGTGAGGAGGGCGGTTTCCGTACTGTGGTTTTTTCTGAAGCCGGATTGGGAGGAGTCGAGGATGTTGTGTTCTTCAATGAATGTGGCGAGTTGGCTGTTGATGGCTTTCTCGATGACTTTCGCTGGGAACGGGAGCAGGGAGATGGGTCTGTAGTTTTTGAGGTCGGTGGGGTCCGCTGAGGGTTTCTTTAGGAGGGGTTGACCTCGGCGTGTTTCCAGTCGTCGGGGAATGAGGCGGTCGCCAGGGAGCGGTTGATGTGTGGCGGAGCATGGGTGCGATGGTGTCGGCGGCTCTGTTGAAGATGTGGTGGGGGCAGGGGTCCGTGGGGGCCCCTCAGTGGATTGACTTCATTGTCTTCAGTGTGTCTTCGGTGGTGAGGGCTGTCCAGTCGTCAATCGCTGGTTTCCGGGTATCGGGGGTGGTTGGTGAGGGTTCAGTGTGTTGGTTGTCTTCGTCGAAGTTGTCGTAGATGCTCTTGATTTTGTGGTGGAAAAAGGTGCTGAGTTTGTCGCAGAGGTCTTGTGAGGGAGGGATGTCGGTAGACTCGCTAGTGGGTTGGGCGAACTCCTTGATGATGCTGAAGAGTTCCTTGCTGTTGTGCGCGTGGGTGGAGATTCTGTCTTCAATCGCTTTTTCCTCGTTTCTCTGATGAGTTGATGGTGGGCGTTGGTGGCGGCTCTGAAGTTGTTGTGGGCTTCTGTGGATTTGGTGTTCCTCCAGGCCTTTTCGAGGCGGCGGCATGTGCGTCTGGACTCTCGAAGTTCGGTGCTAAACCATCTGGCTTTCTTGGCGCGGGTATTGTTGTTTTTCTTGAGGGGGCTATGGTGTTGGTGCTGTCCGAGATCCATCTATGCAGGGTTCGGGCTGCGGTGTTGGGGTCGGCGTTTTCCGCGATGGTTGGGGTGGAGTTGTTGAGTGAGGAGGTGAGCTGGTCGTCTGTGATTTTGGTCCAGTTTCTTCGTGGAAGCAGGTGCTGGTGTCTGTGGATGGTGGGTGTTCTGAAGGTGAAGTGGACGCAACGATGGTCGGTCCATGGGAGTTCGGTGGTGTGGCTGAAGGTGATGGAGTTTCCTGTAGTGAAGAGGGGGTCGAGGGTGTGTCCTGCTGAGTGCGTGGGCTCGGTCACGATCTGGCGGAGTCCAATGTGGTGGAGGTTGTCCAGGAGGGATGTGGTGTTGGGGTCCAGTTGGTTGTCGAGGTGGAAGTTGAGGTCTCCCAGCAGGGTGTAGTTGGTGGATGCGATGGCCTGCGGGGAGATAATGTCCGTGATGGAGTTGGCGAAGGGTCCGCGGGGTCCAGCGGGTCGGTAGATGAGGGTTCCTCAGAGGGTGGGGGTGGGGCTGGCCAGTATCTTGAAGTGAAGGTGTTCCATCAGTTCTGTGGGCTCGTCGGGGAGTGTGCTCAGGCGGAGGCTGGATTTGTGGACAATGGCGATTCCTGCTCCTGGGCGGGTGGGGCGGTCCTTCCTGGAGATCTTGTATCCTTGGGGGATGGCGATGGCGATGTCCGGTCCCGAGGTGGTGTTGGTCCAGGTTTCGGTGAAGAACGCTACGTCCTGGGTGGTGCTGTTGAGGAGGTCCCAGATTTCTGTGGCGTGTTTGTGGAGGGATCGGACATTGAGGAGGATGCATTGCAGGGTCTTCGGTTCGGTTGTGTTCTTGTGGGTGGGTTGTGCTGGATCCGTGTTCTTGGCGGTGGTGCAGGTGTGCCGGCAGCGGTGACAGCTGAAGGGTCCGTGGGTGTCGGCTGGTGATGCTAGCTTGCAGTTGTTGTTGCAGCCTGGGTTGAGTGCATGGAGTGCTGCTGGGTCGTAGCGTTGGCGGGGCGGAGGTCCAGGGTTCCTGGCGCTGGTCGCGGACGGGTCGCAGACGGGCGCAGACGGGCTTGCCTTTGACGCGCCTTCGGTGCACCAGCGGCGCGGCAGCGCAGTGGCCGCCATTAAGTAGGGGTCGGGGAGGGCTGGACAGCTGGGAGGCGGGAGCGGGGAGGGGAGCTGGATTGGGCCGGTCGCGCTGGGGGGGAGGGGCCGCGGGGGCAGCAACGGCGGGGAAAGGTAAAGGGAGGAAATAAGGGATAAAGAAAAAAGGGAAAATAAGCAGAAATAAGGCACAAAAGAGCAAAGATGCAGAAAAGTGCAGAAAGGTGAAAGATAAAAGAGGGTAGAAAAACGAGTGAAAATGAGTGAAAGAGCAGAGCGAGAGAAAGGGAAAATGAGCAGAAATAAGGCACAAAAGAGCAGTGATGCAGAAAAGTGCAGAAAGGTGAAAGATAAAAAGGGTAGAAAAATGAGTGAAAACGAGTGAAAGAGCAGAGTGAGAGGAAGGAGACAGAGGTCCACTGGACCACCAGGGATGAGGCGCAGGAAACCTGCGGGTGGAGGAGGGCCTCGATCACCAACACTCAAGAGTGCAGGGGCAGGCCTCACTTAATGGTGGAGCTGCGAGGGTGGGAGAGCAATTTCACTGACAATGAGTCAGTGGTCTTGCTCGCCTCTCCCGCAGTGGCCGCCATTAAGTAGGGGTCAGGAGGGCTGGACAGCTGGGAGGTGGGAGCGGGGAGGGAGCTGGATTGGGCCGGTCGCGCTGGGGGAGGGGCCGTGGGGGCAGCAGCGGCGGGGAAAGGTAAAGGGAGGAAATAAGGGATAAAGAAAAAAGGGAAAATAAGCAGAAATAAGGCACAAAAGAGCAGAGATGCAGAAAAGTGCAGAAAGGTGAAAGATAAAAGAGGGTAGAAAAATGAGTGAAAACGAGTGAAAGAGCAGAGCGAGAGAAAGGGAAAATGAGCAGAAATAAGGCACAAAAGAGCAGAGATGCAGAAAAGTGCAGAAAGGTGAAAGATAAAAAGGGTAGAAAAACGAGTGAAAACGAGTGAAAGAGCAGAGTGAGAGGAAGGAGACAGAGGTCCACTGGACCACCAGGGATGAGGCGCAGGGAACCTGCGGGCAGAGGAGGGCCTCGATCACCAACACTCAAGAGTGCAGGGGCAGGCCTCACTTAATGGTGGAGCTGCGAGGGTGGGAGAGCAATTTCACTGACAATGAGTCAGTGGTCTTGCTCGTCTGTCCCCGCAGTGGCCGCCATTAAGTAGGGGTCGTGGAGGGCTGGACAGCTGGGAGGCGGGAGCGGGGAAAGGAGCTGGATTGGGCCGGTCGTGCTGGGGGGGAGGGGCCGCGGGGGCAGCAGCGGCGGGGAAAGATAAAGGGAGGAAATAAGGGATAAAGAAAAAGGGAAAATAAGCAGAAATAAGGCACAAAAGAGCAGAGATGCAGAAAAGTGCAGAAAGGTGAAAGATAAAAGAGGGTAGAAAAACGAGTGAAAACGAGTGAAAGAGCAGAGCGAGAGAAAGGGAAAATGAGCAGAAATAAGGCACAAAAGAGCAGAGATGCAGAAAAGTGCAGAAAGGTGAAAGATAAAAAGGGTAGAAAAACGAGTGAAAACGAGTGAAAGAGCATAGTGAGAGGAAGGAGACAGAGGTCCACTTGACCACCAGGGATGAGGCGCAGGGAAACCTGCGGGTGGAGGAGGGCCTCGATCACCAACACTCAAGAGTGCAGGGGCAGGCCTCACTTAATGGTGGAGCTGCGAGGGTGGGAGAGCAATTTCACTGACAATGAGTCCAAGATTTCGACAATGTATCCCATATATATTTCATCTTTTGTTTGAGAGTGACTTGTCTGGACTTTCATATGCAGTCAACCACATATTAAAAACAGGAGTACATCTTCAAAATGTTTCTGCAAAGGAATTTATGGATAAAGTACATCACAGAGATGATCATTTAGAATCTCAACTGATTAATTTGATGGCATGTCAGCGTGGTACTAATGAGTATTGGTATCGTCATCATGGAGAACTTAAATACATGCTAAGGAACTTAGGAACTCCTACGTGGTTTGTTACCCTAAGCTGTGCTGAATACGCATGGGATGATTTACTTGAATTTGTTCGAGAAGCAAATTCAAATATTAAAAACATTGAATTCAAGACTCCTGGAGAATTGTGTTCTTTGGATCCTGTAAATGTATGCAGATATTTCAATCATAGGTTTGAAGCTATGATGTCTTTTATCTGCAATAAAAAGAATCCTCCTCTTGGAGAAGTTATTGATTTCTTTTGGAGAAAGGAGTATCAAGCTAGAGGTGCTCCTCATATACATATGCTTTTATGGATCAAGGATGCACCCAAATTTGGAACTGATTCGGATGAGACTGTTTTATCTTTTATTGAAGATAATGTTACATGTGCTATACCAAAAACAAGAGAAGAAAACACCTTAAGGCAACAAGTGTTACGGTTTCAAACTCATCGATGTGGCAAATACTGTCGACGGAAATACAAGTCGAAGGAAAAGTTTTATACCAAATTTCGTTTTGGATTTCCACGTCCAGTAATATCCAAAGGAAGAGTAAACAGTTTCATGTCAGCAGTGAGACACACCATCACTAGAAAATCTCTCAAAAATACTTACAATTTGAAAAGAAGTGAAGAATCAAAGTATATTAATGATTATAATCCAGTTATTCTCTCAATGTGGAATGCTAATATGGATATCCAGTATGTTGCGGATAATTCCATTGCTGTTGCTCGGTATGTAACATCATACATAACAAAATCAGAAAAGACGGAGTTGAAAGAAATGTGGGAAGAAATTTCCCACGAGAAGAGTCTTAGTAAGAAATTGTACAGCTTTAGTTTGAAGATGCTGTCCCATCGAGAGATTGGATCCTACGAATGTTCGGATCGGTTGTCCTCTGCAAGTTTATATTCAAAGTCAAGAGGAATAATTTGGGTTAGTCTAGGTCTTGCTGCAACACGAAATCGAGTACTTAAATCTATACAAGAAATCAAATATTTAGCATTAAATGAACCGGAAAGCAGAGATATTGTTATAAACAAACATGTTGGATACATACTATCCAAATAGAAGTCCTCATCTTGAAAACATATGTCTCTATGAAGTGCTGCAATATTACAGTTTTAAGAGAAATACTACAGAGAACATAAATGAAGAACAATATGCAGTGATTAGTTCAGAAGGATGTTTGGTGAAACATAGTAAAGGAAATCTGATTAATCATAGGAAACTGAGTTGTGATACTGCTGATAAAAGAGAATTTTACTATTTTGCACTTTTGCAACTCTTCAAGCCTTGGCGTACGGAACTGGAATTACTTGGAGATTTTCAGTGCTATGAAGATTCTTTCAATGCATGTAAAGATAGCATTGAATGCACAGTTTTTGCAAATTATCTCAAAATGTTGAATGAAGAAATTGAACAAGAAGCTACTATTGCAGCTGAGATTGTTAGAGACAGTTCTCAAGACAGTCAAAGTTCTGCTCCACTGAGTCAAGATCCACTAGGACAACCAATTCTTGAAAATGAAGCAGCAATCGCTATGAGTGAAGTGGAAACAGCAATGCATCAAGCTCAAGAAGATATTATGGACTCAGGAAACTTGGAAGAACAACTAAATATTGAACAGAAAGAAATATATCAGCAAGTGAAACAACAGATTGACCATGGTTTTCTTCATGAAAAAAAAGAATGCACATGCACATCATTTCAACCTATCCGAATTTATGTCAGTGGTCAAGCTGGTACAGGAAAAAGTTTCTTAATTAAAGTTTTGACCAGTTATCTACAGAAAATAACTGACTCACATTTGTCTTGTGTTGTAACTGCTCCAACTGGGTTGGCAGCACACAACATTAAAAGAATTACATTACATCATTTACTAATGCTACCTGTAGAGCATGAAAATAAATTGGAATATCACCAGCTATCTGGAGAAGCTTGTTATGAAGTTTCAAGAGTGCTAAAGAAAATGAAACTTCTGATTATTGATGAGGTGAGCATGGTCTCAAACTTAATGCTTGCCTTTGTGCATTTAAGAATGCAGCAAATTTAAAAAACAGAATACAATGTCTTATTTGGAGGAAAACATGTGATAGTTTTTGGTGATCTACTGCAACTTACTCCTGTAAAAGGGCAACCAGTATTTAAAACGCTTGTGCATGAAGACACCAGAAAGTCTTTGGGAAGTGTTGGAAATGTTAACATTTGGTCATATTTTGAATACAAAGAACTTATTACAAATATGCGACAGGCAAATGATGTAGATTATGGAATCATTCTTCAAGATATAAGAATTGGAGTATTGACAGAACATGGCAAACAAGCTTTGCAAAGTCGGCTACTTAAAAACTTGTTTCCAAATGAAAATATAGTTCCTGAAAAAATATACAAAGAAATTGCACAAAATAAATCTATAATCTGCCTAATACCAACACTGTGAGAGTGTTCTACATTCAATGAAGAACTTTTAAAGCTCGAAAATGAACAAATAATAAAAATGGAAGCCATTGATAAAATAGATCATGAAGGAATTTCTATTATTTTGACGGAAAAATTAAAAGCAAAATTGGATTCTTTGGAAAAATCTATATCTAAAACTGCTGGTTTAGAAAAGAATTTATATGTATGTGTAAACTGTCGGGTAATTTTACGGCGTAATTTGGATGTGGAAAAAGGTTTAGTAAATGGAGCAATGGGAAAAGTTGTTGATTTTGTTAATTATCAAAATAGAGATGGAATTGAATTTTTGAAAATCAAATTTGATCAGATTGAAGAAGTAAAAGAAATTGCTCGTTGTTCTGTTCGTTTTTTGCTTGTTAAAGATTTGTATGTTCGTAGAAAACAGTTTCCTCTTTCTTTGGCATATGCAGTGACTATTCATAAATCTCAAGGTTTAAGTGTAGAGAGTGCTTTGGTAAACATTGGAAGTACCGTATTTAAAGAGGGTATGGCATATGTTTCTTTGTCCCGAGTCAGAACTTTATCTGGATTGCATTTGATTGATTTTGATGAGGGAAAGATTAGTGCAGATGCAAATTGTGTAAGAGAGTATAATCGGTTAAGAAGACTGTATGCTCCCAATTTAGGTGAATATCCTGTATATGAAAAGCGTGTAGTAGGTCGAAAACAAAGATATGAGAATATCTGTAGTGAAGTTGACAAGAAGAAAAAAAATCAAGATAATGTTGAGATTCCAAACAAAAAGAAAAAGGACACTATTGAAGAGATTGTAGGATATCAGTTAGAAAATAGTTCAGGTATCAACTGCTATGCTAATGTAGTGGTGAATGTTGTATTTTTTCTAGAAAATGTCCAACAGCAAATTATGGAGAAGCGAGAAAAAAGGTTTTGTTCCTTGTTGCATTCTATTTTTGAAAAATTGACAACTGATGAAAGTAAAATCCAAAGTGTTTCTGATATTCGGAATCTTCTGGATATATGTTCTGGTTCTTCGCAATTTACACAGAATGTGCAACAAGATGCTCAGGAATTTCTAATGTATATGCTTGCAGTATTGGAAGATGAAGGAATAGAAATTGAAAATCTGTTTGGACTTCGTTATAGATGGGAACATGAATGTGAAAATTGTACATTTACTTCTACCACTAACATAGACACTGAAAGATTCATATATTTGACAATACCAGTTTGTAAAACAGTGTCTTTCAACAAATTAGTTAAATCAGCTAATCAAAACATGGAGTGTAGCCAATGCAAATCAGAAATGTTATCAACATTATTTATACAAAAATGTGGACAATATATAATTTTAATGATACAACGTTGTAGAGCAGATGGAAGAAAATTGGAAACTTTAATTAAAAATGTTGTAGCAAGTCAACTATCAATATCAGGAAGAACTTTTGTAGCAGTAGCAATTATTTTCCACGATGGACCTTCTACAACATCTGGACATTACACTGTCTATTTAAAATGCAATAAAGGATGGACATATTGTAATGATGCTCATTTGGTTTTTAGATATCGTTTGCCTAACGAATTACCAAATTCATACCTAATATTTTTAAAGCCAAAGTTCTAAGAACATAATTCGGCCTATTGGGAATATGTTAATATGTATTAATAAGATTACTTTGGACAATTTCAGTATAAAGGATTTCAGGAATATCATTTGGCCTAGAGGAAAGATATTGATATGAATTAAGCAGTTTTTCTGGGATATTCTGACAGCAAATGTTTTAAAGAACATCATTTAGAGTATATGGAAGTTATGAAGAATTGCTGATTGAATTATTGTTTCTGTTCTTTCATATTCTAGTGACAAAATTCTCTTAGAAAGAAGCATTTTATATATTTGATATTTGTATTATATGCAATGTTATTGAGGATGTTTTTTTTACGCAATGTGCAGAGATAGTTGACTATGTTGAAAATATTTTAGACACAGATTTGTTTTTTTTTAAACAATCTTATTGATTTTGGGTTTTTTTGCGCGCTGTTATGTGATGAGTAACATTGAAATCACTATCTATAGTGAAATTCAATATATTCTGAGAACAGCAAAAAGGCAAACTAAATAATTTATATAATGCTAAAATTATTTTGTGTTCTTAAAATTATAACATTATATATTATAACTGTATTTTTCTTCTCTTTTACAGACCCTAATTCTAAAGTTTGAAAGTTTTTAAAATTTAAATTATAAAAAACAACTAGAAACATTTCTTAGAATATTTTGATATCTACTACTGTAAAGGTAAGATTAAGTAATGCAAACACTATCCATCCACTACTACATTCACCTGTGCACTATCCATACAAACCTCTAACCACCTACTCACTGCTCATTAATGTCTTAAATACCTCAGGTACTAACCATACAGTCCACCAAGCACTCTGTCACTCATAATGCAGTTCTTGAGTCATCTACCAGTAGCATGTACTAATTCAATACCTCTGTCAATACCTAAGCACTTATGAATTTCCTCAGGTGGTCTCCTTGCAATACTCTAATCATTCAGCCAGTACCATGTCCTTATCTAATCACTGTTGCAAAACACAAGCACTTATAAACTCACCCTGCTGTCAACTACCAGCACTCTAACTATCCAGTCACTATCCATGCACTTGTACAATGACTCAGGGATTAAGACACGCAGTGCTACAGTCAAATGTGCACAATCTATGCAGTCCCCTAACCCCCAGCAGATTACTGATTCACTCTTGCAATAACCCAGGTAGTACTCATGCAGTGCCCCAATCACACTGTCACTCTCTGGCCACTCCTGCAATTATCCTAACAGAACCATGTCCTTATCTAATCACTGTGCTGAAATACAAGCACTTATAAACTCACCCTGCTGTCAACTACCAGCACTCTAACTATCCAGTCACCATCCATGAACTTGTACAATAACTCAGGCATTAAGACACGCAGTGCTACAGTCAAATGTGCACAATCTATGCAGTCCCCTAATCCCCTGCAGAGTACTGATTCACTCTTGAAATAATCCAGGTAGTACTCATGAAGTGCCCCAATCACACTGTCACTCTCTGTCCACTCTTGTAATCATCCTGACAGAACCATGTCCTTATCTAATCTCTGTGCCAAAACACAAGCACTTATAAAGTCACCCTGCTGTCAACTACCAGCACTCTAACTATCCAGTCAGTATCCATGCACTTGTACAATGACTCAGGCATTAAGACACGCAGTGCTACAGTCAAATGTGCACAATCTATGCAGTCCCCTAACCCCCTGAAGACTACTGATTCACTCCTGCAATAATCCAGGTAGTACTCATGCAGTGCCCCAATCACACTGTCACTCTCTGTCCACTCTTGTAATCATCCTGACAGAACCATGTCCTTATCTAATCTCTGTGCCGAAATACAAGCACTTATGAAGTCACCCTGCTGTCAACTACCAGCACTCTAACTATCCAGTCAGTATCCATGCACTTGTACAATGACTCAGGCATTAAGACACGCAGTGTTACAGTCAAATGTGCACAATCTATGCGGTTCCTAAACCCCCTGCAGACTACTGATTCACTCCTGCAATAACCCATGTAGTACCCATGCAGTCCACCAATCACACTGTCACTCTCTGTCCACTCCTGCAATTATCCTAACAGAACCATGTCCTTATCTAAACACTGTGCTGAAATACAAGCACTTATAAACTCACCCTGCTGTCAACTACAAGCACTCTACCTATCCAGTCAGTATCCATGCACTTGTACAATGACTCAGGCATTAAGGCATGCAGTGCTACAGTCAAATGTGCACAATCTATGCGGTTCCCTAACCCCCTGCAGACTTCTGATTCACTCCTGCAATAACCCATGTAGTACCCATGCAGTCCACCAATCACACTGTCACTCTCTGTCCACTCCTGGAATCATCCTGTCAGAAGCTTGTCTTTATCTAATCACTGTGCCAAAACACAAGCACTTATAAACTTACCCTGCTGTCAACTACCAGCACTCTAACTATCCAGTCACTATCCATGCACTTGTACTATGACTCAGGCATTAAGACACGCAGTGCTACAGTCAAATGTGCATAATCTATGCAGTCCCCTAATCCCCTGCAGAGTACTGATTCACTCTTGCAATAATCCAGGTAGTACTCATGCAGTGCCCCAATCACACTGTTACTCTCTGTCCACTCTTGCAATCATCCTGACAGAACCATGTCCTTATCTAATCACTGTGCTGAAATACAAGCACTTATAAACTCACCTTCCTGTCAACTACCAGCACTCTAACTATCAAGTCAGTATTCATGCACTTGTAGAATGACTCAGGCATTAAGACACGCAGTGCTACAGTCACATGTGCACAATCTATCCAGTCCCCTAACCCCCTGCAGATTACTGATTCACTCCTGCAATAACCCAGGTAGTACTCATGCACTGCCCCAATCAAACTGTCACTCTCTGTCCACTCCTGCAATTATCCTAACAGAACCATGTCCTTATCTAATCACTGTGCTGAAATACAATCACTTATAAACTCACCTTCCTGTCAACTACCAGCACTCTAAGTATCCAGTCACTATCCATGCACTTCTACAATGAGTTAGGCATTACGACACGCAGTGCTACAGTCAAATGTGCACAATCTATGCAGTCCCCTAACCCCCTGCAGACTACTGATTCACTCCTGCAAAAACCCAGGTAGTAGCCATGCAGTGTGCCAATCACTCTGTCACTCTTTGTGCACTCCTGCAATTATCGTAACAGAATCATGTCCTTATCTAATCACTGTGCCAAAACTCAAGCACTTATAAACTCACCCTGCTGTCAATTACAATTTTTAGAAAAACATATAATATTGTATAATAAATAATAAATTTACAAATTAACAATTAAAAAACTTTTGAAATTCAGTAAAAAAACCATAGGTTTCAGGGACGTTATAGTTAGAAATTAGCATTTAAAAAACCATTGAAATTCACTGAAAAAACCATAGGTTTCAGGCTCGTTATAGTTAGAAATTAGCATTTAAAAAACCTTAGAAATTCACTGAAAAAACCATAGGTTTCAGGGACGTTATAGTTAGTTGGACATTTCACTCATACAAAACCAGAGAAATTCCCACATTATAGTTAGTTAAAATAACTATAACTCGCGCCCCCGCCATGCACTGCTGATGACGTCACAAATTACATCATTCATGGCATGGTCAGTGACAGAATTTCCATAGGAAACTTTAGACAAGGCTACAGGTCAAACTGCTGAACGGAATTACGCCAAATTTGGCAGGGAGAAAGGTCTTGGTCCAGAAAGCACGCTTTTGTTTAAATGGGGTAAGTCCGTTCAGTAGTTTTAGAGAAATATCAAAATTTACAGATATCGATATTTGAGAATTCTGACATCTGATTGGCTGAGGCGTTATGAACACGAGTGTGCGGCTCATTGGTTGCGAACTGTTGAAACTAGGAAGTGTTGGCAGCCATTTTGTGACTGACTTGAAAGGCGTAGGGCGAAACAAAAGAGAAAAATTGTATAAGAGGGTATAGTAGGAACACTGTGGTCTTAGTTTAAGCAGTCTGTACGGTGCAGAGGCAGGGAGTTTGAATGTTGCGTAGGCCGTGGAAATCACGTCGGCAGAACAACGGTGCGTGGTATTGCGGCAAGGTTGCGTAGGCTCTGGAAATCCCATTGGGAAAATAACAATGCGCCGTATTGCAGCCTTCCTTTAATATAATGCGCAGTAATGTTTACTTATAATGCGGTGTTCACTTTTATCACGGACAGTGTGACTTTCTTAGACGAAAATTAATATTATGTGGGAGGGCGTGTTCTGTTCGTGTGTCTGGAACAAAATTAACGTTTAATTGGCTAAGGTGTTCCAACAACGAGCTCAATGTTCATTGGCTGCGAACCATTGAAAGTATAAGTGTTGCCAGCCAATTCCTCCCCGTCCGCGGAGTAGCAGGGACATCTGATTGGCTGACGTGTTCCAAGCAGGACCTTCCCAAGCTTAATGTTCATTGGCTGCGAACCATTGAAAGTAGAAGTGTTGCCAGCCATTTCCTCCCCGTCCGCGGAGTAGCAGGGACATCTGATTGGCTGACGTGTTCCAAGCAGGACTTCCCAAGCTTAATGTTCATTGGCTGCGAACCATTGAAAGTACAAGTGTTGCCAGCCATTTCCTCTCCGTCCGCGGAGTAGCAGGAACATCTTATTGGCTGACGTGTTCCAAGCAGGACGTTCCCAAGCTTAATGTTCATTGGATGTAAACCATTGAAAGTAGTAGTGTTGCCAGCCATTCCCTCCCCCTCCGCGGAGCATCAGGGACATCTGATTGCGTAACGTGTTCCAAGCAGGACCTTCCCAAGCTTAATGTTCATTGGCTGTAAACCATTGAAAGTAGAAGTGTTGGCAGCGATTCCCTCCCCCTCTGCGGAACACCATGGACATTTTATTGGCTAAAGTGTTCCTAGTACAAGTTTGCTCATTATTGGCTGGGAACGGTTCACTGTTGTGAACCATTTTGTGATGCACTTCAATGTAGTACGGGAAAAGAAAGTAGTAGTGGGGAGGGTAGGAACACTATTAACTCTGTACAGTGGTCACAAGGTGGTGGAGAGGGATTGTGAAGGTAAAAATAGTTTTTATATATTTTAAGGGCCATTTATATAATTGGCGTGGGGTGTACAAATCACGGAGGGAAAATAACAAAGTGTGTTGCGGTCTTCTTTTATTAAGTTTGCGGGTGGGATACTTCCCAGGAGCACTGTTTAGTTATAATGTGGTGTTTACTTTTCTGACGGGGAGCTGTGGTTGCGCAGCAAAATTTCAGTTTAGGTTTGAAATAGTTTTTATTAAGCAATTACAAATATACTTTCTTCGGAAACTGAAGCTGTATATATCAAAGGGGTGACAAATAAAAACGCAATTCATAAAATATCCCTTAAGCGTGGGCACACCCTCCCTTTTTTTCTGCTATACTTTGTAAAAGTGTTGCCCCATATTCTTGATAATATAAGAGGGCATGGGTTACTTTTAGATAAAGTAGAAAAGAAGTGCTACAAGAAACACTCCCGCACTACATCATCTCAGGTCACAAGAACAATAACAAGTAAAAAACAGTTAAACACAAATCACTTTATATTACATAGAAATGTACGCTTTATCATTTTTTATAATTTCTATTCTGTAAAATTGGGGAAAGTTCGGTCGTAGTGCTTAGAGGTCGCTCACTTCTCCGCTAACAAATCACGTACTCCTTTAAGAATATATAGGATAGTAGTATAATAATATACACTACTGGTCGTATATATTCTATAGGGAGAAGGTGAATAGGAACCGCAACAGACAAAAATAGAAATAGTAAAAAAACATTCAAAAATGCAGGGTTTATCAAAGGTATTCACTAAGAAAGTATCTATGGAAACTATTTTTTTAAACTGCAATTTCCAAAAATATTGTCACTGTAAAAATATCTGATCAAGTAAGTTATAAAGGTCAGTAAACTGTATTTCAGATGGTTTACTCCTGGCGGCGACAAATCTCCAATTCCTGTTGTGTGGAAATATCACACTCTTACAATATACACAGTGTCACTGATGGCACACAAAAAGGAAAATGAAAATGAAGTCATCAATACAAAACAAGATCAATAACGAAATACTTTCCAGCGATGAGTATGTTGAGAGCTTCTTTTCTCCGGGACTTCGAAATCTTTCATCTTCGCGCCAACGGGTCATAAAGTGCTCTGAGATCACAATGACTGTTAATATTATAATATACATATTCACAGTATATGATCCCAAGAAAGAAACAGAGTAAGAACGAGAAGGTGCTGACGTTAAATATAAATCTTTAGTCTTCGCGTCGACAGGTCATAAACTCCACTGAGGTCAGTATAAATGTTAATATTACAATATACATACTCACACTATATGATCTCAAGGGAGAAATAGACTAAAAACCAGAAGCTGCTGACGTTACATATAAATCTTTAGTCTTCGCGCCAACGGGTCACAAACTCCTCTGAGATCATAATGTGTGGTTATTATAATATACATACTCACACTATATGATGTCAAGAGAAATAGACTACAAACTAGAAGCTGCTGACGTTACATATACATCTTTAGTCTTCGTGCCGACGGGTCACCAACACTTCTGAGGTCAAGTACAGTGTCAATATTATAATATACAAAGTCACACTATATGAGCTCAAAAGAGCCAGAACAGGAACAATGTTTGCTGTATTCTGTCTGTTTCTGAAAACAAGCTGCTGACGTTACATATAAATGGCAAAAACAACCAATAACACTTTTATCTAAATACAAGTGTTTAAATATTGACAAATAGCTACGTATTATAAATATCTAGTATGCCATAATCAAACAACTTACAACTCAGGATTATGTTTTGTGGCCGCAAAAGCAGAATCTGACTGTAGAAAAGAGCACCTGCATCACTGAATGGAGACGCGTAAATAACTTGCAAAAACGAAACTAATCAATCAACGGGTGTGGTTTATATACTTTTTGGTTATTGAGTAGTCTATGGAAGGAAGATGCGGCTCCGCCCATTTAGATATCATGTTTTACAGTTGACACGTGCTCACGTTTTAACTGTTCAACTTGTGCACGTGTTGGGAAAAGTTACAAAATGTGAAGCGGAAAAAGTTTCGATTTCGAACCTAACACGTATAAGGTCCTTAATATGTACATACGTTGGAGAGCTTAAAAACTGTTACCCGGAAAACGTGTCATTTCCATTCTCATGAGTAAATACATTTATTAATTGCCGTGATTCTAAATAGAAGACATAAAAAAAAGGATCTATCAGAATAGAAGAAAAAAAAAAGGTGATAATATTTCTCATCACTATGGTTTTACATAAAAAAAATGCGAGCATTTGTAAAGCGTACAGCTAAGCCTGGAAAGGTGTGCCGTCGCTCGGGGGCATCGGAAAGATTAAGCAAGGTGTTGCCCACAGTGACATAGTGGTGGGCTAACGTGCCGCTGGAGCCGGGAATCGAACTGTGAATGCTGTTGTTCGAAGTCAGGTATCATAGCTGCTCCGTCACACTTTTTCCACACTTATATGTTAATTAGTGCTAATTAAGTTTTAAACATTGTTAAATTATAACTTATAACAGACTACTGTTACAGTTAGTTTTTCACTACAAAAAGTATGCACGTCCTTTTTAAATTTAGTTAAAAAACAATATAGGTTTCAGGGACATTGTAGTTAGAAATTAGTATTTAAAAAACCTTTGAAATTCACTGAAAAAACCATAGGTTTTACAGACGTTATAGTTAGAAATTAGCATTTAAAAAACCTTTGAAATTCACAGAAAAAACCATAGGTTTCAGGCACGTTATAGTTAGAAATTAGCATTTACAAAACCATAAAAATTCACTGAAAAAACCATAGGTTTCCGGAACGTTATAGTTAGTTGGACATTTGACTCGTACAAAACCATAGAAATTCCGGCGTTATAATTAGTTCAGCTAACTTCTAACTATAACGTGCCTGATACCTATGGTTTTTCAGTGAATTTCAAAGGTTTTTAAATACTAATTTCTATCTATAACGTCCCTGAAACCTATGGTTTTTTCAGTGAATTTCAATGTTTTTTAATGGTAACTTCTAATTATAATGTTCATTTAACCTATAGTTTTTCCGACACCCAAGAAGGACACAACACCCACTGCCACAACCCTCAGGACCTCCCCCTGTACCACCCTCTCCCTACTGTAATTTTTTTAATTTGTTATTTAAACTATATAATGTCTTCTTGTTTTTTAAATATTAAACAACTACATACAGTATGAAAGGGACCCCAGCCCAGAGCCACATCTGAAGACCAACACATGTCATAGACCTACTGATCAAGCAGCTCCGACACCCAAGAACGCCACAACACCTACCACCACCCCCAGGACCCCCCCTCTACCACCGAGGCAGCGCAGAACAAGACAGCGAACTTTCGGAAAACGGCATGGCCCCTCAGCCACAAAATAGCTGAATATTGGGACAGGTGTGAACAAACTATATGTGAAGGAAGCAATTCACCCATGTTTAACAATGCACACAATGCAAAGTGTAGCGGTGATGTGCTGGACACATCTCAGTATGCAGAACACACACCTCTCCATGTGCACAAATACTACTGGTGCTTGTAGTGTTGTGGACAGTGGACCCAACCATGTTACGTCAAACACTAGGGAAGATCTCAGTCATGTAGCTGTGTCGTCCCCCCCTGTAAGCATAAGCGTAACTGGAGTGGGCTGGTCCGACGTATGCCACTTCAGCGTAGGAGTGTGAATAAATAGCCCAGAGCTCTGGGCGTGGTTCACTTGTGGGAAGGCCAAAGCGTCTGCCAGGGCGGCGCCCCTCACCCTGCCACGAGGCCGCCGACATGACCGCCAGCCTCCTCAGCCGATCGCTGGCTTCCGCCACACAGGCCCCCAGCGGCACAGCACCACGCACTTATGTCTGTACAAACTACTGCCTTCGATATACACTGCGGACAGCAAGGCTCACAATTCAGATCGAGTCGCGATTGCAGATGACGCAGTCCAGTAGGCAAGAGACATTGCTCAAGTCAAAAACACATGGCTGTGGGCCCTTCCTGACCGCTGCCTCCAGCCTACACTGCGGTCAGTAGGACTCACAATTCAGATCGAGTCGAGATTGCAGATGACGCAGTCCAGTAGGCAACAAACATTGCTCAAGTCATCAACACGTGCCTGTGGGCCCTTCCTCACCGCTGCCTCCTGCCTCCACTGCGGTGAGTAGGGCTCACAATTCAGAGCGACTCGCAATTGCAGATGACGCAGTCCAGTAGGCAACAGACATTGCTACCAGTGCGGCCAGCCCGGACCACGCATCATCGCTGACTGCGCACACGCTAAGTGCTTCAAGTACCACTAACTCTGTGCAGCTCAAGTCAACGCCACGTGGCTGTGGGCCCTTGATGACCGCTGCCTCCGGCCTACAATGCGGTTAGCAGGGCTAACAATTCAAGATTAGTGCCGATGCAAATTGTGTAAGAGAGTTTAATCGGTTAAGAAGACTGTATGCTCCCAATCTCTGCAGCTCAAGTCAACGTCACATGGCTGTGGGCCTTTGCTGACTGCTGCCTCCGGCCTACACTGTGGAAGACCGGCGACATGTGGTGCCAGTAACCCTGTACAACACAAGGCGCGACACGTGGTGCCACTAACCCTGTTCAATACAAGCCGATCCCACATGTGTAACTGTGTCCTGAGTCCTGAATGACAGTGACCCCAAGTCCGTGGCAGCGACCACAGCACCAGACTCCCTTCGATCAGTGAGGCATATTTCCATATGGAATGCCGGCGACACGTGGTGCCACTAACCCTGTTCAACACAAGCCGATCCCACATGTGTAACTGTGTCCTGAGTCCTGAATGGCACTGACCCCAAGTCCGTGGCAGCGACCACAGCACCAAACTCCCTTCGATCAGTGAGGCATATTTCCATATGGAAGGCCGGCGACACGTGGTGCCACTAACCCTGTTCAAGACAAGCCAATCCCACATGTGAAACTGTGTCTTGAGTCCTGAATGGCAGTGACCCCAAGTCCGTGGCAGCGACCACAGCACCAGACTCCCTTCGATTAGTGACGGGTATTTGCATATGGAAGGCCGGCGACACGTGGTGCCACTGAACCTGAACTACGCAGGCCGGTGGGGCCACCAACCTATGCATGTGGCTGTGGGCCCTTGCTCACCGCTAACTCTGGCCTACACTATGGTCAGCAGGCCTCACAATTCACATAGAGTCCCAATTGCACATGACGCAGACCAGTAGGCAAGACACATTGCTCCCAGTGCGGCCCGTCCGCACCAAGCATCATCACAGGCTCATACAGTCTCAATGCTTCTGGTGCCACTAACTGTGCACCTCAACTCAACGCCAAGTGGCTATGGGCCCTTGCTGACCGCTACCTCTGGCCTACACTGCGGTCATCATGGCTCACAATTAAAATTATTTCTTGATTCATTAACTACAGAGTCCAGTAGGCAAGTAACTATCACAGTCCTAAACCCTACATAATATCCTTTTAGTATCCTTGCTTCAAGAACTTTTTTTATATCAGTTATAGTTTAGTACAATGACCAAATTCATCTTCAAGTGCAAACGAACACTCAATAGCAGTCTACACTGCGGGCAGCAGAGCTCGCAATTCGATTTTTAAATGCTAATTTCTAACAAGAAGATTGTACTCAGAAAATACAACACTTCGTCAGTGTATTCTATACTTATTTCATCTTTTCACGATACGCCTACACTGCGGTCAGTAGGGCTCACAATAAAAATTAAGTATTGATTCATTAATTACAGAGTCCACTAGGCAAGTAACTATCACATGCCTAAAATCTACATAATATCCTTTTAGTATCCTTTCTTCAAGAACATTTTTTATATCAGTTATAGCTTTAGTACAATCACCAAATTCATTTTCAAGTGCAAACGAACACTCATTAGCAGTCTACACTGCGGGCAGCAGAGCTCGCAATTCCAACTTTGGACACGTGGTGCCACTAACCCTGTTCAACACAAGCCGCGACACGTGGTGCCACTAACCCTGTTCAACACAAGCCTGCGACATATGGTACCACTAACCCTGTTCAACGCAAGCCGCAACACGTGGTGCCACTAACCCTGTTCAACACAAGCCGGCGCCACGTGGTGCCACTAACCCTGTTCAACACAAGCCAATCCCACATGTGGAACTGTGTCCTGAGTCCTGAATGGCAGTGACCCCAAGTCTGTGGCAGCGACCACAGCACCAGACTCCCTTTGGTTAGTGAGGCATATTTCCATATCCAAGGCCGGCGACACGTGGTGCCACTAACCCTGTACAACACAAGGCGTGACACGTGGTGCCACTAACCCTGTTCAATACAAGCCGATCCCACATGTGGAACTGTGTTTTGAGTCCTGAATGGCAGTGACCCCAACTTCGTGGCAGCGACCACAGCACCAGACTCCCTTCAGTTTTATTTGTTGTTGTTTTCTTTAAATAAAATGTTTTATATGTAAACCTATACATGACTAAGATTCTTCTTTGTCCAACCGCACAGGGACACTCCGGGCCCAAAAAGGTTGTTGGGGGTATGTTGGTAATGTGGGAAGAGGGTGCGTTACCTGCTGATGTGGGGAGAGGCAGCGTGAAAGGGGTATCTCTCACAGAAAGAACTCCGATATGTTTTCAGAAATGCCTCGGACGGATGCCAGCTGACGGACTGAATGACAAAATGTTTTTTCAATGCTTATGTAGTGTGAGTTATGAACAGTTCGCACCCAGGCTCGCAGAGGTACAACTGCGGCCCGTCCGCTCGACTCACACATGCAGTACTATGACCCGTCCGCTCCCTAAGGAACAGCAGCGTAGTAGCTCGCAGAGATACAGGCACAGCAGCGTACTAGCTCGCAAAGGTAGACAGCTGCGAGCCGACGGACTGGCTTCTAACGGCATAGCTGCGAAGTGGTGATGTTGGGCAGAGGGAGCGTGAAAGGGTTATCTCGCACAGACAGAGCTCCGGTATATTAAATTGCCCCAGGACCTTTCTTTTATATTTTCACTCGATGCGAGAAAGCGCGCTTTCTGGACCAAGACCTTTCTCCCTGCCAAATTTGGCGTAATTCCGTTCAGCAGTTTGACCTGTAGCCTTGTCTAAAGTTTCCTATGGAAAATCCATTGAGAAAACACGTTTTCACACCCCCCACATAGCTACCTGTTGCAGGCGTACTCGCTGTTGGTGTGCAGGTCAGTGGTCTAGTTGTGAACATGTCACGGCCACTCCCTGAGGGCAGGTTTGCATACACACCACCCCATCCAGCACATGCGTCACAGGCCATGTGACCACGCAAATATAATGGATCCACAACGTCACATCCTTTATTGCCAGTGGTGACTGGATGGCGGACGCTCCACGGGTCTCAGTCATAAAGACTCCATGAAAAGTTGCGCAGAGGGTTAGTCGCACCCTGAGCCCTATGGCCATCAGGGGCCTACTACCACGTGGCGCGGACTTGAGTTCCACAGGGTTATTGCCACCCGAAGCTGATGTGGCCGTCAGGGGCCTACCACCACGTGGCGCTGACTTGAGTTGCACAGGGTTACTGCTACCCGAAGCTAATGTGGCCGTCAGGGGCCTACCACCACGTGGTGCGAACTTGAGTTGCACAGGGTTAGTGCCACCCGAAGCTGATGTGGCCGTCAGGGGCCTTCGACCACGTGGTGCGGACTTGAGTTGCACAGGGTTAGTCGCATCCTAAGTTGTATGGCCGTCAGCGGCCTACCACCACGTGGCGCTGACTTGCGTTGCACAGGGTTAGCTGCACCAAAAGCTGATGTGGTCTCCGCCATTGATGACTCAGGACTCAGCGACATGTGTGAGATCTGCCGGGCCGCGGAGAAGCTGATGTGGTCTCTGCCATTCATGACTCAGGACTCAGCGACATCTGTGAGATCTGCCGGGCCGCGGAGCTTTGACGGGCATGTGGAGTGCCCACTGGTAGACACTCCGCGGTGGCAGCAGGAAATTATTTGGTCATGGATGCGCAGGGGCGGCAGTATATCTCTCTCTCTCTCACTTCCCTCTCTTCACTCTCTCTTTCACTCTCTTCCTTCCTTTTCTTCTCTTTCTCTATCTCCTTTCTCCCTTTCTCACTCCCTTTCTTTCCTTCCCTCTCTTTTTCTCTCTGGCTTTTTTTTCCTTCTCTGTGTCTCACTCCTTTGATATGCGCATTACACACGTCCTTATTTTGTGCTTTATTTTCCAGGCTGTGTCGTCAACATTCATGGTCCCGACAGGAGTCTTCCGCCTTGTTGTTTTGTGTTCAGTTTGTTAAATTTAGTTTATCCTTTATATATATACGTTTACGAAAAAAAAAAGTTTGAATAAAAAAAAAAAAAATCAATACAGTTTTTGGTTGTTACTTAAGTGCTGTGTGACTCTTTCTCGTTCTTATTACTGTTATTTTGTGGTGTCCACCATGGTGTTAAATTTTGGGGCAGTTATCACGGGAATACTGGTGATGTCTGCAGTTTGCACCAGCTTCTGAATTGTGCGTTAGATTTATCTCAACTTTAGTTGCATTAAAGTGCTGATAATGAAATGCAGAGTAGGCGTTCCCGTGCAAAAAGACACGAGGTGCACCTTTGCGATTTATTCTAAATACTAAAATCCTGTATTGAATTGCACTGTGGTAGTGGGTGCACTTACAGTGTACATACAAAATCAATGAAGAAATGTCATTGTATTTATATTGATTGGGAATAGTGGGTCAGGTGCTGGATCTTGACGGGATACACTGCCCAGTTCGTTTATTTTTCTGCACACGAAAAAAACACATCACAACTTTGGCAACAACTGCGATGCGAAACAAATTCCGGCGATAAGCCGCGTTAGCACCAGGGATTTTACACCTGCTTTCTGCTGGTGTTAAGCAGGACGACTACCTGCAGCATGAAAGGGAACACAGCCAAGAGCCACACCGAAACACCCACAGGTGCCATACAGTCAATGAGCATGATACACGGATACCCATGAGGTCCACAACACTCATCGCAACAACCCCAGGACCGCCAACGCCCCCCGAACCCGCATCTGAGCAAGTGTGTCCGTGTGGTCATTGTGTTAGCATGATAGGCACGGGCCCTGCAACATCACAGTGTCAGCGGACGTTACCATGTCACCTCAGCTTTGGCAGTGAGCCTGGACATGTAGCTACGCACGCATCCTCCTGCATGCACAAGCGGCGTGTGCTGGTCCGGCGTACACAGGTCAGCGCAGGAGTCTGCATATCCGGCAAGAGGAACGGGGTGTCTCGGACATGTCCGTGTTCAGGAAGTGCGGTAAGTGTGTCTCTGTGTTCTGGTGTGGCCGCCACAAGGGCTGCAGCAGTCGATGTTGTACAGTGGCATGCACCACCTCCAAACTGCAGTGTCACAGTGTGGTTGGAATGCCGCAGGACATGCGCGAATAGGCATTACAATGGTGTGCCCTAGGAGTGCACGGGATACAACAGTGCACCGTACAAAAGTGTGGGAGCTCATGGGAGGGAGGAGCAGCTGTTTGGCAACGTAACACACAGTGAACCCGCCCATGTGCCACGTGCTGGGCATCTCATCCATGATGACCAGGGTCGCAGACATCCCACAACACCCACGACCGGCCTTTGTACACATCCTGTATGAATGCAGCTGGAGAACTTACTGTAGGGATGAAAGGTTCTTTGTCTGAGCTATCTTGCAGTACCACATCTGCTGCTCCGAGAAGGAACTTGCAAGTGGCCAGCCCCCCCTGACAGATACGATAATATTTGCATCCGTCTCCCACACTACGCACTGCCCGATTTGAGAATAACAAGTACACATCCCACACTCAAAAGTCCTTTGTCGTAGTTAGCGTGCGTGAAATGGCCTTCACACGTACTCCCACCACACCCCTGCCCTGCACCCATTGCACACAGACCCGGCTCATTGCACCAAGCTGTGCCATTTCATCCACAAGACTGGCACACAGCAAGCCAGTGCAGCTACAAGCAGAGCCACTGACGCAATGGCAGAGCATCCCGAACACATGGTCGACTCCATGCACGTCCACCTATACCTTGCACGTCTGCTGCATGTCCTGGGTGCACTGCCTTTGGCAGTACTGCGGATCACTTACCGGCTGAGCTTCCGCATTGCTGACGTCACCTGCGTTCAACCTGTATTGCAATGTCGCACGTGCCTACCCAAGTGGTGCATGGACGTGTGCCTCTCCAACGAGTGGGTAGCTGACATGGATTACGACAGGTGTGTGCACCCCCTGTTGGCCCACGACCAGGACTGTCATGGTGATGCCCGTTTATGGCATGCATGGATGTTTGGCATGCATGTTGGGAACCGGGCCTGGGAGATTGCACGTGTCGTAGTATGCAGTGAGCAAATTGACCCACTTCCCGATTCTGCTTTGGTGCACATTAGGTACAGTGTTTGGAGTCAGCACATCTGTCCCGGTCAGCTGATGGATTACGTCGACGACATGTCAAATATTGTGGCCAACCATCACTCATTAGAGATAGTGGCTTACACAGCTGCACTCATGTTCATGGACGAGTGACAAGGTACCTGCAACCACGACTCGATGTGCCACATTGCACGTGTCCCCCCGCATCATTGCACGTTGTACATCTGGTCACATGTCCCAAAACAACAGTGGACATGGCTGCATTGGCGTCGAATTATGTCCGAAGCATGGACAACGAACGCTGCTTGACGTGTGTTGGTAATGGATTACCCCGAGGTGAACATGGACGTTTTCCTACGTTCCTTATTCAGGCATGCTGCTGCATTTCTCTGCATATCGTGGCACTACTCTTGTCCGTACTGACACAAACTTTTTTAATAAAGTTTCCACATTTTCACTTGTTTCCAAATGTGTAGTGTCTTCATTTGTATGCCAATGTGTGTGTCACGGACTCTCTGGCTGCCTGCCATACGTGAATTGCTACCCCATCCGGACTGTGGGTTTGTACTTATGCGTTCACATGTGCCTATTTCGTACTGACGCTTTTGGACGCTTTTCCGCCTCAGGCGAGTGCATTTGTGTCCTGTGTTCGATTGTGCGAATCTTTGTGTTTGGACAACATTGTGTTGGATGTTGGTGTACTCTGCTTCCTATGTGTGTGTGCTGCATTGTGTGTGAGATGTCCCTTCATGTGAGCTTTTGTTCACCCTTCTCCCTTTCTGTCAGTGTGGTTTTCACTTCTATGCTTGTTCAGTGGTGTGATGTTGGCGGGTTGTGCGACTTGTGCTCCTTGTTGGTGTGTTTCATTTTAGCCATGGTTTGTCTATAGTTGTGCTGTACTTAATTGTGCATGTGTACCATTGTGACCATCTCCCCCCGTCCCCCCACTCCCTGCTTCTTCCTCTTCCTGGTGCTGTTTTGTCTGTAATTTTGTTGCTCCACACATAAATACATGTAATGAACAAATTAGAATAGTTCCTTGATTCTTTTAGGTTTCAAAACTCCTCTCTATTGTTTTTTAATTTTTTTTCCATATAAACAGTTTTTTTAATATTCAAGGGCACATAGAAGTCAGAAGTGCAACGTATTCTATCAACACACTTTCTAGAACATTCTACAACGTGTGCAGGTTAAAAGTTCATCAATTTTTTTAAACCTGACGATATTTTTTGCAACATTTTCTCGAACATTTAACGGCACATGCAGGTTAAAAGTTCACGATTGTTTTAAGTTCGAACAGTGCCTTCCAAATGCAAGTAGCAGGTGTGGTTGAGTTGAGCAAATTTTATCCTATGATATGTACTCCACGTTTAAACTGCTTTTTCTTAACCAATCACAAACATGCTTTTCCACCAAACGAATGTGCACCCTACTTTTAAAAAACAATGCTTTTCATCTCCCAATCAGGTATCGTTTTGTATGGCAAAAAAAGTAGTTCCCCATCTTTAAACATATCTCTTATTCTACGAACAGACTGCATGAGCTACAGACATCTATCCATTCCTCCCAGCCATACTTTCAAAATGCTAGTGTGGATCATAGGACATAGGTATGTTTTCTGGTGCAAGAGGTATGCAGAACAGAGAAGTATTGACTTAGACCTAGGTTTACAAAATGTGGACATTAAATGGTTTGGACAAAGAGGATTGAAGTGGCACCAATTGTTGCCTTTGGTTAAAACCTGTTTGCATCTCCAACACCCTGACCTCATGATTGTGCACTGTGGTGGAAACGACCTAGGCACATTGACTGGGGTAGGTTTGCAAATGCTAATGAAGGACACCTTTTGACAATTGATATTGCTTTTGCCTCAAACTGTCTTTGTATATTCCAATATATGCCAAAGACAGAAGTGGAAATGGTCAAACAAATTTTGTCCTCAGATTGAAAAATCTAGGAAGAATGTCAACAAAGCTGTGTCTGCATACCTCAGAGACCATAGAATGGGGTCGATTTACAACAATAACATACGTTTTCATATGGCTGATATCTACAGAAGTGATGGAGTACACTTCACAGATCAGGGAAATCGAGTTTTTCTGAATAACCTGAAGCTGTGCATCCGCACTTATATGTAGCTCCAACTAATAAACACAAGGGCTCTTTTTAGAGCCACCTTATATTCCCAATATCGGTTCGCAGAGTGACAGCTGCGATCCGGCTAGCACAGGGAGACCTGCGGGCCGTCGAGCAGCCTCGCAGAGGGACACCTGCGGCCCGTGGGCTCAGCTTGCACAGGAAGAGCTACGGGCCGTCGGCTCGGCTCACACAGTGTGAGCTACGGGCCGTCAGCTCGCAAACGCACACCACCGTGCTGGCTCGCAGAGGGAGAGCTCCGGTCTAACTCGCAAAGGGACACCAATGGGCCAATGGCCCTGCTAGCAGACACACACCTATCACCTAACGGACTCACTCGGACATGTACAGCTAGGGACACGACGGCTCGCAGACGCACAGCTGCAAGCCGATGGACTGCTACAGTTTTATGCTTTAGGGTAGTACAGTGGTGTTTGGGTAGTGTAGGGGGTTGTGCTGGGGGTAGTATTTTAGGGTTTAGGGTAGTGCAGTGGTGTTTGGGTAGGGGTCGTGCTGGGGGTAGATTTAGGGTTTAGGGTAGTGCACTGGTGTTTGGGTAGTGTAGGGGATCGTGCTGGGGTAGTGTTTTCGAGTTTACGACAGTGCAGTGGTGTTTGGGCAGTCTTTGGGTAGTGTAGGGGGTCGTGCCGACAGACTGACTCACAGAGCTCCGAGCCAACGGACGGGCTTCTAAAGACATAGCCGCGACCTGGTGATATGAGGAGAGGCAGCCTGAAAGGCATATCTCACACAGACACAGATGCCAGTGTTGCCTCGCAGAGGTAAAACTACGAACCCGATGGCTTCTACACGGAGAGATGCGAGCTGACGGAGTAAATAACAAAATGGCTGCCAACACTTCCTGGTTTCAACCATTCACAGCCAATAAGCCGCAAGCTGCTGCTTGTAACCCCTCAGCCAATCACATGTCAGAATTCTCAAATATCGATATCTGTAAAATTTGATATTTCTCAAAAACTACTCAATGGATTTACACCATTTAAACAAAAGCATGCTTTCTGGACCATCACCTTTCTCCCTGCCAAATTTGGCGTAATTCCGTTCAGCAGTTTCACCTGTAGTCTTCTGTAAAGTTTCATATGGAAATTGCATGGAGAAAACACGTTTTAGGACCCTCTTTTTTCTCAGCCCCTCCTACACCATTCACCCCCAAACTTTCAATATAAGACCTAATCCAAAAAAGGGAAACTTTTTGGATAATTTCATAAAGATTCGTCAAACGACGCCAAAGTTACAAGCACATACAAGGCTCCAGAAGGGGGGCCGCGCAACCCCCCTCCCAACATAAGTGAAGCCACAGGGCTGCGCGGACCCCAGCGGCCCCCGCCACTCCTGCGAGCCCCTGCTATTATTTTTTAAGAAATACCCCCGCAACCTAGCCCACCCAAGGGTCTCATTAAAATAAAATGCGAGAACCCGCGACCCCAGCGCGAATTCTTGCCGATTTTTTTTTTTTAAATGATTTTTTGGGCCCTGGGGTTTCTCCTGGGACCCCCTGAGCAGACCTAGTGGGTCAGGATTTTTCTACCCTGCCCCCTTCTCTTGTTTTATACCTTTGTTTCTCCATTTTTGGGTGACTCGCTTCTACCGAGCCACAAGATAGCTGCCAACCCTTCCTGGTTTGGAGTTCCAGCAGCCAATCACAGTGAAGCTCGCGCACGCGACTTAGGCTCCGCCCAGATATCAAAACTTTTATTTTTCTAATTTCTCAGCAACTACTGAACGGATTTTCACAATTTTTACAAAGGTCGCTTTCTGACCCAAGCACTACCTTTCTACCAAATTTGGAGTAATTCCGTTCAGTAGTTTTGGCTGTAGCCCTGCACAAATTTTCCTATGGGAAATTGATTTTTTGAGTCTTATTTTTTGAATTTCTCAAAAACTACTGAACGGATTTACACCATTTAAAAGAAAAGGTCGCTTTCTGAACCAAGCTCTACCTTTCTGCCAAATTTGGGGTAATTCCGTTCAGCAGTTCGAGCTGTAGCTCGTCGCAAAATTTCCTATGGAAATTAACATGGAGAAAACGAGTTTTGGGACCCCCCTTTTTTCTCAGCCCCCGCTTGACGAATCACCCCCCACACTTTCAGGATAGGAGCTGACCTAGATAGACTTTTTTTGGGAGAATTTCAGGAAGATTCGTCAAACGACGCCAAAGTTATTAGCAAATCAAAAAATGCTTTTCCTATGGAAACTAGGTTCTAACTATAACTACCTACTGGCGACCGCCAGTAGGTAATATATATATATATGTAAGGAGCACCCACTGGCTGTGACACTGGACACGAACGAAGGTTTTGACGGAAGGGCCATGATCAGAGGTTCGCCTCTACTTGGAGAGTGAACTCTGCAGCAGCCAGGGTCTGCAGAAGGGATTTCCCTATGCACAGCGGGCTCGAGGTTACCAGCTTAAAGGCAAGTGACGAACTGTAGAAAAGCTTGGTGGTAGTTGAATTTTCTTTTGATAAACTGTGCCCGTGTATGGAACTTTTCCTGTGAAGCACTGTGTGCGATCGGTGCACAGATATACAAGAGGAGTTTTGCCAAGATCTACATTGAATACCATGAAGTAGTTGAAGAGGCAGTTATGTAGCATTATGGGATTTGTGGTCCCTTTATTTAAAAAAACGATCATTTGAATGTTGCAACGAAGGAAAAAGAATATTTATGAACACTATGTTCAAAGGATTGGACCTGATTTAAAATGAGATTTTGTACTCACCTTTGCTGCAAAAAATGAACTATGAAAGAAAAAATAGACTGCCTCTTTAAATTTGGAACAAAGGGGACATTCTCCTTTTTCAATGTCTGAGCTACGTTATTTAAAGTGCTAACGAACCCACCTGAAAATACAGTGGCATCTGATGAAGACTCATCCGAATTGAAACGCGTAATGCCTGCTTGCCTTTCTTTGCCTCAAATAAAGAAATAACTGAGCACATTTGGAGTGGCCTGTTTTCATGCTGCAAGTGCAGTGTGGTTTCTTTTGGAATATATTATCTACTGGCGGTCGCCAGTAGATAGTTATAGTTAGGACCTATTTTCCATAGGAAATCCGCGACATTCTATTTGAAATAACTCTTGCGTCGGTTGACGAATCTTTGCGAAATTTTCAAACTTTATGGCCCGCCCGGTCCGCTCCTACCCTGAAAGTCTCAGGGTGATTCGTCAAGGGGGCCGAGAAAAAGGGGTCCCAAAACGTGTTTTCCCCATTCATTTTCCCATAGGAAACTTTAGACACGGCTACAGCCCGAACTGCTGAACGGAATTGCACCAAATTTGGCAAAGAGGTAGTTCTTGGTTCAGAAAGAACCCTTTTGTTAAATGGTGTAAATCCGTTCAGTAGTTCCTGAGAAAATCAAAAGTTAAGTCACATATATATCTATGGCCGAGTAGGGTCCGCGTACCCTCCGGACCACGAGCTGCATGCTAATTGGCTGTCAAGTGGCTGTCAACACTCCAAATCAGGAAGTGTTGGCAGCCATTTTATCCCTCGGTAGAACCGAGGGACAGAAACAAGTGCGCAAAGTGCAAAAGGGGCAGGGTAGAAACACCCTGACCCCTAGGTCTGCTCAGGGGGTCCCACAAGGAACCCCTGGGCAGAAAAAAACATTTTTTTTAAATCGGCAGGATGCGCTCAGGGTGCGCGGATCCTGCCGATTAGAAAAAAAAACAGAAGAAAAAAGTGCGCAAAACGCACAAAGGGGGCAGGGTAGAAACACCCTGACCCCTAGGTCTGCTCAGGGGTCCCACAAGGACCCCCTGGGCAGAAAAAGCATTTTTAAAAAAAAAAATCGGCGGGATGCGCTCAGGGTGCGCGAATCCCGCCGTAAAGCTACAAATCGAGCGCGGTCTCCCGCGCTCCGATGTATTTGCCCCGGGTGGCCCAAGTCCCGGGGGCATGTGAGGGGTGGGTTTATAGTTAATGGGGGGGCCTCTAAGGCCCCCCAAGCCCCAGGGACCGCCACCCCCCGGGGCTTTATGAAAAAAATGGTGCGGGAGGGCTCTCCTGCCCTCCCGCAGCCCCGGGACTGCAACCCCCCGGGGCTTCATTTTTTAAAATGTAATAACGTGTGGGGAGGCTCAGCCCCCCCACATGCCCCGGGGACCACCACCTCCCCGGGGCACTTAGAAAATAAATGTGGGGTCCGTTACAGACCCCCAGAGCCCCGGGGACCACCACCTCCCCGGGGCTGTGCAAATCAAGGGAGGGGGGCCACGCGGCCCTCCTCCTGGAGCCTGTAATGGCCCTGGGGACCGCCACCCCCCAGGGCCGGCTCCTGCAGTGTCCCGGGGTGCCTACCCCTGGGACACTGTAGTTTGCTATGACAGGCTCCCGTCCTGTCATAGCAAACTTGGTTTGCATTTTGAAAGAGAGAGCAGAAAACCTGCTCTCTCTTTCAAAATGCAAACTCAATTGCTTTTCCACATGGGGAGCAGCATGTTAGCTGCTCCCCATGTGGAAAAGCAATGCCGGCTCCCAAGGGACGCGGGTAGCCTGCGGGACTGTGGGGGGATTGGGGACCCCCCCACAGTCCCCAACGGAGAGGGCCAGCCCCGGGGGATGGGGTCCCCGGGGCAAGTAGTGGCCCGGGAGGGGCCACGCAACCCCCTTCCCCAAAATTAAAAAAAAAAAAAACAAAGGCCGGCCCCGGGGATGGGGTCCCCGGGGCCATAAGTGGCCTGAGGAGGGGGCAACGCAGCCCCCTCCAAAACTATAAATTTTTAAAAGAGGCCATGCCCCGGGGATGGGGTCCCCGGGGCAGATTAATGTTTTTTTCAGTGAATTTCAAAGGTTTTTTAAATGCAAATTTCTAACTATAACGTGTCTGAAACCTATGGTTTTTTCAGTGAATTTCAAAGGTTTTTTAAATGCAAATGTCTAACTATAACGTGTCTGAAACCTATGGTTTTTTCAGTGAATTTCAAAGGTTTTTTAAATGCTAATTTCTAACTATTACGTGCCTGAAACCTATGGTTTTTTCAGTCAATATATATATATATATATTCACTGGTTTTTTCAGGGAATTTCAAAGGTTTTTTAAATGCTAATTAATAACTATAATACTGCGTAGGATATACAGGAGGTATCAGAAGGGCTTCTTGGCCCCCAAAGTCCCTCAGGAGTAAAGTGGACTTCATCCCCCATCCTGTAGTCTGCCAGGAGGCACGTTTGCAGAGTGGTGGAGAAAGGGGGCATGGCGTCCGAAGACATCTTAGCAATTCTACTGTGTGGGACTTACTGGAGGTAACAAGAGAGGTACTTGGCCCCCAAGGACATCCTTGGGGGCCAACTACCCCTCCTATTACCTCCAGTAAGTCCCACACAGCAGGATTGCTAAGTTCTCATAGCAGGCCACGCCACCTTTGCCCACCACTCTGCAAACGCACTCCCTGGCGTGCTCTTGGATGGGGATTGAAGTCCCCTTTGCTGCTGGGGGTCCTTTAGGGGCCAACTAGCCTACCTCTTACCTCCAGTAAGCCCACACAGTGGGATTGCTGAGAGGTGGACAAAGGCCACGCCCCCTTTCCCCACCACTCTGCAAACTTCCCTGTGGGACCCCCTGAGCAGGCCTAGGGGGTCAGGGTTTTTTTTTTTAAATCAGCAAAAACGCGCTGGGTGCGCGGATCCTGCCGATAAAAAAAAAAATGAAGCGCGGTCTCCCGCGCTTCGTTGTTAATTGGCCCCCGGGTGGGCCAAGTCCCGGGGGCATGCGGGGTTTATTTATAATATGTGGGGGGCCTCTAAGGCCCCCCCAAGCCCCAGGGACCGCCACCCCCCGGGGCTTTAAAAACAAGGGCTGGGTTGCAGAGAGGTGGTCCAGGCCACGCCCCTTTTTACACCTCTCTGCAACGCAGCACTGTGGCGCTTACTGGAGGTACTTGGTGGGCTAGTTGGTCCCCAGGGACCCTCAGGATTCAAGGGGACTTAATCCCCCAACTTAAAACGCACCACGGGGCGCGTTTGCACAGTGGTGAAGGGAGGGGGCGGGGCTTCAGGTGACATGTGTGCAAACAGGCCATGTGGCGCGTTTTAAGATGGGGATTTAAATCCCCTTCAATCCTGAGGGTCCCTGGGGCCAACTAGCCCAGCAGGTACCTCCAGTAGCGCCACGGAGCTGCGTTGCAGAGTGTTGTAAAAGGGCGTGGCCTCTGAACACCTCTCTGCAACGCAGCTCTCTGGCGCATACTGGAGGTACCTGGTGGGCTAGTTGGCCCCTAGGGACCCTCGGCATTGAGGAGGAATTAATTCTCCAACTTAAAACGCGCCACAGGGCGTGTTTGCAGACATGTCACCTCAGGCCCCACCCCTTCCTTCACCATTGTGCAAATATTCCTCTAAAATCAGCCGAACTACGAATTCCGATTTACTCACCTGTTATCAGGAGAGACCTCAGTGCTGCATCTTTGAGCCCAGTACTGATCCTGAACAGTAATTTAAACCGTACTTACCAGTAACTTGAATTTCCTTCCATAGGCTAACATTGACTGGTTTCACTTGGAAATTCTTCTAAGTGTGGAGTTTTTGAACTTTATAATATTCCTCTAAAATCAGCCGAACTACGAATTCCGATTTACTCACCTGTTATCAGGAGAGAACCCAGTGCTGCATCTTTGAGCCCAGTACTGATCCTGAAAAGTAATTTTAACCGTACTTACCAGTAACTTGAATTTCCTTCCATAGGATATCATTGCCTGCTTTTTGCCGAAAAAGTTTCTGTGTCGATTTTTGAAACATACAAAAATTCCTCTAAAATCAGCAGAACTACGAATTCCGATTTACTCACCTGTTATCAGGAGAGACCTCAGTGCTGCATCTTTGAGCCAAGTACTGATCCTGAAAAGTAATTCTAACCGTACTTACCAGTAACTTGAATTTCCTTCCATAGGCTAACATTGACTGGTTTCACTTGGAAATTCTTCAAAGTGTGGAGTTTTGGAACTTTAAAATATTCATCTAAAATCAGCCGAACTACGAATTCCGATTTACTCACCTGTTATCAGGAGAGACCTAAGTGCTGCATCGTTGAGCCCAGTACTGATCCTGAAAAGTAATTCTAACCGTACTTACCAGTAACTTGAATTTCCTTCCATAGGCTAACATTGACTGGTTTCACTTGGAAATTCTTCAAAGTGTGGAGTTTTGGAACTTTAAAATATTCATCTAAAATCAGCTGAACTACGAATTCCGATTTACTCACCTGTTATCAGGAGAGACCTCAGTGCTGCATCGTTGAGCCCAGTACTGATCCTGAAAAGTAATTCTAACCGTATTTACCAGTAACTTGTATTTCCTTCCATAGGAATCCATTGTCTGGTTTTCAGCAGAAAAGTTTGTGTCGATTTTCACAAACTACAAATATTCCTTAAAAATCCCTGTATGACTTAAACGCATTCTTTCAACTGTTTACAGGAGATGCACCAGTGCTGGATTCAGGACCCACCACTGAGTAAGAAAAAGTAACGATAACACTACTTACCTGCTAAGTGAATTTCCTCCCATAGGATAACATTGGTGATTCTATGTGAAAAAGTTTCTTAGTGTCAACTTTTAAAATACAATAATATTCCTTAAAAATCACTACTGTAACCAAAACGCTTTTACTCAACTGTTTACAGGAGATGTACCAGGACTGAATCTAGGATCCAGTCCTGTGGTTAGAAAAGTAATCCATAAAGAAACTAATTGCATTTAACTAGAAATTCACATTGATCTCAATGTTGCATTGTGTTTGAAATTGTGTTGCCCATTGCAACAACTGTAACTACTGTACTTAAAAGTCTATTGCCTATTTGCAAAGTATTTAAACTAAAGTAATTCATGTGATGTCTTCAGTGATGTCATCAGTGATGTCATTTGAGATGTCATCAGTGATGTCATCAGTGATGTCACTGACCATGTCATGAGTGATGTAATATGTGACGTCATCAGCAGTGCATTGCGGGGGCGCGAGTTATAGTTAGCTGAACTAACTATAACGGGGGAATTTCACGGGTTTTGTACGAGTGCAATGTCCAACTAACTATAACTGTCCCTAAAACCTATGGTTTTTTCAGTGAATATATATATATGTATAAATATATATATATTACCTACTGGCGGTTGCCAGTAGGTAGTTATAGTTAGGACCTATTTTCCAAAGGAAATTCACAACATTCTATTTCCAATAACTTTGGCGCCGGTTGACAAATCTTCGCGAAATTTTCAAAACTTGTGGGGCTCTCCGGTCTGCTCCTATCCTGAAAGTTTCAGGGTGATTCGGCAAGCGGGGGCTGAGAAAAAAGGGGGGTCCCAAAACATGTTTTCCCCATGCAATTTCCCATAGGAAACTTTAGAAACGGCTACAGCCCGAACTGCTGAACGGAATTACACCAAATTTGGAAAAGAGGTAGTTCTTGGTTCAGAAAGAACCCTTTTTGTTAAATGGTGTAAATCCGTTCAGTAGTTCCTGAGAAATTTGAAAAAGAAAACATATCGATATCTGGGCGGAGCCTAACCACACATGTCATCGTGAGATCTGATTGGCTGTCAGCACTTCATCCTGGAATTGCTGGCAGCCATCTTGGGACCAATATAAATGATAGTACCCCATTGAAATGCATTGTAGTGAATCGAAGATTTTGAGGGTTACCAAAATGAGAACTATAAAGGGTGATAACAGACTTTAGTTACATTAGAATTCATTTGTTGATGGTACCATACTAATTTCAGGAATTGTGGTGTGTTCTAAAGTGATTTTACCCTGTGAAAAACCTTCTGCTGGGATATTATGAATCATGTTTGAGAGAAAACTATTTTCACATGCTTGTCCCATACAGTTTTGGAAGGTGCTCCAGAAGCTAAAATGAGAGCATATTTTCTGTAAATTCACATTATCTTTCTCAGTCATGTGAGAATGAAGTCTGACATTCTCAGTAAAACATGTACATCCAACAAGGGCAGAGACAGTCAGTTGATTCCTTTGTGTTCTACTGCAGCTTCCCAGAGTGTTCTAAAGAACAACTAGAGTGCTAACAGCCTTACTTATGACAAAAGTATGGCACACCTGAAGCCATCTTGATTGGAATAAACTGGTAACACTTAAAACATTTAATTTAAAAAGGAACAAAATGATGGGGTTCATTTTGTCATAGAAATTATGGTTAGTGCTGTAGAAAGAAAAATTAGGACATGTTTCAAGTGTGATCTCAAATATCTTCCTGTTATATTTCAACAGAAGCAGCCTGTCAGTTGATGCCTTTGTGTTCTACTGCAGCTTCCCAGAGTGTTCTAAAGAACAACTAGAGCGCTAACAGTCTTACTTATGACAAAATTATGGCACACCTGAAGCCATCTTGATTGGAATAAACTGGTAACTCTTAAAACATTTAATTTAAAAAAGAACAAAATGAGGGGTTCATTTTGTTATAGAAATTATGGTTAGTGCTGTAGAAAGAAAAATTAGGACATGTTTTAAGTGAGATCTCAAATATCTTCCTGTTATATTTCAACAGGAGCAGCCTGTCAGTTGATGCCTTTGTGTTCTACTGCAGCTTCCCAGAGTGTTTTAAAGAACAACTAGAGTGCTAACAGCCTTACTTATGACAAAAGTATGGCACACCTGAAACCATCTTGATTGGAATAAACTGGTAACACTTAAAACATTTAATTTAAAAGGAACAAAATGATGGGGTTCATTTTGTCATAGAAATTATGGTTAGTGCTGTAGAAAGAAAAATTAGGACATGTTTTAAGTGAGATCTCAAATCCTCTTCTATTTCATTAGAAAATTCTGACATGCAGACTGAAACAATCACTTTCAATACCAGCAGTAGACTTCCAGTTAACTCCCTGGTGAGCAGTAGCTTTACTACAGTGATCTAATGAACAACTTGAGTGCTAACATTCTGAATTTATGGCAAATGTGTGACACATCTGAATGCCTTCTTGATGGAATCAAAGAAAAAAACTGAAAGCATTTCCTACTGAGGAGACTGCAGTAAATGACGAAATTAGGAAACTTCATGACAAATAAGTCTCCCAAGATGGCCACCAGAGAAAAAAGAGCCCAAATGTAGCACAAATATCACCCAGATGTAGCCCACATATAGCCCAATGACAGAAGTGTGCAAAACACTTTTTATTTTTAGTTTTTCTGCAGTTTTATATAGTGCAAACGGGTCAGGTATTGGAGCGTTACATCTTACTTGGACCCCTTATTGCGTATTTTGCACGAAGTACATGAGATTGATCTTGCGAAACATTGAACTTTACGATTCTGTTAACCTGAAGTTGCTCCTGTTAACCTGAAGAGCTTTGTAACACCCGTTTTTACCTACTGGTTTTAATTAATTCTCACTGTATTGTATTAGGAAAGAGGATTTACTGTTTTTATGTACACTTTTATGATCTATGTTTCTAAATCAGATCAAATAAAGTTTAATGAATTCTATGGCAGGACGGAGGCGAGGATTATGCATATCTTTCCTCACTTTATTTGCATAGCAGTTCAAAGAAAACATAACACAACAATCATTAAACAAAAGACTACACAACCCATGAACCATTAGGGGGTAGTCTCCAAGGCAAGTATAGTCCAATCATATCACAGTCCATCGTATATAATATCGTGACGTCCCTTCCGCTTCCTCTTTTTTCACTGCTCGTCAGTTAAGTGCATTCCTTACATTCTTGGCTTAATCTGACGTTGTTGCTGTTTGTATAGCGGTTTCTTGTGCACGTTATTAGCATTATTGCCTTGGTATTGTTTCATATTGCCTGCGCAGCAGGCTCTTGCCCGAGCGCGTTCTCCCCCTCGCAGTTTCTCCTGCTGTGTGCCGTGCGTGCGGTGAGATCCTGTCAGGCGCATCTGGTCCGAGCGAGGCAGCTCCGTCGAGCGCTCCCGCTGGTCTTTACACGCGTTTGGGAATCCGGTCACTCCTTTAGTGTCCGCTTGATTCCCGACCAACCCTCGCCTAATTTTGACACCGCTACGCGGTGATTTCCCCACACGGCCACGTTAGTGACCAGCGCCACCTGGTGGTGGTAATTGGTATTGCACCTCAGTCTATTCTTATAACAGCTTCGGGGAAAGCCCAGCTGTTGGAGCACCGGCGAGGGGGCTGCCTTAAGGATTTTAAGGGCATTTGTTCTGTGCTCACACCCTCTGCTATCATGTCTTCTCCAGAAGACCATTTTTACTCCTCCTACCAGGAAGTGGAGGAGGAATGGCCCCCAATTTCTCCCTCCAGCAGTGGACCAAGCCCTCTCTCTGGCTATTTCTAGGCGCTGGCTCCTCTTAGGGATCAGGTTGATAAGCTGGCGAAAAGCATCCCTGGGGTGTTCAGTGACCCAGATCTGGTGGTGGCGGGTCCCAGTAGCTCCAAGATGGGGAATAAAAGGGCCGTTAAGCATAACGCGGGGCACTTGGAAGGATTTGATAAACTTACAGAGACCTTCCTCAAGAGTGCGCAAACGCTAAAACATGCACCCTGCCGGGAGGAGGAGGGGCCCAGAGAAAATTGCGACACTGTCACCACTATTGTAGACCCCGACAGCGGGTTTCCCTTAGAGGGAGAAGGTGTATCGGAGGACGATTTCTCCTCCGATGAAGATAAGGACTCGGGGCGTCCCTGGCATCCAGAGCCCCACTCCTCTCAGTCCCCGGTTGGGGACAGGGTCCACTCGGACATGTTCGAGCCTACCCAAATTTACCATCCTAGGTCGGCGGAGTGGACACCTGATGCCAAAGTGGCAGAGTATGTGGTGGGGAAAATCCATCAACCCCTTGAAAGGGAGGTCAGGAATAGGATGAGGGGAGAATGCCCCAGGCCCTCACTGAAGGGGAAGGTGGCACACACGCCTGAAATTGATGAGAAACTATGTACCTTTTTCTCCAAGTATATGAGGGATCCCAAGAAAGGAATTGATAGGTCTTGGACGTGGTAGGGCCCTTGACCCAAATTATTCAATTGACGGAGCGTTCCAAAGAGTCAGGATCCCCTTTGTCCACGGATATTGTGGCTGGTTGGGCTCACTACCCTAAACCCTAAAACACTACCCCCTCCACTACCCAAACACCACTGCACTACCCTAAACCCTAAAACACTACCCCCAGCACGACACCCTACACTACCCAAACATAACTGCACTACCCTAAACCCTAAAACACTACCACCAGCACGACTCCCTACACTACCCAAACACCACTGCACTACCCTAAACCCTAAATCTACCCACAGCACAACCCCTACACTACACAAACACCACTGAACTACCCTAAACCCTAAAACACTACCCCCAGCACGACCCCTTCACTACACAAACACCACTGCACTGCCTTAAACCCTAAAACAATACCCCCAGCACAACCCCCTACACTACACAAACACCACTGCACTACCCTAAACCCTAAATCTACCCCCAGCATGACCCCCTACACTACACAAACACCACTGCACTACCCTAAACCCTAAAACACTACCCCCAGCATGACCCCCTTCACTGCCTAAACACAACTGCACTACCCTAAACCCTAAAACACTATCCCCAGCACGACCCCCTTCACTACCCAAACACAACTGCACTACCCTAAACCCAAAAACACTACTCCAGCACGACCCCCTACACTACCCAAACACCACTGCATGACCCTAAACCCTAAAACACGACCCCCTTCACTACACAAACACCACTGCACTACCCTAAACCCTAAAACACTAGAACCCAGCACGACCCCCTACAGTACACAAACACCACTGCACTACCCTAAACCCTAAAACACTACCCCCTATACTACACAAACACCACTGCACTACCCTAAACCCTAAAACACTACCCTCAGCACGACCCCCTACACTACACAAACACCACTGCAATACCGTAAACCCAAAACACTACCCCAGCACTACCCCCGACACTACCCAAACACCACTGCACTACCCTAAACCCTAAAACACTACCCCCAGCATGACCCCTACACTACTGCATTACCCTAAACCCTAAAACACTACCCCCAGCACGACCCCTACACTACCCAAACACCACTGCACTACCCTAAACCCTAAAACACTACCCCCAGCACGACTCCCTACACTACCCAAACACCACTGCACTATACTAAACCCTAAATCTACCCCCAGCATGACCTCCCACACTACACAAAACACCACTGCACTACCCTAAACCCTAAAACACTACCCCCAGCACGACCCCCTACACTACCCAAACACCACTGCACTACCCTAAACCCTAAAACACTAACCCCAGCATGACCCCTACACTACCCAAACACCACTGCACTACCCTATACCCTAAAACACGACCCCTACACTACACAAACACGACTGCACTACCCTAAACCCTAAAACACTACCCACAGCATGACCCCCTACACTACACAAACACCACTGCACTACCCTAAACCCTAAAACACTACCCCCAACATGACCCCCTACACTACACAAACACCACTGCACTATCCTAAACCCCCTACACTATACAAACACCACTGCATTACTCTAAACCCTAAAACACTACCCCCAGCACGACCCCCTCACAACACAAACACCTCTGCACTACCCTAAACCCTAAATCTACCCCCAGCACGATCCCCTACACTACCCAAAAACCACTGCCATACCCTAAACCCTAAAACACTACCCCCAGCATGAACCCCTACACTACCCAAACACCACTGCACTACCCTAAACCCTAAAACACTACCCCCAGCACTACCCCCTACACTACACAAACACCACTGCACTAACCTAAACCCTAAAACACTACCCCCAGCACGATTCCCTACACTACCCAAACACCACTGTACTACCCTAAACCCTAAATCTACCCCCAGCACGACCCCTATACTACCCAAACACCACTGCACTACCCTAAACCATAAAACACTACCCCTAGCATGACCCCCTACACTACACTAACACCACTGCACTACCCTAAACCCTAAAACACTACCACCAGCATGACCCCCTACACTACTCAAACACCACTGCACTACCCTAAACCCTAAAACACTGCCCCAGCCTGACCCCCTACACTACCCATACACCACTGCACTACCCTAAACCCTAAAACACTACCCCCAGCACGACCCCCTACACTACTGCACTACCCTAAACCCTAAAACACTACCCCCAGCACGACCCCCTACACTACCCAAACACCACTGCACTACCCTAAACCCTAAAACACTACCCCCAGCACGACCCCATACACCACCCAAACACCACTGCACTACCCTAAACCCTAGAAAAGAAACCCCCACCCCATGCCAAATCCCCCTTACCTCTCACTCCTCGTGGTTCCTCTCTCCTCATGGTTCCTGCTTCACGTCGTCTCTGAGGGGCGGTGCACGTCGTTGTGAGGAAACGGAACAGCCTCTGTTTCCTTACAACGACATGGATCGTCTACATGTTTTTTAGAACGCATGGTCATTTACCATACATACCTTTACAACAACATTCGTTGTAAAGGCTTGCGTGGTAAATGACCATGCGTTCTAAAAAAATGCGTAGTAATGACTTTGTGATGTACAACGAATGCGTGGTAATGCATGCGTTGTAATGGTATCGCAAAGTAAAAAGTCGTTGTAACGGCTGTTTACCGATCGAAGCTGGCCCCTGTTCTTCAGTGAGACGTTTATTTGATTAATTAGGAGGAAGGAATGTGGTTTTTACCGAAAAGTGCATTCCCGGCTGTTGTATTGTGAAAGTGTCCGCGTGGCCTGGTTTCACTTCCGGTGAGAGAGTGGAAGAGTCTGTTTGGATCTAAAGGAGTTCTGTTGTTGGACGGGCCGGCACGACATGTCATCAGAAAACATAGCTAATGGAAAGCATCCTCCCTGAAGTGTGAAGCAGTGCCATGAGAGGTCAACGAATGTGCGTCCCACCGCAGTATGACTGTACCGCGTGACCCATGTGCCGCCTCCAATGTACGGGAGGCAGAAGCGGCATGGCAGGTCCTCTTGAAGACTGTTGTAGCACTAATTCTACATTTTGGTACTAGGGCATTTTAACTTCGTTGTTCCTGCCAGATATAAAGAGAAGATCCTGTGTTATTCAGCGCCCTCGTTACCTTTTTTGTGGGTTGTGGTGCTTGTCACTTCGCTGCCCCGCCGGTGCACACGACTGGGCACCCCACCTCATGTGCCATCTGCAGGGCCTCTGCCCTCCGATTACTGGTTTTGGTTTCTGAAGTGGCAACATAAACAGTTGCTCCCAAAGGACTAGCCTGAACACTTAGGTGAATATCCCCTGCACCAGCATTCCACGGAAATTCTTTCCTAGCTCTCCCACGTCAACGAGGACGTCATAATAGCACAGCTCCGCTCGCGACACTGTATGACGTCATCGGAGCCATAAGAGGACCTCGTCGGCGTGCTGACGTCAGTTCCACCCATTTTTCCGTGCCACCGAGGCAAACAGGGGACCGAGACATTTTCACATGTATACATAGTATAATAAATATATATATATTCACTGAAAAACCATAGGTTTCAGGCACGTTATAGTTAGAAATTAGCATTTAAAAAACCTTAGAAATTCACTGAAAAAACCATAGGTTTCAGGGCGTTATAGTTAGTTGGACATTTCACTTGTACAAAACCATAGAAATTCCCCGTTATAGTTAGTTCAGCTAACTATAACTCGCGCGCCCGCAATGCACTGCTGATGACATCACATATTACATCACTCATGACATGGTCAGTGACATCACTCATGACATCACTGATGACATCTCAAATGACATCACTGATGACATCACTGATGACATCATCCAGTGAATATGTGTTTTTCTGAAAATTAAATATGTTTTATATATGTATATCTCAAGGTCGATGGAAGAATAAATGGGTATATAAGTGTCTAAATGGATGATTTGTTTTGCAAAATTGATTGTATAACTGACTAAGTGTATCTTAGTGAATACATGGGTTAGTGAGTAATGTTTAAATATGAAAATATCTGTATCAGTCTCTCACTTTGTGTATAAGTGGCTGCATGGGTTGGTGAGTAGCTACATGAGTGTCTATATGGGTTATTAGTTGGTTTTTGAGTATCAGTATGAGTGTCTGAGTGTCTGTATGGTTCGGTGGGGGTATTACTTAGTGCATAGATGCATGAATGAGTGACTCACTGTTTGTATGTGTTGAAGACAGCATGTGTGCAGGACTGTATAGGTGGATGAGTATGTGTATGGGTGTGTTAGTGAGTGAATGACTGTCTCAGTAGTGTCTTTATGAGTAACTACATATGTTTTAAACTAGTATATGTGAGTATTGGTGTATATAAGTGAGTATATGTGAGAGTGAGAGATTGGAAGAGTTCCTGTACAAATAAGTAGGTGTTACTATAAGTGATTGTTTAAGAGAATAAGTATGTGTAAGTTTCTGTAGAAGTAAGTGTGGTAGTGTGTGTATGACTGTATATGCAAGTAAATGGATGTTTGATACTTTGTTTGCATGTGTGACTATGTGTGTGAGTAACTCTATGGATGAGTGGCGGTGTGTAACAGGATGTATAGGTGTATGAGTACATATGATGAGTAGGTACATGTATGAGTGACTGTATAGGGACTGTTGGTGAATGAGTGGATGTGTGAGTAGATCTTGGAATTACTGAATAGGTGTGTTGTAACTGGTATTGGTATATCCATTGTTTTGAAAATGTTAGTTTGTATTTTTGAGTGTGTGTATCAAAGGTTATATTAGGGTGAGAGGAGGTCTGCCACTCTATCACAAGGATGATGTCATCAGTGATGTCATCAGTGATGTCATTTGAGAAGTCATCAGTGATGTCATGAGTGATGTCACTGACCATGTCATGAGTGATGTAATATGTGACGTCATCAGCAGTGCATTGCGGGCTCGCGAGTTATAGTTAGCTGAACTAACTATAACGGGGAATTTCTATGGTTTTGTATGAGTGAAATGTCCAACTAACTATAACGCCCTGAAACCTATGGTTTTTTCAGTGAATTTCTAAGGTTTTTAAATGCTAATTACTAACTATAACGTGCCTGAAACCTATGGTTTTTTCAGTGAATATAGGTGTTTCTACCCTGCCCCCTTTGTGCGTTTTGCGCACTTGTTTCTGTGCCTCGGTTCTACCGATGCATAAAATGGCTGCCAACACTTCCTGATTTGAAGTGTTGACAGCCAGTTGACAGCCAATTAGCATGCAGCTCGTGATCGGGAGGGTACGCGGACCCTACTCGGCCATAGATATATATGTGACTTTACTTTTGAATTTCTCAGGAACTACTGAACGGATTTACACCATTTAAGCAAAAGACACAACACTGAACCAAGGGCTACCTATTTGCCAAATTTGGTGTAATTCCGTTCAGCAGTTCGGGCTGTAGCTGCGACTAAAGGTTCCTATGGAAAATTGCATGGGGAAAACGTGTTTTGGGACCCCCCTTTTTTCTCGGCCCCCGCTTGACGAATCACCCAGAGACTTTCAGGATAGGAGCGGACCGGAGCGCCCCAACAAGTTTGAAAATTTCGCGAAGATTCGTCAACCGGCGCAAAGTTATTTCAAATAGAATGTTGCGGATTTCCTATGGAAAATAGGTCCTAACTATAATTATCTACTGGCGACCGCCAGTAGCTAATATATATATATATATATATATTAACTGAAAAAACCATAGGTTTCAGACACGTTATAGTTAGAAATTAGCATTTAAAAAACCTTAGAAATAAACTGAAAAAACCATAGGTTTTAGGGACAGTTATAGTTAGTTGGACATTGCACTCGTACAAAACCCGTGAAATTCCCCCGTTATAGTTAGTTCAGCTAACTATAACTCGCGCGCCCGCAATGCACTGCAGATGACATCACATATTACATCACTCATGACATGGTCAGTGACATCACTGATGACATCACTGATGACATCATGCAGTGACTGTGTGTTTCTGTAAAGTTTAAATATGTTTAATATATATAGGCAAAGGCATATTGAAGAATGACTGGGTGTATAAGTGTCTCAATGGATGATTGAGTAGGTGCTTGACTGACTCTCCAAGTGAGTGATTAAACGTATCTTACTGAATGCATGGGTTATTGACTAAACTGTGTGAATGTCTGTATCCATTTGTCTGTTGGTGTGCGAATAGCTACATGAGTGTCTAAATGGGTTATTGATTGGTTGTCTGAGTATCTGTATGGGTGCCTGAGTGTTTGTGTGGGTGGGGTGTGTGTGACTCTGTAAATAGATGTGTGAGTGGGCGATTCACTGGGTGCATGATTTGAAGAGTGCATCTGTGATGGACTGCTTGGGTGGGTGAGTGTGTGTATTGGTGTGTTAGTGAGTGAATGTATATCTCAGTGGTACATGTGTGAGTAACGACTAATGTAAAAGGCAGTATATATGTGTGTTAGAGTATTTAAAAGGCTATAAGTGAGAGTGTGTGATTGTGAGAGTGGCTGTATGGATGCGTGTGTGCTTGTATCAGTGATTGTATAAGAGCGTAAGAATGTGCTAGTATTTGTATGAGTAAGTGAGCTGGTGTGTGTATCAATGTATAGGTGAGTAAATGGCAGTGTGATTAATTATTTGCATGACTGACTAGGTGTGTGAGTACCTCTATGGATGAGTGGCGTTGTGTGAGTGTCTATGTAGGTGTATGAGTGCATATGATAGTCCTGTACTGAGTGACCATAAGTATGAGTGACTGTACGGGTGAGTGAGTGGATGTGTGTGTAGACCTAAGAATCAGTGAGTGGGTATGTAGTTATTGGTGTTGGAGTGTGTATGGTTTTGAGAATGGCAGTCTGTAATTTAGAGTGGGTGTATCAAAGGTTATATTAGGGTGTGAGAAGATGCATGAAATTATCACATGGATGATGTCATCAGTGATGTCATTTGTGATGTCATCAGTGATGTCACTGACCATGTCATGAGTGATGTAATATGTGACGTCATCAGCAGTGCATTGCGGGGGCGCGAGTTATAGTTAGCTGAACTAACTATAACGGGGAATTTCACGGGTTTTGTACGAGTGCAATGTCCAACTAACTATAACTTCCCTAAAACCTATGGTTTTTTCAGTGAATTTCTAAGGTTTTTTAAATGCTAATTTCTAACTATAACGTGTCTGAAACCTATGGTTTTTTCAGTGAATTTCAAAGGTTTTTTAAATGCTAATTTCTAACTATAACGTGCCTGAAACCTATGGTTTTTTCAGTGACTTTCAAAGGTTTTTCAAATGCTAGTTTCTAACTATGCCTACAGAGGTAGGACATGTGAAGAAAGAAGAAAAAACGCACAGAAAGAAGCAAAAGAAATGCAGAAAGAAGCAACAGAAGTCCACAAAGACGAAGAAAAGTGCAGGAAGAAGCAAAAGATGTGCAGAAAGAACCAACAGAGGACCATGAAAGAGGCCTTGTTCCAAAATCCTCCTGTGCCCACAACTTTTTCCGACGTGTACTGGTGGTAACTGACTCTGACTAACCAGAGCCAGTGCTATGCAAAAACACACTTAGAATACAGTGAAAACACCTACATACACTAGGGAACACTATGCGTTGGGGGTACCCCTGTGATTAGCATGACCTCCTCTGTAAGTCCCTAGTACATAATAGGGCAGGGGGATTAAAACTACCTCTTAAAACGCGCTACAGGGCGCGTTTGCAAAGTGGTGAAGGGAAGGGTTGCCTGAGGTGACATGTGTGCAAACGCGCCCCGTGGCGCGTTTTAAGTTGCAGGATTAAGTCCCCTTGAATCCTGAGTGTCCTTGGGTCCCAACTAGCCCCCTAGGTACCTACAGTTAGGACCACAGAGCTGAGTTGCAGAGACGCATTCCGAGGCCACGCACCTTTTTTCACCTCTCTGCAACGCAACTCTGTTGTGCTTACTGAAGTTACCTGGTGGGCTAGTTGGACTCCAGGGACCCTCAGGATTAAAGGGGACTTAATCCCCCAACTTAAAATGCACCACAGGGCCTGTTTGCACACATGTCACCTCAAGCCCCGCCCCCTCCCTTCACCACTGTGCAAACGGACCCCGTGGCGCATTTTAAGTTGGGGGATTAAGTCCCCTTGAATCATGAGGGTCCCTGGGGTTATTTGAGATGTCATCAGTGATGTCATCAGTGAAGTCACTGACCATGTCATGAATGATGTAATATGTGACGTCATCAGCAGTTCATTGCGGGGCGCGAGTTATAGTTAGCCTAACTAACTATAACGGTGGAATTTCTCTGGTTTTGTACGAGTGAAATGTCCAACTAACTATAACGTCCCTGTAACCTATGGTTTTTTCAGTGAATTCCTAGGGTTTTTTAAATGCTAATTTCTAACTATAACGTCCCTGAAACCTATGGTTTTTTCTGTGAATTTCAAAGGTTTTGTAAATGCTAACTTCTAACTATAACGTCCCTGAAACCTTTGGTTTTTTCAGTGAATTTCAAAGGTTTTTTAAATCTTAATTTCTAAGTATAACGTCCCTGAAACCTTTGGTTTTTTCAGTGATTTTGAAAGGTTTTTAAGTGATGTTTTCTAACTGTTATATGTAAAAAATATTTTTACATAGGTTTTTATTTGTTGTAAAAATAATATAATGTTTTTCTTTTCTAAAATATATATATTTTTTTTTTTTGCAAAAAGTGGAGTCGCGTACCGATCGTGTACCTATCTCGGTAGGTGCGCGGAGTCAAGCCGCCATATTGGTAAAGTCGTGGGTGAGGCGCGTTTGGTATGCGGCGGGTGCGCGGTGTCTGGCCCCGCGTAACATCACGTACGTATGTGGTCGCGCCAGGTGCGCGACTCCCGTAAAATGTTTATATTTTAAAAGTATATGTATATAGCTTTAATATGTGTAATAAAGGAAGAGATTATCTAAACTAAATTTAAAAACCAGATATTTGTAATTGCAATAAAGATATATTATTGATAAATATATTTTTCAAGAGTCGCGACCAATGAACGTTTTGTATGCGATCGGTGTGCGGTTTCCAGCCCCGCGTTACGTCACATACATATGCGGTTGCGCCGGGTGCACGATTCCCGTAAAATGTTTATGTTTTAAAAGTATATATATATAACTTTAATATGTGTATTAGAGGAAGAGCTTATCTAAACTAAATATAAAAATCATATTTTTCTAATTTGAATAAAATTATATTTTTGTTAAATATATTTTCCTAAAGTCGCGCTGTGTGCGCGCTGGTTGCGCGCCGGGTGCGCGCACCCCCCGTGATTTGAAAAGAAAGCATTTTATTGGTTTAGAAGGTTTTGTTTCTAGAATGTGAAGGACCCCCTCCCTTTTTTTTCATTCCTTCATCTACATCCTAGGAGACACACCTGTTGTGTTTGTTAGCTAGTTTGTACCTTTTTTTGGTGTTTTTTATACTAAAAAATGGCTTCTTCTACTGATGTGAACTTGTTAACAGATGAAGAAGAAGAGTTGGACGAACCTGTCAAAAAGAAGAAAGAATCAATTGTTTGGGCCTTCTTCACAATTCCTGATGGGGAAAAGAAGGTCAATGCTCGGAAAGTCAGCTGCACTCTGTGTCCAAGGGTGCTCTCATGGGGAAGTGAAAAAAAGTATTCCTGTGGGACGTCCAGCATGCTCAAACATCTCCAGGCACTACATCCTTGGCATCTGGCCCGCGAACAACATCGTCGCGCCAAGGAAGCTGCGCAGCATGATGACCAGGCTGCTGGACCAAGCACCTCTGGGGTAAACCATGGACCTGACATTCGTCCAGAGTTCGCTAATCTTCAACAACTCTGCATCAAGTGCAAGGCTGTAGTGTGTTTCGGCGAGCAGTCTGTCGATGCTGTGGTTTCTGCTGCAAGTAAGCACTCTTGTTAATTATTTTTTTTGTTGCATTTTTTCCTGCAATGACTGTTTAATTGCAAAGTTGGACAGTTTGCTCTGTTGTTTTTCCTTTTTTTTAAAAAACACCAAAAACATTTACAAAATAGTAAAAAAACACAAACTATTATAAAATTGAAAACAGAAGAAAAAAAACGGTTCTGTTCAGAACCACCTATTCTGTTTTAAAAAGAGCAATAAGTGTATGGTAGTGCCTGGATGATTGCATGGGTACATATGTAGAGCTTCAGTGATTGAAAGAGTGCATGGGTAGTGCATAAGTGATTGTATGAGTGCATCACTAGTGCTTGTGTGATTGGATGAGTGCATTGGTAGTGCCTGGGTGATTCCTTGAGTGCATGTGTAGGGCCTGTGTGATTGGACAAGTGCATGGGTAATGCCTGGCTGATTGCATGAGTGCATGGGTAGTGCCTGCATGATTGGACGAGTGCATGGGTAATGCCTGGCTGATTGAATGAGTGCATGGGTAGTGCCTGCGTGATTCGACGAGTGTGTTGGTAATGCCTGGCTGCTTGTATGAGTGCATGGGTAGTGCCTGCCTGATTGCATGAGTGCATGGAAAAAGTCTGGTGATTGCATGAGTGTATGGGTAGTGCCTGCGTGATTGGACAAGTGTATGGGTAATGCCTGGCTGATTGCATAAGTGCATTGGTAGTGCCTGCATGACTAGACGAGTGCATGAGTAATACTTGGGTGGATGCATGACTGTATGAGTAGTGCCTGTATAATAGGACAAGTGCATGGGTAATGCCTGGATTATTGCATGAGTGCATGGGTAATGGCTGGGTGTTTGCATTAGTATGTAAGTGGTGGTTGGGTGATTGGAATACTGTCTCAGTAGTGATTGGGTGATTGTATGAGTGTATCAGTAATGTCTGGGTTATTGCATGAGCACATAGGTAGTGGTTGAGTGATTGGAAGACTGCATAGGTAGTGCCTGGGTAATTGCATGAGTGCATCAGTAGTACATACGTGGTTGTATGAGGACATGGGTAATGCCTGCATGATTGGATGAGTGCATGGGTAATGCCTGGGTTTTTGCATTAGTGCATGGATAATGCCCTGGGTGATTACAACAGTGCAAGCCTAGTGTATGTTGATTTTATAAGCGCTGTAGTATTGGTGGACTGTTTGGATAACTGTATGACTACTAGCCTGGTGATCAGAGGAGTGTATGGGTATTGGCTGAGTGATTTAAGAAGTGCATGCATAGTGCCTGGGTGATTACATGAGCCTAGAGGCAATGTTTAGGTGATTGAGAGAGTGCCTGGGTAATTGGAGGATTGCATGGGTAGTGCACAGGTAATTGTAGCAGTGCATGGTTAGTGCCTGGGTCATTGCATGAGAACATGCGTACTGACTGGATGATTAGAGTACTGCAAGGATAGTGCATGGTGAATTTACAAATGCTTGAGTATTGGCGGAGTGATTAGATTAGTACATGGTACTGGCTGGGTGATTGGAGGAGTGCATGGGTAGTGACAGGGTGATTGCTGGAGTGCATAGGTACTACCTGGGTAATTGAAGGAGTGAATGAGTAGTGTCTAGGTGATTTGTGGACTTCATGGGTAGTGCACAGGTGATTGTAGTAGTGCATGTGTTAGTGCCTGGGTTATTGCATGAGTACATGGGTAATGACTGGATGATTAGAGTACTGCAAGGATAGTGCATGGAAAATGTACAAGTGCTTGAGTATTGGCGGAGTGATTGGATAAGTACATAGTGGTGGCTGGGTGATTGGAGGAGTGCATGGGTAGGGACAGGGCGATGGCTGGACTGCATGGGTAGTGCTCAGGGAATGGTAGCAGTGCATGAGTTAGTGCCTGGGTCATTGCATGACTGCTTGGGTAGTGACAGGATGATTAGAGTACTGCAAGGAGACTGTAAGGTGAATTTATAACTGCTTCGGTTTTGGCGGAGTGATTGGATAAGTACATGGTGCTGGCTGGGTGAGTAGAGGACTGCATGGGTAGTGCACATGTGATTGTAGCACTGTATATGTTAGTGCCTGGGTGATTGGATGAGTACATGGGTAGTGACTGGATCATTAGAGTACTGCAAGGAGAGTGCATGGTGAATTTATAAGTGCTTGGGTTTTGGCGGAGTGATTGGATAAGTACATGATGTTGGATGGGTGATTGGAGGAGTGCATGGGGAGTGACAGTGTGATTGCTGGAGTGCATGGGTAGTACCTGGGAAAATGAAGGTGCGAATGAGCAGTGTGTAGGTGGTTAGAGAACTGCATAGGTAGTGCACATGTGATTGTAGCACTGCATGTGTTAGTGCCTGGGTCATTGCATGAGTACATGGTTAGTGACTGGATGATTAGAGTACTGCAAGGAGAGTGCATGGTGAATTTATAAGTGCTTGGGTATTGGCAGAGTGATTGGATTAGTACATGGTACTGGCTGGGTGATTGGAGGAGTGCACGGGGTGTGACAGGGTGATTGCTGGACTGCATGGGTACTACCTGGGGAATTGAAGGAGCGAATGAGAAGTGTGCAGGTGGTTAGAGGACTGTATGGGTAGTGCATAGGTGATTGTAGCAGTGCATGTGTTAGTGCCTGGGTTATTGCATGAGTACATGGGTAATGAATGGATGATTAGAGTACTGCAAGGATAGTGCATGGAAAATTTACAAGTGCTTGAGTATTGGCGGAGTGATTGGATAAGTACATAGTGCTGGCTGGGTGATTGGAAGAGTGCACAGGGAGTGAGAGAGGGACTGCTGGACTTCATAGGTACTACCTGGGTAATTGGAGGAGTGAATCAGTAGTGTGTAGGTGGTTAGAGGTCTGCATGGAAAGTGCACAGGAGATTGTAGCAGTGCATGTGTTAGTGCCTGGGTTATTGCATGAGTACATGGGTAGTGACTGGATGATTAGTGTACTGCAAGGAGAGTGCATGGTGAATTTATAAGTGCTTGGGTTTTGGCGGAGTGATTGGATAAGTACATGGTGCTGGCTGGGTGATTGGAGGAGTGCATGGGTAGTGACAGGGTGATTGGTGGAGTGCTTGGGTACTACCTGGGTAATTGAAGGAGTGAATGAGTAGTGTCTAGGTGATTTGTGGACTTCATGGGTAGTGCACAGGTGATTGTAGCAGTGCATGGTTAGTGCTTGGGTCATTGCATAAGAACATGGGTACTGACTGGATGATTAGAGTACTGCAAGGATAGTGCATTGAAAATTTACAAGTGCTTGAGTATTGGCGGAGTGATTGGATAAGTACATAGTGGTGGCTGGGTGATTGGAGGAGTGCATGGGTAGTGACAGGGCGATGGCTGGACTGCATGGGTAGTGCTCAGGGGATTGTAGCAGTACATGAGTTAGTGTCTGGGTCATTGCATGACTGCTTGGGTAGTGACAGGATGATTATAGTGCTGCAAGGAGAGTGCATGGTGAATTTATAAGTGCTTGGGTTTTAGCGGAGTGATTGGATTAGTAAATGGTTCTGGCTGATTAGAGGACTGCATGGGCAGTGCACAGGTTATTGTACCACTGCATGTGTTAGTGCCTGGGTCATTGCATGAGTGCATGGGTAGTGACAGGATGATTAGAGTACTCCAAGGAAACTGTATGGTGAATTTATAAGTGCTTCAGTTTTGGCGGAGTGATTGGATAAGTACATGGTGCTGGCTGGGTGATTAGAGGACTGCATGGGTAGTGCACATGTGATTGTAGCACTGTATGTGTTAGTGCCTGTGTGATTGGATGAGTACATGGGTAGGGACTGGATCATTAGAGTACTGCAAGGAGAGTGCATGGTGAATTTATAAGTGCTTGGGTTTTGGCCGAGTGATTGGATAAGTACATGATGTTGGATGGGTGATTGGAGGAGTGCATGGGGAGTGACAGTGTGATTGCTGGAGTGCATGGGTAGTACCTGGGAAAATGAAGGTGCGAATGAGCAGTGTGTGGGTGGTTAGAGGACTGCATGGGTAGTGCACATGTGATTGTAGCACTGCATGTGTTAGTACCTGGGTCATTGCATGAGTACATGGGTAGTGACTGGATGATTAGAGTACTGCAAGGAGAGTGCATGGTGAATTTATAAGTGCTTGGGTATTGGCAGTGTGATTGGATTAGTACATGGTACTGGCTGGGTGATTGGAGGAGTGCAGGGGGAGTGACAGGTTGATTGCTGGACTGCATGGGTACTACCTGGGGAATAGAAGGAGCGAATGAGAAGTGCGTAGGTGGTTAGAGGACTGCATGGGTAGTGCATAGGGGATTGTAGCAGTGCATGTGTTAGTGCCTGGGTCATTGCATGAGTACATGGGTAGTGACTGAATGATTAGAGTACTGCAAGGAGAGTGCCTGAGTGAATTTATAAGTGCTTGGGTATTGGTGGAGTGAATGGAGTAGTACATGGTACTGGCTGGGTGACTGCAGGAGTGCACGGGGAGTGACAGTGTGATTGCTGGAGTGCATGGTTAGTACCTGAGAAAATGAAGGTGCGAATGAGCAGTGTGTAGGTGGTTAGAGGACTGTATGGGTAGTGCACATGTGATTGTAGCACTGCATGTGTTAGTGCCTGGGTCATTGCATGAGTGCATGGGTAGTGACTGGATGATTAGAGTACTGCAAGGAGAGTGCATGGTGAATTTATAAGTGCTTGGGTATTGGCAGAGTGATTGGATTAGTACATGGTACTGGCTGGGTGATTGGAGGAGTGCACGGGGAGTGACAGGGTGATTGCTGGACTGCATGGGTACTACCTGGGGAATTGAAGGAGCGAATGAGAAGTGTGTAGGTGGTTATAGGACTGCATGGGAAGTGCACAGGGGATTGTAGCAGTGCATGTGTTAGTGCCTGGGTCATTGCATGCGTACATGGGTAGTGACCGAATGATTAGAGTACTGCAAGTAGAGTGCCTGAGTGAATTTATAAGTGCTTGGTTATTGGCGGAGTGATTGGATTAGTACATGGTACTGGCTGGGTGTCTGGAGGAGTGCACGGAGAGTGACAGTGTGATTGCTGGAGTGCATGGTAAGTACCTAAGAAAATGAAAGTGCGAATGAGCAGTGTGTAGGTGGTTAGAGGACTGCATGGGTAGTGCACATGTGATTGTAGCACTGCATGTGTTAGTGCCTGGGTCATTGCATGAGTACATGGGTTGTGACTGGATGATTAGAGTACTGCAAAGAGAGTGCATGGTGAATTTATAAGTGCTTGGGTATTGGCGGAGTGTTTGGATAAGTACATGGTACTGGCTGGGTGATTGGAGGAGTGCACGGGGAGTGACAGGGTGATTGCTGGACTGCATGGGTACTACCTGGGGAATTGAAGGAGCGAATGAGAAGTGTGTAGGTGGTTATAGGACTGCATGGGTAGTGCACAGGGGATTGTAGCAGTGCATGTGTTAGTGCCTGGGTCATTGCATGCGTACATGGGTAGTGACCGAATGATTAGAGTACTGCAAGTAGAGTGCCTGAGTGAATTTATAAGTGCTTGGTTATTGGCGGAGTGATTGGATTAGTACATGGTACTGGCTGGGTGTCTGGAGGAGTGCACGGAGAGTGACAGTGTGATTGCTGGAGTGCATGGTAAGTACCTAAGAAAATGAAAGTGCGAATGAGCAGTGTGTAGGTGGTTAGAGGACTGCATGGGTAGTGCACATGTGATTGTAGCACTGCATGTGTTAGTGCCTGGGTCATTGCATGAGTACATGGGTTGTGACTGGATGATTAGAGTACTGCAAAGAGAGTGCATGGTGAATTTATAAGTGCTTGGGTATTGGCAGAGTGATTGGATTAGTACATGGTACTGGCTGGGTGATTGGAGGAGTGCACGGGGAGTGACAGGGTGATTGCTGGACTGCATGGGTACTACCTGGGGAATTGAAGGAGCGAATGAGAAGTGTGTAGGTGGTTATAGGACTGCATGGGTAGTGCACAGGGGATTGTAGCAGTGCATGTGTTAGTGCCTGGGTCATTGCATGCGTACATGTGTAGTGACCGAATGATTAGAGTACTGCAAGTAGAGTGCCTGAGTGAATTTATAAGTGCTTGGTTATTGGCGGAGTGATTGGATTAGTACATGGTACTGGCTGGGTGATTGGAGGAGTGCACGGGGAGTGACAGGGTGATTGCTGGACTGCATGGGTACTACCTGGGGAATTGAAGGAGCGAATGAGAAGTGTGTAGGTGGTTAGAGGACTGCATGGGAAGTGCATAGGGGATTGCAGCAGTGCATGTGTTAGTGACTGGGTCATTGCATGAGTACATGGGTAGTGACTGGATGATTAGAGTACTGCAAGGAGAGTGCATAGTGAATTTATAAGTGCTTGGGTTTTGGCGTAGTGATTGGATTAGTACATGGTAGTGGCTGGGTGACTGGAGGAGTGCACGGGGAGTGACAGGGTGATTGCTGGACTGCATGGGTACTACCTGGGGAATTGAAGGAGCGAATGAGAAGTGTGTAGGTGGTTAGAGGACTGCATGGGTAGTGCATAGGGGATTGCAGCAGTGCATCTGTTAGTGACTGGGTCATTGCATGAGTACATGGCTAGTGACTGGATGATTAGAGTACTGCAAGGAGAGTGCATAGTGAATTTATAAGTGCTTGGGTTTTGGCGTAGTGATTGGATTAGTACATGGTAGTGGCTGGGTGACTGGAGGAGTGCACGGGGAGTGACAGGGTGATTGCTGGACTGCATGGGTACTAACTGGGGAATTGAAGGAGCGAATTTGAAGTGTGTAGGTGGTTAGAGGACTGCATGGGTAGTGCACAGGGGATGGTAGCACTGCACGTGTTAGTGCCTGGATCATTGCATGAGTACATGGCTACTGACTGAAAGATTAGAGTACTGCAAGGAGAGTGCCTGAGCGAATTTATAAGTGCTTGGGTATTGGCAGAATGATTGGATTAGTACATGGTACTGGCTGGGTGACTGGAGGAGTGCACGGGGAGTGACAGTGTGATTGCTGGAGTGCATGGTTAGTACCTGGGAAAATGAAGGTGCGAATGAGCAGTGTGTAGGTGGTTAGACGACTGCATGGGTAGTGCACATGTAATTGTAGCACTGCATGTGTTAGTGCCTGGGTCATTGCATGAGTACATGGGTACTGACTGAATGATTAGAGTACTGCAAGGAGAGTGCCTGAGTGAATTTATAAGTGCTTGCGTATTGGCGGAGTGATTGGATTAGTACATGGTACTGGCTGGGTGTCTGGAGGAGTGCACGGAGAGTGACAGTGTGATTGCTGGAGTGCATGGTAAGTACCTAAGAAAATGAAAGTGCGAATGAGCAGTGTGTAGGTGGTTAGAGGACTGCATGGGTAGTGCACATGTGATTGTAGCACTGCATGTGTTAGTGCCTGGGTCATTGCATGAGTACATGGGTTGTGACTGGATGATTAGAGTACTGCAAAGAGAGTGCATGGTGAATTTATAAGTGCTTGGGTATTGGCGGAGTGTTTGGATAAGTACATGGTACTGGCTGGGTGATTGGAGGAGTGCACGGGGAGTGACAGGGTGATTGCTGGACTGCATGGGTACTACCTGGGGAATTGAAGGAGCGAATGAGAAGTGTGTAGGTGGTTATAGGACTGCATGGGTAGTGCACAGGGGATTGTAGCAGTGCATGTGTTAGTGCCTGGGTCATTGCATGCGTACATGGGTAGTGACCGAATGATTAGAGTACTGCAAGTAGAGTGCCTGAGTGAATTTATAAGTGCTTGGTTATTGGCGGAGTGATTGGATTAGTACATGGTACTGGCTGGGTGTCTGGAGGAGTGCACGGAGAGTGACAGTGTGATTGCTGGAGTGCATGGTAAGTACCTAAGAAAATGAAAGTGCGAATGAGCAGTGTGTAGGTGGTTAGAGGACTGCATGGGTAGTGCACATGTGATTGTAGCACTGCATGTGTTAGTGCCTGGGTCATTGCATGAGTACATGGGTTGTGACTGGATGATTAGAGTACTGCAAAGAGAGTGCATGGTGAATTTATAAGTGCTTGGGTATTGGCAGAGTGATTGGATTAGTACATGGTACTGGCTGGGTGATTGGAGGAGTGCACGGGGTGTGACAGGGTGATTGCTGGACTGCATGGGTACTACCTGGGGAATTGAAGGAGCGAATGAGAAGTGTGTAGGTGGTTATAGGACTGCATGGGTAGTGCACAGGGGATTGTAGCAGTGCATGTGTTAGTGCCTGGGTCATTGCATGCGTACATGTGTAGTGACCGAATGATTAGAGTACTGCAAGTAGAGTGCCTGAGTGAATTTATAAGTGCTTGGTTATTGGCGGAGTGATTGGATTAGTACATGGTACTGGCTGGGTGATTGGAGGAGTGCACGGGGAGTGACAGGGTGATTGCTGGACTGCATGGGTACTACCTGGGGAATTGAAGGAGCGAATGAGAAGTGTGTAGGTGGTTAGAGGACTGCATGGGTAGTGCATAGGGGATTGCAGCAGTGCATGTGTTAGTGACTGGGTCATTGCATGAGTACATGGGTAGTGACTGGATGATTAGAGTACTGCAAGGAGAGTGCATAGTGAATTTATAAGTGCTTGGGTTTTGGCGTAGTGATTGGATTAGTACATGGTAGTGGCTGGGTGACTGGAGGAGTGCACGGGGAGTGACAGGGTGATTGCTGGACTGCATGGGTACTACCTGGGGAATTGAAGGAGCGAATGAGAAGTGTGTAGGTGGTTAGAGGACTGCATGGGTAGTGCATAGGGGATTGCAGCAGTGCATCTGTTAGTGACTGGGTCATTGCATGAGTACATGGGTAGTGACTGGATAATTAGAGTACTGCAAGGAGAGTGCATAGTGAATTTATAAGTGCTTGGGTTTTGGCGTAGTGATTGGATTAGTACATGGTAGTGGCTGGGTGACTGGAGGAGTGCACGGGGAGTGACAGGGTGATTGCTGGACTGCATGGGTACTAACTGGGGAATTGAAGGAGCGAATTTGAAGTGTGTAGGTGGTTAGAGGACTGCATGGGTAGTGCACAGGGGATGGTAGCACTGCACGTGTTAGTGCCTGGATCATTGCATGAGTACATGGCTACTGACTGAAAGATTAGAGTACTGCAAGGAGAGTGCCTGAGCGAATTTATAAGTGCTTGGGTATTGGCAGAATGATTGGATTAGTACATGGTACTGGCTGGGTGACTGGAGGAGTGCACGGGGAGTGACAGTGTGATTGCTGGAGTGCATGGTTAGTACCTGGGAAAATGAAGGTGCGAATGAGCAGTGTGTAGGTGGTTAGACGACTGCATGGGTAGTGCACATGTAATTGTAGCACTGCATGTGTTAGTGCCTGGGTCATTGCATGAGTACATGGGTACTGACTGAATGATTAGAGTACTGCAAGGAGAGTGCCTGAGTGAATTTATAAGTGCTTGCGTATTGGCGGAGTGATTGGATAAGTACATGGTACTGGCTCGGTGATTGGAGGAGTACACAAAGAGTGACAGGGTGATTTCTGGACTGCATGGGTACTACATGGGTAATTGAAGGTGTGAATGAGCAGTGTCTAGGTGGTTAGAGGACTGTATGGGTAGTGCAGAGGAGAATGTTGTAGTGCATGGGTAGTGTTTGGGTTACTTAATCTTACCTTTTCGATAGTAGATATGAAAGTCATTGAAACAATTTTTTCAGTTGTTTTTTATAATCTAAATTTCAAAAAGTTTCAAACTTTAGAATTTTGGTCTGTAAAAGAGAAGAAAAAATACAGTTATAACATATAATATTTTAGTTTAAAGTACACAACATAATTTTACAATTACATAACATATTCAGTTTGCCTTTTTTGCTGTTCTTAGAATCTATTGAATTTTACCATAGACAGTGATTTCAATGTTGTTCATCATGTAACAGGGGGCAAAAAACATACAATCAATAAGATTGTTAAAAAAAACAAATCTGTGTTCAAAATATTTACAACAAACTCAACTATCTGTTCACATTTCCTAAAATAAACATCCTCAATAACATTGCATATAATACTAAGATCAAATATATGAAATGCTTCTTTCTAAAACAATTTTCTAAATACAATATCAAAGAACAGAAACGATAATTGAATCAGCAATTCTTGATATCTTCCCTATAGTCTAAATGATGTTCCTGAAATCATTTGCAGTGAGAATACCAAAAATAAACTTCTTAATTCATATTGACATCTTTCCAATAGGCCGAATGATGTTTCTGAAATTGTTTGTATTGAAAGTATCCAAAATAATCTCATTAATTCATATTGACATCTTCCCAATAGGGCGAATGATGTTCTCAGAACTTTGGCATTAAAAATATTAGGTATGAATTTGGTAATTCATTAGGCAACCGATATTTGAAAAGCAAATGGGCATCATTACAATGTGTCCATCCTTTATTGCACTTTAAATACACAGTGTAGTGTCCAGATGTTGTAGAAGGTCCATTGTGGAAAATAATTGCTACTGCTTTGAAAGTTCTTCCTGATATTGATAGTTGACTTGCCACAAAATGTTTAATTTTAGTTTCCAATTTTCTTCCATCTGCTCTACAACGTTGTATCATTAAAATGATATATTGTCCAAATCTTTCTATAAATAATGTTGATAACATTTCTGATTTGCAGTGACTACATTCCATTTTTTGATTAGCTGATTTAACTAATTTGTTAAAAGACACTGTTTTACAATCTGGTATTGTCAAATATATGAATCTTTCAGTGTCTATCTTAGTGGTAGAAGTAAATGTACAATCTTCACATTCATGTTCCCATCTGTAACGAAGTCCAAACAGATTTTCAATTTGTATTCCTTCATCTTCGAATACTGCAAGCATAAACATAAGAAATTCCTGAGCATCTTGCTGTACATTCTGTGTAAATTGTGAAGAACCAGAACATATATCCAGAAGACTCCGAATGCCAGAAACACTTTGGATTTTAGTTTTATCAGTTCTCAAGTTTTCAAAAATAGAATGCAACAAGGAACAAAACCTTTTTTCTCGATTCTCCATAATTTGTTGTTGGAGATTTTCCAGAAAAAATACGACGTCCACAACTACATTAGCATAGCAGTTGATACCTGAACTATTTTCTAACTGATATCCTACAATCTCTTCAGCAGTGTCCTTTTTGTTTTTGTTTGGAATCTCAACATTCTCTTGATTTTTTTTCTTCTTTCCAACCTAACTACAGAGTTTCTCATATGTTCGTTTTCGACATACTACACGCTTTTCATATACAGGATATTCACCTAAGTTGGGAGCATACAGTCTTCTTAACCGATTATACTCTCTTACACAATTTGCATCTGCACTAATCTTTCTCTCATCAAAATCAATCAAATACAATCCAGATAAAGTTCTGACTCGGGACAATGCAACATATGCCATTCCCTCTTTAAACACGGTACTTCCAATGTTTACCAAAGCACTGTCTACACTTAAACCTTGAGATTTATGAATGGTCACCGCATATGCTCAAGAAAGAGGAAACTGTTTTCTACGAACAAACAAATCTTTAACAAGCGAAAAACGAACAGAACAACATCCAATCTGTTTTACTTCTTCAATCTGATCAAATTTGATTTTCAAAAATTCAATTCCATCTCTATTTTGAGAATAACAAAATCAACAACTTTTCCCATTGCTCCATTTACTAAACCTTTTTCCACATCCAAATTACGCCGTAAAATTACCCAACAGTTTTTACATACATATAAATTCTTTTCTAAACCAGCAGTCTTAGATATAGATTTTTCCAATGAATCCAATTTTGTTTTTAATTTTTCTGTCAAAATAATGGTAATTCCTTCGTGCTCTATTTTATCAATGGCTTCCATTTGTATTATTTGTTGTTTTTCTAGCTTCAAAAGTTCTTAATTGTATGTAGAACACTCTCGCAGTGTTGGCATTAGGCAGATTATAGATTTATTTTCTTCAATTTTTTGTATATTATTTCCGGAGCAACATTTTCATTTGGAAACAAGTTTGTAAGTAGTCGACTTTGCAAAGTTTCTTTACCATGTTCTGTCAATACACCAATTCTTATATCTTGAAGAATGCTTCCATAATCTTCATCACTTGCCTGTCGCATATTTTTAATAAGTTCTTTGTATTCAAAATATGACCAAATATTGACATTTCCAAAACTTCCCAAAGATTTTCTGGTGTCTTCATGCACAAGTGTTTTAAAAACTGGTTGCCCTTTTACAGGAGTAAGTTGCAGTAGATCACCGAAAACTATCACATGTTTTCCTCCAAATAACACATCATATTCTGTTTTTAAAATTTGCTGCATTCTTAAATGCACAAAGGCAAGCATTAAGTTTGAGACCATGCTCACCTCATCAATAATCAGAAGTTTCATTTTCTTTAGTACTCTTGAAACTTCATAACAAGCTTCTCCAGAAAGCTTGTGATATTCCAACTTGTTTTCATGTTCAACAGGTAGCATTAGTAAACGATGTAATGTAATCCCTTTAATGTTGTGTGCTGCTAACCCAGTTGGAGCGGTTACAACACAAGATAAATGTAATTCAGTGGTTTTCTGTAAATAACTGGTCAAAACTTTAATTAAGAAACTTTTTCCTGTACCAGCTTGACCACTGATATACATTTGAATAGGTTTAAAAGATGTGCAGTTGCATTCTTTTTTTTCATGAAGTAAACCATGGTCGATCTGTTGTGTCACTTGCTGATATATTTCTTTCTGTTCAATATTTAGTTGCTCTTCCAAATTTCCTAAGTCCATAATATCGTGTTGAGCTTGATGCATTGCTGTTTCCACTTCACTCATGGCGATTGCTGCTTTATTTTCAAGAATTGGTTGTCCTAGTGGATCTTGACTGAGTGGAGCAGAACTTTGACTATCTTGAGAACTGTCTCTAGCAATCTCAACTGCAATATTAGCTTCCTGTTCAATTTCTTCATTCAACATTTGGAGATAATTTGGAAAAAATGTGCATTCAATGCTATCTGTACATGCATTAAAAGAATCTTCATAGCACTGAAAATCTCCAAGTAATTCCATTTCAGTACGCCAAGGCTTGAAGAGTTGCAGAAGTGCTAAATAGTAAAATTCCCTTTTATCAGGAGTATCGCAACTCAGTTTCCTGTGATTAATCAGTTTTCCTTTACTATGTTTCACCAAACATCCTTCTGAACCAATCACTGCATATTTTTCTTCATTTATGTTCTCTGTAATATTTCTCTTAAAGCTGTAATATTGCAGTACGTCATAGAGACATAGGGATCGATTCCGATTCGGGCCGGAAAAAGCACCGACCGACTCGGAGCCGGAAATTATACCGACCGACACGTACCTGTGGCGCCCGACACGCCAAGTACGATGCAATGCGTGCAAAATCCGACCGACACGTACCGAACCCAAGTCGAACGACCGAGCCGCACGGAAAACAGCAATCCGGTCGGAAAAACACGCGAATCCAACCGACCGACACGCACCCGGAACAAATCCGACCGAAACGTACACGCGAACTCCAAACCGCAAAGTACGATGCAAGGCACGAAAACCACGAGCGAGTCGGACGGAGGACAAGCCGTACGACCGACACGCATACAAAACCGAGCCGAAGCAACACAAAACACCGCGACCGACGCGTACGCAGCATAGAAAACTGCACAAACACAGCGTGAACGAAACGGAGAATACCGTACGAGACAAATGCAGGGTCCGACTCGGTCACAAGAACGTTTCCAACAGGCACAGACAGTACAAAGGAAAAATCACACAAAAAAGGCCAAACAAGCAATTACAAAGCCAATAAATACTGGGGGGTGGGGACAGAGAACAAAGACACACCCACAACTCCACCCATATAAAGGACACAAATCACAACCATGATCCTTTGCAAATGCCATTCCACTGCCAGCACCCAAGAGACAGCAACCACTCACCCACAGCTCATCCCTCACACAAGCCACACACCATCAGCACACCAACAAATACCTACCTCACATACACCCAGCAAAACACACACTCACACACCCTCACCTGCACACCAACACACACATCACTCACCATCACCACCCATCACCATGCCCCCCAAGAAGAATCACAAGTTCCTAGATTGTGAATTGGAAGTCATGGTAGACGAGATCCTCAGGGTAGAGCCACAGCTGTTTGGCACACTGGTCCAACAGACCCCCATCTCCCAGAAAACCAAGATGTGGGAGAGGATCATCAACAGGGTGAACGCACATTCACCATGTCTGCGCACAAAGAGCGACATCCAGAACAGGTGGTATGACGTGCGCAGGAGGGTACGGGACCTGCTCAAGAAAGAGTACATCATCAGCCAATACACCGGCAGTGGCCCTCCTGCCAAGCCAATATACCTCAGGCCCTGGGAGGAGAAGGTGCGGGCCATCCTTCCGCCAGTGAGCGTATATGGACTAGAGAACATCCCAGAGCCTGGTGAGTACACAACAAATGTACACAATATTCTGCCACAAAACACACACACATCACTGTCAAGGGGAGAGTCAAACCATGCACTCATAGCAATTACACAGCAACCAGAACAGAATCATCCCAAAATGTGTATGTCAGTCAGATAAACACAACACATGCCATCAAAAAAGTCACATCCAACTGTGCCATCACATGTACAAACACAACTACAACTACAGCTAGGCAGTGGCACAAATAGAACTAACAAACACATCCAGACATGTAGCCACCACAACAACACCAACACACAGTGAAGACCACTCAAAGGAAGGAATTCTGTGTATGCTGGCCAAGTCAGTGTAGCCAATAGCATCATGAGAGTCGCAGTCACACATATTGCCCCCCACAACTGTCCCATCAACACCACCATGAACCATGCGCACATCACAGGGAGTGGAGAAGGACTCACAAGATGGCTGACACTGGCAACTGCTGTGGGGAGCACAAGGCCCTGCTGGCAACTGTGCACCAACAAACAGCAGGACACCACTGACTGACATCCTGAGAGACAACTTCCACTCCCTGCAATGCAAGCACGTTCCATGGTGGGATAACTGACTGGCTGGCTGGGTGGGAAGGAGGACTTGCAGCACTGACCATAGTCACAAGCACCTCCCCTCACACCCCCCCTCAACACAAACTCCACAGAACCCACCTGGTAGAATGCAATGCCTCCCATCCTAACTCAAGATCCCACAAAGAACCACCACCCTGGGTTATGTTGTGTGAAGCACAGGGACACTCTTGGGACTGTTAGCCAAACAACTGCCAGGACAACACACCCAGCCATCCTGTCAGCACAGCCAGCCCAACCCACAGGGAAGCAGAGTCAAAAGGAAGGAAGCATGGGCATGCTGGGAAGGGGGGTGGAGGCAATAGCATGATGGGAGTCGTAGTCACAGACATTGCTCAGCCTCACAACTGGCCCATCAACACCACCCTGAACCAGGCTCACATCACAGGGAGTGGATAAGGACACACAAGATGGCTGACACTGGCTACTGCTGTGGGGAGCACAAGGCCCTGCTGGCAACTGTGCACCAACAAACAGCAGGACACCACTGACTGACATCCTGAGAGACAACTTCCACTCCCTGCAATGCAAGCACGTTCCATGGTGGGATAACTGACTGGCTGGCTGGGTGGGAAGGAGGACTTGCAGCACTGACCATAGTCACAAGCACCTCCCCTCACACCCCCCTCAACACAAACTCCACAGAACCCACCTGGTAGAATGCAATGCCTCCCATCCTAACTCAAGATCCCACAAAGAAACACCACCCTGGGTTATGTTGTGTGAAGCACAGGGACACTCTTGGGACTGTTAGCCAAACAACTGCCAGGACAACACTCCCAGCCATCCTGTCAGCACAGCCAGCCCACCCCACAGGGAAGCAGAGTCAAAAGGAAGGAAGCATGGGCATGCTGGGAAGGGGGTGGAGGCAATAGCATGATGGGAGTCGTAGTCACAGCTCTACATCCCCCACCACATGGCCCAGCAAGCTCACACTCACGCATGCACATCCCACAGAGAGTGGAAAGGCCCATCAAAGATGTCTGACACTGTTGCTGTGTCGTGGGGAGCACAAGGGCATGCTGGGAACTGCACACCAACCAACAGCAGGACACCACTGTCAGCCATCTTGCCATTGCTCACACACCCACACATACTGAACTCCCCACAAAAGCAAGTAAGTTTGGGAATGCTGGCAAGTGGGGTGGAGGCAATAGCATGATGGGAGTGGCAGTCACTGATATTGGTCACCCCCACAACTGTCCCATCAACACCACCCTGAACCATGCTCACATCACAGGGAGTGGAGAAGGACTCACAAGATGGCTGACACCGGCTACTGCTGTGGGGAGCACAAGGCCCTGCTGGCAACTGTGCAACAACAAACAGCAGGACACCACTGACTGACATCCTGAGAGACAACTTCCACTCCCTGCAATGCAAGCACAGTCCATGGTGGGATAACTGACTGGCTGGCTGGGTGGGAAGGAGGACTTGCAGCACTGACCATAGTCACAAGCACCTCCCCTCACACCCCCTCAACACAAACTCCACAGAACCCACCTGGTAGAATGCAATGCCCCCATCCTAACACAAGATCCCACAAAGAACCACCACCCTGGGTTATGTTGTGTGAAGCACAGGGACACTCTTGGGACTTTTAGCCAAACAACTGCCAGGACAACACTCCCAGCCATCCTGTCAGCACAGCCAGCCCACCCCACAGGGAAGCAGAGTCAAAAGGAAGGAAGCATGGGCATGCTGGGAAGGGGGTGGAGGCAATAGCATGATGGGAGTGGTAGTCACTGATATTGGTCACCCCCACAACTGTCCCATCAACACCACCCTGAACCATGCTCACATCACAGGGAGTGGAGAAGGACTCACAAGATGTCTGACACTGGCTACTGCTGTGGGGAGCACAAGGCCCTGCTGGCAACTGTGCACCAACAAACAGCAGGACACCACTGACTGACATCCTGAGAGACAACTTCCACTCCCTGCAATGCAAGCACAGTCCATGGTGGGATAACTGACTGGCTGGGTGGGTGGGAAGGAGGGCCGGCTGTCAACCAAACACAACCAATGCAGACCATGTTCACACCCCAAAAAATACATAGAAATGCCCAAATAATGCAGGACAATGTGCCACACCAATATCAACCCCTGACTGTGACGACTTAGGACAATGCAATGTACAGGCCCGCACCTAGAGGCACAGTCACAACTGTCATGTGTGTCAACCATTGATGCCTGCAGAAACATAACATACATTGTGTGTGTCTCCCAAAAACAGGTGATGATGGGGACACAGCAGCAGACGCTGAGGAGTCCCAGTCCCAGGCTCAAGAGGATGATGAGCTCACTGGCGTCGTACAGCCTCTGCCCTCCTCGGACGAAGAAGACCAACCTGGCACATCCGGTGCAAGTCTACATGCAGCACCAGCAGGACCAGCAGCTGCAGCACCAGCAGGACCACCAGCTGCACCCCCTGCACCCACCCCTCCAACGACTGTCACCACAAATACCATCCCTGCCGACATGGACAGAACAAGGAGCAACACCAGCACAGGGACCTTGGACCAACCTGGGGCCATGGACACCACCACCAACCCCCAAGGTGGACCAGGGTCATCTGGGCGTGCCACTGCACGCACTGCACATGTCAGCAGGGGTGGTGGGAGGGGTGGGAGACAGAGGTCGCTGCTTGCAGAGGTTGCTGGTGTGCATGATGACCCACAACTGGTACGCATAGCTGATGCGTACCAGTCCAGCACCGGAGACCTCAGCCAGGTAGTGGGGCTCCTCAGAGACATGAAACAGCAGCAGGCTGCCCATCATGCCCGCTTGGACTCTCACATGTCCCACGTGGAGTCACACATGTCCCGCGTGGACTCACACATGTCCCGCGTGGAGTCCAAGTGGGATGCACTGCATGAGATGACGGCGGTGCACAGGGACATTTTACAATGCCTCCGCCAGATGAACAGCAACCAGTCCACACCTCCCTGTGTGCCAACAACATCTGGTGCTGCCCAAACTGCAACTGCCACAGGGAGGGAGGATGACTCTGGCGGAGAGTCCCCTGCACCGCAGCAGCCTGTACTTGACGGCCCCCCAAGAAGAGGGGTCGTCCGAAGAGGGGCAAGTGAGAGGCCGATGGCCAAGCGCAACTCCCAGGAAGCCTGAACCTGTTCTGGATGTTCACCTTTGTGCACAGACTGTTCACCCTGTTGACGGCAACACTACTCCCACACATTGCATGGGGAGTACAAGTTGGACCAATGTGTCAGACAACTGTGGCCCCGATACTGGGGATTCTGTCTACCAGGACTTTCAATTCACCTAGGAACTTCTGATTGCAAGATTTATGTACAGCACTACCCATCCTATGCACTATTCACACAAATGTATCACAATAAACACACTAATACACCATACTTGCCTCTGTTGTGATTCCAACGTGGGTGCTGTTATGGGGATGATGAACTGCAAAATTACACTGTGTATGCGAACTGCAACAGCAAGTACAACACAGGCATTTGAGTAAAGGCAACGTGACACATATGAGGGAGACACACCACCAGGGCTACACAACACATACACACCTAGGCCATCTGACTCATTGCCTACACTGATGTTGCCAGGGAAGACTGTGCAATGCACAGACACCACACCCATTCCCAGTTGTAGTCAAGTAGCCCACAGGTGCAGTAAGCAAATGGCAGTCAAATGTGTGACCACAGACAACGCACTTCACAAAGTGAAGCACAGGTTTATTACACAGTTGCAACATGTCGTAACCACTACAGATGCAAGGTAATCCCACCTGGCAGCGGGCACACAGTCAATAACTGTAGACGGAAGGAAGTCCATGGGTGTGGCGCACATCACCTGTAGGGACACAACAGCTACCAGCCTGGAAGTGCAATCACATCGTCGGTGGACACAGTTGACCAAACGAATCTGAAAGTACCCTGTGAAGGACAGAAATGACACACAGTCAAAAGCAATGGAGTACAGGACAGAACAGCAAAACTCATGCACAACACATGTTACAAGATACCCACCCAGAACCAAGTTAGCATGTCAACACTGTTGGGGAGTACAGCCCACCTGTAAGCACACATCGCAACACACATCCAGTCAAGTAGCCCATGGACACACTCCAACAGCACCAGAGCACCACCTACACATATCATGCCAACTCACATCATTGACATGACACCTCAGGATACTCACATTCAGCTAAAGAAGTTGGTGATGAGCTGTGTGCGGACATCACCCTCATCATCATCATCATCGTCACTGGCATCGTGGTCCAGGCCAGGATCCTCCACAGGTGGCGGATGTTGGTCATTGTCATCCTGGATGAGAGGCAACTCCTTCCGCACTCCCAGGTTGTGGAGCATGCAGCAGACGATGATAATCTTGCACACTTTCGCAGGGGCATATGGGAGGGACCCTCCGGTCTTGTCCAGGCAGCGGAAGCGGCTCTTCGGGAGACCAAATGTCCGCTCAATAACTCTCCTGGTCCGACCATGTGCCTCATTGTAGCGCATCTGGGCTGGTGTCACAGGGTTCCTGAGGGGTGTCAGCAACCACGGCATGTTGGGGTATCCCGAGTCACCTACGGACAGACAAGTGCACATTAGCTGCCTTGGAAAAGTGGGCGGAATACTACAGATCAGATCACACACAATGGCACAAAGTCAGTACACACCGACAAGCCAGGCACGCTGGTTCTGCATCTGTGCCATCATCCTGGGGATGCGACTACTCCTCATCACAAAGGTATCGTGTGCTGAACCAGGGAAACGGGCACACACATGTGTGATGGTCATGTCTGCAAGACACACCACCAGTGCATTGACCGAGTGGTAGTGCTTGCGGTTCCTGTAGGCCTGCTCCTGGGCCTGTGGTGGTACCAAAGCCACATGTGTCCCATCAATGGAGCCAATGACATGCGGCATCCTCCCCAGGGCATAAAAGTCACTCTTCACGTCAGTGAGTCGTCGCAGTCTAGGGAAATAGATGTACCGGTTCAGGAATAGCAACATTGCCGCCAAAACATCGCGGAGCACACGGCTCAACATGGTCTGTGACATCCCACCAGCAGTCGCCACAGTATGTTGGAAGGTACCGGTGGCAAAGAAGTGTAGGGCTGCCATCACCTTCACCTTGGGGGTCAGCGCTGTAGGATACGGCCGGCCAGGCTGCAAATGTGGGGACAACTGCACTGCCAAATCCTCAATCAGCTGCCTGGTGAAGCGGTACCGTAGGATGCTGTCCCGTTCCACCATCGTTGCCAGGTCTGGGAATGGTCGATGGACAGCAGGAGCCCTGCAGTGCAGAGGAGAAGTAAGCAAGATTGTCAGTCACCCCACATATGCGGCATTGAACACACTCAATATCCCAACATACATCATTATGAGGCACAACTACATGAAGTGTGCAGTTCCGTAAGGACATGTATGGTACATACATGGCCAACATCTGTCAACACGGTCCAACAGGTGGCATCAATTAGTCCCAGGTTGGCCCATTGGATATCATGAGGCCTTGTCACAGTTCCCATCTCCTGCTGCCGTGTCACAATCACCCCCCACAGTGACATGTGAGGACAGATGTGCCCCAGGCACCACAGCTAAACGACAGGTACATTCCCAGGGACCCTGTATTGCCACATGGACACTGGCATTACATGGAGTATCATGTATACACCACAGCAAAACAACCATGACCCCCACAGGTAGTGGTCCCACTTGCCATGGCAGGACAGACATGGACGTCTGTGACACACACACGCACAACATCAAAGTCCATGCACACACAACGTGGATGTGGAGACTGTCTCCCATTGTGCACATGAAATCAGAGACATTGTAAACACTACATGCACAAAGACTGTGGAGGACCATCACTATTGTGCCACTGGGACACCCTGGCTCAAACATACCGTCCCACATGGGACTCACGGGGTATGTGACATGACATACACATACACCACCGTGAAATGTGACCATGGCACATGCACAGATATGAACAGTTGCACATCACAGTGGTCATGTACACGTAACACCCAGGATCCTGTCCCCATGAACACGTGCACAGCCTGGGGGTGGCTTACCACAGGTGACACCCACAGGACAACATGTACACCACGCGTTTTCGAATTTCGAACGAGTCGGTTGCTGGAAATTCAGTTGGTCACCCACAACAATGTTGCAAAATCATGTATGTCATGAAGTTGAAGATTTGAAGGATGCTGTGGGCGTGTTTTGGTGCTGCTATTCCATGGATTGGCCAGATTCAGAAGATGCAAACGACTTGGACCTATCACTTTGGACACAAGGGACAGTATCTGCCTCTCCAGCACATATATATTGCTGGCTGTTCCCCTGAGAGCTCACTTGCCTGCACTACATGCTCCAGGACGACATCTGCCACTGCACTGCTGCTGTCTCTGCCCCTCTGGACCCTGCAATGGCACGTACTGTGGAGAGAGCCCCAGCCTTCAGCCTTGAGGAGAACCAGGCCCTGCTGGACAGCCTACTTCCACAGTACAGCAAGCTGTATGGGACACTAGGGGAGCAGGTGAGTGTTCTGTGCACTGCCTTTCTGAATGTGCATATTGTCTGACTAGCAAGGCTGAAAGTCTGCACGCCACTGGCTAGCAGGCTCACTGAGTAGTTGTCACCCCCCATAGTGTGTAGTGACATGCACTGGACAGGTATGGTGCAGTGACAGTGCATTTGAACAAGGTTTTACTTCCATGCAATGATACCATGTAGTGACGTCTGGCAAACTGTCCATGGGCAGCTTTGCACTGCCTGTGTACATCATGTGCCCCTGTGATTGAGACATGTATATACAACTGTGTCATGCACGGATATGTTGCATGTGTAGTAATGGCCTTTTCACTTTGTCATCCTGACAGGTTAATGCCCATCGGAAGCAGGAGATCTGGAAGGACATCGTCCGGGCTGTCCGGTCCGTGGGGGTCTACAAGCGCTGGATCCGCAACTGCCAGAATAAGTGGCAGGACCTTCGGGGCTGGACCCGGAGGATTGCACGGGTCCAGCTGAAGCTGTCACCTCCTCGCAGGAGGGGCGGAACACGGACCCTGACCCCCCACATGCTCCAGATCCTGGCGGTGGTGTTTCCAGACCTGGATGGGCAGCTGAAGGCCAGACAGCAGCAAGGAGGGGTGAGTCAAAGACTGCACTGTGAACTCTGTATTACATGCTTTGTGCCCTCCTCTGGCCTGGTTCAACTGCCACAGTGCAGCAGTCATGTTGTCCAGGAGCCATGTCCCTCTATTGTGCACTGCCCACTGCTCATCTGATACCCAGGTGTGGCCCTTACATTCAGGGAATTGTGTCACTTGGGACTGTGTCCTTGCAGTTTGCTTCACTAAAGGTGGGGGACAGCATCTGTTTCCCTAACTCTGTTGTGGGCATCATGGGTGGGTCCATTGTTCACACTACGCCTGTGTTCGGACATGTAATCTGCGTGTTGCTTTGATATGCGGTCCACTTGCTGAGCTGAGCCACCACATGTGCCTGGGGTATGTGGCACACGCCCATGCAGCGGGTGGGAACAATGTTTGGGCCCCAGGAGTGTGCAGATTACGTGTGTCACACATACATAGCCAGCTATCCACTGTCCAGGGCTCATCCCTCATTCATGTGGAGCAGGACAGTCATGCCTACTCCAGGCCATGCAATGCACTCTGTACTCCCACTCCCGTGTATCAGCTGACACATTGTGCGCAGTGATTTGACCCCTCAGGTGTCTGCCTCTGTGTCAGTGTGCTGTGGATTAGTTGCCAGGACTGCTGGGGTGTTTCTTGGTAGGGGCTCAGCATGCCCCTGGAGATGTGACCATAGGAGACGATACTTGTGTGTCACATAGGTGTTTGATCAGCTGCCCATGCAGACTGGGGTATGCGAATGTGAAGTTCAGGCAGCTGTTCCCCATTCACAGCAGATTGTGAGGGGCTCAGGTTCAGAGGGTAGTGTCACAGGTCTCCCATATGTCCAATAGGTATGACCTGGACAGATGAGGGTTAAGATGATGTGTTGTGTGGGGGATGTACATGTGCACTTGTGCAGCTCCAGGACTTGCATTCCCCATGACCTACTATTGTGACACAGTGCATAGTGTTGTTGTCTGGCTGCCAAGTCATACATCACTGAGACAGTGATGTATGACTTAGCAGTCATGCCTCTGCCATGGCATGTGTCTACTTATTGGTGATCCTGCAGGGGAGTGACATGTGCTACATGCACACCATTGTGGCGATGGCTATCAGGACATGGGTGCATCATGGTGTCTGTCGCTGGTATGCATCACATGCATTTCATATTTGACTCTGGGCATCCCTTTCATCCGGAAACCTGTACTGACTCAGTGGCAAGAGCTGTGATGTGTGCATGTCCACATGCCACACCGTGTCCTCTGCACTGTCCAACTACTGTGTACTTGGTGCATGTGTCCACACTGGGGTGTTGCAATCCAACAGACACCAGACAGATGGGTGCAAGGCCATGTGGGATGTGAGTGCCATGGTTGGCATCAGACTGACAATTGGCTTCTCCTGTTCAGTTAGGGCACTTTTAGCAATGTACAACTAATGATGCCAGGGCTTGCTCTGTAATGTGCTGTGCTCACAGTGGTGTGTGCGTTTGGTGCAGGTGACTGATGTCTGTCTGTTTCCCCAATGTTTGCAGATACATCCACGGCCACGGAAGGGGACAGCTCCACGGACCAGGAGGAGCCAGAGAGCCAGACTGGGTCAGCAGCCAAGGAGTGGTCGGAGGGACCCAGTGGCACGGAGGGCGAGGGGAGCCACACCGAGGAGTCCTCAGCACCATCCACCTCAGCTGAGGACCAGAGCAACTCGGAGGATGACTCCCTTATGGAGGCGGGTGTCAGCAGCCACCACACCCCAGCTAGTGTTGCTGTCCCCGCCACCACCAGCACCACCACCGCCCTCCCATCGGCTCCCATTCCCCAGGTCCGTGGAGGCTCCCATGTTCGGGAGCGTGTCTCCTTTGGGCCAGGCACCGCACCCCCTGCCCCTGTGTCCCCTGCTGCCCTGAGTGAGGAGTCTGTGTACCTCCTTCGCCAGCACCATGTAGGGCAGACAGCCATGCTGAGTGTCCTCCATGCGCACACCGCTCTGTTGACTCAGCTGGTGTCGTTCATGGAGGGCATCTCATCGGGCATGTCTGACCTACAGAGGGGCAATAGGTCCATGGACTCCTCCCTGGCGGCAGCAGTGTCCCTCCTCAGACAGTCCCTCACCCCTCCTGCCTCTGCTCCATCCACACTCCCCAGCACCTTACCCGTCCCAAGCACACACACAACGGCACAGGCACACACCAGCACACACACGTCCAGCACACAGACACACACGCCACAAACAAAACGCACACGCACGCACTGTCAGGGGACTGAAACCAGACTCACAGGGGATGGGGCCCTGGTACACACACACGCATCCACGGGCACTGCGCAGTCCTCAGTTGCCTCTCCCTCCAAAACACCCTCCCTTGCCTCACCTGCAACCCCAAAGACCCAGCGCCTCTTCCTCAGTGACCTCGGCCTCTTCCCCCGATCCAGCTGCTCCAGCATCCAGGGGGAAGAGGAAGCCCCCCACACGGAGCAGAGTGCCCCTCGCCCCCGGACACCCTCCCCCAGGCGCAGACAGACTGAGGCCCCCACCTGCAAGTCCCCCGGAGTGGTAAGAGCAAGATCCCGCCGCCGCCCTGCAGCTCAAGCACCAGGTCTCCTTCCTCCATCCCTCAGGCCCCCACTCCACAGGTGCCCCCACCACACCCTGCCCCAGGTTCCCCCACCCACAGATATACCATCCCCAAGAGGATCCGGCCTTCTCCCCCTGGCACTTGCTCTCCCGGCACCACACCCCCCGCTGCACTTGTCTGTGCCACTGATGTGGTGAGGGTGTCCTCCCCCTCTGTCCAGCCCACCTTGCCTGTTCCCCATTCTCCTCCCCTGGTGGTAGGCACTGCAGTGGAGTCCACTACCACCCTGTCTGACTTGGGCACTGCAGTGGCGGACCTGTCCACTCCATCTGCAGGGTCCACTGCAGTCGTGCAGGCACCCACAACATCTGAGTCATGCCCCCAGTTGTGCCGGCACACACCATGTCAGACACCTCCACTGCAGTTGTCAGTGGCTCTCCAGCACCCACCACCCCTTCCCTGCTTCCTCCTGGTGAGCCCTGATCCTGTCCCTGCGGTGCCTGGCCTACCCCCCCAGTTGCCCCTCCTAGTGGATTGTCCCTGGTTTTGTGCAGGCATGCGTAGGGTGACATCTGCCACTGTCACCCTGTTTGGACTTTTACAATGGACTGGCCATTGGCCTTTGTGTTTTTTCTGGACTTTGTTTTCATTCCACACATATGCTGAATAAAGCAACTTTCTGTTCTCTAGTGCTTATGCTTCTTATGTACATGTTGTTGATGATGCTAACCATGCCCTTGCTGCAGTGATGGTGATATTTGGTCTCATGATAATGAAGTGTTACTGTGCAGGAACCCATGTGGTCCAGGGGGAATGTGTCCTATCCTGTGGTGTATCCATGTCATCCATAGCAGCATCTGAGGGTGTCATGTGTTCAGTATTTGGCAATGGGATTTCCTACTTAGATTAGCTATTTCACATCTGTGGCTTCCACCCCTGCACATCTGTTGTGCCTGCCATTGTTCAATTCGTCTACTTCCCTGACCGTGTGGCCATCTCCACTGGACATGCAGGTTTGGGCATCAATGGGGAAGGACTCATCTGTGTTGTCAGTGCAACATTGCTATACAAGTGTGTTGGATCTGTGCTGATGATTCCGTTGGCACTTCCATGACCAGGCTGATGTTACGGGAGCCCTCATTTGGTGCTAATTGTTGATTGTGTGACCAAGTGCTCAGCTGACATGATGGGGCCCTACTGAGGCAACATATGGCACAGCTTTCCTCACACAGGAGTGGAGTCCCCTCATGGCAGTGTGTACTCCTGTGACATTGCCTGCGCCCAAGGTGTGTGTTGTATGTGCATGTCTGTGTGTTCACTTCCGTTTAGCTGTGCATGCTGTGATCCCTAGTGTTGTACCTGTTTGTGATGCTAGCTGAGTTGACCTATGTTCCCCAAAGTCTTCTCCCTGGGTTCTCTGTGATGTGGGTGCATGGCACATTACTGGTCATCAGGGTGTCACCCATAGGTGTGTTTGCTGTCAGGGCTGAGTTTGTGTGCAGACGCAGATGGGTCACACTCAGGTTTCCCCTTGGCACTTGTTGTTTGCCCCTGTCATGTGATTTCCAGTTTGTGTTATCTTTCAGTGATTGTGACACGTTGTGTGTGTGACTGCTGGCACTCCTCAGGGTCCGGGCTGCAATGTTGGTTGTTGTCTATGTGTGTTCTTTGTGGGTGACCTTGGCTTCTTCATTGGTGTGTGACTGTGGATGGGATCCCATTGGTTGGTGTGGTATTGCCGTCATGTCCATGTACAGCGTAGTGTGCAGTGTGTCAGACATTCAGGAGTCTTGTTGAGTGGCCATGTGTGATGTGTTTCTGCACCTTGGTTCCCACCCACCACCCTGGAATAGTCATGGGTGCATGTGGAATGTCACCAGTGCATGTGTACTTCACTGCTGCACATTGTTGGAGGTCGAGGGGTGTGGTGTTGAGTGTGTGCAGATGAGAGTTGTTGCCCGGCTAGGCCCCTGCCTCCATGTTGGCCTTGGCTTACTGGCCATGCTGATTGATTTGTGCTTGTGTAGGTGTGATGGTAGTTAGTTGCTCAGGACACATGACTGTGGTTCACAGTGTGAACCACATTTAGCTTTGTCATCACAGTGGGATTGTAATGCAGCCCAGGGTCACCACATTGTGGGGGCCCTGGGGGTGGTGCTGTGGTGTGTCTGTGTCTTGCTGTGTCAGTTGCTGTCCCTACGTGCCTGTGTGACATGTGTGATTTGTGCTCCCTCTCATCTGACAATGCCTGCTTGCCCACATAGGGGATTTGGATCCATGAGTTACCTTTGTGTGGCACTGTATGCACATCTGTATGATTGGTATTCAGGTCTCCTCATGTGTTGTGTGGTTGCCTGGGGACACTGGCACCCCCTCACCTGTTGTGTATGATGTGCAGTGTGGGTCTGCCTGTTTGTGTTTGTGCATCTGCACCACTGCATTGGCATATCTTGGGTGTGCCATTGGCTGTATGTAGTTTGGTGGGTTTCCCCTGCTGTCCCTGGGACTCCTAGGTCATCGGTCAGCACAATGATCATGGTTTGTGTGTCCCATTGCTGCCATGGTATGGTATCTGTTCACCTCACATCTGCAGTCTCCACAGGGTATCTGCATTTGTGTGCCCATTGGTGCAAATATGTGGGTCTGCATTCTGATGGTCACTTCTGTCATTGTGTCGTTGATGAATGTTGACGGTGTCAGCCCCCATGGGTGTTGTTTGTCTGCACATGGCCAAAGGTATGTCTTATTTGCACTGCAGTATTTGGCTCACCCAATTTATGTTGCAATGGGACACATACACTACTTTGCCACATGTGTTTTTTGTTCTGTGACCAGGAATCATCCATGCAGTTTGGCAGTTGCACCTCTTTCTTTGTCAACACTTACCTTTTGGTCACTGTGATGATGGGGGTTTGGACCCCATTGCCACAATGTTCAAAATGTGCTTCAGCTATGGACCCCACACTTACATTTTGGTCACTGTGATGATGGGGGTTTGGACCCCATTGCCACAATGTTCAAAATGTGCTTCAGCTATGGACCCCACACTTACCTTTTGGTCACTGTGGTGATGGGGGTTTAGACCCCATTGCCACAATGTTCAAAATATGCTTCAGCTATGGACCCCACACTTACATTTGTGTCACTGTGATGATGGGGGTTTGGACCCCATTGCCACAATGTTCAAAATGTGCTTCAGCTATGGACCCCACACTTACCTTTTGGTCACTGTGGTGATGGGGTTTAGACCCCATTGCCACAATGTTCAAAATGTGCTTCAGCTATGGACCCCACACTTACATTTTGGTCACTGTGATGATGGGGGTTTGGACCCCATTGCCACAATGTTCAAAATGTGCTTCAGCTATGGACCCCACACTTACATTTTGGTCACTGTGATGATGGGGGTTTGGACCCCATTGCCACAATGGTCATGGCCTGCTTGCATTGTGGGTGCCACACACATATATGTGTGGCACATGTGCTAGGGGGTCACATTGTATGTTCAAAGTCATGTTCGGTGTTGTAGGCATTTGACACAGTCTACACACACTTGTCATGGTGTTGGGGGATGTCTTCTTCTTGCATTCCCTAGGTTGTGGTGTGCTGGTTGTGTCATGCATTGTCCATCCTATGAGTGGGGGTGGTAGTAGTGGTTGGCATCCAGCCCCCCCTGGCTCAGGATGGTAGTAGTGGTAGGCATCCAGCCCCCCCAGGCTCAGGGTGGTAGTAGTGGTAGGCATCCAGCCCCCCCTGGCTCAGGGTGGTAGTAGTGGTAGGCATCCAGCCCCCCCTGGGTGAGGGTGGTAGTAGTGGTAGGCATCCAGCCCCCCCTGGCTAAGGGTGGTGGTAGGCATCCAGCCCCCCCTGGGTGTGGGTGGTAGTAGTGGTAGGCATCCAGCCCCCCCTGGCTGAGGGTGGTAGTAGTGGTAGGCATCGAGGCCCCCTGGGTGAGGGTGGTAGTAGTGGTAGGCATCCAGCCCCCCTGGGTGAGGGTGGTAGTAGTGGTAGGCATCCAGCCCCCTGGCTCAGGGTGGTAGTAGTGGTAGGCATCCAGCCCCCTGGCTCAGGGTGGTAGTAGTGGTAGGCATCCAGCCCCCCTGGGTGAGGGTGGTAGTAGTGGTAGGCATCCAGCCCCCCTGGCTAAGGGTGGTGGTAGGCATCCAGCCCCCCTGGGTGTGGGTGGTAGTAGTAGTAGGCATCCAGCCCCCCTGGCTGAGGGTGGTAGTAGTGGTAGGCATCCAGTCCCCCTGGGTGAGGGTGGTAGTAGTGGTAGGCATCCACCCCCTGGGTGTGGGTGGTAGTAGTGGTAGGCATCCAGCCCCCCTGGCTCAGGGTGGTAGTAGTGGTGGGCATCCAGCCCCCCCTGGCTCAGGGTGGTGGTAGGCATCCTGCCCCCCCTGGGTAGGGGTGGTGGTACGCATTCAGGCCCCTGTGTGCATATGTGGCATTGGTGATGGGCATCCCGCCCCTATGGTGCTGCTGTTGCTGGTGTAAGTATATTCTGCTTCCCTCTGTGTGTGTGTGATGTGTCGTGTACGTGTTGTATGTGTTTTGTGGTTGGTGTCTGACTTACCTTCTGCGCCGTACGCGTCCGTGCCTGTTCCGGTAGTAAATGTAGAATATTGGTATGATCGAGACGAAGGGATTCATGGTTGGTTCGTGTCGTTCGTCCTTCTCGTTGCTTCGCGTCATCCTCGTCGCTTCGAGTCGTCCTCGTCGCTGGCGTGTTCGTCTCGTAGCCCTGGATCGTGTTGTGGCGCGAATCGGAGCTTATGTGCGCCTCTCCCGGATGCTTTGACGTACCGTGCGTAGCGACGGGTTCGGCGCGTACGGAAAGCGCATCGTACTTGTTCGGCCGGACGGAGCTGCATTTTCCCTTCCGTGCGACTCGATTCAGCGTTTCCGGATTCGCCTCGGTCGGGGAACAGGACCTGGTTTGGGTGAGTACGGCTCGGCCGGATTCTGTGCTGTTGTGCGCATCGTACTTACTCGTTCAGTGTGCTGTACGGATCGGTCGGGAAACAGGCTTTCGCATGTCTTTTTTCCCGACCGAATGGTATTGGGTGCGCCTCCGACCGAGATGGGAATCGGCCCCATATTGTTGTATTCCGCTTTAGGTGTCCGTATATAGGCTTTCCTGAAACATGTCCTTATATAGGAACAATTCGCATTGCCCTTATTAAGGCATAGAATCCCAGTCCTTCTTTAGGCATTAGCCGTGCACTCCAAATTCAGGCATGGTCACCGACATCCGTCCACCCTAACGTCACAACGAGTTCTTACAAACCAGACCCTTAAGCTCTTGGGAGTTCCCCTAGCACAGGATTATTGATTTCTCCAAGAACTCATTTATTATGCATGAACCGCTATACCTTAAGGGTTCATTCCTGACGTCTTCTTCTGTCCGACTCACGTCAATGCTAACATTCCAAGACACCTACCAGGTATAAATCCTTCCCTTGCCCAAGCAGTTAGGAGGAGACCTCAACTTTAGAGGAGCCCGTATCCCGGCCTGACGCACTGAGAAGATGCTGTCATCCCTGCTCACAGAGATTCCAGCTTCCAGTGTTCTGACTTCCTTCACGGGGTGTTAGAGTTCCAGATCCGGAAAGAGATTCCCACCTCTTTCATTCTCAAGGTATGGAGCTGACTAGAACCTAGAGGGACTCTTGGCATACTAGACTCTTGACATACTAGACTTAACATACTCTTAGTATACCATACTAGAGAATACTTCACCTACTTCTTACCTTTCCCTACACCTAGACTAGGTTAGGTACATTGGGGTAGAACTAGCTTAGAGACGCATCGTATGAGTACTCGCATTTTTAGCTCATGTTATTTATGTATGTGAATATTGCTAAAAGATAATGCTTGTGCAGTATTATTTATTTCTACAGCTTACGCTGTACATTATATATCTTGCATACTGTCTTGTGATCGTAACAGCACATATCTCTTACACGAGAAACAAGACTGTTCAATAAATCCTTTTTATTGAAACTCCCGTCTTTCCTTTCTGTGTAACTCTGTAGAAACTAAGCCTGCACGATTGAGCTGAGTGAAACTGTTATCTATTGTTTCCACGATTCTGAGACGTGTTCTGATTCTAAAGGGAAACAAAGTAGTCATGTTTTTGCGGTTGCCAGAAACTACTCCCTTCTTGTTTTCAAGGAGTTTCTAGTGGCCTCTGAGCTAGCTGGCACAAGTAATTAAGTTTAATATACTCAATAGGGACATACCGACCTCAGTCCTATGTCAAGCCTATAGGGTATATTATTCCAATGCGCAGAGCCTATTAGGGAAATAGGAACTACACTACATGGCGCCCAACCGTTTGGTAAGGCAGTAATTAAACTCTAGATACTGAGTAACTCAGTCGTGCTTTTCTCTCAGAGACCCCTACTCACATACTCCAAAAGACGTCTGGAGTGGGTAGGGTTAAATATCCGCCAAAGCTAAATAGGACAAAAAACCCTATATATTAGCTATTTTGGTTTGTTCAACGTTGAAGGATACAGTGTTCCAAAATATTGTGCACCTTATCTTTTGTTTCCTTGAAACTTGTACTACATTTTTCAAAAAACAAATGTCCATACACGTGGACGAAAACACCGGGAACGGTGTAGCTGCGGCTGACCCAGTCGTAACAGCTTTTAACATTACAGGTTTAAATGAAACCGAGGAGGGTGTTATAGACATCCATCCAAACTTAAGAAGAGCCATCACTTTAAAACTTATAAAACACGGCCTACCACCGAGAGGAGGTAGAGCAGTTTTCGTGATAGAGGCACACAAATCCTTTCAGACAGAGGTATTCTATTCATGGATAGTATTCCCAGAATAAAATCCAGTCACAAAAGTGTTTCACTTCTAGAAAGAAGATGAACCACCAGAGGAATATATTCCTTTCGAGGATATTGAAATTCCACTAACATACCAGGAGCAAGAGCTCTGGTTTAAAGGCGCCCTAAAACATCACAAAAACATTACCAGGCTCGGTCCACTAGGTAGACCAGGAGCAACATGGCCGATTCTAGCCGGCTACACACCTCATCCTGACATTGAAGAGATGTCAGACGAGGAATTACTTATTCAACTTACAAAGTTAATAAAAATTTACAGACAATTAGTCCAATATGTCATGAGGACTCTCACAGTCCAACCACCATTGCCAATTCCAAATCAGACCCTCAACAGGGGAATACACTAAAAATTACTCCACAGACTTTACAAGCAGTCATGGGTAAAATGCCCACAAAACGTGAGCAAATTCCATTCTGGATAGCTCAAAAATTACTCAAATCGAAGCAGTATTTCCTAATACTAGCCCTTATGAGAAACACAGAATATTAACAATCTGTTTACCAATGGGGATCACACCACAACTGGAAGATTGCACCACTTGGGGCGCAGTCTTTGCTGCCATCTATACTAAAACACATGGTGTTCTGTCAATTGCAGTAATACCAGATGTCCTGAAACAAATTCAAAATGAATACGGGGCAGAGCCTGCTCTGAATTTAGGTATGAAATTACTGAAAAATTTCGACCAGGTCTCAACAATAATATTATCTAATATTAAAGGGGAGGCAGCATCAGTGGCGATCCGCGAACGCTTAAGGGAATTTGATGTAACAGAACATCAACATGAACTACCCAGAATAATAGAACAAGCTTATGCAGAATTAGGCAGAGATAGTTTGGGTGGAAAACCTTTGAAGCCAAAACTATCTGAAAGTCCTGAGAAGGACTCTATTAAACAAACTCCTACATCTTCTAAAAAGAAGTAGGAAACTAATAAACAAAATTAAAACGAGAAACGTTCTCAATCCCGAGGTAGGTCTCCTCAAAAGGAGCCCTCTGAAAGGAAGTATAACCTCAGGAATAGGGATAATTTAAGAAAACCTGACAGGTATCAAGATACTGATACACGTTCCTCTCGTACCTTTCAGATATCGTCACAGACATCGGAAAGAAGAGGACGGTCAGAACATAAAGAAGAACGCGTGAAGTCCAAAAACGACAAACACGTTCAGAAAAATAAATCAAAACCTCAATTCTCAAAAAAGAAGGTAGCAGGTCTGAAGATCAGACATGCAGAGGATATTGAGAACCTAACTCAAGAACGGAGAATGGGCTCAGACAATGCTGGACAGTGCAGCAGAAGTCACAATAGCTCGCCAGAACCTGAAGGAACTTCTGGAGATAGTGGACTTGAATGAGTACATCACAGTAGAAACTGTAGACACCAGGGTTAGTTCTGCACAAAAGTTATATGGAATAACACTCCGAATGGAGGGAGACATACCAAGAAAAGTGAAAATACTCTTTTGGGAGAAACTTTCAAGGGGTTATGATATACTTCTAGCAGAAAAAGACTGGCCACCACAATTTGTCAGGGAGTGCCCACATGGCGAGGACATTATTATGCCTGCCTTCTCCAACCATATTCCAATTCACCTAAAATATACTTATGCCAGGAAATGGGCAGTTGCCCAGGCACCAGCATTATATAAAAATCATGTAGGATGGGATGAGGACTCACCTCACCACAAAATACAGTTAACAAATCAACCTACTGCACAAAGGCAGTACCCAATAAAGCAAGAAGCTAAAAAACAGGTCAGGGAGCTCTTAGATCAACTTGAATACCAAGGGGTGATTGAAACATGCACCTCCTCAATGAACAATCCTTTGTTTCCTGTCTCCAAACCAGACAATACATATCGTCTAGTTTTGGATTACAGACACTTAAACACTTGTTCTAAAACATTTGCAGTGCAAAATGCACATAGTACAGCATTAATGAATAACATTGTGCGTAAAAAATATAAAACTACATTGGACATTTCAAATGGTTTATTTTGTCAAAACATAGCACCTAAAAGCAGGTACTTAACAGCTTTTTCAATAATGGGGACCCAGCGTCAATTTTGTAGACTCCCACAAGGGTTCAAGAACAGCCCGGGGTTATTCTCAGCGAGAGTAACAGAGTTACTACAAATTTATGATAATGAGGCATTGTCATATGTCGATGACATCTATCTGACAGACGATGACCTAGATAGGCACTTGAACAGGGTGAGTACCATTATATTGGGCTTCGCCTCTGAGGGCTACAAATTCAATTTTAAAAAATCCAGAATTGCCCATCTCAATGTCCTTTTCCTAGGAAATGAGCTTTCAAGTGAAGACAAGAGCTTGGCAGCTAACTTTCTAGAAAAGTGTGCGCTGCTCCAACCTCCAAAAATGCTGAAAAAATTACAATCTATCTTGGGTTTCCTAAATTTTGGAAGAACATACATTCTAAATTACGCAGAAAGGGTTAAACCTCTCTACGAATTAATCAAACCTGATTTTTCAATGAAACATTGGACACAAGAACACACAGAAATCTTGCGTTCACTCCAAGCTAACATGTTAGCAACAAATCACTTACAAACACGCGTAAGTAAACGCAATTTAGTGATCCGAATAATTTCGGGTCAATGCGGATTCACCTACTTAACATTTAATGAGGGTGAAAAAGTTCCAATAGCATACAAATCACATTTGTATACACAAGCAGAAATGCGCTTCACTTCAACAGAAAAAATACTGACAGCAGTTCAAACCGCTGTAGCAAAAGAAAGAGCTCTAGCCCAAGGGAAACGCATTATTGTCGTAACTCCAGTACCAGCTTTAGAAGCGATCACAAAAGCGAGCATTCCAAATGCAAAAGCTTTACATCCTAGATGGATACAATGGGTTAATTCTCTTGCTGCAACAGATGTTGAATATGTTTTTGATCCTGATTTAAAAACACAAGCGTTCCTGCAATATGAACATGAATATCCTCTGCCCACTGAAATTCTGCCTCTCGATCAGTATGAACTTATAATTTACACTGACGGATCCGCACAACCCGCTACAGGGAGTAAGCAAGCTTACAGTGCAGCGTGCGCAATCGTTAAAGGTCACATGCGCGATGGTAACTTCAGACCAATGGTCACTAAAACTCAATCTCTAGGAGATTGTACAGCTCAGCGAGCTGAACTACAAGCATTCAAACTGGCACTTGAAAATACAGATCGCGAATTCCCCACACTCATAGTGTGCGATTCTTTCTACTGTGTTCAGTCGTATAATGAATATATACAAAATTGGCTTGAAAATGGGTTCAAAGATGCAAAAGGTGGCACAATAAAGCATAAAACGCTTTGGGAACAAGTAGTTCAGTTGAAAAACGAACTACCAAAGGCTCACGTGATTCATACACTGAGTCATCAACGTGATGGCGTTCACGTTGTAGGGAATTCATTGGCTGACGAAGCCGCAAAGGGGGCTGTTCACACGGCTTCCGTAGCTGCGATCACTCGTTCAAAAACGAGAATAGACAGTGAGATAATGTTGGCTGTCAATGCTACAAGTAAAGGCAGTGGTGCAGCGTTACCTAAAAAGTTTCCACTCAAGTACTCTTATGTAATTGATGCGAACAACGTTCCTTTTGCTCGAATCCCTGGAGTGGGGGATAGGGTAATTCCAAACAAGGAACGCAGATTAGGACTAATCCTAGCAGCACATGAAGGGATAGCTTCTGCCCATGCAGGTATTTCTGCAACAGTATCTTTACTGAAACAAAGATATTGGTGGCCTGGCATTAGGAAACAGACCAAGAACTATGTTTTAGAATGTGAATTATGCCAACAGATGAAAGTCTCCACAGTGAAACGTCCTGCGCAGACACCCCTGTTAATTTCAGACAAACCATTAGCTTGTGTTTACCTGGACCACTGCGGTCCCTTGCAAAGGGACGGTAACTATAAATATATCATGGTTGCAGTGGATTCGTGCTCAAGGTTCCTATGGATATGGCCTCAGCGCTTGGCTGACGCTCAAACTGTTATAAAAGATTTGCTAGTCTTTATCGGCACATACGCAATAGGCACGCTACATTCTGACCAGGGCCCTGCGTTTAGCTCTCGGGCTTACAAAGAAGCCATGGCCAGTATGGCCGTTGCATTGCGGTACTCCTCTCCGTTTCATCCTGAGGGAAATTCTGTTGTGGAAAGGAAAAACCGGGACATAAAGCAGTCTATAACAGCTAGAGTATTAGGTTCGGGTGATGGGTGGGTCAAACATCTTTATGGGGTCCAACGCTCATTAAATAATTTGCCAAGAAGTTCTCTAGGGGGGGTCACTCCATATGAGGTCCTATTTGGGACAAGAATGTGGGTTCCCGATCTCGAATGTAAAGGCACAGTGGTGGAAAATAAACCCTTTGATATCAAAGATCGTTTGGCTGTTTTACAGGATCTAAATGAACTAAGATCGAAACAAAGCAACATGTTCCTGAAGCCAACCACCACTGGGGAAAAACCGGCAGTCCCAGCAAGGCCTGTCTGGATTCCAAAAGTTGGGGATCTAGTCAGAGAGAAGATTGCGGACAAGAAGGAATTTGGACCTTCTTACAGACAACCAGTACCTGTCCTAGCCATCCACGGAACAAGAACAGTACTTCTGCCGCCCCTTGCTGGAAAAAAGGAGAAAAGATTTGTGTCAATCGACCTCATCAAACCACAGTATGTGGCCTATACTAAATAGTAGGCCTCGTGGACTCCGACCTAGTAGCAGACGCACTCCCTCGCTACTATCCAAGAGGTTCAGACTGAAAGACTGATAACCATTGAGAATTCAGCAGTAACAGATGAAGGACTATGCAACAATGCTATGGAACTCATCCCTCTTGAAACTCAAGTAACAGTTCATCCAAATACACCTGTCTACACCAATGTAACAAGTGATCAACTGGTTCCAGAGATTTCAACACATCCTGATGCAATTCCAACAATTGACAGAACTGCTTCTGGCTATTTCATTAACTTTGATACGTTTTCTGAGGATCTGAGTGAGCCTGAAACGACGCCAGCATCAAAAACTTTCAAGCAACAAGTACAAGACCTTTTTCATTTCCTGAAAGAGACTTATCTAGTTTCACCATGGATTGAGCTATGGATTATTTCTGGAATATTTTTCTTTCTGCTTTGGCTAGCTTTGGTTATGACTATCAGCATGCTTATAAATGGCAGATACATCCGTTTGGACATTGAAAGTAAAAATGTGAACTTACTTTTGAAACCACACAAATCTTCCCATCGTGAAACAAGAGACTTGTCAGCAGTGAACATCACAGCCGTTCCTATAGCGGATGGTATAGTGTGGGACAAAACTGATTTCGATATATATTCGGCCCTACGGAACAATTGAACATTCCACATTTATTTAAAATTTCACTAAGTGATTTTGTTTCGTCCAGTACCTATTCTGATGATTGGGACTTTGAGACTGTAAATAATATGATGTTTGACCTAGAAAGGTCTGCTGCATTTTCTAATAATGAATATTTAGAGGGTTCATAAGAGTATGAACAGCTGTATTGCTACAACCACTATGGTCATCATTTTTTGCATAAATCTGCAACACCTAGAAATGTGTTTATGTTTAACCAATGAGAGCATTGTCCTACACCACCAAAAGGTAGTTCAAAAACGTTTGCAAAAAGTTTCCCGATTTTTCAGGGTACAATACATCTGATCCGGGATCATTTTACTATAAAAAAGTAAACAAAACAGGACAGAAAATTATGTTAACTAATACAAAACAAATTTATTCTGCAGCCTTTATTACCCAACTGTCTAGACATGGATTTGACTTTTGGAAAGACACAATAGACACAAAATCTGTCTGGGGTTCTAAAGATTGGCAAGGGCAGGGGATTGAAGCTTTGTTTAGAGCATGTATCATCCCTCAGCAAATAATGTTTTTGAATGACACTGTGCAACAAACGTCTTGCCTTGGTTTAGCCAAGATCAAAGACATGAAAATAACTTCTGTACCGACACCTGCCAGTAATAACAATACACAGGCAGCAGTTACAGTTGACCAAATATTACAACTCAACAGAACAAATCCTGATTGGAGAAAATGGTTGATCTGGCCCACAGACACAAACACCTGTCAAGAAAGATTCCTGAATAAAACACAGGGCTTTACTATTCATAGGCCAGACCCAAGATACGTCCAAAGACAACATCCGGGGGTAGTAACAACATACAGTGTAGGGAAATTATGCCTCGATTGGCTGCAAAAATCTACACTTAAGGATGTGAAACAACACTTATCTTTACTTAAAGAAGACGCAGACCTTAGGGAATTCTTGCTAGGATCAAGAAAACCGCGTCAAAAACGTTTCATATATGCCGGCATCTATGCTGCTTATAATGAAGCATGGAAGGTGTCACAGGCAGAGGCCGCAGAACGAATATGTGAACTTGATCGTATTAATTTGGAGAAAACTCTCTCTGTGGTCGACAATGGGTTAACAACTTTGTCATCCAGGATTTATTCATTGGACAACATTGTATCTTCTGCTATTGACATACTGGAACAAGATTTAGCCATGTTACAACAAGGCCAATCTCAGTTACGTTCTATTATGTTATTAAGCTGGACGCTGCAATCTTTGCGAGCGGGCTATGCGCCTTGGCGTTTTATCAACACGTCGTCTCTGTTTGCAGAATACAATCTAACTGATAAACAGATCGAACTGGCACAAAGGGGAGCAAAGTATACAGTGCTGAGCATTGAAAAACTGGAGAAATTACCATTTACGGTAGCAGAAAAACCAGCTACAGAATGGCTTATTCATGGCAAAATCACTCTGCCTGTCACTACTTTTCAGTTTCAGTATTGCCTCAAACAAATGCAAGCAGGCAAATATGAAAGGTTGGGTAAAGAATACATTAAGACATCCTGGGATTTACCATACACATACAGATGTTGGAGTGGGGATCGTGAAGTGTTTCTTAGCGGTACACACTGTGAAAATGCACTAAGCGGTTCACTAATTTGTCAGGACATTTCTTTACACAGGGCTTGTAATGGTTCTGTGGCAAATTTGTCCTGCCACCAGCTAGGTACACCAGCTGCTGTGATTAATCCAACGTTTGGCCAACTTTCTAATGGGAGTTACCTCATGTTGAATGATCAGAGTTGCTGTGGCATGTTGCCAGGCATCCCATATCTAGTAATGGTGGACTCCAGGGTCACTTGCTGTATGCAAGTATTGTTTGCCCCAATAGACACAGTCAGGGAGTCGCCTTTATGGCCTTCGTTGATTGTCTCTTTTATACGATTTGATACTTTAAGCAGAATGAAAGCCATGCTTATACAAGAAACTGTGCCTTTGACCTCGGCCAAAGAAATCTATGATTTGCAAATTGCAAGGACTTCGGCTGAGATACAGGCTTTAATTCGTACAAACTGCCCTATACATTTTGCAGAAATGATGGGACGTATCTTTAACATGTCTGATACGAGCGGAATTGTACATGTATTTAATACCATCTGTTCAGGACTGTTAGCACCTTTTCAAGCAGTCCTCGGAATCATCCCAAACTTCGCACATTCGGTGTTTGGTGGTGTGCCGTTAATTCCAGCACTTGTTGCAGGAATTCTATTTTTATTCCTACTACTACGCTATGGCAAGCCTATTCACCGGCATCACTCCCAGCGATGTGGAGAAAGCTCTCCTAGAATGGAAGTGCCGTGAGCGCATAGTGCAACTTTTTGGCATACCTCGTCTACGGGAACTTAATACAACATGGTTTCTGTCATTCAGACCAATCTGGCAAGATTGCATCTTACCTGTTCTACGATGCCTGCTTTGCGGTGAAGAATGCGTGCTAGACACCTGTCTAACACTCCCATCAGTCAAGCCAACGGATATCGATACTCTGCTGGACCCGATAACGGCCCATGCTCTGTGTTGTCCCCAGAGGCTACCAATCCTGATGACAGCATTCATTGAGATCTCACAGACGCTTCCTGCTGCTGCTGAGGTACGAGATGGATCAACAGGCACACAGGTAACAACTGACGCGAACATTGCTGCAGCATCCCATGCTGAAGGCGATGCTTCTCATCTCTGTGCGATTAACCTTCTGAACGAGGTGTTCCAAATGTCACCAACATCGGTAGACGATATTTTGTCTATTGAAATAGATGATTTTATGTTTACACCAGACCCATTCACTGACTTTGATTCGGCTCTCAGTGTACCAGGGACGCAATTAAATTTGGCCTTCATTTTTTCTAAACTTAGAACTCTTCCCAAAACATTGAATTTTTTTCTTTTTCTCTATTTTTTGAAAATACATGGCAAATCAATCTGCTTACAGTAGAACTATTCTTATAAAACAGGCTACCAATCCTGATGACAGCATTCATTGAGATCTCACAGACGCTTCCTGCTGCTGCTGAGGTACGAGATGGATCAACAGGCACACAGGTAACAACTGACGCGAACATTGCTGCGGCATCCCATGCTGAAGGCGATGCTTCTCATCTCTGTGCGATTAACCTTCTGAACGAGGTGTTCCAAATGTCACCAACATCGGTAGACGATATTTTGTCTATTGAAATAGATGATTTTATGTTTACACCAGACCCATACACTGACTTTGATTCGGCTCTCAGTGTACCAGGGACGCAATGAAATTTGGCCTTCATTTTTTCTAAACTTAGAACTCTTCCCAAAACATTGAATTTTTTTCTTTTTCTCTATTTTTTGAAAATACATGGCAAATCAATCTGCTTACAGTAGAACTATTCTTATAAAACAGACTTCTTTGAATACTTCCAGGGACACATTGTCACCTTATCTGTCTAGAAATTTCATTTAATACCATGATATGCAATGGCTTTGATTTTTAAAAACTTATCAACCATTTCATCATATGTATATATTTCTGTTTATTCATTCATGTTGCATTTATTTACAATATATGCTTAGAATGAAGAAAATGCTTTAAAATGTACAGTACCAATTGCATTTAACAGTTTGCTTTTAAACTTCCTTTTAATATGCTTTTAGAAATGTTTTTAGCAACATGTGGTACTCAGTTTAATGTTTAGCATTTCATGTTTAGCATTTAGTATTATCGTTCATTCGAAAGTGGAGAGGGTGTTGTATTCCGCTTTAGGTGTCCGTATATAGGCTTTCCTGAAACATGTCCTTATATAGGCACAATTCGCATTGCCCTTATATAGGCATAGAATCCCAGTCCTTATTTAGGCATTAGCCGTGCACTCCAAATACAGGCATGGTCACCGACATCCGTCCACCCTAACGTCACAACGAGTTCTTAGAAACCAGACCCTTAAGCTCTTGGGAGTTCCCCTAGCACAGGATTATTGATTTCTCCAAGAACTCATTTATTATGCATGAACCGCTATACCTTAAGGGTTCATTCCTGACGTCTTCCTCTGTCCGACTCACGTCAATGCTAACATTCCAAGACACCTACCAGGTATAAATATACCTTCCCTTGCCCAAGCAAGTTAGGAGGAGACCTCGACTTTAGAGGAGCCCGTATCCCGGCCTGACGCACTGGGAAGACGCTGTCATCCCTGCTCGCAGAGAATCCAGCTTCCAGTGTTCTGACTCCCTTCGCGGGGTGTTAGAGTTCCAGATCCGGAAAGAGATTCCCACCTCTCTCATTCTCAAGGTATGGAGCTGACTCGAACCTAGAGGGACTCTTGGCATACTAGACTCTTGGCATACTAGACTTAACATACTCTTAGTATACCATACTAGAGAATACTTCACGTACTTCTTACCTATCCCTACACCTAGACTAGGTTAGGTACATTGGGGTAGAACTAGCTTAGAGACGCATCGTATGAGTACTCGCATTTTTAGCTCATGTTATTTATGTATGTGAATATATGCTAAAAGATAATGCTTGCGCAGTATTATTTATTTCTACTGCTTACGCTGTACCTAAATCCTTTTTATTGAAACGCCCGTCTTTCCTTTCTGTGTAACTCTGTAGAAACTAAGCATGCACGATTGAGCTGAGTGAAACTGTTATCTATTGTTTCCACGATTCTGAGACGTGTTCCGATTCTAAAGGGAAACAAAGTAGTCATGTTTTTGCGGTTGCCAGAAACTACTCCCTTCTTGTTTTCAAGGAGTTTCTAGTGGCCTCTGAGCTAGCTGGCACAAGTAATTAAGTTTAATATACTCGAAAGGGACATACCGACCTCAGTCCTATGTCAAGCCTATAGGGTATATTATTCCAATGCGCAGAGCCTATTAGGGAAATAGGAACTACACTACAATATGTTTTCAAGATGGGGACTTCTATTTGGATAGTACGTATCCAACATGTTTGTTTTAACAATATCTGTGCTTTCCGGTTCATTTAATGCAAAATATTCGATTTCTTGTATAGATTTAAGTACTCGATTTCGTGTTGCAGCAAGACCTAGACTAACCCAAATGATTCCTCTTGACTTTGAATATAAACTTGCAGAGGTCAACCGATCCGAATATTCGTAGGATCCAATCTCTCGATGGGACAGCATCTTCAAACTAAAGCTGTACAATTTCTTACTATGAGTCTTCTCTTGGGAAATTTCTTCCCACATTTCTTTCAACTCCGTCTTTTCAGATTTTGTTATGTATGACGTTACATACCGAGCAACAGCAATGGAATTATCCGCAACATACTGGATATCCATATTTGCATTCCACATCGACAAAATCACTGGATTATAATCATTAATATACTTTGATTGTTCACTTCTTTTTAAATTGTAAGTATTTTTGAAGATTTTCTAGTGATAGTATGCCTCGCTGCTGACATGAAACTGTTGACTCTTCTTTTGGATATTACTGGACGTGAAAATCCAAAACGACATTTGGTATAAAACCTTTCCTTTGACTTGTATTTCCTTCGACAGTATTTGCCACATCGATGAGTTTGAAACCGTAAAACTTGTTGTCTTAAGGTATTTTCTTCTCTTGTTTTTGGTATAGCACATGTAACATAGTCTTCAATAAAAGATAAAACAGTCTCATCCGAATCAGTTCCAAATTTGAGTGCATCCTTGATCCATAAAAGCATATGTATATGAGGAGCACCTCTAGCCTGGTACTCCTTTCTCCAAAAGAAATCAATAACTTCTCCAAAAGGTGGGTTGTTTTTATTGCAGATAAAAGACATCATAGCCTGAAACCTATGATTAAAATATCTGCACACATTTACAGGATCCAAGGAACACAGTTCTCCAGGTGTCTTGAATTCAATGTTTTTAATATTTGAATTTGCTTCTCGAAGAAATTCAAGTAAATCGTCCCATGCGTATTCAGCACAGCTTAGCGTAACAAACAATGTAGGGGTTCCTAAGTTCCTTAACATACATTTAAGTTCTCCATGACGACGATACCAATACTCATTAGTACCATGTTGACACGCCATCAAATTAATCAATTGAGATTCTAAATGATTCTAAATGATCGTCTCTCTGTTGTACTTTGTCCATGAGTTCCTTCGCAGAAACATTTTGAAGATGAACTTCTGTCCTGTGGTTGACTGCATATGAAAGTCCAGACAAGTCACTTTCAAACAAAAGATGAAATATATATGGGATACATTGTCGAAATCTTGGATCTTCTGAGTACAATCTTGTTGTCTGATATTGTGATGCGGGAATCTGTACTGGTCGTTCATCATATCGTCCACCTTTTCCAGTGGGGAACAGCTGTGGAAAACAACGAGCTTCTAAACTTTTTTCCCAAACACTCATGGGAGTCCCCTTTGCTTTCTTAATTTGGAATAATTCAATAGTATTTCCAATCACTTCCTTTGAATGTAAAGGATGTACACTATAATGTTCATAAATTTCTTCACTTTTGGAGATGTCCACTTTTTCAATTTGGCCACTTGAAATTTCGCTATCATCTCCTAAAACTATTTCTTCTTCTTCCACATACACATTTTTGTAGTAATCATTGTTTTTTATGAGATATAACATAGCCTTTTGCACTTTGCTGACATCTACTAATTCTTGCCATATTTTCCGACTGTTCGTAGGAACACCATTAACTAGAATAACTACAGGTTCAGTTTCCTCTTTCTCTACACCAATAGTTTCAATATTTTTCTTTAAATCTAAAGGTTAATACACAACTCTTCCTTTTAATCCTCTTTGTAAATCTGTGGTAGGCAACTTACCTGTTTTAGGCTCCATACGAACAATAGCCTGAAACGGGTGCACAGATTGAATCAGAATTGACTCATAAGTATTTAAATCTACCAGTTCTGGAGGAATACCTACCAACTCTAGGTTATTATGTACAGCTCTAGCAGGCATTTTGTTGTCCTCTAATTTGTTATAACAATATTTACAAATACGTTGATCACTACCCAAATCAAAACAATCTTCTACCAACAAATAAGTTGCAAATTCCTTCCACTTATCATTGTTTTCTTTTTCACTTTTTAAATACAGATCAACATTCCTAGTTTGATTTCTATAGTGAGTTCGTCGACAACAAATACAAACATAGTTTGGTCTTTCACAACAAATTGCCTTAAACTTCGTAATTTCTTCTTCAAACTTCTCAGTACTACTATCTTCCACGTCTTCTTCAACACCTACTTCTATCAATCTCTCACTTTCTCTACACTCTTGTTCATGACCAAAGTAACGAACTCTATTTCATCACAAACTTTTTTTACATCTGATACTGACCCATGCAAAAGAGGACTGTTTAAATCACTTAAAATTATTGCTGGACTTTTTGCATAGTACAATCTTCTTACTAACTTCCGCATTTGAGAGTGATGTACTGCTAACATTCTCAAATGATGAAAAACACTTTTACACACTGTTCTAGAAAGACAAGCCAGAGAATGACCTTGCAAACCAGTATTTTTTCTCACTTTGCAAGGATCTAGTCCTTGCAGCATCTTAATCTTTTGTTTAACACTTTTTTTACTGTACGCTCGTAAACAATTGCGTAATATATCAATAGTCTCCTGTCGCATACTACAAATACAACTACAATCCCAAGTATACACTGGGGCTTTAGTACGTCTCCCTAGAACTTCATCAGCTATCACTTCTTCTACATTTCTAGGAACCATCTTTTCTTTTTCAATTGCAGAACCGTTTTTCATTTCATAAGCACGACCACTGGTATCAACTGCATGAAATAACGTATTGGTTTGAAAATAGCTCTCTTCATTAAAAAAAGGCTCTGAACTTGAAGTATGCTTCCATTCACCCCAAAAAATATCACCAAAGTTAGTTCTGTTAATTAGTCTCTTCTTTTTATTTTTGTCCTTCATAGAATGTATTGGCTTATCTAATGATCGCATCTGTTTAAAACTAAAATGAATAATTTCCTTTTTAATTCAAAAGCCTTTTCAACAATAGTTTCAATCTGTTTTTTTCTTTTTATAAAATGCTGATCTTTTTTTATATTTCTTGCCATCTTTTAATAAATTTTGTACTACTCTATTGTGAAACATTTGTTTCCTTATTTCACCAAATTGATTCTTTCTTCTTTTAGCATAGATTGTTTTTTCAGAACGTGATTTACCATTAATTTGTCCTTTTTTCATTACATTCTTCTTTGTTCTTGAGGCATTCTTTCTATTTTCTACATTGTCAAAACCCTTTCTAGTCCTTCAAAGTCTTTTAATAAATTCTTTTGTTCTCTTACACGCAAGACTTTTTCTTTTTCCCCACATGTTGTAGGTCATCTTATTGTTGCTGTTGTCTTTTCTTTAAATAGAATTGTTTCTTTTCTTCTTTTCTCTATTGTGTTTTTTAGTCATGGTAAGTCTTTCTTAATGATGATGAAGAATATCTGAAAAAAATATAAAATACATTTAATATTATTAATATAACTATATAGAAATATACTATTCTATTACTAAAGAAACGTTCTACATAAAAACCAATGAAATGCTTTCTTTTGAAATCACATGGGATTTCCTGTACTACATGGGTACTTCCTGGGTAATTGGAGGAGTGAATGAGTAGTGTTTACGTGTTTAGAGGATTGCATGGATAGTGCACAGTGGATTATAGCACTGCATGTGTTAGTGCCTGGGTCATTGCATGAGTACATGGGTACTGACTGGATGATTACAGTACTGCAAGGAGAGTGCATGGCGAATTTATAAGTGCTTGGGTTTTGGCAGAGTGATTGGATAAGTACATGGTGCTGGCTGGGTGATTGGTGGAGTGCATGGGTAGTGACAAGGAGATGGCTGGATCGCATGGGTAGTGCTCAGGGGATTGTAGCAGTGCAAGTGTTAGTGCCTGGGTCATTGCATAAGTACATGGGTACTGACTGGATGATTAAAGTACTGCAAGGAGAGTGCATGGTGAATTTATAAGTGCCTGGGTTTTGGCGGAGTGATTGGATAAGTACATGGTGCTGGCTGGGTGATTGGAGGAGTGCATAGGCAGTGACAGGGCAATGGCTGGACTGCATGGGTAGTGCTCAGGGGATTGTAGCAGTGCAAGTGATAGTGGCTGGGTCATTGCATGAGTACATAGGTACTGACTGGATGATTAGAGTGCTGCAAGGAGAGTGCATGGTGAATTTATAAGTGCTTGGGTATTGGCGGAGTGATTGGATAAGTACATGCTGCTGGCTGGGTGATTAGAGGAGTGCATGGGTACTGACAGGGCGATGGCTGGACTGCATGGGAAGTGCACAGGTGATTGTAGCAGTGCATGTGTTAGTGCCTGGGTCATTGCATGAGTGCATGGGTAGTGACTGGATGATTAGAGTACTGCAAGGAGAGTGCATGGTGAATTTATAAGTGCTTGGATTTTGGCGGAGTGATTGGATAAGTGCATGGTGCTGGCTGGGTGATTGGAGGAGTGCATGGGTAGTGACAAGGAGATGGCTGGACTGCATGAGTAGTGCTCAGGGGATTGTAGCAGGGCATGTGCTACTGCCTGGGTCATTGCATGACTACATGGGTGGTGACTGGATGATTAGAGTGCTGCAAGGACAGTGCATGGTGATTTTATAACTGCTTGGGTTTTGGCGGAGTGATTGGATAAGTACATGATGCTGGATGGGTGATTGGAGGAGGGCATGGCTACTGTCAGGGCAATGGCTGGACTGCATGGGTACTACCTGGGTAATTGGAGGAGTGAATCAGTAGTGTGTAGGTGGTTAGAGGTCTGCATGGGTAGTGCACAGAGGATTGTAGCAGTGCATGTGTTAGTGCCTGGGTCATTGCATGAGTACATAGGTACTGAAAGATGATTAGAGTACTTCAAGGAGAGAGCATGGTGAATTTATAAGTGCTTGAATTTTGGCAGAGTGATTGGAAAAGTACATGGTGGTGACTGGGTGATTGGAGGAGTGCATAGGCTGTGACAGGGAGATGGCTGGACTGCATGGGTAGTGCTCAGGGGATTGTCGTAGTGCATGTGTTACTGCCTGGGTCATTGCATGAGTACATGGGTAGTGACTGGATGATTAGAGTACTGCAAGGAGAGTACATGGTGAATTTATAAGTGCTTGGCTTTTGGCAGAGTCATTGGATAAGTACATGGTGCTGGCTGGGTGATTGAAAGAGTGCATGGGTAGTGACAGGGCGATGGCTGGACTGCATGGGTAGTGCACAGGGGATTGTAGCAGTGCATGAGTTAGTGCCTGGGTCATTGCATGAGTACATGGGTAGTGACTGGATGATTAGAGTGTTGCAAGGAGAGTGCATAGTGAATTTATAAGTGCTTGGGTTTTGGCGGAGTGATTGGATAAGTACATGCTGCTGGCTGGGTGATTGGAGGAGTGCATGGCTACTGACAGGGTGATGGCTGGACTGCATGGGTAGTGCACAGGGGATTGTAGCAGTGCATGAGTTAGAGCCTGGGTCATTGCATGAGTACATGAGTAGTGACTGCATGAATAGAGTGCTACAAGGAGAGTGCATGGTGATTTTATAAGTGCTTGGGTTTTGGCGGAGTGATTAGATAAGTACATGATGCTGGATGGGTGATTGGAGGAGTGTATAGACAGTGACAGGGAGATGGCTGGACTGCATGGCTAGTGCTCTGGGGATTGCAGCAGTGCATGAGTTAGTGCCTGGGTCATTGCATGAGTACATGGGTAGTGACTGGATAATTAGAGTACTGCAAGGAGAGTGCATGGTGAATTTATAAGTGCTTGGGTTTTGGCGGAGTGATTGGATAAGTACATGCTGCTGGCTGGGTGATTGGAGGAGTGCATGGCTACTGACAAGGCGATGGCTGGACTGCATGGGTAGTGCACAGGGGATTGTAGCAGTGCATCAGTTAGTGCCAGGGTCATTGCATGAGTACATGAGTAGTGACTGGATGAATAGAGTGCTACAAAAAGAGTGCATGGTGATTTTATAAGTGCTTTGGTTTTGGCGGAGTGATTAGATAAGTACATGATGCTGGATGGGTGATTGGAGGAGTGCATAGACAGTGACGGGGAGATGGCTGGACTGCATGGATAGTGCTCAGGGGATTGTACCACTGCATGTGTTAGTGCCTGGGTCATTGCAAGAGTACATGGGTAGTGACTGGATGATTAGAGTACTGCAAGGAGAGTGCATGGTGAATTTATAAGTGCTTGGCTTTTGGCGGAGTGATTGGATAAGTACATGGTGCTGGCTGGGTGATTGGAAGAGTGCATGGGTAGTGACAGTGCGATGGTTGGACTGCATAGGTACTGCTCAGGGGATTGTACCAGTGCATGAGTTAGTGCCTGGGACATTGCATGAGTACATGGATAGTGACTGGATTATTAGAGTACTGCAAGGAGAGTACATGGTGAATTTATAAGTGCTTGGGTTTTGGCAGAGTGATTGCATAAGTACATGGTGCTGGCTGAGTCATTGGAAGCCTGCATGGGCACTGCACAGGTGTTAGTACCACTGCATGTGTTAGTGCCTGGGTCATTGCATGAGTACATGGGTAGTGACTGGATGAATAGAATGCTACAAAGAGAGTGCATGGTGATATTATAAGTGCTTGGATTTTGGCGGAGTGATTGGATAAGTACATGATGCTGGATGGGTGATTGGAGGAGTGCATGGGTAGTGACACGGGGATTGCTGGACTGCATGGGTACTACCTGGGGAATTGAAGGAGTGAATCAGTACTGTGTAGGTGGTTAGAGGTCTGCATGGGTAGTGCACAGGGGATTGCAGCAGTGCATGAGTTATTGCCTGGGTCATTCCATGAGAACATGGGTAGTGACTGGATGATTAGAGTACTGCAAGGAGAGTGCATGGTGAATTTATAAGTGCTTGGGTTTTGGCTGAGTGATTGGATAAGTACATGATCCTGGATGGGTGAATGGAGGAGTGCATGGGTAGTGACAGAGGGGTTGCTGGAGTGCAAGGGTACTACCTGGGTGATTGCAGGAGTGAATCAGTACTGTGTAGGTGGTTAGAGGTCTGCATGGGTAGTGCACAGGGGATTGTAGCACTGCATGTGTTAGTGCCTGGGTCATTGCAAAAGTACATGGGTACTGATTGGATGATGAGAGTACTACAAGGAGAGTGCATGGTGAATTTATAAGTGCTTGGGTTTTGGCAGAGTGATTGCATAAGTACATGGTGCTGGCTGGCTGATTGGAGGAGTGCATGGGTAGTGACAGGGCGATGGCTGGACTGCATAGGTACTGCTCAGGGGATTGTACCAGTGCATGAGTTAGTGCCTGGGTCATTGCATGAGTAGATGGATAGTGACTGGATGATTAGAGTACTGCAAGGAGAGTACATGGTGAATTTATAAGTGCTTGGGTTTTGCCAGAGTGATTGGATAAGTGCATGGTACTGGCTGGGTGATTGGAGGAGTGCATAGGCAGTGACAGGGAGATGGCTAGACTGCAGGGGTAGTGCACAGGGGATTGTAGCAGTGCATGTGTTAGTGCCTGGGTCATTGCATGAGTACATCGGTACTGACTGGATGATGAGAGTACTACAAGGAGAGTGCATGGTGATTTTATAAGTGCTTGGGTTTTGGCGGAGTGATTAGATAAGTACATGATGCTGGATGGGTGATTGGAGGAGTGCATAGACAGTGACAGGGAGATGGCTGGAGTGCATGGGTAGTGCTCAGGGGATTGTAGCAGTGCATGAGTTAGTGCCTGGGTCATTGCATGTGTACATGGGTAGTGACTGGATAATTAGAGTACTGCAAGGAGAGTGGATGGTGAATTTATAAGTGCTTGGGTTTTGGCGGAGTGATTGGATAAGTACATGCTGCTGGCTGGGTGATTGGTGGAGTGCATGGGTACTGACAGGGAGATGGCTGGACTGCATGGGTAGTGCCCAGGGGATTGTAGCAGTGCATGAGTTAGTGCATGAGTTAGTGCCTGGGTCATTGCATGAGTACATGAGTAGTGACTGGATGAATAGAGTGCTACAAAGAGAGTGCATGGTGATTTTATAAGTGCTTGGGTTTTGGCGGAGTGATTAGATAAGTAAATAATGCTGGATGGGTGATTGGAGGAGTGCATAGACAGTGACAGGGAGTTGTCTGGACTGCATGGATAGTGCTCAGGGGATTGTACCACTGCATGTGTTAGTGCCTGGGCCATTGCATGAGTACATGGGTAGTGACTGGATGATTAGAGTACTGCAAGGAGAGTGCATGGTGAATTTATAAGTGCTTGGCTTTTGGCGGAGTGATTGGATAAGTACATGGTGCTGGCTGGGCGATTGGAAGAGTGCATGGGTAGTGACAGGGCGATGGCTGGACTGCATAGGTACTACTCAGGGGATTGTAGCAGTGCATGTGTTAGTGCCTGGGTCATTGCATGAGTACATCGGTACTGACTGGATGATGAGAGTACTACAAGGAGAGTGCATGGTGAATTTATAAGTGCTTGGGTTTTGGCAGAGTGATTGCATAAGTACCTGGTGCTGGCTGGGTCATTGGAAGACTGCATGGGCAGTGCACAGGTGATTGTACCACTGCATGTGTTAGTGCCTGGGACATTGCATGAGTACATGGGTAGTGACTGGATGATTAGAGTACAGCAAGGAGAGTGCATGGTGAATTTATAAGTGCTTTGCTTTTGGCAGAGTGATTGGATAAGTACATGGTGCTGGCTGGGTGATTGGAATAGTGCATGGGTAGTGACAGGGCGATGGCTGGACTGCAGAGGTACTGCTCAGGGGATTGTACCAATACATGAGTTAGTGCCTGGGTCATTGCATGAGTACATGGATAGTGACTGGATGATTAGAGTACTGCAAGGAGAGTACATGGTGAATTTATAAGTGCTGGGGTTTTGCCAGAGTGATTGGATAAGTTCATGGTGCTGGCTGGGTGATTGGAGGAGTGCATAGGCAGTGACAGGGAGATGGCTAGACTGCATGGGTAGTGCACAGGGGATTGTAGCAGTGCAAGTGTTAGTGTCTGGGTCATTGCATGAGTACATCGGTACTGACTGGATGATTGGAGTACTGCAAGGAGAGTGCATGGTTAATTTATAAGTGCTTGGGTTTTGGCGGAGTGATTGGATCAGTACATGGTGCTGGCAGGGTGATTGAAGGAGTTCATAGGCAGTGACAGGGAGATGGCTGGACTGCATGGGTAGTGCTCAGGGGATTGTAGCAGTGCAAGTGTTAGTGGCTGGGTCATTGCATGAGTGCATGGGTAGTGCTTGGATACTAACTGGGCGATTGCAGAATATGGAATCAGTCAATCATATAGTTTTAAAATCACATATTCACTACCTTTGCACTCCTGTAATCGGTCAGGCACCTCTCAATAGTTCACTAAGCATACATACAACTATATCAATACAATCTGAACACATAGATGAGTCATTACATACTATCTAGTTAAGTAGTGGTTTACTTGACCATTCAATCTACAAATATGCGACATCATTAAACTATACCTCTCAACAGACTTAAGAAAGAAGGCTAATTAACAACACCTTTTATGAGCATTTTTAAAACCACACTTTTATTGTACATCTTCATCTTTGTATCTAAAATTATGTGGCATCATTGAACTATACCTTTGCTCAGACTACAAAAAGAAGCCTAATTAACAGCACCTTATTTCACCATTCTATCTTAAAATATATGGTATAATTTAACTTTACCTTTTACACAAACTAATAAAAGAGACCTAATTATTAACACCTTATATGATCATCTTTCAAACAGCACAGTTGTGCTGCATCTTTACCAAAGTATCTATAATTATGCAGTTTCAATCAACTATACCTTTGTAGAGAGAACAAAAAATGAAACATAATATACTACACCTTATATGAACGTCTTTCAAACTACACATTTGTACTGCACCTTCAACCAACTATCTAAAAATATGCGGCATCATTCAACTATACCTTTGTACAGACTTAAAAAACAAGTTTAATTAATAACAGCAGTAATTATCTTAAAAAATACACATATTACTGAACAGACTCTTTCTTAAACAACATTTAAGTACAATAAAACAAACTCCAATATATATCTCAATATTTAATAATATATTTCAAACAACACATTATTAGAATAATGTCAATTTTTTTTAAATAAACCTCATAAATGTATAACTCACCTTGCAAGTAAATGTGTTGAATGAAAAATCTCACAAACTCTGACAGGATTTTCTTTTACACAGAATCAATGTAATGCACCAGACTCAGCAAGGTAAAACCAGTTATGGCAAGGTTTCCCTCTCTTTCTCCATACAAATACACATAAGCAACAAATTACATTGCTTCCCAGAGTTTTTCAAATTGTAAAACACATTTCCATTGGTTACAGATAATAACCCTTATTAACTGACTTCTTCACCCCTTCTGCTTAATGCCAGTTTCCATAGCAACAGGTCATGGAACATCCAACTTAACTGACAGGTCACTAGTTCACCATATTTTCAAGTTCACCACACAATGTTGCAAATGGAAACAGCAGGTGTGGTTGGCTTTGCAAATCATGACCTTATCCTTTCTACTGTGCCTTTCAAACATTTTTTACTAACCAATAAGAAATTTGCTTTTTAAACAAAGTAAAATGCACCCTATTTTTGAATGTACAATGTTCTTAAACAGCCAATCAAATCTCTACTTTATTAAAAACAGCCACTTCTCCACCATTTTAGATATCTCTCATTCTACCAACTGACTACCTCAGCTATAGACATCTCTTGATTACCTCTAGACACCCCTTCAAGATGCTTTCTGTGTGGATTGTTGGGCACAGCTATGTATTCTGGTGCAAAAGGTATGCTGAACACAGAGGTATTGACAAAGTCCTAGCATTGCAAAATGTAGACATTAAATGGATTGGACAGAGAGGATTAAAGTGGCACCAATTGATGCCTTTGGTTAAAACCTTTTTGCATCTCCAAGCCCCTGACCTCATGATTGTGCACTGTGGTGGCAATCAATTTTGTCCTCATATTGAGAAAGCTAGAAAAAATGTCAATAAAGCTGTTTCTGCTTATCTCAGAGACCATAGGATGGGCTCCATCTATAACAACAATCTACGTTTCCATATGGATGGCATCTACAGAAGTGATGGAGTACACTTCACTGATCAAGGGAACAGAGAGTTTCTCAACAACCTGAAGCTCTGCATCCGCACTTACATGTAGCTACAACAATCTCCCAATGAAAACAAGGGCTCTTTTTAGAGCCACCCAATAACTCAACATATAACCTAGGTTTATATAAAAAAATCGTAATTGTTTTTGCTTGGAGTCGCGCACCCTGCGCGACTAAAGGAGCCGCGCACCCATCGCGTTCACAACAGGGGGCCACGCTGAGAGATGCGCATCCATTGCGTTCACACCAGGGGGCCGTGCTGAGAGCCGCGCATCCATCGCGTTCACACCAGGGGGCCGTGCTGAGAGCCGCGCATCCATCGCGTTCACATTAGGGGCTGCGCACCCACCGCGTTCACACCAGGGGGCCGCGCTGAGAGCCGCGCTAGGGTTGCGACTCCAAACTTTGGTGGGAAAAAAACACGTCTACTACCATTAATGTATATAAAAAAGGGAGGGGGACCGTGTGGCCCCCCTCCTGGGCCATTTTTGGCCCCGGGGACCCCATCCCCCGGGGCATAGCCTCACAGTTGGGGACCGTGGGGGGAGCCCCAATGCCCCCACCGTCCCGCCGGCTCCCCGCCTCCTGCGGGAGCCAGCATTGCTTTTCCACAAGGGGAGCTGCTGACATGCAGCTCCCCTTTGTGGAAAAGCAATCCTGCTTTGCTTCGTTGAAGCGAGAGCAGGTTTCCTGCTCTCGCTTTCATGAAGCAATGCAGAAGTTTGCTATGGCAGGGCGGGAGCCGTGCTCCCGCCCTGCCATAGCAAACAGCAGTGTCCCGGGGGTGGGCACCCCAGGACACTGCAGGAGCCGGCCTGGGGGGTGGCGGTCCCCAGGGCCATTGAGAGCTCCTTGAGGGGGGCTGCGTGGCCCCCCTCCCTAATTTTCACAGCCCCGGGGAGGTGGTGGTCCCCGGGGCCCGGGGGTCCGCAACGGACCCTCGTATTTAAATATTAAATGCCCCGGGGAGGTGGTGGTCCCCGGGGCAGTGTGGGAGGGATTGCCCCCCCCACGCATTTATTTTTTTAGCCCCGGGGAGGTGGTGGTCCCCGGGGCTGCGGGTGGCCGTAGTGCCCCCGCATACAATGAAAAAAGCCTTTTCATATGGAAACTAGGTCCTAACGATAACTACCTACTGGCGACTGCCGTTTGATGAATCTTCACAAAATTTTCAAAACTAGTGGCCCGCTCCGGTCTGCTCCTGTCTAGAAAGTTTCGGGGGTTACAGCCCGAACTGCTGAACGGAATTACACAAAATTTGGCAAAAAGGTAGGTCTGGGTTCAGAAAGCGACCTTTTTATTAAATGGTGTAAATCCGTTCAGTAGTTCCTGAGAAATTAGAAAAAGAAAATGTTTCGATATCTAGGGACGCGGTGGATTCGCGAATCCTCCCGAGCACGAGCTTCATTCTCATTGGCTGTCAACACTCCAAACCGGGAAGTGTTGGCAGCCATCTTGTGACTCGGTAGAACCGAGTCACAAGAAAACAGTAAAACAAAGTGTAAAATGAAGAAAAGGGGGCAGGGTAGAAACACCCTGACCCACTAGGCCTGCTCAGGGGTTCCCATAAGGACCCCCAGGAACAAAAAACATTTTTTTTTGTTTTTAAACGGCAGAAGTCGCGTTGAGGTCGCGACTCCTGCCGAGAAAATAAAAAAAAAAGGAAGTGCGGACTCTCGTTTTCAAAAAGCCCCCGGGTGGGCCAGGTCCCGGGGGCGCTCGTGAATTAATGTGCTGGGGCCCCCGCAGCCCCGGGGACTGCGACCTCCCCGGGGCTGAAAAAATAAATGCGTGTGGGGGGGCAATCCCCCCACACTGCCCTGGGGACCACCACCTCCTTGGGGCATTTAATATTTAAATACGGGGGTCCTTTGCAGACCCCCGGGCCTTGGGGATCACCACCTCCCCGGGACTTTGAAAAGTAGGGAGGGGGGCCGCGCGGCCCCCCTCCAGGAGCTCACAATGGCCCTGGGGACCGCCACCCCCCAGGGTCGGCTCCTGCCGTGTCCTGGGGTGCCCACCCCCGGGACACTGCTGTTTGCTATGGCAGGGCGGGAGCACGGCTCCCGCCCTGCCATAGCAAACTCCTGCATTGCTTCATGGAAGCGAGAGCAGGGAAACCTGCTCTAGCTTCAACGAAGCAAAGCAGGATTGCTTTTCCACAAGGGGAGCTGCATGTCAGCAGCTCCCCTTGTGGAAAAGCAATGCCCGCTCCCGCAGGAGGCGGGGAGCCGGCAGGACCATGGGGGCATTGGGGCTCTCCCCACGGTCCCCAACTGTGAGACTATGCCCCTGGGAATTGGGTCCCCAGTGCCAAAAATGGCCCGGGAGGGGGGCCACGTAATCCCCCTCCCTTTTAAAAAAAAAAAAAAAAGACTTGGGCATGCCCCGGGGGATGGGGTCCCCGGGGCAAATATAAATTATTGGTAGTAGACGTTTTTTTTTTCACCAAAGTTTGCAGTTGCGACCTTAGCGCGGCTCTCAGCGCGGCACCCTGGTGTGAACGCGATGGGTGCGCGGCTCTCAGCACGGCCCCCTGGTGTGAACGCGATGGGTGCACGGCTCCGTTAGTCACGCAGGGTGCGCGATCCCAAGCAAAAATAATTTAGATTTTTTTATATAAACCTAGGTTATAAGTTGAGTTATTGGGTGGCTCTAAAAAGAGCCCTTATTTTTATTGGGAGATTGTTGTAGCTACATGTAAGTGCGGATGCTGAGCTTCATGTTGTTGAGAAACTCTCTGTTCCCTTGATCAGTGAAGTGTACTCCATCACTTCTGTAGATGCCATCCACATGGAAACGTAGATTGTTGTCATAGATGGAGCCCATCCCATGGTCTCTGAGATAAGCAGAAACAGCTTTATTGACATTTTTTCTAGCTTTCTCCATTTGAGGACAAAATTGATTGGACCACTTCCATTTCTGTCTTTGGCATATGTTAGAGTATACAAAGACAGTTTGGGGGAAAAGCAACATCAATTCTGCAAAGGTGTCCTCCATTAGCAATTCCAGACCTACCCCAGTCAATGTGCCTAGGTCATTGCCACCACAGTGCACAATCATGAGGTCAGGGGCTTGGAGATGCAAAAAGGTTTTAACCAAAGGCATCAATTGGTGCCACGTTAATCCTCTCTGTCCAATCCATTTAATGTCTACATTTTGCAATGCTAGGTCTTTGTCAATACCTCTGTGTTCAGCATACCTTTTGCACCAGAATACATAGCTGTGCCCAACAATCCACACAGAAAGCATTTTGAAGGGATACCTGTAGGAAATCTAAAGATGTCTGTAGCTGAGGTAGTCAGTTGGTAGAATGAGAGATATCTAAAATGGTGGACAAGATGCTGTTTTTAAGAAAGTAGAGATTTGATCGGCTGTTTAAGAACATTGTACATTCAAAAATAGGGTGCATTTTACTTTGTTTAAAAAGCACGTTTCTTAATGGTTAGTAAAAAATGTTTGAAAGGTACAGTAGAAAGTATAAGGTCATGTTTTGCAAAGCCAACCACACCTGCTGTTTCCATTTGCAACATTGTGTGGTGAATTTGAAAATATGGTGAACTTTTGACCTGTCAGTTAAGTTGAATGTTCCATGACCTGTTGCTATGGAAACTGGCATTAAGCAGAAGGGGTGAAGAAGTCAGTTAATAAGCGTTATTATCTGTAACCAATGGAAATGTGTTTTACAATTTGAAAAACTCTGGGAAGCAATGTTATTTGTTGCTTATGTGTATTTGTATGGAGAAAGAGAGAGAAGCCTTGCCAATACTGGTTTTACCTTGCTAAGTCTGGTGCATTACATTGATTGTGTGTAAAAGAAAATCCTGTCAGAGTTTGTGAGATTTTTCATTCTTCACATTTATTAGCAAGGCGAGTTATAAATTTGGGAGGTTTATTTTTTAAAAATTGACATTATTCTAATACTGTGTTGTTTGAAATATATTATTAAATATAGAGATGTATATTGGAGTTTGTTTTATTGTACTTAAATGTTGTTTAAAAAAGAGTCTGTACAGTAATTTGTGTATTTTTTAAGATGATTACTGATGTTATTAATTAAGCTTGTTTTTTAAGTCTGTACAAAGGTATAGTTGAATGATGCATATTTTTAGATAGTTGGTTGAAGATGCAGTACAAATGTGCAGTTTGAAAGAAGTTCATATAAGGTGCAGTTTATTAGGCTTCATTTTTTGTTCTCTCTACAAAGGTATAGTTGAATGATACTGCATGATTATAGATACTTTGGTAAAGATGCAGCACAACTGTGTTGATTGAAAGATGATCATATAAAGTGTTAATAATTAGGTTTCTTTTATTACTTTGTACAAAATGTAAAGTTAAATGATACCATATATTTTAAGATAGAATGGTGAAATAAGGTGCTGTTAATTAGGCTTGTTTTTGTAGTCTGAGCAAAGGTATAGTTGAATGATGCCACATAATTTTAGATACAAAGGTGAAGATGTACAATAAAAGTGTGGTTTTAAAAATGCTCATAAAAGGTGTTGTTAATTAGCCTTCTTTCTTAAGTCTGTTGAGAGGTATAGTTTAATGATGTCGCATATTTGTAGATTGAATGGTCAAGATGTAGCTCAAAAGTAAACCACCACATATTACCCTTGCAGGCATGTTGTACTTATATACTTAACTAGATAGTATGTAATGACTCATCTATGTGTTCAGATTCTAATTATACAGTTGCATGTATGCTTAGTAAACTATTGAGAGGTGCCTGACCGATTACAGGAGTGCAAAGGTAGTGAATATGTGATTTTAAAACTACATGAGTAATTATTGACTGATTCCATATTCTGCAATGACCCAGTTAGTATCCAAGCACTACTCATGCACTCATGCAATGACCCAGCCACTATCTCATGCACTGCTACAATCCCCTGAGCACTACCCATGCAGTCCAGGCATTTCCCTGTCACTGCCTATGCACTGCTCCAATCACCCAGCCAGCACCATGTACTTATCCAATCACTCTGCCAAAACCCAAGCACTCATAAATTCACCATGCACTCTCCTTGCAGTACTCTCATCATCCAGTCAGTACCCATGTACTTATCCAATCACTCCGCCAAAACTCAAGCACTTATAAATTCACCATGCACTCTCCTTGCATCACTCTAATCATCCTGACAGTGCGCATGCACTCATGCAATGACCCAGGCACTAACTCATGCACTGCTACAATCCCCTGTGCACTACCCATGCAGACCTCTAACCACCTACACACTACTGATTCACTCCTCCAATTACCCTGGTAGTACCCATGCATTCCAGCAATCCCCCTGTCACTACCCATGCACTCCTCCAATCACCCATCCAGCACCATGTACTTATCCAATCACTCCGCCAAAACCCAGGCACTTATAAAATCACCACGCACTCTCCTTGCAGTACTCTAATCATCCAATGTTATGTTATGTTAACTGATTTTATAATGCGCATAGCTACCCAAAAGGGTTTCCCAGCGCAGACCTGGAGGAACCACAACAAAATAGAAAAGAAGTAAAAACTATTGATTAAACAACCAAGTTTTTACAAATTTACAAAAATTTAAGTGAAGTGTTTCTTTACGGATAGCTATGGGAAGAGAGTTCCACAAGAGAGGGCCAAGATAAGAAAAAGAGCTGCCACCCATTCTTGTGAGTTTGATCCTGGGAACCATACATTTTTCCTGTGTCGTAGAGCGTAACAGGCGAGAAGGCTGATAGAGACGGACACGTTTTTGCAGGTATTGAGGGGCAGTACCAGTCTTAATCTTGAACATATAGTCCAGGGCTTTAAACTTAGTCCGATTTTCCACTCTAAGCCAGTGTAAGTCTCTCAAAGCATTGGAAATAGAAGACATTCTTGGGATTTTGTAAAGCAGCCTAGCGGCAGAGTTCTGCACCACCTGGAGCTTACGTAACACATCCTTGTTTGCTCCCAAAAGAAGAATATTCCCATAGTCCAGTCTGGATGTAACAAGTGCCTGGACTACAGTCCTTTGGGTAGCATTGGGGAGCATCCAGATGATTTTCTTCAACCATTTTAAAATGGTGAAGCAGGTGGCTGCAGTTTTTACCGCATGTTGTTTCATGGATAATTTATTATCCATAATAAATCCCAGATTGCGGGCTTGAGAGGTGGGCAAGGGTAAGGGTCCCATTTCACTGGGCCAATGTTGGGGGCCCCAGAGGTCTTTATTTTTCCCAAAAACAAGGACCTCCGTTTTTTCACCATTGAGCTTAAGTAGATTGGTTTGCATCCAAGATGCAATGTTACTCAAGCCCATTTGAAGAGTTGAAGGACCTTGCAGGTTTCCCGTAGACAGGGAAAATATTATTTGGGTGTCATCGGCGTAAGAAAAAAGAGACAACCCAGCCTCCTCTGCAATCACAGCCAAAGGTTGTAGATAGACATTGAACAGAAGGGAACTTAAAATTGACCCTTGAGGTACCCCATAAGGAGAAAAAAGAATTTTAGAAGTAGCCCTAGACGAAAAGACTTGAAAGGTCCGTTTAGATAAAAAAGAAGTCAAATAGCCAAGTGCTGTCCCGGTAATGCCAAGTGACTGCAAGGATTTAATTAACACGGTATGAGAAACCGTGTCAAATGCGGCACTCAAATCTAACAATATGAGGGCCACTGTGTTACCTGTATCTAAACGTTGTCGCAACATTTTGGTAACACCAAGGAGAGTCGTCTCGGTCGAAAAGCCCGCTCTGAAACCAGACTGAGAGGAGTGTAAAAAGTTCGAAGATTCAATAAGCTTGGATAGTTGTAAGTTTACATGTTTTTCCAAAATTTTGGAAAAAATAGGAAGTAAGGAAATGGGCCTGAAATTAGATCCAATCACTACCCATGTACTCATACAATGACCCCGACACTAACACATGCACTGCTACAATCCTCTGAGCACTACCCATGCAGTCCAGCAATCCCCCGTCACTTCCCATGCACTCCTCCAATCACCTATCCAGTAACATGTACTTATCCAATCACTCTGCCAAAACCCAAGCACTGATAAATTCACCATGCACTCTCCTTGAAGTGCTCTAATCATCCAGTTAGTACCCATGTACTCATGCAATGACACAGGCACTAACTCATGCACTGCTACAATCCCCTGAGCACTACCCATGCAATCCAGCCATCTCCCTGTCACTGCCTATACACTCCTCCAATCACCCAATCAGCACCATGTACTTATCCATCACTCTGCCAAAACCCAAGCACTTATAAATTCACCATGCACTCTCCTTGCTGTACTCTCATCATCCAGTCAGTACCCATGTACTTATCCAATCACTCCGCCAAAATCCAAGCACTTATAAATTCACCATACACTCTCCTTGCAGCACTCTAATCATCCTGTCACTACCCATGCACTTATGGAATGACCCAGGCACTAACTCATGCACTGCTACAATACCCTAAGCACTACCCATGCAGTCCAGCCATCGCCCTGTCACTACCCATGCACTCCATCAATCACCCAGCCAGCACCATGTACTTATCCAAACAATCCGCCAAAACCCAAGCACTTATAAATTCATCATACACTCTCCTTGCAGTACTCTAATCATCCAGTCAGTACCCATGTACTCATGAAATGACCCAGGCAGTAACACATGCACTGCTACAATCCCTTGTGCACTACCCATGGAGACCTCTAACCACCTACACACTACTGATTCACTCCTCTAAAAAACCCAGGTAGTACCCATGCACTCTAGCAGTCCCTCTGTCACTACCTATGCACTTCTCCAATCACCCATCCAGGATCATGTACTTATCCAATCACTCCGCCAAAACCCAAGCAGTTATAAAATCACCATGCACTGTCCTTGCAGCACTCTAATCATCCAGTCACTACCCATGTACTCATGCAATGACCCAGGCACTAACACATGCACTGCTACGTTCCCCTGAGCACTATCCATGCAGTCCAGCCATCTCCCTGTCACTGCCTATGCACTCCTCCAATCACCCAGCCAGCACCATGTACTTATCCAATCACTCCGCCAAAACCCAAGCACTTATAAATTCACCATGCACTCTCCTTGCAGTAGTCTCATCATCCAGTCAGTACCCATGTACTTATCCAATCACTCCGCCAAAACCCAAGCACTTATAAATTCACCATACACTCTCCTTGCAGCACTCTAATCATCCTGTCACTACCCATGCACTCATGCAATGACCCAGGCACTAACTCACGCACTGCTACAATCCCCTGTGCACTACCCATGCAGTCCAGCCATCGCCCTGTCAGTACCTATGCACTCCTCCAATCACCCAGTCAGCAGCATGTACTTATCCAATCACTCCAGCAAAACCCAAGCACTTATAAATTCACCATGCTGTCTCCTTGCAGTACTCTAATTATCCAGTCACTACCCATGTACTCATGCAATGACCCAGGCACTAACTCATGCACTGCTACAATCCCCTGAGCACTACCGATGAAGTCCAGCCATCGCCCTGTTACTGCCTATGCACTCCTCCAATCACCCAGCCAGCACCATGTACTTATCCATTCACTCCGCCAAAACCCAAGCACTTATAAATTCACCAAGCACTCTCCTTGCAGTACTCTCATCATCCAGTCAGTACCCATGTACTTATCCAATCACTCCGCCAAAACCCAAGCACTTATAAATTCATCATACAATCTCCTTGCAGCACTCTAATCATCCTGTCACTACCCATGCACTCATGCAATGACCCAGGCACTAACTCATGCACTGCTACAATCCCCTGTGCACTACCCATGCAGTCCAGCCATCTCCCTGTTACTGCCTATGCACTCCTCCAATCACCCAGCCAGCACCATGTACTTATCCAATCACTCTGCCAAAACCCAAGCACTTATAAATTCACCATGCACTCTCCTTGCAGTACTCTAATCCTCCAGTCAGTACCCATGTACTCATGCAATGACCCAGGCACTAACACATGCACTGCTACAATCCCCTGAGCACTACCCATGCAGTCCAGCCATCTCCCTGTCACTGCCTATGCACTCCTCCAATCACCCATCCAGTACCATGTATTTATCCAATCACTCCGCCAATACCCAAGCACTTATAAATTCACCATGCACTCTCCTTGCAGTACTCTAATCATCCAGTCACTACCTATGTACTCATGCAATGACCCAGGCACTAACACATGCAGTTGTAAAATCAACCAAGCAATACCCATGCACTTAGAAAATCATGTACGCACTAGACATGTAGTCCTGGTATCACCCAGGCACTAGTCATACACTTATCCAAGAACTGAAGCACTACCCATGCACTGCTACAATCACCCAGACACTACTATGTACTAAACCAATCACTCCGCCAATATGCAAGCACTTATACATTCACCATGCAGTATCCTTGCAGTATTCAAATCATCCTGTCATTACCCATGCACTCTTCCAATCACCCAGCTAGTGCCATACACTTATCCAATCACTCTGCCAATACCCAAGCAGTTATAAATTCACCATGCACTCTCCTTGCAGTACTCTAATCATCCAGTTACTACCCATGTACTCATGCAATGACCCAGGCAGTAACCATGCACTGCTACAATCACCTGTGCACTACCCATGCAGTCCTCAAATCACCTAGACACTACTCGTTCCCTCCTTCAATTACCCAGGTACTACTCATGCAGTCCAGCAATCACCATGTCACTACCCATGCACTCCTCCAATCACCCAGCAAGTACCATGTACTTATTCAATCACTCCGCCAATACCCAAGCAGTTATAAATTCACCATGCACTCTCCTTGCAGTACTCTAATCATCCAGTCACTACCCATGTACTCATGCAATGACCCAGGCACTTAGCATGCACTGTTACAATCACCTGTGCACTACCCATGCAGTCCTCTAATCACTTAGACACTACACGTTCACTCCTTCAATTACCCTGGTACTACTCATGTAGTCCAGCAATCACCCTGTCACTACCCATGCTCTCCTCCAATCACCCAGCCAGTACTATGTACTTATCCAATCACTCCGCCAATACCCAAGCACTTATAAATTCACCATGCACTCTTCTTGCAGTACTCTAATCTTCCAGTCAGTACCCATGTACTCATGCAATGACCCAGGCACCCAAGCACTACCCATGTAGTCATGCAATCACCCAAGCAGTACCTATGCACTCATAGAATCACTCAGGCACTATCCATGCTCTCATGCAATTACACAAGCATTACCCATGGACTCTCCCAATCACACAAGCACTACCCATACACTCATGGAAGCATGTACATACTACTGATGCACTCATGCAATGATCCAGACACTACCTATGTACTTATGCAATCATCAAAGCACTAAACATGCAGTCTTCCAATCACCCAAGCACTACCGATATACTCATGCAATTACTCCTGCATTACCTATGCACTCGTACAATCACCCAGGCATTCCCCATGCACTTATGCAATCACCCACACACTACCCAAGCACTCTTTTAATCACTCAAGCTCTAGATATGTACTGATGCAATCACCCAGACATTATCATACAATTATTTCTCTTTTTTTAAACAGAAAAGGTAGTTCTGAAAAGAACTCTTTTTTTTCTTCTTTTGTTGTTTTGTATTTTTTTTGTATTTTTTAACTATTTTTTTAATTTTTGGGGTGTTTTTTACAGAAAAATAACAAAACAGGAAAGAGTGACACAACTGGTGTCTTAACTTTTGCTAAACAGAAAACATTGCAAAACCAAAAAATTAGCAGTGATGGCTGCGAATAGCAAAAACAACACTATCCACAGACTGCTCCCCACAGCATAATGTCTTTCTGCATTTAATGCAGCGGTGCTCCACACGAGCAAATTCTGGCCTGATATCAGGTCCTCGGGAAGAAGAGTCAGCAACAGAGGATGTAGTGGTATGTTGATTGTCATGCAGGGCTTGCTCCTCCAATTCTCTTTTCCTTAGCTCCCGAGCCAGCGAACGAGGGTGAATGGTTTGTAAATGCTTGAGAATACTTGAAGTACCACAGGAGTACTTTTTTTCCGATCCCCTCGATAGAACTTGGTCACAGAGTGAGCAAGTGACCTTTCTAGCATTTACTTTTGTCTCTCCAGGAGGGAAGGTGAAAAAGGTCCATACTACACTTTCCTTTCTTCGAGGACGTCGATCCTGTTCTTCTTCCTCTTCTAGGTTGCCAAGAGGTGGTATAGATGTTGAAGACATTTTTAAATGATGTCTGAAAAAAACACCAAAAAAAGATATGGAAGAGAAAAAAACACAGCAGGTGTTTCTCCTCCAAAGGTCTCCAAGGACTGATGAAATTGGGTGGGTCTTCTAACTTCTAGAAGGAAAAGCTTCTCAACCAATTAAATTCTTTTTTTTGAAAGTCACATGGATTCGCGCAGGGAGCACGCACACAGCGTGCACCCGTCGCGAGTTCGTAAAATATATTTAAGAATAATGTATCTTTAGTCTACTTATAAATATATGATTTAAATAATTACATATAATGATCTCTTGCTTTAATATACAAATCAAAGTTATATATATATAGTTTTTAAACTTAAAAATTTACGGCGAATTCGCGAGCCCGGCGCGACTTCCGCATCTACGTACGTAACATTACGCGGAGGCATTCTTCGCGCACACGTCGCTTTCGAACCGCGTACGCTACTCGACTTTACCAATATGGCGGCTTCAATTCACGCACCAAACGAGATGGGTACAGGATGGGTGCGCGAATCCAGTTTTTTTAATAAAAAAAATAATGTATATATATTTATAAAATATTATAAAATAAAAAATGTATTTTTATATCAATTAAAATATTTTGGAAAAAAACTTTTTGAACATTATACTTAAAAATTTGCACATAAAAAACCTTAGAAATTCACTGAAAAAACCATAGGTTTCAGGGACGTTATAGTTAGAAATTAGCATTTAAAAAACCATAGAAATTCACTGAAAAAACCACAGGTTTCAGGGACGTTATAGTTAGCTTTACATTTCACTCGTACAAAACCAGAGAAATTCAGCTGTTATAGTTAGTTGAGCTAACTATGACTCACGCCCCCGCAATGCACTGCTGATGACGTCACATATTACATCATTCATGACATGGTCAGTGACATCACTGATGACATCACTGATGACATCTCAAATGACATCACTGATGACATCACTGATGACATCATCCACGTGATAATCTGCTGCACCTCCTCACACTCAAATATAACCTTTGATACACCTACTCTGAAATACAGACTACCATTTTCAAAACCATAAACACACCAATACCAGTTACTACATACCCAGTTACTGATTCTTAGGTCTACACACACATCCACTCATTCAACCATACAGTCACTCACACATGCAGTCACTCATCAATACAGCACTATCATTTGCACTCATACACCTATACAGACACTCACACACCGACACTCATCCATAGAGTTACTCACACACCTAGACAGTCATGCAAAGAATCAATCACACTCCAATTTACTCACCTATACAGTTATACACACACCACCTCACTTATTCATACAGATAATAATATATACTTACTCTATTATACAATCAATGATACAAGCACACAATCATCCATACAGCCACTCTCACAATCACTCACTCTCACGTATAGTCATTTATGTACTCCAACACTCACATATACTGCCTTTTACATATGCAGTTACTCACACATGTACCACTGAGATATCCATTCACCCTCCAACACACCCATACACACACTCACCCACCTATACAGCCCTTCACAGATGCACTCTTGAACCCATACACCCAGTGAATCACCCACTCACACATCTATGCACAGAGTCACACGCCCACCACCCACCCACACAGAGACTGAGGCACCCATACAGATACTCTGACAACCAATCAATAACCCATATAGACACTCATGTAGCTACTCACCAATCCATGCAGCAGCTTACACACCAACTGACAGACTGATATAGACATTTACACAGTTTAGTCACTAACCCATGCATTCAGTCAGACACGTTTAATCACTCACTTATACAGTCAGTCACGCACCTACTAAATCATATATTCAGACACTCAAACACCCACTCATACTTCAATACACATTCGCATATATATTTATAAAACATATTTAAACTTTACAGAAACACACAGTCACTGGATGATTTCATCAGTGATGTCATCAGTGATGTCATTTGAGATGTCATCAGTGATGTCATCAGTGATGTCACTGACCATGTCATGAATGATGTAATATGTGATGTCATCAGCAGTGCATTGCGGGGCGTGAGTTATAGTTAGCTCAACTAACTATAACGGCTGAATTTCTCTGGTTTTGTACGAGTGAAATGTCCAGCTAACTATAACGTCCCTGAAACCTGTGTTTTTTTCAGTGAATATATATATATATATATATATTTATATATTTATATATTGTTAGACCTGGCATCAATGGCGTGGGTCTCCCCTGCATTTTTTGCCTTTGCCTCCTGTGTTTTTGCTGTGTGTTTGACTTTGTTATGCTGGTCTAGATGCTTTGGGCACTTTGCCACTGCTGTTCAGTGCCAAAGTGCAAGTGCTCCCTTTGTAAATTGTTGTTATGGATTAGTGATTCCATGATTGGCATATTTGATTTACTATTCAGACCCTAGTACAGTGTACTATGTGTGCCCAGGGCCTGTAAATCAAATGCTGCTAGTGGGCTGCAGCACTGATTGTGCCACCCACAAAAGCAGCCTGTAAAATGTAACTCTGGCTTGCCATTGCAGAGCCTGTGTGCAGTCTGGGACTGCCATGTCGACTTGGCAAGTGCACACACTTGCCAGTCCCTAAACCTTCTCTTTTCTACATGCTATTCACCCCTGAGGTAAGCCCAAGGTACCCCTGTGGGCAGGGTGCATTGTATGTGAAAAGTAGGACATGCCCTGATGTGTGTGGTATGTCCTGATAGTGAAATTCTGCCATTTTCGTTTTTCACTATTGCAAGGCTACCTGCTCCCATAGGACAGAATGAGGAGTTTGTTTATAACATCTTATAAACATAACTGCCCCTGGGAGCAAGGTAGGAAAATAAAGTTTGATATGCCTGAACTCAGAATGTTAAAATGCATCTTTTAGTGAGGGTGATTTTTACATTCTGTGTTTGAAAATACCACTATTAGAAAGTAGGTATTTTCTTGCTTAGCCATCTAGTGTGCCTCTGCCTGGTTTGTGTATTGCCTGTCTGGTTTTTGAGTGACAGGGGCTGAGGGGAGCAGTGGCTCCGGAGAGCCTGATGAGTCAGGGCTGGGCTGAATAAACCTGGGCTGCATTTGGAGTAGGGGGAGGAGATTTCCTTTCACCTGAATGGGCACGGTCTGCCTTCCACAATGCTGTCTCCACCTCCTGCCAGGAAGCTGCCCCAGTGAGGACAGAGCTGCTTTTGGCTGGGTACAGACACTCTCTGCCTTCATAGAACAAAGGATTTGTGCGCATAAAAAGAGGGGCCCAGACCCCAGACTTTTAGATCCCTTCTGGGAAATCAAGAGGAACCTTTGCCAAGGAGAAGAGCCGGAGAAGCTGAGGAGGAATACTGCCTCTGTGCTGATTGCTCTCTGGGGTTGGCCTGCAGTGGCTACTTGCTGCCAAGGAAAGGAGAAAAGGACTTTGATGCCTGCTTTTTCCCCTGCTTGAGGAAAAGTTTTCCAAGTGCTTGAATTGAGCTTGCCCCCTGTTCTAGAGGTCTCAGGAACAGCAAAGACCTCACCGTGTCTGTGGGCACCGTCTCTGATCGTCTCCGCAGAAGAAAAAGGGTAACCGACTCTGTCATCGAGTCCATCACAGGATTCCGTGTCCTGAAAGCACCGCCGAGAGCAACGCCTTGCTTCGCAACGCAACCCTGGTCTCACCGACTCTGTCAACAAGCCACTGCTTGCACTGCGTCCTATGGGCATCGCACGCCGCAACGCTTCGCTACATGCTGCAAGGATGTCACCGACTCCGTCGCTGCCCAACCCGAACATCGACCGGCTCCGTCGCTGCACCGTGACCTGCCAGCACCGCAGCGAGCTTCGTCTCACCCTTCAACGCAAGCCCTGGTCTCACCGACTCCGTCAACGAGCCGCTGCCTGCAGCGAATTGTGACGACATCGTCTGCCGCAACGCTCCTTTTCACAATGCAACCGCGAGGTTTGCCCCGACCGACTCTCATCAATGTGTTGGTCGCAACGAGAAAGGTACTGTGTCCGAGTCTGCCGAAGCTTTAGGTGCTCCATATCAATGTGGTCGCCTGGAATTGTTAGACTTTGTCGTTTCCTGCATCACGGTAGCCCCAGGAGGAACTACCAAGTCGGAGGAACTGTGTTTTATTGATTTTCCTGCAATTTAAAGGTTATTTTGCACAAGTACTATTTTTCAAGAGTATTGTATGTTGGATTTTTATCGTATTTGGTCTTGTTGGTTTAGATAACGATTTATTATTTTTCTAAACTGATGTGGTGTCCATTTGTAGTGTTTTCACTGTATTACTGTATGGGTTCACAAATGCTTTACACACTGCCTCTGAGATAAGCCTGGCTGCTCGTGCCAAGCTACCATGGGGGTGAGCAGGGGTTATTTTAGGAGTGTATCCCCCTTACCCTGACTAGAAGCAAGGGTCCCCATTTGGACAAAGGTACCTACCTCTGCCAACTGGAGACCCCCATTTCTAACATATGTATATAATATTATAATATGGAGAGGATTGCAGCAATCAGCCACTAACTACATAGCAGCCCTAACCAAGAACAATATCAATCTCTGGTTCATGGGAGAGATGAGTTCAGTATCAGTGAGTTTTCTAGACCTAAGAGTGTTTGTCTTTGAAAAAAAGATATGTACAGCTCTCTTCAGAAAGCCCACCACAGGGAATTCCCAACTACATGCTGATAGTAGTCCCCTGAGTAAGTTAAAGAACAGCATTCCCTATGGTGAGCTGTTGTGTAAAAAGAGGAACAGCTCCAGAGACTGCAATTTTCAAATCACAGCCAGGGAAAGCATGAAGAGATTTCAACTGAGGGGTTACCAGAAAGGAATCCTTGATCGAGCTATAAAAAGGGTCCAGGAGAAATCCAGATTAGATCTTCTCATAGACAACATCAGGAAAAAGGATACTTATAGCAACTCTAGAATGATCACTAACTTTTCTAGTGATGCCAATTCCATCAGATGGATATTACACAAGAACTGGCAGGTCCTCAAATCAGACTCTGGTATAGGTGGGGACCTCCCAAACTCTCCATTAATCACATATAGGAAAGCAAGGTCCATAAAAGATCAACTGGTACAGAGCCATCTCACGGAGGCAAACAGAGAGTCAGCTTTCAAAGAGATCAAGGGCTTTTTTCCATGTGGAAGATGTAAAGCGTGTGGCAATAGCAAGATAGTTCTGACATATGAAATTCTAGGTCTCTCACAACCTAAGAAAATCATGAAATTCATGCACTGAAATACAACATTTACAGTTTACTTCCTCATGTGCCCTTGCCAGTTAAAATATATTGGTAGTACAATACATCCAACTAAAGTATGTATTTCGGAACACCTGAGAGCTGTAACCAATAATGACATAACATACCCAGCAGCGAGACACTACGAGTCCCATCATGGAAGTAGCAGAAACCTTTTAAGGTTTTTCTGTATAGATCATGTAACAACAGATGCCAAAGGAGGTGCTAGAGTATCAAAGTTTCGCAGGTTAGAATCTAGATATGTAATAGATATGCAAACCAAGACACCTCAAGGTTTGAATAGTGAGGAGGAGTTGGTGGTACATCTATAAATGCGTCGGAAGTGAAAGCACGACTTTCCTCATGTCTTGAAAATGTACTCTCTGTGGTATTAATTACATCGATCAGATGAGATTTCATCCATATCTTTTGCCCTTATTAATGATTATAATTACTCAACATATGCCGATGACATCTTGCTAGACCCTCCTTCTCCATCCGCAGGGTACTACATATTTTCACTCTTTTCCAAAAATACTCCGGCTATACTATGAATTGGGACAAATCCTTGATTTATGTATTGAGCGGAGATCCCCCGCGCCTTCCTATTGGCTGCGCGGCTAAATTAGTTCGGGACGGTTTTCAGTATTTGGGTATATTTATCACGCCCGATCCCTCCATATTTTATGACCGGAACCTTTTGCCTCCCCTATGCCGCCTTCAGGCAGACGTGCAACATTGGAGGTCACGGCCTCTCACGCTGCTTGGTAAAGCTGCGCTCTATAAAATGATGGCTCTCCCGTGTTTTTTATATGCTCTGCAAAATACGCCGTACTTGGTTCCGCCTCGCTATTTTCAATCAATTGAAGCCGAGGTCCGTACCTTGCTTTGGGACGGCGGAGTTCCCCGTATCGCTCTATCTAAGCTCACAAAAAGCTGGTATGACAGAGGCATAGCTCTACCAGCCATTGAATCCTACTATTGGGCCTCCCAACTGGTGGTGATTAACCACTGGATGCACCACCCTATTACAGACCCGGCTTACAGGATGAACCGTCATGATATGCTTCCAGGCACCTACCTCAGGGCACTATATGGTGGTAAGAAGCATATGCCCAGATTCATCCCGACCTCCACCATGGTAACACTTTGGACTAAGGCAACGACTGTTCTTGGATGGAGAGATAGGATCACACAGGCCACTCCGCTGCTTGAATCTTCCCAACTAGGGACACTGTCTAAACAACCTGGGTTCGATAAATGAGACTTGATTGGCCTCTCCAGGGTGGGAGATATGTGGAAGATGGGCGACATGACTACATTTACTGACTTGCAGAGAGACTATAGCCTACAGGAAGGGGAGACATTTCGTTATCTTCAGGCCCGCAATGCTCTTCGCAGAGCTATCCCCAGGGGGACGGACCTACCAGTCTCCGAACCCCTGGAAGACAGACTCTTAGACGACTATCTCCAGGAGAAGGCTATTTCGTTAACCTACCGCAAAATCCAGAATAATAAGCCAGACACCGTTGAGAAAATTCGTTCGAAATGGGCGACAGATATTGGTGACATGCACTAGGATGATTGGAGGGAGGCCCTTGCCTCTCCACGTGAGGTGGCAATCCGCTCCCGCTTCAGACTTATTCAACTTAAATTACTCCATTGTGTGTATTATACTAGTGTATCACTGGTTAAGATGAGACTTCTGGTCTCCCCTGCATGCCCTCGCGGATGCGGACATGCAGGTACCTATATCCATCAATGGTGGGAATGTTCAGTTCTCCAGGAGTATTGGAAGCGGGTAGTTGCTGAGATGTCCCGGATAAGTGCGGTGTCTGTTGACCTTTCCCCTCGACTCTGCCTTTTGAATATCTGGGAGGCCACTGACCTGTCCCGTGCAGAGAGACTATGGGTTACCCTAGGCTGTATGGTCGCGAAACGTAACATCGCGCGAACCTGGAAGGGTGGGGCCCCGCTGCGTTATGTGGACTGGGAGTCGGACATGGACTGGAGCATGCAAGCGGAGAGAGTGATTTATGAAAGTAGGGGCTGCCCGAATAAATGGACGAGAGTCTGGGGCCCATGGAATGAAAGTAGGGGCTTGCTCTGTACCCCCTTCTCCGAAACCCCCTCCACGAGACTCGAGGACATTTGATATTTCTGGAGTCTGACTACTTTATGGACGTGCTCTATACCATTGATCTACTGTTATCTATATCATGATTATGTTCTATCAGTATCATTCCTTGTGACACTGCTTACTGTATCGTACTGTATTGTATTTTGAGTGTTTTTATGTTCTTCTTTAATAAAAAGATTTATAAAAAAATATATAATAATAATTACTCAATATAATTTGAGTATTCAAATAGTATATTTTCTTTATTTGCTGCATGCAATTTATAATATGTTTGCCCACGGGTCTTGAGTAAAATAGACACAGTCTCCTTTAGAATGTAGACATGGGATAGGGATGGAAGATTAATGGTATTCATCAAGCACGTCTAGCCACTTCACATGCTGGTTGACATGTAGAGTAGTTCCGGCCCATCCAGGGCATTATAACACGACATCCAAGTCATCAAATATACATGAGATTATGCATGTTGTTTAAAGAGAGTAATGCTTGATATAATACAGTGAGTGACACATTAGCCCATTCATCCTCATCTTTCAACCTATGTTGATGTGTTTCCAATATTTCAGGAGGATGGCTCTTGCTGATCACTTGCAGAATTCGTTCCCATTCTGCCAGACATGCATTCAATCATGTAAAACAGCACACACAAAAAAATGTTGTCACTTTCACGTGTAGATCTGCCTGGCAAATGTTCAATATCTCAGCTTCTACTTGAAAACCTTTATTTTGCAAGAAACATCAGTACCATCTCTGAGCAGTATTTAGGAATTGACACTCATGCCAACATCTTTTACTTGATGTAAGGTTCTTTAAAAAGTAAGAAAATTAGTTTAAGCTGACATTTTCAAGCAACAGTAGATTTATAATTCAAAATGCATGAGAGCCAATGTGCTATATGTTTCTTTTGTACTACAGATTCTTTCACTTACTGTAAAATCATGATTACAGCAATTTCAGGTTACTATTAAGTATACTATTTGGATTACCTCAGAAGAAATCCAGAGGATAGAGTTTGAATATGGTTCACCCGTGGGAAAGAATAACACGAAGGCTGCTGAGCGGTTTTCTTCACTCCCAGTGATCGTTTACTGTGGGTCTAGTATATTTACTTGACCTTTCAGAGAGGTATCTATGCACATGTTTGTATCACTGACTAATTGGCAGCAGCAGATGTTTGAGACATCCCTGCAGCATATTGTGTTTCTCTGTTACAGCGTACAGATTTGTTTCCACTTCGAGCTTTTTCTCCACGGTCTGAAGCAGTGAATTTACATTTTGCTAGTAGAACACTTTCTCAGAGTGTGCACGAGTGTTGCCAGTGCATGTTGAATTCACCTCTGGTTGTTACAATGCTGCTCACGGAGATGGCACATGATATTGCCTTTGGTTTAAGTGTTTCTCTTGTGGTTCTCATTGGTTTGAGATTTTTTTCACAAGGGTGGCTGCTAGTGGGGTGTTTAAAACTGTGTTTTGTGGCACCTTTTGACTCGTAATGACAATCAGGAAAGCGCTTTGCATAGAACGTCTGCATACATATTATAAAGTGCATTCAAGTTGCTGTGGTAATACCCACTTGTAGAGTTATTATTATTTTCTCATCTAGATTAGCCCCTGAAGAAGTGCATTGGGCATGATTTTTTCGCTTGAAACCAACTGTGGATTTATCACTGTACATCATTTTGTTGAATCTTTTTGATTAAGGACCATCAAGTTGGGTCTGGTATTTGTATTAGAAAAAGGAGAATTCACTTTATTGTTAAAATAAAAACAATGTACTAAGAATGTATAACAAGTAGAGATGCTTTATAATGTCTGATAAATGTATTGCTGCTGTGTACCCTGAGTCCAAGTAACTAGCGGCACTCGGCCTCCCATGTCAGTGTAGTTGTGTAGTAGTGTGAAGGGCAGTTCTGGAGAACAGTGGAAGGAGAGCCTTGTAGTGGCTGGTGATTTTGGAGTGCTCTCCATACGGTACAAATGAAAATGCATGTAGCCTCTCTGGATGGCTTGAGCTTCTTTCTCGATTTGGGCATCTCATTGTTCAGTATTCAAGAGGTCCTGAATAGTAAAATCAAGCAGCTTCCACTCGTCTCTCCCTTGGTCCTGCAACAAGTCTGCAACCAGCCCTAAAGGACCAGCATCTAAAAACATACTGTGTTTTTAATGCAGAAGAAATAGCAATTTGGAAGTTATTCAGAGATTGAGGGATGTTGGACATCTGCACAAAAATTGGCACATTTCCCATCCACATTGTTTAGAGTGTATCCCTGGTTATATATTCTATGCAACGTAGACTGAACACGCACCACGTCTTGGAGAAATGTCCTGCATCTGCCAGACTCTTTCTATTACTGTTTCTTGACAATTTAGGTAATAAAGAGAAGCGTTTGCTTTCTGACAGGCCTGCACAGCATTTTAGGTTGCATTTATGTACACTTAATTGGCTGACAGTAAAAAAGGAATTTATTGATTAGGACTTTTCCCTCAATGCCTGTGTCTGGTCATATGATCAATATGGTATTTAATGTGGTGCTTAAGGTTGTCATATTCTTTGATTGTGTGGGCACAATAATTTTTAAAAAACAACTCAACCCCACCAGCATTAGTGTAGTGATGCCTCTATATGCGTTGACGCCGCCAACATTAGTGTAGTGATGCCTCTATATGCATTGACGCCGACAACATTAGTGTAGTGATGCCTCTATATGCTTTGACACCAAGAAGTGAGGGGGCTGCAATAAAAAAGTCAAGACTAAGTGAAAGAATTCATTAAGGTTATTATATTGTCTTATTGTGTTACAGGAACAATGTTAATAATTTGCACAGGGCCTTACTACTCTTAGGTCTTTGAAAGAGGTATACAAGATGGTTCAAACTGGAGATTAAATCTGTGGGGCAACAGTTCTCAGGTGTTCCCTATTTTAATTGTACAGTTATTTCATTCTGAGTGTTAGTCATGCATATATTTTCTTTCTCTATTACTTTTGTCTTCATTGCTGGTTGTATATTCTTGTTCTCGTTGTCCTGGTGTTCCCCTTCCCCTTAGATTTCAGGCTGTGGGTAATCACTACTAAGGCCCCTCAGTGGTAAGAGGCAGCTGGCCTTGTGACATACTGACATATTTGGACAGAACCCAGATTGCCAGAGGCAATTTTAACATGCTTTGTTCAATATATCTATTGAATACATGCATACATGCATGAATAGCTGCTGTGCATGTATGGAGGAAGAGGAACTATTGCTTATGACATCTGTATAGTAGGTGGAATGTGGTGTGTGTGTCTTCATATTCCTTATTGGCAGCGGGTAACCTATCCTACTTTGGAGCAGCCCTTGTGTGTGCCAACCTAGAATTCTCTTTCCTAGTTTCTACTGGATTATATTCTGGGTGCATGTGAGACTCTTCATAGCATGGCTTCGAGATAGTGCTGATTAGTAGTCCAAAAAACTGCCCCAATTGTGCTTATCCTTGGCCACAGATGCAAGGCAAGAAGAGCATTCAGCCCCCATCATCTGAATATGAAATAGGTCTAGAAAAGAGAAGAGATACAGAAAGGAAGTTGGATGAAAATGGGTACATAATAGAGAAAAGAAAGGAGGAAAAAGAGAGAGTGAAGGTAGTGACAGAAAGGGAGCAAAAGAAAGGAGGAAGAGCAAGGTTGAAAGAAAGAGAAGGGAATGTGTACAGAAGATTATACAAAGTAGAGTATGAAAGAAGAAAGGCAGGGTAACAGGGAAAATGCAATGGTAAAAGAAAATATGGTGGGGTAAGCAAGAAGCTAGAAGTAAGAATGGGTGGGACGAGGAAGAGAGAGAAGAAGAGAAGACAAGATGGGGTAAGTCATACAGATATTTGTGTGGAAAAAGGAAGAGTATAGTAATTGAGAGAGGATGGGAGATCGTAAGAAGGAGTCCAGGGAAAAGGAGATGGTAAAAAGGCAGTGTATGCTCCATGCGGTATGGAGGCTGTATGACAAAATTTGCAGTACTGCTTTTGGTACCCTGCCTGGCCTTCAACTCCACTAATGCAACTCCACTCCATATAATACGCCCGAATTACTACCTATATGAAAAGATAAAATATGCTTTAGGCACTTAAATAATGGAATGGTATCAGAATATCATTGTCACAATATTGTCTCACTTAAATGTCATGTCCTAAATGTCGTTTACCAAAATCTTATCCCACTGGAGTTAATAATAGAATATCTACTTATAGAACTTTAAAAAAATGTAAAGGATCAAACGTTTACTAAATCAAAACCCCACTGAGAAAAGAATGAAAGCTGTTCGCAACTTTTGCTTAACTCACTTCAGCAAGTATGCACAAATAGTTGCTAGCCTCTATCACAAAGTTATTGTCTATTTTTCGCACATATTTGTTTTCACACAAGTTCAAAGTTCTCTGGCTCGCCACGGAGCGCTGCTCACGATTCACTGAACTATGAACAGCAGATATTCTGTTCTGTCAATCATCCTCAAAGAAATATGTGAACCTTCAGTAACTTCAAGTCGCCGGTCAGTGTTATTTTACTTGTCCCCGGTTTTAGATCGAGAGTGGTGAAAGACAGTGGCTTTGATTGACCAAATCTGCTGATCTCTATGTGGTTAATGCTTCACTGTCTGTGAAATTCTTGTTTCATTATGTGAGCGCTCTATCTGCAATGCTTGACTTAGTTATATTGCAGTGAGAGGAATAAAAAAAATGCCTAGCTTTAAACGTGTTGGGATATTAGTTTACTCTTGAGACTGTGGCCCTCATTAGGAGGGGGTACTTAATTCAGATGGATCTGGTAACTGCTGTTTCGAGACCTATCATAATTATGGCGTCCTCAGGAACACTGTGAATCTGTCATTTTTTTAAACTAGAGATTTGGGATTTTAACCACTGCTTACTCTTCCTTAAACTGGCACCCTAGGGTCGGACTGGCTAAAGCAGGCACCGGGCGTTTCCCTGGTGGGCCGCCAGGTTTTGGACCCCCTGGGGGTCGTTTTTGTAACCGGGGGTCGGTTTTGCAGCAAAGCTGCAATATCGGCCCCCAGTAACAAAAGCAGCTGCAGCTATTTAACAGAAGTTACAGCTGGCCATAGTACAAAGACCTGCATGCTTATCAGAAATCTATAGTAAACACGAAGAACCAAGGTAAATAGCTACGATATTGTGCTATATTGCACAGAAGAGTTTGGGGCATATTATCAAGAACGACGTTAAAAATTATCGCCGCTTTAGCGGCAGAAAACTGCCGCTAAAGCGGCGATAATGGGCTTGGTAATATGCCCTTGAGAATTCCAATAGAAGCCCATGTTCTGGTGTGAACATGGGCTTCTATTGAATTCTCCAGGGCATATTATCAAGTCCATTATCGCCGCTTTAGCGGCAGTTTTCTGCTGCTAAAGCGGCGATAATTTTAACGCCGTTCTTGATAATATGCCCCTTTATTTTTTTAATTTTTAGTGACAACATGCAAAGTTTCAAACAGTAATTTTTTAAAACAGAAAATCATATGGATAAAAGTAAAATGTAAACATGATTTGGACTGGATTTATAGTTTAGCGGACTGAGGCTACTTCATCAGGATGGTGTAGGACATTGCCCCCGTCATCCTGAGGAACCTCGGCCCACCAAATCTAGAGTTGTCCTTCACCCCCCGAGGACAACTATTAACATGACAGGAACCGCTGTCATGGCAGTTCCTGTCAAAATTGTAAAAGTTTGATATGTGGCTCCCTCAACAGGACAGTTTTTTTTTAAAATGGAAAACTAATAACCAACACACCATAGGAGTTTTCTCTGGCAGAGACAGAAAAGCAAAAATAAAGCCATCCAATCCCCCACTCTAAATTGGGTGGCAGGGCTGATGGCTAACCTCTGACAGCCAGAAGACTATCAGGTTGTCGGTGGAGTATGTCCACGACCAAGGTGGAGTTGGCTCTGTAGTTGACATATTTCCGGTCCGCCCGCCTGTAAGTCAGGAAGATGGACTAGTTTGGGTGTGATGGTACTTTGTAGCTGTTGCAACGGTGTATCCTCTCCTCAAACTCTAAATCAACCCCGTGTTAATTATTGTTAAGAAATTAGAAAGGCTTATTCCAGAAACAGATTTTATTCAATGGTGTATTTTATATTTGTAATAATCTAAAAATGCTAAACTTTAGGCATGCTATTCAGTGGTGTACAGGCATAGCTATTTTGTTAAAAAAGCATCACAAACTATGTATCGATATGAACAAGCAATGCTTCCCACTGCTGCAAAGATTTCAGGCCTGAAAATAGTACCAGGAGATAGCAATTATGTTTATTCATGACCCAGGTAACTCCAAGTTACACTTCAGATAAATAAAATTCGTATAATTACTAACCTCAAGCAATCCTATTCATGTGCTCTGACAAAATTAAATGAACAATTAAATTGTCACATTTTCTGAACCACACTAACAATCAACACATAGAAATTAAAAGAATGTCTACAGTAAACACGGCTCGTTGTCATCACAGGCCAGGGTCATGCTTGTCCACATAGTGTTCACCTCTGAACTGAAAAACGAATTTATAAAACAATCGTAAATGCACTTACAGCGTTTCTAAAGCAGGGTCAGCGCCACTGGAAACCATAGGGATTTCCATCTGAGGCGAGAAACAATCTCCGGCCCTAGTTTAATGACGCATATGATACAGGAAACACGCTTCCTCAATGAACTTGTTCGCTCACCTGCCCTGACAGAAAGACAATACGAGGAATCAAACGCTGCATGGTGGAGTGTAACCCTAAGGGTATATCTCTCAAAATGAAGATTTTTCTCAAGTGTAAAATGAGCCTGATCTGCCTCTGGTTCTCTCAATTGAACACCAAACTTGCCGTGGCTGTGGTTATTTCGCTGCTATACGTTGGAAGATGCTGTTGATATTGCAAAGAATTCTAAAACAGGATTTTCAGTTATGAACTTGATTTATTGCGCGTATTGTAAGTGCGACCTAGTTTTCCCTACTTTCGAAATAAAAATAAAGGTTTTGATGAAAGGTATATTTAAAATGTCCTTGTTTACTAAGCATGGGACCTATAAGTGTATCCCTGACATAAATTATTCGAGAGGTTAATGGACATTGAAAATAGAGGATGTGAAGTCCTGATAACATAATTCTAGAAATTTGGAAGAAGTTTCCAGGCTTTCAATAATGACAAATTATGCTTTAGTGTCTGAATATATATATTTTGTTTAGCGTTGTAGTATCCACTTTCCTTGCAATACTTTGATGCAATATGCACAAGAGGACCAATTATTGCAGAGGACCAGATATTTTGAATACTTTTAGGGACAAAGTGGAATTGAAAGTTGAATTACGTTATACTGAATATGAAGGACTTTGTATATTTAGTATGGAATAATGGGGTGAAGTAGTATTTACACAAAATGCGGGTAGGACCAGATCTAAAAACATCTCTATCTACATCTATCTCTCTATATCTCACCCCGGTGTAGTTATAGGTAGGTCAGAGTTTCCATAGGAAAAGCTTTTTTTGGTGATAATACCATTGGCACTGTTTGCAAAATTAAAGGTATTCCCCTTTGGTTCCTTCATTGAAACATTTGTGATGATATGTCAAGTGGGGGGTGGCAGGGAACAAGCACAACGGGGGTCCCAAAAGTGCAAATCCCATGTTTTATCAGATAGAAAACTTTGCTCTCTGATACAGAAAAAAAACTCCTGAACAGAATTACAACAAATTTGGCAAAAAGTTAGAGCAATACGCAGAAGGCGTAGTTTTTGTGATATGATGTAAATTTGTCAAGCTGTTTTGGAGAAATTCTTGTTTAAAGATGTGCGCTGGTGGGCTTGAAGGGGTTAAAAAGTTAGGTATTTGTGGACTGCTTGCCCTGGAGGGTTTGCTTCCTGTAGTCTCCATGATGAGTGGAGTTGGTGAAAAAGGAAAAAAAAAAAAACTAAACTATGGTAACTCTTTCTGGCTTTGGAACACATCCATTTGAAAACTCATAATCGAACATTAGTTCAATGTGCTCTATGAGAGGAAGGCAAATCTGGCTTACTGCAGACCCACACTCGGCCCCATCTCATGGGAGAGAGTTGATTTCTGGCAAAAAACAGTCCCTTTGTTTCCAGGGACGCAATGGTAATTGGAAAACCCATCTTTGATACTTAGAATGTCACACTCAAGCATCTGCACTAATAATGGCACAATGTATGTTGAAAAACATTTATTGCTGCAACCTGGTAGTTAGTGTATGCATTGTGACCACAGGATATATGAATGAATGAATAAAGGCATTTATATAGCGCACAGCTACTCAAAAGAGTGTCCCGGCGCATCAAAGGCCCAGAGAGCAACCAACTACACCAACTTCGATTACAGAAGAGAAAGAGAGAAAATAAAAATAAAAGAGGAAGCTAAGGGAAACTCAATTATTGAATAAAAGGCAGAGTTTTGAGGAGCTTCATAAAAGTAGCTAAATCCGTCACCGCTCTCAATGATGAGGGAAGCGCATTCCAGGCCTGAGCACAGAGGAACCCAAAAGAGGAGCCACCTGAACGGGCATGAGATATTCTAGGAACCGCTGCCAGATTCATAGAGGAGGATCTCAGAGTTCTAGAAGGAGCATAGTGGGTAGTCCTTCTACAAAGGTACCTAGCACCCTTTCCTTGAAAGGCCTTAAAGAATAACACCATGGCCTTAAATCTGATTCTATTTTTTACTGGGAGCCAATGGAGTGCTCTGAGATGGGGGGACATATGCGTCCTAGCTTTCAGCCTGAAAATGTCTCTGGCCGCGGCATTTTGTGCCACCTGCAGACACTTGAGAAGATATTCTGGGAGGCCAAGGTAGAGTATATTCACGTAGTCCAATCTTGAAGTAATCAATGCCTGGACTACAGATTTCCTGCAGTCTAAAGACAGGAGTGGAAGGAACTTTCTCAGCATCTTAAGGAGTCCAAAGCACGTTCCCACCACTGATTGGACTTGGGCTTGCATAGATAGGCGATGGTCTATCAAGACGCCTAGGTTCTTTACCGTTTGTTGTGCAGCGAGAGGTGGAGACATATCTTCTGGCCACCAGAGTCTCCAGTCATCAGGCGGTGGGGTGCCAAAAAAGATAATTTCCGACTTTTCCGGATTGCATTTGAGCTGGTTCATTCTTAACCGTGCAAACACTTTTGAAAGGCAGGTTTTGATCTTGGCTCCCTCAAAGCTCCTACCTTTGTCACAAGTGAAAAGGAGCTGTGTGTCGTCAGCATATGAAATAATCTTTGCTCCGTATGTCTCCGCCAGGACAGCTAGAGGGGACATATAAAGATTGAATAATGTGGGGCTCAGAATGGAACCCTGAGGGACCCCCACATCCATCCCAGGGATTCCAGCTGCAAAGGGAGGCGGCCAAACCTCCTGGTCCCTATCTTCCAAAAAGGAGGCAAGCCATTTTAAAACCGAGCCACCGATACCGAGAGTCTGGATCCTGTCCTAGAGCTTGTCATGAGGGACAGTATCGAAGGCCGCTGACAGGTCTAACAGGATCAAAATGGCTTTCCCTCCCCCATCCAGGCTTTCCTTAATGTGTTCGGAGACCTCTAGTAAAGCAGACTCGGTACTATGGTTGGCTCTGAAACCAGACTGACTAATGTGGAAAAGGCTGTTGGTTTCCACAGTCAGTAGCCACCGAGTTAACATATTTCTCCAGAACCTTGGAGAAGGCAGGAAGCAGGGAGATGGGCCTATAATTTGCTGGTATTTTCGGATCAGCTGAAGGTTTTTTAAGTAGAGGCAGAATTTTATAAATATAAAGCATATTACTATTATCATATTTACTAGGAATGTGAAAACAACAGACATTTCTACCATCTTGTCAGCAATATGTTTCCTAAATCCTAGAGCCAACTTTTATCACTGCTCTGAGAGTATGAAGTAAACTAACTGTGCCAAAAGGGAGAATTTGGATCATCGCCCTGCATACCTGAACACAGCGTGCCTCTGTGTTTATCAGACTCTCAGCTGGAGCAGTAAGGGGATGAAAAATGTAAGTCCTCTCAATAAAGACATGCTATCTGGCAACTGAGCTCAGCTGAACTCTACTTCTGTTCCATATGCCCAAGCTCAGTCCAAGAGGGACAGCACCAGCAGTCTGGAATCTGACTTTTTCTGGATACTTCTGGAGCAAAGGCCTCTCTCTTTCAAGTGATCAAGTGGTTATATAATAAAATGATCACTGATTAATCTAGCTTATTATGAGTGAAAAACAAGGCAGGCAACTCTGAGAAGCAGATATTCATTCATCCTGTCCAGGCTCATGCCATCTCTTCTGCTGATAATCAAATAAGAAGGTGTTGTTGTGAAAACTGAATGTGCGTGCGTGTCATGAGAGAAATTACTTTATTGATTTAATTAAAATCATAAAAGGAGCGGGAAAATCGCTAAAACACGTAAAATTCATAAGCAAGCTACAGATTAATTGATAAATTCACGTTAAAATATGTGATAAAAAACTTTTAAAAACAGAATACAATTGGTTCCTTCAGTCTTGTAATAGTAAGTCAAGCTATAAGATACATAGTTCATATGTAGACTGCGGATTGATTAGCTACACTTTGTCACTTTGCATGCTTAGCCGGTTCAAGTTCTCTGTCTCTCTTTTCTAGTTCGTTTGCAGCTAAACTCAAAAACTTTATTGCTTTGCATGCCAATTGTACTGTCGAGCCTCCTAAACATTTTATTACGGCAGATCTGCAAGTCCTTCTTTGTTCTCCTTTCATTATTGGCCGCACAAGTTCTTTCCGTGTGGATGATAATGCCGGACAAATACAAAGTAGATGGAGCAATGATTTGTCTCCTTGTCCACAAAAGCGGCAGTCCATTGAGGGCCAGGTCCGTTTCCATTTTGGGATTAGGTCTTTAGTTGGATAAACTCCCAGTCTCAGTAAGGTCAGTTGCTGCTTCATGCGATTTGCAAAATGTTCCGACAGGTATGGTTGAGGTTTTAACATTTTGTATGTTGGCAACACAATCCATGCATTAATTTTCGTGGTCAATAAGGCTTTATCCTTTTCCTGAGATATCCGGTTGATCGTTTTATTAACTATTCGTTTGAACTCCGGGTAGGATGGTATTGTATGCCAAGCTTCCTCTAACATTAAAGCTTCAATCGATTGCTTTAAAGATGGATAAACCGAGTTACTCAATCTGGATTGCCTTTCAACCTCCAGCCAGCAGTAATGTGCCAGAGACTCTTCCTCTGCTGCCCGCATTCTCCAGTAATATTTTACCAGCGCTCCTTGTCTTGACGGGATCTGGTTTTTTAACCCAAATTCTAATCTAATCCGGGCTTGAGAAATGTGGCGCGGAATTTTAAATACATTTTTGAAGAGACTGGTTTGGGCGATGTTCAGAATTGTTGCGTCCTTTGTGTTTAGGAGTTCTGAACCATACGTGATTGAAGATAAAAATTTTGCTGCCACGACCTTTAGTAAATGGGTCGTCGAACAGTCACTAAGTTTTTTTGCAAGATTTTGAATGCAAATAATAGCTGTTTGGCTTTTGTTTTCCGCTGTTCTAGGTATTGCTTGTAATTAAGACGGTGATCCAAAGTTATTCCTAGGTATTTGTATGTTCCCTCCTGGTCCAGGCAGTTGCTATTGATCGTCCAAGTGAATTTTGGTATCTTTTTGTGTTGGCTCGAAAAACACATAACCTTTGTTTTTTTGAGGTTTATGTCTAATTGATTTGAAGCTATGTATTCTGCTAGTTGGTTTATCAATCGTTGGAGGCCGCGGGGCGTTTGGGATAGCAGCACAATGTCGTCGGCATATTGCAGACTTACTGTTCTCACGTTCCCCAGTGCATGCGTGTCATGAAATGTGCAGAGAGCTTGTTTGAGGCAGATATTGCAAAATGACTCTAACGTTAAGTGTATTTAAAAATGGAGTTAGGCTCAGGAATCTATATCACTGTAGCTCAATATCACTGAAACCTTGGAAAGAGGGAGGGGAGATTTGTTGTCAGCTCTTTGGTCTCCATGGCTCAGCTAAACTTGGAAATGCAGTTTGGCTAAGCCCAGGAAAAACCATGGGCTAACTTAACTCACCTTTGACAGCTGTTGCTGTGCTTAATCAACAGTTATTAGCAAGGGGTAGGAGGAGGCCTTTGTTTTCATTAGTATAATCTGCCCTCATGGGGCAGAAGGTTCAAGTATCCTTAGAGTTTCCCATAGTTATCTATAGCAACCATTAAATTGAACCAGTAGACATAGTTCTGAAAAGAACTTTTTATTTTGGAGTTTTTTTAAGTTTTCACATTTATATTTTTTTGTTTTTTGGGGAGGAAAATCTTTTTAAAAATCAAGGAGTTACAACTGGGTGTAAAAGCAATATTTTACATCTAGCCTGGTGAGCCAGAACTTGAGTTTTTCTGGCTTGATAACTCTGCTCACAAACCATAAATGACTTTTTGTAAACTAAACAATGAAGTCCAATGGGACAAAGACAAAATGTATATGTTCCTTCTGTCTCTGGATGACAGCTGTGGTAAACTAGATCTACGAGGGTTTACATTCTGCAGGGCTGTAGATAATGTTGATGCCCCTTCGTCTACTTGCTTGCCTTTTTGGCTACAATGAACACTTGTGAATGCAAAGTATAAAGACACTTACACATCTCTGAGGTTCTAAAGCTATATTCCTTGCAAGTCCCACGGGTGAAGCACTTTTTGCACCATTTGCAAATTTTGCAAGTGACTGTCTTTTCAGAATTGTTTTTCACCATCTCCAATAGAATAAAACTTCAGTGTGACAGAATTTGGTGGCTTCCTCGTTTCCTCCTGGGGCTCATGATGTTCCTGCTAGTCACTCTTTGAAACCATCATTTTACACAAAAAGTGACAAACTTTCTTTAGCTCTATAAAAATAATGTTAAGCCACAGAGATCAAGCAGGGTATGATTGAAAGAAAAGGCAGGTTCCATCAGAAGATCTTTTACTATGAGTAATTGGTACCATGGTTCTCTGCAAAGTACTGCCAACATTAAAAATGAAGCAACAAATTAGGAAATGTATTCAAACAATTTTAAATTTCTGAATTATTATAGGCTGTTACAAAACCTTTTGCGTCACACTTCAAAAACAAATGGCCCTTCTAATTAAACTCTAATACTTTTGTAAAAACGTCTGGTTCCTGCAGATCTTTGAAAATACCAATGTAACCTGAATAGGTAGCAATAGTCCTCTCGCAATTACTGTGGCACTCTTTTATTGGCTCTATAAGTCTTGTGGGAGTACCACGGGACCTAAAGGCAGTGAAAAAACATTAAAAAACAAAATAACAAGCAACTGATTGGGTGCAATATGAACAGTTGTAAAACAAATATTTCCACAAGCTGTTGAAACAATCCGAAACATATTTTCCGGATATGATTTAACATTGCTAATTCAGACAGGGTGATTTTGTCAAAAGCAATTCAGAGTCGTCATGTTGGAGCAGCAGAATTTAGGCTCCACCGTTTATTTGTTATGATTTGTAATTATATATTCATACCTGAAATTGTATTCTCTGTGGGTCTGATTCACTCGTGGCGGAATCCCTGCAGTCATAGGGGAGTCTCCGCACTCAGGGCGAAATCTCCGCAATGAGAATTCTCATTGTGGAGATTTCACCCCTAGGGCAGTGACTCCCCCACGACTGTGGGGCCTCCGCCACAAGTGCGGAGGCGCTTTGTGAAACAGGTCCTGTGTGTTTTAACTTTCTTAATGCATGTGAAGTATTTAAATGTCTTAAAGAAATGTAGTCATTGTATGGATTAGAGGTTTATATACGAGTGCACTAATGTTAAGTTGAAACCTGTAAGCATGCCTTTTTACATTCATGTTTTACACTTATTCCTAAAGTTATAATTCTGTATGTATAATCATGTATTTGAAGTTCATATTTAGTGCTGAGTTTAGTTAGCCTGTCTACAGGCCTCAATTGAAATGCATTTAGCCTTGCAAGTATATTTTTTCTTTCATTTTGCAAGTGCATTAACATGCTTCTCGCTAGTTAGAGAAAGTTGTATTGCTTGTATTACTGTCGATAGTGAGGTCTGAAGGGAGGAACTTGGCAGTGAATGTGGAGAACTAATGGTCAAAAGAGGCCTTCTGTTTATCATGTACCATGAGGGCGGGATGTTCAAGGTTACAGTTTACAGTCCCAGTCTCATTGCAATGGGATTCTTAAGGAGGGAGCAGACGCTCCTCACAAGTAACGATTTGATTGGTTCTTGATGGTGTTAGAGGAGATAAGGATGTTTCTGAAGCTTCTGTTATTTTAATTGGTATTCCCACAGTTAGAGATCCAGACACCCTTTAGACTTGTAGAGGGACAGTCCTCTCTGCTTACCTTTTCCTGCAAGTGTGAAGCTTAAGGGTAGACACTTATTTCCTTTTCCAAGACTGCTTCAGAAGTCTATATTATGCTGACACATTCTCCCCAAATAGAAATACTGGAAAGATGGTCCTGTAGTCAATCTAGATTTAGAATAGAGGAAGGAAGTTTATTTACGGAACACCTATTTACTTTAATTTGTTTCATTTTTGTTGTGGTTGTCACTGTTCTGTACCTCATGTCATTACAAATCAATATACTGAGATATTTCAGCTTATCTGCTTCATTGTTGTATCTCTAAATCTCAGTTTTGTTTTCTTCTTTACTGGATTGATTAGTATCCTAAAACAGAATACATGTAACCATACCTGGCAATTCCTAGACCTTAATGTGGAGTCACATTAGCTTTACAAGCCAGAAATGTTGATGTGTTCTCTCTTATAGTGTTTCAGGTCAGTCAACAAAGGTCCATATGACCAATAGGGAAAAATCTTGAACGACTTTACTAAAGATTGCTATTTAAGTAGCAGCGTGATGTCAGATGGCAGCACATTGAATGGCTGGTTACTGAATCAAAGGGGGTTAGTATACCCCTCTAGGAATTCTAGACTTGACCAAATCCAGTCCTAGCCCTTAACACCCATGTCTCCATTTGGAGAATCAGTGGAGCTCCAGCAGTTTGGAAAAGAGTTGTAACGGAGGAGGAGTAAGTATTAATAGGGCTGTCCCTCACAATTGAGTATGTCAAGCTTGCAGTATTTTGTTAAGATTGTGCGGTGTGATATGATGATGTTTTAGTTGTTGTGTAGATGTGAATGTGCTTAATCCTGAGCGGTAAAAGTTGTTATTGGGATGGTCGTAGCCCAAGATCCTGAGATAAGTGAGAATACATTGTGTTGTAATTTGTCTTCTAGGTTTTGTGGTGTCAGTCATGAGGTACCATGGGCTGCGCAATTAGGATAGGGACATATAACTTTGTATGAGTGTAAATTGTGATTGGTGTGGTGGATTCTGTTGTGCAAGGGAGAAACTGCGTTAATCAGAGTGATTCCCTGCTGGCCACAGTTTCTCTTGAATATGTGTCTGGGTAGGTCGGAATGTGTCACTCAGAACCATTTCTTGTGTGATCGAATACGTTGAATTCTTTAGAGGAGCAAACAAAAAGTTAATAGTTGAAATTGCTCAGTGTTTGTCTATTATGCTTGCTTACCGTGGAGAAAAGAGTGCGCTCATAAAAATTGTAAAGGAGGATAAACCACTGAGACGAGTGAGAAGTAAGTCATAGGGTGCCGCGCTGGGTCTGGGCGTTAGTGTCATGCCGTTACTGGTTGGTTACATCATAGAGAGCCAAATTGCGATAGGACAGAATGAGTGGTGCTGTGCTGAGATTTGATTCGGGGAGATGTGAAAGTTAGTGTTCGAGAAAGAGAAGAGGCTACGCCAGAAGCTACTGCAGGTCACTATATGGCATAAATGTGGGGCTCCACTCGTGCATTTGGATGAGTCAGTGGCCTAAGTGCACTGAAATTGAAGGATGTTCTAACGTTTCCTCACTATGGCACATTTAATCTGAGTATTATTTAAATTTGAGAAGGGTATTGCATGAGATGAAACCACCCCTGCTACCTGCACGAGGCACTTAGGGCAAGATGGATGACCCTTCCAATTTGTGAGTCGCAAATTGCGGCGTTTTGCGACTCGCAATTTGCGACTCGCAAATTGGAATTTACAACAGTGTCTCAGACACTGTTTGCAATTCCTAATGGGGTCGCAAATTACCTGCCTCATTAATATTCATGAGGCAGGTGCAATTTGCGACCCCATTGGAAATGGCTAGCACTCCCAGGGATGGTGGCCTGCTGGGGTCAGCAGACCATCATGTCTGTGACTGCCTTTTAAAGCACTCCCCTTCCTAATAGCGAGTTGCAAACCCTATTTTGCGAGTCGGTAATAGGTTACTGAATCGCAAAATAGGTTTTGTAATAGGGCAAACCTATTTTGCCCAAATGGGACGATTTCCCATTTGCGACCGCAAAAGCAGTCTGTCAGGAAGCTGAAAATGGACTGGGGGAACAGGTGACGTGCACCCCGTTTCGTATTCAAGTACTGATGCTTAATGTGCAGGCTGCGGAGTGCCCCTTTAACTCACAGCAACATGTCCTGGAGGAGGAGTCCCGCGTGATGATGTCATCCCCGCTGTCCTATCAAAAGAGAGCAGCAACGAGAAGGCGGAAGAAGAAGGACTGCGAAGAGTGAGCGAAAAGCCGGGAGAACGCCGAGAGTCGGAGACAACGCCCATCCTGTGGCAGAACCGTCGGGGACCTCCAGAAACCAAAGCAGAAGGCAACATCCCGGAGGACAGGGAGACGCCAGGAGGCCAACGTGACCACACGCCGCCCCGCCACTCTCCCGGAGGAGAGTGGCTCGACAAGGTACGGCACCGCATACGCAGATTCTCGGGGCACTGGGTGGGGAGGGGTGACTCTCAGCGGGAGGACACCGTAAATGGGGCCACAGCTGGTGATGGTACTCGGTGATCCTGCACGACCCCCTCCTTAGTCCAGTCAGTATCACTGATCCGTGGTATTTTTTTTGTATTCCTTTTTTTATTTTACTTCATGTCTCCCCTGCCCTGCAAGGACCCGACAAGCGAGCCCGGTCTCCCGACCGGATCTGCTACCACTGGCTACTAAAGCGTACCCTGGAAACCGGACTCTTTATCTGAATTGTTTCAAGCCGAATAAAGCACTCCCTGAGATGACATATGGTCCCTGTTCTCTCCTTTTTACATGCTCGGCAATCCCTTGATATCACTGCCCTGGTGAGACCCATGACACAGTCGTACATCTGGCCCTTAATGCCCTGGAACATTCAGTTCATGTTAAAAAAAAACGAGGGGTATCAGGGTAAAGTCAGGAAGGCAGTGCACAGCTGTGTTGAAGCTAGCTAGAATGTGAAACAACAAAATGGTGAACTGAACTAATTGAGGGAACTAGGTTATACTCTGCATTGAGGAACCCCACAAGGAGAAGAAGAAAAAAGAAAAACAAAATAAAACGGGGAGTAAGGAGGGCTCAGGCGAAGATAGTGATAGCGATTCTAGTGATGACTTTCTGGATGTGTTATTGTAAACCTGCCCACCGCCTTATAACATGACCCAGTCTGAATGGATGAGTGGTGCTGTTACCGGCAGAGACTCTGAGAGACCCACCACACCAGTGAATACAAGCCAGAACCCTTTTAGAAAGCATTTGGGGATTCGTGCCCCAGTTAACTTTTATGTTTCTAATGCCGCAGAAGCAATAACCGTTCCATTTACTATTGGTCCACATTTCCCTTACATAACTCTGAGTCCTCCAGGAACACCACACATGCTTTGACGGTGCACAGTAAACATATCATCTACTGTTCCAGTGGTCCCGGGATAGGGGGCAGCGGAAAAAACTCCTTTGGTTCCAAAAAAGGTCACACAGTTCTCACATGTCTATTTGAAATTCAGCTCAATGTATTTCAAGCCGTTGTCCCCAGGAAGGGATAATGTCCAATACCTCTGGAGTCCAAAATGGTGCTAATTCACTGGAGTTGGATGATTTGATTAGGTTTTTCAATGGGTCCTCGTGAGAATGTGAGTTTAGCAATTGAGCAGAGAACTCCAGTCTCCAGGAAGGGAGACTGCACTGGATGTGGTCAAATTAAAATTATAATTGGATGTGATGATATTAGGAAATCGTGATCTTTTCTGCTTAGATACCTAACAAGAAAATTAACTTATATACATGTGCAAAGATGTTACTATGCATGCAGGACAAGCTCATGATAAGCTGCCTGATTTAGCTCAAGTGTATGATGTAGATTTAAGTAGGACTACATCCACAGAGAACGGTTATTGACGAAAGTGATATAATTCGTGTTAGGACGTCAGGGATGAAAATACAAATTAGGGAGTTCATTGGTAGCATCCGGACATGGAGTGAATTGGATAAATGGGAAGGAAGGTGGGCCAAGAAGAAAGACCAGAAGAAATTGAAGGTGGTATCTACCACAGAGAGCAAGGGGGAGTTAACTCCCTCTAGTAAATGGAGAAGGGGTTTTTAAGTTTCTCACTGAGAGAAGATTCTGGTGGAAGTTACATTAATGTACCATGTAATAGAGGTGATCTTGCCGCATTTATGAATGATTTCCTAAATTGAGAGAGAACCCAGTGTTGCGGTGACCCAGGTTGATCCAATCTGTAAAGGTTTCTCAGGTATTTTTGGTGTATTTGAATACCCTTTTCGACATTGTGGTACAAAGTGACTTATGGGCAGAGTGTAAAGTGGCTGTACAGTGGCAAGAGAAGGAGCCCATAGAAATCCAATATCTCATGTCCCGTCTCCTTTGGTGATGGAAAAAGTATCAACAGCTGATTACCTTTTTGAAAGGGAAAGTACCGGCGAACGATATTGATTGGGTTAAGATTGACAGAACCTATAGAGATTGTGCATGCTTTTTATGAGATATTGTTGTAAGCCCTTAAACAGCATAGTGGGGTGGAAAATCCAGAAACCAAGGAACATGGGAAGTTTTGTGTCTCATTTTGTGACAGGGTTTAGGCCTAAGATTAGTTTGACGAGCCAAGAGCATTCAATTTGTTGGCAAAATAAGTCAATTGATGAGATCTTGAGGTATGCAAAATATTGTAGTGATGAATAGGACATGAAACAGAAGCATTTGAAGGAAAAGTTCATGCTGGCTCAGATGAAAGCAGCACAGAGGGCGAGTCAGAATCAACCGTAGGGAATGCTAGTGTTTTGCAAGGTGGTGTGCATCAACATAGAGTTCATGTGATGCAGGGTGGAAATGGTTTCCCATAGGGTAGGGATTGTGTTGTCCCGATTGACCCGAGTATTGGGATCAATGTGGCAACACTGAAGAATTATAATCCATGTCATTACTTTATTATTTGGGCCATTGGAAGCGGAAATGCTGTCTGAACCCGAACAGGCGGATGAGGGAAAATCAGTCTCAATATTCAGGGTTTGTGCAGACCCAGGCTAGCAACCCTGTACAGCCATCAAATGTGCCGAGGCCAAGGATGCAAGGTCCTAACATACCACAAGTTCTAGTGATGTAAGTTCCTCTATCCCTGATTCCTCAGCAAAACATAAATGTTCCTAGATTTTATCCTAAACAGGTCCTGAATTTTAATCAGAGCTCCTTCCAGAACCAAAATCAGTTTTAATAATTTCCTGCATTTGGCTCACTTGGGGTATGATTCTGATCTGTAACAATGACGGTGCCTCAGAGGAGAGGAAGATTATGTACTTGGCACAGTCTTAGAAATAGACCAGAGTGCTCCTTGTGGAAGGCTAAGTGTATTGCTGCTCTGGGGTCCGGCGTACCCACAACCAGCTGACGCACCGGTAGTCCGACATCTTGGACCGAGAGCAGGACCTGATGGACCTGCTAGGGGTTGAGGTCGCGGGGCTTGGTGAGTAGCTAATTTTTATTATTATTGTGTGTTCTATGTTATTACTAATATTTTTTTCCCAAATAGCAAGCATGCTGCTCACATGCAGGTAAGTTACATAATGTTTTTTAAAATCTTATATTATGTGATTGTTATTCTAGACAGGTGCTCAGCGCTACCTAATTGTACTTGTTTGCAACTTTGCGTTTGCGCTCGCTTCCAGTGATTATGTAAGAGCTTAAGTAAAGTAATGCAGACTAGAGAGAGACTCCTTTACTTTGTCCTGTCACTACTAAGATAGTAAGTAATATTAATTTAGCAGTGCACATCCTCTCACTTCAGTTCTTAGAACCTTTTTGTAGCTTGTACAGTGACAAGTAAACTAAACAACCAATTTGGTGTATGCAATGCATGCGTTCAACTATGCATTTAAAGACAAAAATGCAGACTTAGTGAATTGGCCCTTCAAAGGGGCTTGAGAATGATAGCAAATGAGATCAGAACTTAGAAGAAAATATCATTTGGTGCAATTTATTCCAAAGTCTTTGGAATAGGTGGGCTAGGCTAGGTAGGTTTAGGAAATGTGGAATCGATAGGACAGTCTGTGATACTAGTCTACTAATAGTCGATATGATTTAGGAAAGTTCAATATTATTGCAATTGCCGTTTCCTGTCCAAAAATTGTTTTGGAGCGATTATTTATTTAGCACCAATTATTTCTTTTCTCTTTAATTATGTCTTACATGCATCAGCATCCAGGGGCAAGAGGTCGTCGGAGGCGGGTGAGGGAGTTGGAGGTGCCTCCCACCAAGAAGAACGCTCCTCCTCGGCCGATGGCTCTGCTGGCCCCAGTAAGTCCTGCTGTTGTTAATATTAATATATATTCCCATAACTTTTACTGCTCCTTAATTTGAACTATTTTCTACCTGTTTCCTAGTTTTATTTCTTTCCCAAATCCTCTTTGATCTATCCATTTAAAAAATCTTGTTATCCCTGCATTATCCTAATATTTACTTAGTTATTTTATATTTCTCGTCTCTGTATTTCATCTCAAACTGCCTCTGTCTGCAGCTTCCTTTCTTCTGGTTTTTAAGTCAGCTTTCCCTCTCCCCATATATATTTTGTGGACTGCCTAATGGTGGTACTGTAAGACTCAGAGAACCCATTGGTCCTTACTACTCTACTAGTACTACTATTTAATACTACTACTCTGCCATGCAGAATGCATGCCCAAGTAAGGTATTCTATGCATGTTTGTTGAGATGAGAACGAAGGCTTTCTTTTACTTTCTCATGCTCAATCAGTAAACCAAGAGAGTGGCCATGGTCACGTTGGACACCCCAAAGTTGTGTCTTCTTCTTATCTAGGCCTAGTATTATTAGCAGCAGTTGATGGTGAACTGATTACTGTGCACCATGGCTGGAAGAAAGTATGAGGAGGAAGAGGAGGATGGCACCATTACATTTTCCAACCAAGAAGACTTTATGTCCATTTGTCCGGCCAGTTGGTCACTCTTATTTCTTTTCAAAAACTCGGATTCACAATTAGATCTAGCCACTCAGTTCAGTCCTTTACACTACAGGTTGCCTTCTTGAGAGGCTTTTCAAAAATTGCCACCAACAAAAACAAAATGCCCAACCGGATATTTTATAATTTTTGATAGGACATACTGTGACTGTACCTGAATTGCTGGTGATGTGTGTGGTGTATGTATTTTCAATTTTGCAATGGAAAAAAATAAATAGGGGGAGGCACATATGGCATCTAAAAAAAGTTTCATGTTTTTTCTAGCCACACCGACCACTAGTGCCAGGGCCAGCGGGGATGGTGGCGCCATCCAGGGAGCAGATGCGGCAGCTGCAGGGGGTGAGCCATATTGCTTGCTTATTGACAAGTTATATACTCACTGCAAGGGTGTACATTGTACTGTTGAGACTGAGACTAAGTTGTGAACAGTTGGGGGGCGTGGCTTGCAGCCCAAGATGGTGGTCACTTCAGCGACGTGCTCCGGGCCAGGGCAGCTCGTCCGGACACAATCCGACATTCCCTGCCACATCCGAATACTGGCGAAGACGCAAGAGAATAGCTGCCCACAGTTGGAATGCTAACACGACTGCTCTGGGTGGCCGGGATGACTGGGAGACCGAGTTTTCCGCTGCGATGGACTCCGGTGCGGCGTGAGGCATAAGTGGTGGGAGGAGCCTGCAACGCAGCGGTCTGCCCTGAGACGTGGCTGGGCCAAAGTGACTTGGAGATGACTGGTTCGTCGGCGCGAGACCCCGGACCTTGGCCCACCATCCGGGGCCTGGACTCATCAGCCCCGTTGTGCTCGACTGCGACCTGCGTCGCCCGGAGTGAACTGGGTCACCCCCTGGCATCATGGTGCACCCAAGGTGGTGCAGTGCTGTCCTTATGAGTAGCGGTGTGGGCCACTGATCAGACGGAGTCTGCCCGTACTACCGTGTTCCCCCCTCCCCCGTGTCAATCGTCCCTTCAGGGCGGTAGCTGGGAGTGCGCTGCTGCTGTGGGGGGCCCGGTGGACGGAGTCTGGAGCGAGGACCTGCCGAGGGCACCCTGCCATGAACCGGATTGATCGTGACACGGATCACCCTGCGCCGCCCTTAGAAGAGCTGAGAATCTGGCTGAGGCCCGGGATCTTCGTTGCGGCGGTGCCGTGGGAATCCCCGAGGCTGCTTCCCCTCTCCTGCCAGCCTCCCCTGTAGTGTATGCGGCCGGGGGACAGCGGGGAGCCTCCTGTCGGTGGCCGCGGAAGAAGCTGAAGTCCTGGCTACAGTGGGCGCCCGGACGACGACTGGCCGTGGTGTATCAGAGGGGCCCTCCCCCCGATTGAGCCCTGACATGCACCCGGGGCCTGCTGGCGGGGGCTGTTGATATTCACGACGATTGGGCTCAGACTGGGTCATTTCTATTGTAACGAAGGTACATAGTGGTGCGGACACTAGCAGGTGAAGCCCCTACGTGGCGGCCGTCAGCTCTTTTCCTACCGCCTGGGGGCCCCCCTTCCCTACCTGTGCTGGAGTTCCTTGCGTGGGACTGTTCCACGGCTATAGCTGGACACCGGTGCAAATAACCTCATCTCTACGGACTGTGAGTACATTTCCTCCATGTTGACTTCACTGTTTGGGGTAGAGCGGGGCGCCTAGTCACATCCCGGCAGAGCCCCTAGAAGGTACTCTCTGTGGAGAAGCAGCGTGAGCCCTGAGACATAACCAAGTGCAAACAAGATCCGCTTGTGGAGGGCTCAATGGGATGATGTCGAGGCATGACAATGGTCATATGAGAAACATATAACCCACAGGGCGCCCAAAAGTGGGTAAGAACATTAGGCATTGAAAGCTTAAACGGTTTGTAGCGCCCTCCTCGGTGGCTACCGCTGGCGGAGCGATATAGCTGAGGCACCAGACGTTGGGGTAGACCTTGCTGCGTGAAGCAGACCCACACCAGCATGAGCTAAATTGCAACTTCTCAATTTGGAATGGGACACGGGTTTACTATCATTGGTGTTAAACAAAGGCCCTGACCCCACTTGAACATACGCTGAGTAAATAACTGGGGTGCAGATTGGGTTACCCAATCGTATAATCGGATACCACTCGGTCACCCAACTCACTGGTAATCATGGGCAGAGGAAAGCCCAGAACGACCTCCAGATCCGGGAGGGCGGGGTCTCTCTCGCCGACCTCAGAGCACTCATCCGGACGTTCACAGCAAGCAGAGGTCGGAGCGGTCCCTAATCCCCCAGTGGATAAATTGGATATGATCTTGAAGGAGATCAGAGACTCGAGGTCTGCATTAGAAAATCAATTGGGCACGATCTCAGTAGACCTCAACTTACTTAAAGACGACCATAGAAAATGAGCTGATAAAGTTAAAACTACAGAACAAACATTAGAAACGATATTACCACAAGTGCACAATCATGATGAACAATTAAGTCAAATGCGCCAGAAAATTGAATCCCTACAGGCTCGTGCGGATGATGCAGAAGGTCGGGCTCGACGAAATAACCTCAGAATAGTTTGATTCCCGGAGGGATCAGAGGGCCCTAACCCGACGACCTTCATAGAGAACTGGTTGCAAACTAAGGTGGCCCCTGCTGGTCTGTCTGCGCATTTTACTATCGAACGTGCTCATCGAGTCCCTACACGTCGGCCTATACCCAGTGCGAACCCACGCCCAATATTGGCTAGGATTCTAAACTATAGAGATCGAGACCATTTATTGCAGGCGGTGAGAGACAATGGGCCACTACATGTGGATAATGCTAAAATTTCGAGCTTCCCCGACTACACACTAGCTGTACAGCGTAAACGTTTTTCATTCATGGAAGTTAAGGCTCGGGTCCGAGCAGCGGGCCTCACATTTGCATTACTGTTTCCAGCAAAACTGAAAGTCATATATAATCAGCGTTCTGTATTTTTCGACACGCCGGACAGTGCCTGGGATTGGTTGGACAGAAATTTCCCGGACACGCTGCCTGCTAGATGTTTGGACTCCTCACAGCCGAAATCACAACGTGCCCCCCTGAGACGCAGAAGGGGTCTCCTCACACAGAGTACAGGATCCAGTCCTCCGCCTCAACAGCAAGTGATGGAGGGTAGGCAGGAGGCCCTCTGTTCTGCCACGGCCCTCCGTGTCTCTCGTCCACCTATCAGCACAAGTCCTTCCAAAGAGGTCAATTCAGACTCATACTCGGGCGGAAGTGTCACGCTGTTCCCATCGGAGTCCACGCAGCTCAGCAATGATCCTTTGAGGTGACCTGTTTGTGCATAAAATGGATTACGGTCCCCAAATGGTTATGTTGTGAGGTATCAGCTTCCCATGTAAGCCATAATGCTGACTCCCAAAATCGTATTAGCCAGTATCTACGGCACTATGTAGTATAATTATATTGTTTCCGAACAAGTGAAAGGGAAGGATTGCTGAGTTCCTGGCCCGGCCTGTTCTGGGCGATTTCATTCATTGGATACTGTTTTTGATAGGAATGGTATGTGCAACCTCCCCCGAAAGCGACAGCCACTGTTTAAAGTGTATTATGTTGATGTTTAGTACACAGTTTGGTCGAGCAAAGTTGGATCGTTGGACCCAGTATTGGGATAAAAGTTGTATTGTTTGTATTATTGCCGCACAGTCTGATGTTGGGGTGGGGGGTGGGGTTTGGGGGCGGGGGTGGGTTGGGGGGGCCTAATTAATGTGCCCTGATGATGTTGACTGCCAAATCTTATACTATTGTATCCTGGAATGTTCGGGGAATGGGAACGATGCACAAGCGGCATAGAATAGCTGCACAATTACATCGCCGTAAAGCCCAAATAGTATATCTCCAGGAGACACATCTACTGCCCTCAGAAACTATGAAGTTACAGAGACGCTGGAGGGGTCAATTTTATGCAACGGCCTATTCCGCCTTCTCTAGAGGGGCTGCAATTTGGATACGGGTGGGAACCCCCTTCTCCCTCAGTGAGAATAAGATAGATGACCAAGGAAGATATGTGTTTATACGGGGGGCATTGGATGGTAGGCAAGTGGTGTTAGGTTCCATTTATGCTCCAATAGTGGACCAAGAAGCTTTTTTATCACGAGTCTACCGGACGCTCTCGGACTGGTCGCAGTACCCATGGATATTAGGGGGGGACCTGAATGCAGTGTTCGATGTCTGTCTGGACCGCTCTCATCCCCCCTTGCCGAACACTAACGCTCACTCGCAAGCAGCTGCTTTAACGTGATGGGCACAGGAATGGGATTTACTTGATGTCTGGAGGTCCCTGCATGTTAACATGCGGGAATATTCCTTTTATTCCCACCCGCACAAGTTACATACTTGTCTAGACCACTTCCTATGTACACCAGACTTGTCCCCGACCATTAAGCAATGTAACTATTTGGGCAAGACCATATCGGTTCATAGCCCCATAGAATTAATGCTAAATTGAGGCCCGTTCTCCCGCACCTATCCCCACATGGTGATTGCAGCCTCTACATTTAGAAGATCAGGTGTTTCGAGCCACATTGACTACAGCCATAACCACATTTTTTGCAGAGAATGAAGGCACAGCCTCGACCAGGTCCTTAAAATGGGAGGCCTTTAAGGTAACGATACGGGGAGTCGCCATAGGGTCCTTGGTGGGAATTAGGAGTGAGACAGTTAGAGATATATCGGAACTAGAAGGTGTTTTGCAAGCGAAAGAGGTTGCAGCCCAAGTAAGCGAGGAAGGGGCAGAGGACTTACAAGAGGCCAGGATACAGTATGCGGAATTATTGGAACGTTTAAGGATGATTGGCATGCAAGCGTACACACTTCGCACACACGCTGAAGCTGATAGAGCTGGCACATTGTTAGCGCGCTTGATTAAACCTCAAATAACTCCCACCCCCATACTGGCGATAAATAATGCCCAACGCACATTGATCACCTCCCAAGCTGACATCAATCGCACCTTCCAAGAATACTACACAAACCTGTACACTGCTCCCCCCTAGACATGTCAGAAACAATCACTTGCTTTCTTGCAGTTATAGAACTTCCCACTATTTCAGACTCACACGTAAAGGAGTTGGCGGCTCCGATCACTACAGCAGAGATCCGTCTGGCTATAAAGGCATTAGCCCGTAATAAAACTCCGGGCTCGGATGGGCTCCCTGTTGAATTTTATTCAACATTTGCAGCAACATTAGTTCCCAAGTTGCTACAGCTCTATATGACCTCGCTCACTGAAGGTTAATTACCTCCCACCACTGGGAAGCATTAGTCACATCCCTGTCAAAGCCTGACAAAGTCCCGACTGAACTTACGTCCTATAGGCCCCTATCAATCCTTAATACTGAATACAAAATACTTAGTAAAATTTTGGCATCTAGATTACTCCCCTATTTCCCAACTTAGTGCACATAGATCAATGTGGGTTTATACCCAAACGCAGCACCTCACTAAATATACGCCGCCTCCCTGCTTTAGTCCATGCAGCTTCGTCATCAGCACCGTTCGCTGGATGTTTATCATTAGATGTACACCAAGCTTTTGATACCCTGAGTTGGCCATATATGCTGGCCGTGTTGGCTAAATTTGGACTTCCCCCGATTTACTGCAATTGGGTAAAATTGCTCTACACTAATCCTACAGTCCGTGCCAAGATTGGGTCCACTATCTCACCCACATATTATGTTTATCGTGGTACACGCCAAGGGTGCCCCTTGTTGCCCTTATTGTTTGTACTAGCATTGGAGCCCCTAGCACCACGCCTGCGTCATATTATGACCCCATATGGTATTCCGATGGCTGGAACAGTCCATTCTGTGTCACTCTATGCAGATGACATGTTGTTATATTTTAAAGATTTGATCAAAAATATGCATGAAATAGCAGCAGTGTTTTCACAGTTCGGGGGAATATACGGATTATACCTTAATGGCTCAAAATCGGTGGCATACTCCTTTTACGCTACGTATAATAGACCCTATTTACAGTTTGGCCAGTTGCAGTTAAAGGTGGAACCCACAACTTTCAAATATCTAGGAATACACGTCTACAGGACCAGTGCGGATACTATAGATGGGAATGTGGTTAGGACTATTAACTTGCTCCGTTCCCAGATCTCATTTTGGAATACCTTGCCACTAACTGTGGCGGGTCGATTGGCCGTGTCTAAAATGGTCATGTTACCTAGACTCCTATACCACTTTGTGAACATCCCGGTTATTCTCCCGGCATGGATTTTCAAAAGACTGGATACCTTGTCAGCGTCCTTACTGTGGGGAACGGGTAGACATAGGCTAGCATTGGCCAAAATGCAGCTTCCGAGTACCACTGGCGGTATGGGGGCTCCCGATTTTAAGCCATACTGTATAGTAGGGCAACTACAATGGCTAGCATATTGGTTGGCGGGCCATAATTTATTTGAAATAGGATATACCCTGAACCGTTTACGACGTGGTACCCTACAGGCACAGCTATGTCCTTGGGTTGACAAACTGCGGGATCCCCCCTTTCTCTTGCATATAGCAATGCATTATTGGAAACCGGCACAAAAATATGCAAAAATATCTTTCCCGTATGCCCCAAATATCCCGCTTTGTGGCCTACCCACCAGACGAGGAATATTATCAAGGGCTTGGCAACGGAATTGGACCCAGACCGGTACAGAGACGGTGAGTGATTTATTCTTGGATGGCAACCTGATAACCCATGATGAATTTGTACGCACTAATGCAGTACCAGAAACCCTCTTTCTCACACATGCAGCAATCACACAATTCATCCGGAAATATTGGTTGGTAGATCAGAAAGAACCTCCCACCTTTCAATTGTTGAAGTCCATTCACATAATGGGGCATGGCCGCCACCGTGTTAGATGGCTATATCGAGGGCTACAGGAACATCTAGGTACTCCACTACTGTCTCTCCGACAAAAATGGGAAACGGCCCTGGTAAGGGAATTGGATAATAGGGAATGGGCCTTAATGTTAGAGCATCCTAGACGGGTCTCCCGTAATTTCCGTCTGAAAACAATACAATTATTAATATTACACAGGGCATATCTCACCCCGAGGGCAAGACAGAAAATGTTCCCTACTGCCTCTTCTGGCTGTCCAAGATGTCCTAATCAAGATGCTGACTTTATTCACATGTTGTGGTCCTGTCCTGTATTGGGAGGGTTTTGGACAGAGGTTACGCAGTGCCTATCATTATTAACGGAGCATTCCCCTTGGAATACTATAGAGGCCTGCCTTCTGGGCCTATTCCCTCTCCCCAAGAAGGCAAAGCTACTGTGCCGCTTTGCGGGATTAGCCCTGATGCTTGCAAAAAGATTGATTACCCAGTGCTGGAAATCCCGCACAGCACCACGCGAAGGTAAATGGAGGGAGGAAGTTCTTCGATGAGCCGTGGCGGAAAGGGAAGCGCTACAACGCCAGGAATATAGGGGGCTGAGAAAAAGACCAATCTCCCTGGAATGGGCACAACTAGTAGAGGATTTCAAAGCAGACACAGAAGAGATGTTGGAGGGCCCCCGGGACACACTGGAGGACCATATTGATGATATCTGATTATCAATACTACGACAATTCTGATTTTTGGGGTTGCCCCTGTCTCCCCCCTCCCTTTCCCCCCCACCCCTCCACCTCCCTTGTGTCCCCCTCTCTCTGCCCTTCCCTCTGATATAGGACATGACTACCTCGTAGTACTATAAACTAGCGTTGAGGTACCTAGAACACAGCGGCAAAGTTTATTTGTTCTTTTTTGGGAGGGTTGTTTTAGGGGTGGTTCTATAGTGGGAAAAGATTATGGTTAGTTATAAAATGAAGCTTAACACATGTATAATTATTGTTGAAATATAACTGGTACATAGTAGTATCATTAACATAGTTACAAATGATAAGTATTATTGCAACGTAAGTAATGTAACCTGTGTTTGGAAATCTGAAAAGACATGTACACTAAGTCATAAGAATGTTCAAAAGAAAGGAACTCCGAACTATGTAATGTACTTGACTCATTTGCATATCTCAATAAAATCTGTGTTAAAAAAAAAAAAAAAGACTACGGGCATATTTACAAGGACTTATCGCCACCTTAACGCATCAAAATTCAAAAGTGGAGATAGATTTAACGCCCCATTCACAAGCGGGTGCAAACTGCAGACAACGCAAGTATTCCCGCGATAACTGCCGCAAAATTTACCTCCACGGGTGACACCACCAACTAACCCTAATGAGATTAACACTGGGCGTAGTTCGCGTAGTAGCGCTACGCGTAGCTATGCGAAGTGCACTTCGCACTACGCGAGCTACGTGTAGCACTACGCGAACTGCGTAGTGCGGTAGGAAATGCTGTTCGCAATGATTGCACAGTGCCGGATGCTTGTCCGCACTGTGAAATCATTGCAAACGGCATCTTGCACAGTGCAAGCGGTCGTTTTCTGCCGCTCGAGTAGATTTCTACTCGAGCTGCAGTTTTCTCAACGCGGACTGGTAGTTTCTCATCGCGAGCGGTCGCGAGCATACGCGACCACTCGCAATGAGAAACCTGACCTCCCCGCGTTGAGAATCTCGCCGAGAGGTTTATTTTCCACGCTCGCGATCGGCAACTTGATGTTGCTGATCGCGAACGAGGAAAAAGTCTCGCCGGGGTGTCATTTTGCTCGCTCGCGGTCGCCAACTTGACGTTGAAGACCGCGAGCAAGCAAAAAATGCCCGCTACGCTACGTGTTTTTGCACTGTGCTACGTGCAATTCACGTAGCGCGTAGTTGCGCAAACTACGCAAACTACGCAAGCGTAGCTTAGTTTTCCGCCCAGGCCTAAATGAGATGCAGAGTAGGCGTTCCCGTGCAAAAACACAAGAAAACACCACTACACTACATTCACAACGAACTGCCAGATCTGCGATGCGAACCAAAAACAGGCGATAAGCTGCGGTAGCAGCAGGGAATCAACACCTGCCTTTTGCTGGTGTTAAGCAGGACGACTACCTGCTGCATGAAAGGGAGCCCAGCCAAGAGCCACAACTGAAGACCCACAGATGCCATGGAGACAATGATCATGCAGCTCGGGGACCCATGAGGGCCACAACACCCACCGCCACCACCCCACGGCCCGCCACCACCCCTAGGACCCGTCATGCCCCCCCCGGACCACCACAGAGGCAGCGTACACAAAGTCAGTGGACCCATCGTAAACGCACCAGCTGCACAGACCGAACGCCAGAGGAGGACATTGCCCACTACAGGCCCAAAAGGACAACCATCCCCCGCATCCTGACCCACATCGCCCACCTGCTGACGGTACCAACACAGCGCACAACGAACATCCCTCCGCAGACAAAGCTGCCGGCTGTGCTGCACATGTTGGCCTCTGGTACCTTCCAACCCACAACTGCCAGAGTCAGAGGAGTCTCACAGCCAGCCCCATCCAAGTTCATCACACCTGTCCTGGATGCCATCATCAGCCTGGTACCCCAGCACCTCCACTCTCCACCCACACTGCGCAGGAGCAGCTGGAGACCAAGCAAGGCTCCCACGCCATAGCTGGATTCCCTCACATGTCGGGGGCAATCAACTGCACACATGTACCCCTCATGCCCCCTGCCGACACTGCACACAACTACCTCAACAGAAAGCACACGCATCCCATGAATGTGCAGGCAATAGTGGACCGCCCGGGACTCCTCAACAATGTCGTGGCCAACTCCCCAGGCAGAGTGCATGATTCCTACATCTCCCGACAGTCCATCATCAACCAGCGCTCCCAGGATGGCACCTATGGAAATGCAGTGCTCGTTGGTAAGTCCAAAATGAACACACCACACACCTCCACCCCACAGTCATGCAACTCACGACACTGGCAATGGGCATGCAGCACAACTACATTCAACATGCCACACAACATGCCAACCGACCAGACACGATAACACGACTCCATTGGGAACCTGGGCTTGCCATGCCCACAACCCAGCCACGGCATGGCACCACAGCCACACAATAGCAGGATGTGAGGAGAGGCTTGGAACAGGCATGTGCGAGAGCAGCAAGTGACTAATGAATGAGAACCTACCCAATGCCAGGTGTGGCGTGGATGTGCCGGACAGACTTCAGTGTGCAAACCACGGAAATGGCCATGTGGACATTAACTGCTGGTGCATGGAGTGTAGTGGCCAGTGGACGCTACCATGTCCCCACAGGCTGTGGGGCAGAACGCGGTAATGTTGCACGTTACGTCCCCCCCTGTATGCGCGGGCGGAGTGGGTTGGTCCTGCGTACGCCAGGCCTGCGTAGGGGTGTGAATAAAAAGCCTGTCGCACTGGGCGTGGTTCTCTTTCGGAATGGCCAACGCGTCTGCCAGGGTGGCGCCTCTCAGCCCACCACGAGGCCGGCGCCGAGCGCGGTGGGGCCTGCGTCCCTGTGTGCCTGCTGCACCCCGGGCCGCTGGTCCCCAGACCTGTCATGCCTGCCCCAGCGCACCAAGGAGGCTCCGCTCACCTGCCGACACCGGCGTTTGTCAAAGAGGGCCCACCACGTGCCGGTGCAAGCTCCAAGCCCCAGTCCTGCGACCTTTGCAGCCTCCGCAGACCATCGCTGGCCTCCACGACGCTGGCCCACAGTACTCCTTTCTCATTGACATACTCCACCGGCGTCCTCTTCGGCCCAGTTGTTGGCACATGTTGAACTGAGTCATGAGTTCTGAATGGCAGTGACCAAAGGTCAGTGGCAGCGTCCACATCACTATACTCCCTCCGATCAGTGAAGCCAAAGTCTGCATCGCAGGCCTGCGACACGTGGTGCCACTAACCCTGTTCAACGCAAGCTGGCGACACGTGGTGCCACTAACCCTGTTCAATGCAAGCCGGCGACACATGGTGCCACTAACCCTGTTCAACGCAAGCCGGCGACACTTGGATGAGGGCTCAGGCCTATACTGCGCTCCAGTAGGTCCCACATCCAGCACTTAGTCGTGATTCATGAATGGCAGAGTCCATACCAGTGAACGCACGGAGAGGAGTAAGAGGAAGATGCGGCTCAGTCCGGATGAAAGCCGGATCCTAGTCACGGAGGTGACTGAACACTAGCAACAACTGACCTGGTGCCACTAACCCTGTTCACCGCAAGTCCGCGTCCCGTGGTGCCACTGAACCTGAACTACGCAGGCCGGTGGGACCATCCAACGTAAGCCGGCGACACTCGGATGAGGGCCCCTGCTGACCGCTGCCTCAGGCCTACACTGCGGTCCAGTAGGTCACACATGTGGAACTGTGTCTTGGGTAAGATATGGAGGAGTCCACACCATTGGACACGCCTCATCGCAGGCGGCATCCCCTATCAGCACTGGTGCCACTAACTCTGTGCGCAATGGGTCATGGGCACTTTATGGTTGGACTTTGGTGGCGTCTGAGTCCATGGCCTGGAGGTTGTCTGCATCATCATCTGGCTGGGCCGGACTTGGTGTCCGACATGTGTCTGTTCCATTCATCTCCACCATAGTGACTGTTTCTGCGTGGTTCTGCCCTCTGCATCATGCCCTGGGGGTACACCTTCCACTGTCCACCGAGACACTCCGCGACAACCCCATTTGTCATCTACGAGAACCTGCTCTGCTCTCGTGACCCTGCCCCAGTGCACCGCAAGTCAGCGGCCCATGGCGGTAGGCCCGTGCAGGACGCTGTGCATCCGGGGCCACTAACTCTGTGCAGCTCAAGTCATGGGGCCTTTATGGTTGAATGGTTGTGTCCTTAACGATGTACACTGTTGTTGTTTTTTGACTGCACCAAGCACTCCATGATGGCTGATGTACACACATCCAACACAGGTGTCACTCGACATGTGAGCCTGCTAATAAAAGTGGCCGGGCGCACGTGCCCGTAGCCATTCCCACCATCTAAGCAAGTGTGTCCGTGTGGTCATTACGTCAGCATGATGGGCCTGAGCCCTGCAACATCACAGTGTGCTGTCTTCAGCGGACGATACCATGTCACCTCAGCAGTGGCTGAGACCTTGGACATGTAGCTTCGCCCACCCCCCCCTGCATGCACAAGCGGCGTGTGCTGGTCCGGCGTATGTCAGGTCAGCGCAGGGGTGTGCTGATTCAGCAGGGTGATCAGGGCGTGGCTCTGGTCTGGCCTTGAGCAGGAAGTGCGGTAAGTGTGTCTCTGTGTTGGGGTGTTTTCGCCACCAGGGCCACAGTAGTCGATGTTGCAATGTAGCATGCACCCGGAGGGCGGGCCCGCACGTACGGGGAAATGTAGGAGCGCAAGACCGCTCGGAGTCTTGGCACATGCATGCCAAGTGTTATGTGCATCAGTCCTGCGGCTGCATAAGTCAGATGCCTAGCCTCAATCGCAGCACGATCACAGCCAGCCATGGACTGTACACCTGTGTCCACCCTGTCCGGACCATTGGCCTATACTTACGAGGCCGCACACCCTCAACAGCCAGCTGCACGGTGTTGTTGGCATGCCGCTGCACATGCGCGGACAGGCATGACAATGGTGTGCCGTAGGAGTGCACGTGATACAACCACACAGCACACACTAGTGTGGGGGCTCGTGGGAGGGAGGAGCAGCTGTGAGGCAACGTAACACACAGTGAGGCTGCTCATGTGCCACGTGCTCGGCATATCATCCATGATTCCCTGGGTCGCAGACATCCCACCCCACCCATGACAGGCCTCTGTACATCTCCTGTATGCATGCAGATGGTGAAGTTACTGTAGGGATGAAAGGTCCTTTGTCTGAACTATCAGGCGGTAGCACATCTGCAGCTCTGAGCTGGGACTTGCATGTGCCCAGCACCCTCTGACAGATACGATAGCATTTGCTGGCGACTCCCACACTACGCACTGCCCGACGTGAGACCAACGTGTATACATCCCACACGCAGAAGTCCTTGGTCGTAGTTAGCGTGCGTGAAATGGCCTTCACACGTACTCCCACCCCACCCCAGGCCTGCACACGTTGCACACAGACACTGCTCATTGCTCCGAGTTGTGCCATTTCATCCACAGGACTGGCGCGGGGCAAGCCAGTGCCGCTTCAAGCAGAGCCACTGACGCAATGGCAGACCATCCCGGACACATGCTCAACTCCAGTCACGTGGACCTGTACCGTGCATGTCTGCTGCATGTACTGGGGGCACTTCCATTGGCAGTGCTGCGGATCAGTTACCGGCTGATCTTCCGCCTTGCCAATGTCACCTGCTTTCAGCCTGTGTTGCATTGTCGCTTGTGCATATTCGAGTGGACTATGGATGTCTGCCTCTCCAACGTAACGGTAGCTGACCTGGATTTTGACGTGTGTGTGCGCCCCCTGTTGGCCCACGACCAGGAGTGTCACCGTGATGCCCGTTTATGGCATGCCTGGATGTTTGGCATGCATGCTGGCAACTGGACCTGGGAGATTGCATGAGTCGTCGTGTGCAGTGACCACATTGAGCTGCTCCCCGATTGGGCTTTAGTTCAAATTGGGGCCAGACGTTGGAGTCAGCACATCTGTCCGGGACAGCTGATGGGTTACGTCGCCGACATGTTAGATGTGGTGGACAACGATCTCTCATTGGAAATGTTGGCCTACGCTGCTGCACTTGCGTTCATGGACGAGTGACAAGGTACCTGCAGCCACAACTGAATGTGACCCATTGCACGTGTCCCGACGCCTGGTTGCATGTTGGGGATCTGGTCACATGTCCCAAGATGACAGTGGACATGGCTGCATTGGCCTGGACTCCTGATCCATGCGTGGACAGCCAATGCGGGTTGGCACTGACTTGTGTTGGTGATGGACTCCCCCGGGGTGGACATGGGTGCTTTCCAACGTTCCTCATTCAGACATGCTGCTGCATTGGTCTGCATGTCGTGGCACTTCTCTTGGCCGTACTGACACGCACTTGTTGATAAAGTTTCTGCACTTTCACTTGTCTCCAACTGTGTTGAGTGTTGATTTGTATGCCAATGTGTGTGTCACAGCCTATCTGGGTCCCTGCCATACATGCATTGCTACCCCTGTTTCGTGCTTTGCCAGATGCGTATGGCCATTTACCGGCCACAAGCGGGTGCACTTGTGTCCTGTGTTCGGTTGTTCAAATGTTGCTGTTTGTACCACATTGTGTTCGATGTTGGGGTGCTCTGCTTCCTATGTGTGTGTGCTGCATTGTGTATGAGATGTCCCTTCAGCTCTGATTTGGCTCACCCTTCTCCCTTTCAGGCAGTGTGGTTTTCACTTCTGTGCTTGTTCAGTGGTGTGATATTGCCGGGTTGTGTGACTTGTGCTCTTAGTTGGTGTTGTTACTCTTGGGCATGGTTTGTCTGCAGTTGTGCTGTGCTTAATTGTGCATGTGTGCCATTGTGCCCATCTCCCCCCATCCCCCCAGTCCCTGGTCATTCCTCTCCCTGTTGCTGTTGTGTCTGTTGATTTTGGGCAGTTTCTGGTCCCCGACTCCTGCCACCATCTCCAGACTGATGTGGTGGACACCATTTCCTCCATGTCAACCAGTTCCTGGTGTGGCGCTGGACTCCCACCTCCGGTGTGCATTGCTTCCTTCTGGTTGTTGGCGTGTTTCTGCTTGTTTGTGCGTTTCACATCAGTCCAGCTGTTCTGGTTTTCTTCCATTGTCCTCCTCCGCTCTCCGGCTGCATTCACCTTGTCCACGATGGCCTTCCATGTACAATGTTTTGCTGCCAATGGGGCTTGTGGGGTTGTGTACTGGCTCCGGTTGCCTCCATTGTGCTTCGCTGTTGTTTTCTGTTTGGTTTGTCTTTCTTTTTCTGGCTTTTGTTGTGCTTATTCCCGCCTGCTGTGTGTGTGTTGCGGGCCTGGCGCTGCTTATCGCTGCTTTCCTCATCGCGAATGGGCTCATCGCACGTTTTTTGGTGTTGGGGTTTGTGTTTTTATCTCCGTCGCGGTGGTTGTATCGCGGACATTGGCCGCGTTTTCGGGAGACTATCTCATGGTACCGCCGTGTTGTGAATTCCACATTAACACAGGGTTATTTTCCCGCGATACCCTGCGATGTGTAAAGTTGCGTTAACATTTTTTGGAGATGTTTAGCGCACGTTCATGTGAATATCCCCCTAAGTTGTGAACAGTTGAAGACACTCCTTCTTTACTTCGCATTAGCATATACAGTAGGAGTTGAGTAACTAATGGCCTCTTTTATCTTCAACTCAGCAGAGAAAGTTTCATGAAGAAGAGTCAGACCTTGGTGGGTTGATGGGAAAGAAGGATGGTAGGAGGACAGACTGGTGGAATGTAATATGACTGGCAGAGAAGGATGCGTGGGTGAAAGGATGGATATAGGTGGCTGTTAGATATGCATGCATGGGTGGGTGGGTGAAGGATGGGTGAAAGGAAAAAGAAATGATGCCTCCCTTCGTGTGTGAAAGTATATGGGTGACAGGAATCATCCGGGCGGTTTGATGGGTCAAAGCAAGGACGCATGGGTGGTTAAAATGACAAATGTATGTTGGTTAAAGGTTTTGTGAGAATGATAGCCATTTTTGGATGGATGGATGGTACTAGTATTCATAGTGAAGACTGGATGAAGGTGTTATGTTTCGTATATAGGCCCTAATGAAGACCCATTCATATATGCCATAATGTAGAAATACTCATATATGCCCTATTATAGTCATACCCATATATGCCCTATTATGGTCATACTCGTATATGCCCTATTATGGTCATAATCGTATATGCCCTATTATAGTCATGGCTCCTAATATAGGCATGATCTTTCACCTACATTAGTTCCCTACAGTACACAACGAGCTCTGAGGGTTGAACGTTATCTAGTCTGTGGTTAGAACACTGCAAGGTCTTTCCAGAACACAGGCCTACAATGTACTCATAAATTATGCATGAGCATCCACCAGCTACATCTCCCGCATAATATGTATGTACAAAGTTGTTGCAAAGTCATCCTGTGCCCTGGCACCCCCTAACTTTTTGCTGAATGGTACTGGTGGTAACTGACTCTGACTGACCCTGGGCTTTGCCTAACCAGGCCCAGGGCCAGTGCTATGCTGAAAACACTTAGATACAGTTAAAACACCTACATACACTAGGGTGCACTATGGGTTGGGGTACCCCTGTGATTGGCATGACCTACCCTATAAGCCCCTAGTATATAATAGGGCAGGGGAATTGAAACTACCTATCAGTCCCTAGTATGTAGTATGGCATGGCAGTTTAAGAGGCCAGCAGCCTTTCTGCACTTGCATGTGTGCACTGCTGAGGCCTGAGGTCAGTTTTAAAAGCAGCCCTGGGTGCCACGACTGCTTTTAAAAGTAAATTGTGCCCAAACTCGACTTTGGTGTTTGGGGCACTTAAAAATGGATAACCTACAATGTTATGGCATATTAGAGACCCCCAGGGTCTCCCCTAGGTGTCCCAGGGGTGGGGGTCAGGTATCTATAAGGTAGACCATTATAAAATGAGTTTTATATGCCCTGGGTTAAGTGAAATTTCACATTTCACTCCCACATTGTGGCAAAGTGCTGCCCAAATTCGAATTTGATGCTAGGAGCACTGTGAAGTGAGGATCTGCAATATTTTTACAGATTCAGAACCCCTACAGTCTCCCCTAGTTGTCCTATGGGGTGGGTGTCCTGTAGATATAAGCAAAGTACTTATAAAATATGTTTTTGTAAGTCCTGGTGCTGGAAAAATGGCCCAAGTCATTTTTCCCATTGCAGATCCCCTGTTACATAGGTTAACATGGTAGGAAGTTATTAATTAATAACTCTTGATAGGAGAGGGCTAGAAGTGCCATTCAAAGATTTCCCCGAATGGTATTAATAAATCCAACAATATGATATTGTTGAATTTCTCCTAAAGTGTACCTATAGGAAGTTATAAGACTTTCTTCTTTGTAAGTCCAGATTCAGCCTTCCAGTGGTCTGGCCTGATTTGTCAGAGTTAAGTGGATTAGCCAGCCTGCCTGGAGAGGTGATAAAGAGCCCCTGGGGTTATGCAGCTGGGCTGGGAGGGCAGTGTGCTGGTCCACAGGAATGCCAGGCCAGGGGGAGGGGTTGTAAACCATGGGCTTCAAAGAGAAAAGCAGAACCCAGTGTCATTTACAACTCTGAACTTTCTACCTCAGGCAGATGGGGGATTAAGGAAGGTATGAGCAGATACAGGAGGGAGAGTCTAAGTAAATTAGCCATCCTAGGGGTGTGTTTAGCCAGCTCTTGCCTCCTTGCTGGAAAATCTGCCATTATGGATTTGGAGGATTTGATGCAGTCTGGGACAAAATAATGCCACACTCTACAGGAAGTGGTCATATCTTTGAGGAGTTACCCTGATCCCATTGGTCAGGAGTGACCTCCTGTCTGACCGAGAGAACTTGGAATAAGTATCTGAGAGGGGCAGAGCCCGCCAGATCTGCTGCTTGAAACTTACTAAAGCAAGACATTGTTAAGCTGAGAAGTTTTGCTGTGCAAAGATTTCTAAGGCCTGACCTCTGAAAACTGCATCATATGAAACTACAGCCCTGTGGATTATTGTGCTGAAAAAGAACTAAAGAGTGGACTCCCTGAAAGCTACAGATTAAAAGAGCTCATCTGGAACATCACCAACTAAATCTGCAACTTGGAGAACTACCAGTGGATTTGTAAGGGTGACGTCCCAGTGGATTGTGGGAACTGAAGTCCTCAACTTTCAAGGACCATCTTGGAGCTTCCAGACCCTTGGAGTGAGTTTGAGACACTTTGGGACCCTTTGAGGAACTTCAGGAAGAAGTTCAAGAAGTTTGGAGAACTTTGAAAAAAAGCTCCATAGAGGTACCAACTCAACCTGGTCAGCCAAGCCGCCTGCCTTCAACCGCGAGCCGTCCATGCCATCCAGGTTCGTCCCGCTAAAAGCTCCGTTGGTCCGACTTCCAGAGTTTGACCGGGAGTAGAAGAAATCTGAAGCCGGCGAACCCTCACCAGATCCAGCTACATGAAGAGCATCGAGAGACCACGCGAGAAAAAGCTCCAGAAAAGTTTCTAAGTCCGCTCGTAGAAAAGGTGACCGGGAGCAACCACGAGAGCCAAGCCGCCTGCCTTCCATCGCGTGTCGGCCTGGGCTCCTGGGTTGCCCCGCTGAAGCGCTAAAGAAAAAGTTTCCAAGTCCGCTCCAGAGAAGTTGACCAGGAGCTCGTCGAAAGGCAATCCGGCGAACCCTCACCGGATCTGGACTGGCTGGGAGCTTCGAGGGACCTCGGGGAGAAAAGCTCCAGAAAAGTTTCTAAGTGTGAAGGTAGAAACTGAGACCGGGACCTACCGCGAGCTGTAGCCACCCAGGGCTCCATCGCGGTCAGCCTGAAACTTTGACTTTGACCCGGGCTATTGCGAGCAGGTATCCCAATATGGTGCTATAATCTTCTAAGTGCTATATTTTATTAAATCTTGGAAAATTCATATCTCCGGTTCCCTACATTGGATTTTTGTCGTTTTGGTGTCATTTTAAAGATAAAAATATTTCCTATTGTTATGAATTGGTGTTGGATTTTTATTATGTGTTGTGTCTTAATTATTTACTGAATTGGTGTTTTTAAATGCTTTACATACTTGTCTTTGAAGTTCAGCCACGTTACCAAGGGTTGAGCATAGGAATAATATTCTAAGACCTATGCTGAGTCCTACCAATGGTTAGTGGCCTTGTTGCCAGTGGCAGACCTACATTTGCCCCTACCAATAATCCACTTTCCAACAAAAGTTCACCCCTGACGTCTACCTCATGTCTAACAAAGACCAATACAAACCATACTGAGGGACGAGACACTTTAGGGTATAAATACACCACATCTTGCCACGGTAAGAGAGATGGAACCGAGACTTCCATGCTGACACACTGACCAGAGACGCTGAGGCTCCTGCATGCAGTCGCTCCAGCTGACAGCGGTCTAACACAGCCCTTGTGGGGTGTCCAACTCGAGACCAGGACGGGGTCCCACACTCTCTCTATTCAGGTATGGGGGTTCGACTAAATCCTAGAAGGATTCTTGGCTCTTAGGCTTTTAGACCTACACATATGCTAGGTACACTCAGGTACATCTAGTTAGGCATCGTAGGAGTACGCACACTTTTCATAATGCTTTTTATATTCATGTATGTATTCATGATTATTGCAATATGGTAGAACTGTTCTATCCCTTCACTTTTATCGTACTGCTGATAATATATCTCTGCTATTGTCTGCTGGGTGCTGCAGCACATATATTTTACACTAGAATGACAACTGTTCAATAAATACTTATTGAAACGCCCAGACTGTTTATTCTGTGTAACTCTCTGAGACAAAACGAATAAGTAAGCACGAGTGACTGAGCGAAAGGTAGTACATTGTTTCCACGATTCTGAGGAATTTGGGTTGTCATGATCTAAGGTTGCCAGAAACTAATCGCTCCCCAATAAGAGGAGATCCTAGTGGCACTGTGAGCTAGCTAATGCAAATCTGGCTAACACATGCGGTGGGGGTGCACAGAATCAGTCTAACACCAAGCCCAAAGTATATGTTATCCAAACGCGCAGGTCCTGCAGGGGTACTATAGGAACTACACGACATGGCGCCGCCAACGTTGGTTGGGTACTTATTTAACAGTAAAATCTGAGTAGTTCAGTCGTGCTATTCTCAGAGAAACTACTCACAAAACCCCAGAGACGTCTGGAGTGGGTGGGCACAAACTCCGCCATAGCTGAGTAGGCGAGATATCCTATTTATCGGCTGTTGGTTAATCAAGCTTGAAGGACATTTAGTTCCTAAATTGTGCATAACACCACATCTTAGTTCCCTTTGAACACTTCTTCCCCTAAAGATGCCTGATTCCGAGGCAGGGGACGACAGAGCTGACCTGAATTTCTTAGAAGGAGGAGAAAATCCTCCGGATGCAATACAGATTGCACCAAAATTCAGAATGACAGTCACCCTAAGACTATTAGAAAATGGTTTACAAGCTAGGGGTAGCATGGTAGTTTTCGTGATTGAGGCACACGAATCAAACAAAACAGAGGTGTTCTATTCATGGGTTACATTCCCAGCAGCAAATGCCATAACAAAGACATTTCACTACTATATAAAAGGAAATGCACCACGGGAATATGGTCCGTTTGAGGACATAGAGATTCCACCCACTTACCAGGAACATTATTACTGGTTTAATGGCGCCCTACCCCACGTACGAGGAAGAGTAAGATTAGGCCCGCTCGGAGGAGACGGGGCCACATGGCCAATACTAGCGGCTTACACACCGCACCCTGACATTGGAACAATGCCACAGCCAGAATTACTAGTACAACACAGAGATTGAATTAAAATCTACAGAAACCTGACACAATTCGTCATGAGGACTTTAACAATGCAACCTGCACCAGGTGCAGCAAGTAGTACTCCAGCTCAGGGTACAGGAAATAAAATTACTCCTCAAACATTACACGCGGTAATGGGCAAAATGCCTGCAAAACGCAAACAAATCCCATTCTGGATAGCTCAAAAAATAACTCAGATTGAGGCGGTATTCCCGAATACTACCACCTATGAAAAACACAGAATTCTAACAATCTGCTTGCCCATGGGGATCACACCACAAGTAGAGGATTGCACCTCTTGGGGTTCAGTCTTTGCTGCCATATATACCAGAACACATGGTATCCCGTCCTTAGCAGTAGTGCCAGACGTATTGAGACAGATACAAAATGAGTACGGAGCAGAGCCTGCCCTAAACTTAGGGATGAAGTTACTAAACAACTTTGATCAGGTATCAGCCATAATACTGGCTAACATTAAGCGGGAAGCAGCTTCAGTGGCGATCCGCCAGCGCCTAAGGGAGTTCAGTCCAGTAGATCAACAACACGAACTACCAAAAATAATTGAAACTGCATATGCAGAATTAGGCAGAGACAGTCTAGGTGGGAAGCATTAAAACCACAACTGGGCAGTCCTGAAAAGGACACTACGAAGCAGACACCTACTTCTTCTAAAAAGAAGTGGGAAAATAAAAAACAACAAAAGTCTAAGGACAACAGATCTCAATCCAGAGGCAGGTCTCCTCAACAGGAGCCCTCTGAAAGGAGGTATAACCTCAGGAATAGGGATAATATTAGGAAACCTGACAGGTATCAGGATACTAATACACGTTCCTCTAGTTCCTTTCAGGGTTCATCAAAAAACTCCGAGAGGGAAGGACGGTCAGAACACAGACAAGAGGAGTGTACAAAGTCCAGAGACACGCAACGCGCTGTGGACTACGCACCTAAAAAAGAGGATAAACAAAAACAAAAACCTCAGTTCAAAAAGAAGAAGGTAGCAGGTCTCAAGATCAGACATGCCCAGAATTCTGAGGACACAGCTTCTGAACGGGGAATGGGCTCTGACAATGCTAGACAGCGCGGCAGAAGTAACGATAGCTCGCCAGAACCTGAAGGAATTTCTGGTGACAGCGGAGTTGAGTGAGTATATCACGGTAGAAACACCTGATACTCGGGTAAGTGTCCCACATAAGTTACATGAGATAACACTCCGGATGGAGGGGGACAAGCCCAGGAAAGTTAAAGGTCTATTTTGGGAAAATTTGTCATCTGGATATGACATCCTATTAGCAGAGCAAGACTGGCTGCCAGCATTTGCCATGGAGTGCCCAAAGGGAGAAAAGGTAATTTTTCCAGCATTTTCCGACCTTGTTCCCATACATTTAAAACATGCATATGCGCAGGAGTGGGCGGTTGCCCTAGCTCCAGCATTGTACAAAAATCATGCTGGTTGGGATGAAGATTCAACCCACCACAGGATCCCGTTAAAAGTTTCACCAAATGCTCAAAGGCAATATCCTATAAAGCAGGAAGCTAAAAAACAAGTCAGGGAGATCCTAGATCAACTTGAATACCAGGGGGTGATTGAAAATTGCACTTCACCTATGAACAATCCTTTGTTCCCCGTATCGAAACCCGACAACACATATCGTCTAGTTTTAGATTACAGACATTTAAACACTTGCACAAAGACATTTGCAGTTCAAAATGCACACAGTGCCGCATTAATGAATAACATTGTGTGACAAAAATACAAAACAACACTTGATATCTCAAATGGATTTTCTTCCAAAATATAGCGCCTGAAAGCAGGTATCTGACCGCATTCTCAGCGCTAGTGTCACAACGGCAATTTTGCCGACTTCCCCAAGGGTATAAGAATAGCCCGGGGTTGTTTTCAGCAAAGGTAACAGAGTTACTCCAAAATTTGGATGAAGAAGCATTGTCCTATGTGGATGATATTTATTTGACGGACGATGACTTACCGAGGCACTTGACCAAGGTGAGCACCATTATTATGGGATTCGCCTCTGAGGGCTATAAATTTAATTTACAAAAATTGCCCATCTCAATGTCCTATTTTTAGGGTATGAGCTGTCAAGTGAAGGAAAAAGCTTAGCAGCTAACTTTTTAGAAAAGTGTGCGCTGCTCCAACCTCCAAAAGCATTAAAGAATTTACAATCAATTCTGGGATTCCTAAATTTTGGTCGAACATACATTTTGGATTACGCAGAAAGAGTAAAACCTTTCTACGACTTAATAAAACCTGATTTTTCAGTCAGACAATGGACACAAGAACATACAAACATCCTACGTTCACTACAGGAAGACATGATAGCTTCTAAACATTTACAGACACGCGTAAACGTACGCAACTTAGTGATCCGAGTAATAGCGGGTCAATGCGGGTACACTTAATTAACTTTCAATGAAGACGAAACAGTACCAATCGCATACAAATCACACCTGTACACAAACGCAGAGATGCGTTTCACTTCAACAGAAAAAATCCTGACAGCAGTGCAGACCGCTGTAGCAAGAGAAAGAGCTCTGGCTCAGGGTAAACGCATAATTGTCGTGACCCCAGTACCAGCTTTAGAAGCTGTTACAAAAGCTAGCTTTCCAAATGTGAAAGCGTTACATCCCAGATGGATACAATGGGCTAATTCTCTTACTGCAACAGATGTTGAATACAGATTTGATCCAAGTTTAAAAACACAAGCATTTCTGCAATACGAACAAGAATATCCTCTACCAAATGAGATTTTGCCTCTAGATCAGTATGAATACATTATTTACACTGACGGATCTGCTCAACCAGCCATAGGGAGTAAGCAAGCTTACAGCGCGGCGTGTGCAATCGTTAAATGTCGCATGCGCGATGGAAAGTTCCATCCCAGTAGCACTAAAACGCAATCTCTAGGAGACTGCACGGCTCAGTTAGCAGAATTAAAAGCACTTATACTGGCACTTATAAATACGGAATATGAATTCCCCACACTAATTGTGTGTGATTCCTTTTACTGTGTACAGTCGTACAATGAATATTTACAACATTGGGAACAAAACAGGGTTAAAGACGCAAAAGGTGGCACAATTAAGCATAAAATGCAATGGGAACAGGTAGTGGAGTTGAGAAACGAACTACCAAGGGCTCACGCGATACATACACTGAGTCATCAGCGTTATGGCGTTCACGTTGAAGGGAATTCATTGGCTGATGAAGCCGCAAAGGGGGCTGTACGCACAGCCGCCGTAGCTGCACTCACTCGTTCAAAAACGAGAATAGACGGTGAGATCTTGGTAGCTGTCAATGCGTCACGCAAGGGCAGCACAGCAGTACCTAAAAAATTTCCAGTCAAGTACTCCTACAAGTTAGATGCACAAAACATTCCATATACTCAGATTCCTGGAGTGGGGGATAGAGTAATACCAAATATGGATCATAGGCAAGGCTTAATTCTAGCAGCACACGAGGGTTTGGGTTCTGCGCATACAGGCGTTACAGCGACTATTTCTTTACTGAAACAGCGCTACTGGTGGCCAGGGTTAACAAAGCAGACCAAAGACTTTTCTTGAAGTGCGACATCTGCCAGCAGATGAAAGGCTCCACCGTAACACGCCCAGCACAGACACCATTTCTAAAATCAGACAAACCACTCGCATGTGTGTATTTGAACCACTGCGGACCCCTGCAATCTGATGGGGCCAAGAAATATATCATGGTTGCAGTGCATTCCTGCTCTAGATTCCTATGGGTTTGGCCTCAGCGCTGTGCTGACGCTCGAACTGTTATCAAAGATTTGCAAGTCTTTATCGGCACATACGCAGTTGGCACGTTACATTCTGACCGTGACCCGGCGTTTAGCTCTCGGGCTTACAAAGAGGCCATGGAAGGAATGGGTATAGCATTGCAGTACTCCTCTCCGTACCATCCTGAGGGAAATTCTGTTGTGGAGAGTAAAAACCGGGACTTAAAGCAATCTGTAACAGCTAGGGTATTAGGCAAAGGCGGTAGATGGTTCGATCACCTTTATGGGGTCCAACGAGCAATAAACAATCAGCCAAAAAGCTCTCTAGGGGGTGTCACTCCTTACGAGGTCCAATTTGGGACAAGAATGTGGGTACCTGATCTTGATTGTGAAGGCACAGTGGCGGATGAGAAACCATTTGATATCCATGATCGTTTGGCTGTTTTATAGGATCTAAATGAATCCAGGACACAACAAAGCAACGTCCACTTAAAACAGACCGCCACTGAGGAAGTCAAGGCAGTAACGGCAAGACCTGTCTGGATCCGAAAAGTCGGGGATCTGGTCAGAGAGAAGATTGCTGACAAAAAATAATTTGGGCCATCCTACAGAAAGCCTGTACCGGTCCTAGCAATCCAAGGCACAAGAACTGTACTTCTGCCGCCTCTTGTCTCAATTGACTTAATCAAACCACACTATCTGGCCGATACTAAACAGTAGGCCTCGTGGACTCCACAGTAGCAGATGCCCTCCTCTCGCTACAATCCAAGAAGTTCAAACAGAAAGACTCATCACGTTCGAAGAGCCACCTGTACAGAATGAAGGACTAAGCAACAATGCTATGGAACTCGTTCCACTTCAACAACAAGAAAATGAACTTAACAACCAAGTTGCAATCAGACCGACTACAGACGTCTACGTCAACATGCCTCGTCAAGAGCAAAATCCAATTTCAACAAATCCCGATGCAATTCCAACAATTGATCGAACTGCTTCTGGCCATTTCATGAACTTTGATACGTTTTCACTGGATCCGAGCGAGCCGGAAACGACGCCAGCCAAAAAATCACGCAAACAGAAACTCACTGACTTTTTGAACTTTTTTTAGAAAGACTTACCTGGTGTCACCTTGGATTGATCTATGGTATATCACTGGGATTTTATTTTTTCTTTTCTGGCTAGGTTTAATAATAATTTTTAGTATGCTTATTAATGAACGATACCTCCAGCAGAGGTCGACAGCCCAAAGAGTCAATTTGATTTTAAAACCACACTAGTCTTCACATCGTGAACCAAGAGACTTGTCTTCAGTGAACATCACAGCAGTTCCTATACCAGACGGTATAGTATGGGACAAGATTGATTATGATATATTCGGTCCGACTGAACTTTTAAAGGTTATACATGTATTTAAAATTTCTTTAAGTGATATCCTTACCTCCAGTACATTTTCTGATGATTGGGACACTGAAACTGTAAATAATTTAATGTCTGATTTAGAAAAAACTGCAGCATTTCCGAACAATGAAATGTTAGAAGGTACTTCAGACTATGATACATTGTACTGTTACCAACATTATGGTCATCATTTCTTGCACAAATCTATAACACCTAGAAATGTATTTGAATACCACCAGTGGGAACACTGCCCAACTCCTCCAAAAGGTAGTTCGCAAACTTTTGTACAGAAATTCACATACTTTTTAGGGTTCAACACATCTGACCCGAAGTCATTTTATTATAAAGTGGCAACAACATCAGCACAGAAAATTATGTTGACTAACACCAAACAGATTTACTCTGCTTCCTTTATGGCCCAATTGTCTACACATGGTTTCGACCTATGGAAGGACACTATGGATTTAAAATCAATCTGGGGTTCAAAGGACTGGCAGGTCCAGGGAACATAAGTGCTTTTTAGAGCATGCCTCATTCTGCAGCTGATAATATTTCTAAATGACACTGTGCAGCAGACATCCTGTCTTGGACTAGCCAAGAACAAGGAAATGAACACACCAGGGTTTCCAGTACCATCACAGATGGGTGGGGGACAGAATTCAACTACACATGGGGTAGGATTAGATGACATTCTCCAGTATAATAGGTCAGATCCCAATTGGACAGAATGGCTGATTTGGCCCATTGACACAAATACATGTCAACAGAGATTCCTTGGTATAACCGAGGGGTTTAGTATCAGTAGGCCAGATACACGCTATGTACAGAGACAACACCCAGGGGTAGTGACATCCTACAGTGTTGGGAAGTTGTGCCTTGATTGGCTAGAGACCTCAACACTCACAGAAGTAAAACATCATTTGGCCTTACTCACATCTGATGTAGACCTCAGGGATTTCTTGTCAGGCCCAAGGAAAACACGTCAGAAACGTTTCATATATGCTGGCGTTTATGCCTACTATAATGAAAACTGGAAAATATCCCAACAAGAGGCCGCAGAAAGAATATGGGAAATAGACCGTATTAACTTAGAGAAGGCATTAGCTGTAGTGGATAATGGGTTAACAACTTTGACCTCCAGGATTTACTCCCTAGGCAATATTGTGTCTTCGGCAATCGACATATTAGAACAAGATCTGGCCTTGTTACAACACGGGCAATCACAGCTACATTCTATTATGATGTTGAGCTGGACGCTGCAATCTTTGCGTGCAGGCTATGTGCCCTGGCGTTTTATAAACACCACGTCTCTGTTTTCAGAATACAATCTAACAGATAAACAGACAGAAATGGCACAGAGGGGAGCCAAATATACAATGCTGCGTATTGAGAAACTGGAAAGGTTACCATTCACTGTAGCCGAATCACCATCAAAAGAATGGCTAATTCATGGCCAGATCACTCTGCCGGTCACTACGTTTCAGTTTCAATATTGCCTTGAGCAAAGGCAGGCAGGCAAATATGAAAAAATGGGTAAGGGATACATCAAGGAAACTTGGGAGTTACCATATAGATATCGATGCCGGAATGGGGATCGAGAAGTGTATCTGAGTGGTACAAACTGCAAGAACGCTTTAAGCGGTTCTCTCATGTGTCAGGATATTTCTCTACATGGAGCATGTAGTGGTTCGGTAGTGAACTTATCATGTCACATGTCAGGGACCCCAGCGGCCATGATCACGCCGGTTTTCCAGCTGCTCTCGAATGGGAGTTACTTAATGCTAAATGATCAAGGTTGCTGTGGGATGCTTCCGGGCGTCGCCTATCTGGTCACTGTTAACTCCGGGTTACTTGCTGTATGCAAGTATTGTTTCCACCACTGAACACAGTCAGGGAGGCGCCGTTATGGCCTTCATTGAATGTTTCCTTTATACAATTTGATACTTTGAGCAGACTGAAAGCCATGCTTTTACAGCCACCCGTGCCCTTAACCTCCGCTCGAGAAATCTTTGAACTTCAAGTTGCAAGGACCTCGACTGAGATACAAGCGCTTATACGTACAAACTGCCCCTTTCATTTCGCAGAAATGGTGGGTCGTATCTTTAACATGTCTGATATGAGCGGTATTGTACACCTATTTAAGACCATAGGGTCAGGACTATTAAGCACCTTTCAGACAGTCCTCGGAGTAATCCCAAATTTTATACACTCCGTCCTGGGAAGCGTCTTTGGAGGTCTCCCGCTTGTCCTGTTCCTAATTGCAGGAGTCCTGATTGTAATATTACTGCTACGCAATGGACGGCCCCATTTCCGAGGAAATGGCGAACACGCTCATGGAACGGAAATATCGTGAATGCATGGTGCAGCTTCTGGGCATACCTTGCCTAAGAGAAGTGAACGCCTCTTGGTTTCTATCATTTAGACCAGTCTGGGTGAACTGCATCTTACCTGTTCTTCGATGCCTGTTCTGCAGAGAAGAATGCACGTTGGATCTCTGTCTAACGTTTCCATCGGATACACCACTGGACCTAGATGCTATGCTGGACCCCCTAAAGGCCCATGCTCTGCGTTGTCCACAGCGTCTTCCAATTCTGATGAATGCATTCCTTAAGAATCCACAGGTGCTGTTTGCTCCTGCTGGGTTAGGTGGCTCCTCCACAGGCACCGAGGGAACAACTGCTGCACTATCTGCCGCAGCAATGACTGTTGGCAGTGCCGAATTCCATCTATGTGCGATTGACGTTCTCTGTGAAGCGTTGGATTTGTCGTCTGCAGTAGCTAACACCGATAATGCTGTATCTCTCAGCCGGGACACTTAATCTGGAATTGGCTCATCGCGTCCTGGGAAAGAATTCGGCTTCTCCACTTCGTTTCATAAATAGACAAACTAAATTTGGAACATTTCCTAAATTGACACTTTCACTTGAGAAAGAGTGGCTTTCTTCTGCTTGTAGTAATGCAACTTTTATGAATGAGACTGAATTGACTTTTTCAAGTGGCAACTAAAGAATAGCTGATTTTTAAACATTTTTTATTGTCCTTTTAAAACCATGTTTTTAGCTGTTTTTAAGAAAAGACTTTTAAATTGTCCAGATTTTATGTATGGTCATTGTCATACAATTCGGAAGTAGAGTGGGTGTTCTGTTTTGTATATAGGCCCTAATGTAGACCCGTTCATATATGCCATAATGTAGAAATACTCGTATATGCCCTATTATGTATATGCCCTATTATGGTCATACTCGTATATGCCCTATTATGGTCATAATTGTATATGCCCTATTATAGTCATGGCTCCTAATATAGGCATGATCTTTCACCTACATTAGTTCCCTACAGTACACAACGAGCTCTGAGGGTTGAACGTTATCTAGTCTGTGGTTAGAACACTGCAAAGTCTTTCCAGAACACAGGCCTACAATGTACTCATAAATTATGCATGAGCATCCAACAGCTACATCTCCCGCATAATATGTATGTACAAAGTTCACCCCTGACGTCTTCCTCATGTCTAACAAAGACCAATACAAACCATACTGAGGGACGAGACACTTTAGGGTATAAATACACCACATCTTGCCATGGTAAGAGAGAGGGAACCGAGACTTCCATGCTGACACACTGACCAGAGATGCTGAGGCTCCTGTATGCAGTCGCTCCAGCTGACAGCGGTCTAACACAGCCCTTGCGGGGTGTTCAACTCGAGACCAGGACGGGGTCCCACACTCTCTCTATTCAGGTATGGGGGTTCGACTAAATCCTAGAAAGATTCTTGGCTCTTAGGCTTTTAGACCTACACATATGCTAGGTACACTCAGGTACATCTAGTTAGGCATCGTAGGAGTACGCGCACTTTTCATAATGCTTTTTATATTCATGTATGTATTCATAATTATTGCAATATGGTAGAACTGTTCTATCCCTTCACTTTTATCGTACTGCTGATAATATATCTCTGCTATTGTCTGCTGGGTGCTGCAGCACATATATTTTACACTAGAATAACAACTGTTCAATAAATACTTATTGAAACGCCCAGACTGTTTATTCTGTGTAATTCTCTGAGACAAACCGAATAAGTAAGCACGAGTGACTGAGCGAAAGGTAGTACATTGTTTCCACGATTCTGAGGAATTTGGGCTGTCATGATCTAAGGTTGCCAGAAACTAATCTCTCCCCGATAAGAGGAGATCCTAGTGGCACTGTGAGCTAACTAATGCAAATCCGGCTAACATACGCGGTGGGGGTGCACAGAATCAGTCTAACACCAAGCCCACAGTATATGTTATCCAAATGCACAGGTCCTGCAGGGGTACTGTAGGAAATACACGACAAAGGGAATGTAAAATTTAAACAGTGACTGAGTATCAAAGCCAAAAGTGAAGAATAAAAATAAAGCTAGAAGAAAAATGCAGTGAAAAATGGAAAAGTCCCGGGAAGAAGAGTAAACAAGGAATGTTTTTTTATCAAGGTTTTTGATTCAAAGGTTTGAGCGAGGTTGTATTTCAGACTACTCCCTTAACTCACAGTAGTTTTCAAGCACAACATTATTATGTACCCCTACCTTACCCACCCATCATCATCAATCGCCTCCCTTCGAGGCCCACATCCTACCCATGGTATTTCAGCAGTGTCAGACATGGGTGGCCCATTGGCTGCATGGTTACAATAGTAGTACCTCATGTTGAGCTGTATATCATTCATATATTAGTCACTATTCATCTGCCTTGTAGTCAGGGTGAAAGTCAAAGTGAGCATTTGATTTAACAGAGCATGGCCATGATAGGAAAAGAGATAATTTTGTGGTACAGCTGCCCCACCTGCAGACAGTATCAAAGTATAACACGAGTTGCGCAAGTCTGCAACACAAGAATGTCTGTCTAGGGTGCAAGCTGAGCTGGCATGACTACATTAATTTAACTAAACAAGAGAGAAGAAGAATACTTGTATACTCCATTGTGCCTAAAGCCTGGAACTGTAATCACATCAAAATCGAATGGGCAGAGGAATGGAGCATACCAGCAAATGTTATGTGCTGCTAGTACTACTGTATCACTATATAATTTTATGTGTTACTGTTTTCTAAGAGTATTGGTTACAATTTGTCTTTTTTCTTTCTTGAAATAGCTACTACTGCCAATACACCATCATACTCATCACAACCCAACAGGCAGGAGATAGCAGCCAGGACCCGGCAAAGGAAGCTGGAGGACATCAGGGCTGAATATCAGTGGCTGTTGGTCCTGGAGGAGGAGGAGGCAGCAGCAGCTACAGTGGGAGTGAGGAAATCAGATTCTTGGTTTTTTTGGCATTTTTGTTATGGACATTTGTTTGGACAATTTGGACTTTCTTTGGACATTGGTTGGGGTTAGGGAGAGGGGTGGGCCAGGTGTTGTGGGCTTTAGTTTATTTGTTAGGAAATCATTTTTTTGTGGCTGTACATATGATTTAATTCTTTTTTGGGGGTTACTCTTTTACTTCGCATCGTTTCCTCTGCCGCGCAGCCTCTTCAAAATCTGCCAATAGTGTAATACACCAACAGATAGTTGTGGGGTACCTTCACTTGTCCTACTATTCTCTCCTCCTAGTTTCTGCAGTCTGCAACTATATTAACCCCTAAGGACTCAGAGGGGCTGTGTGAATTTCCCTAGCATATAGATTATTGTAGCTCAGCAATCCCCCACAGTTTTTCTCTTACCTGTCCTTAGGCGAAGCAATGGCTGCATGGTTTCCCAAGGTGCCATGGTGGTGGTAATAGACAGTAGCAGTATGCTTGCAGACTAGTCGTTGAATACTAGTGAAAGCACCAGATCCAGAAACGAGGTTCCACTCCCTCCTTGCTGAACTCAAACTGTAGGATGAGGAATATTCTTTGCAGGGAACTAATTAAATTGAAATAACAAACTCAGTTAATGGCTTTTATATGCAAGCTTTGCACAAAAAATTGAGACAGTCACCAGAGGGAGACTAATGTACGTCTAGTAGTACACAAGAAGAAGACTGTCAAACGAGAAAACATGATAGGCAATGCTAAAGTAAAATATAGAATGGTGAGCTAGTAAAAGTTACAAACTGAAATCGACTTGAGCTATGAAGTGGACAAGCGTAACCTTTAGTGCTGGAAGGATGATGGTGCTGGCAATTATGAAATATGTTCCTCTGAAAAATGTAAATAATATATTGAATACTGTGCATGGGTGGGCAATCTAATATATAATATTATTGCCAGTGTGGGCTATACGTAGAGGGTAGAGGACATGAAGATCCTAACCCTGCCTTGAGTTGGAGTTGCTTTCACCACATCCGCCCCACCAAAGTGTGTGATCAATTAATGGTGTAAATTTAATTTAGTCACACCTCAATAAATCATGCAGCCCGGGGGTAGAGGCTTAGGGGTTTGATGAATGGATGGGAAGGGGGATTTGAGGAAAAGGTTAGACAAAGACTACAAAAGGACAACACACTCATCTTGGCAGCTCTGACCATGATAAATCTGTTATGGGAGGAAAAGGAAATGCATGCATGATGATGAGTACTAGTACAGGTAAACCAAATGAAATTGTCTGTCTGCCCCCTGAGAGAACCAAGTTACATTATGTTCTGTAATTGTTGTACCGATCTTTGAAAAATATCCAATAAAATTAAAATATCTGTAGGAGTCAAGTAACAAACAATCATAAACAACACACAAATTGTAAAGATGATTAAAGAGAAAAAAAGATACTGTATTGCCAAATTGGGAGTTACATCTGCATTCCTCTTGGACTGTCCGTCAATCTTGGGTGTCTGGCGGATGCGGTTCGGTAAGGTAGGTGTGAGTATGTTAGATTGTTTTTCAAGTACGGTGCAGGGTAAAGGCCAGGGCCTGTAGATTGAAAAGCAAAAATGATATTGAAGAGTCAAGGAGAAAAGTTAAACTGCATAAGGAGGAGTGCGCAACAAGAAGAGAAGACTCAGAGGAACATGGCTAAATGTCTATTTCTGGCACTTACCTCAACAACAGGCCCCCCACCCAACTACTACTTAGCTTCATATTAAACGACGAATTGGAGCCAGACAGCACTGAGCAGTGAGCACACACACACACAGCAACATAGCCTTTTCCCAATCAATTAGAAAATCAACGCACCACTGTCAGTCACATCACTAACCACCACCACTACACAGACTTGTGTAGGTCTGGTGCTGTTGTTTACCTTTAGGCCACTTCAAAGTCATCATCATCCAAATAGCTTGGTTTCAGTGAATTTGAAAACTTCTATCTTCTTCTGGTGGCAGTTCTCGCAGTAGTCACGCTCACACCCACTCCCTGAGTCATTCCAGCATCTATAATCCTCCTGAGTCTGACACTGAGTATGGTGTCTAACTCTGCACCAACAGTGTGAGTGTTCCGACTCAAAGTCAAAATGTAATAGATCATCCTGTAGTAGTGCAATTTTGTTATTGAACAACAAGAAGAGAAAGATTGAGTCACTTTTTGTTAAGACTCTCTAGGGTAGGAAAGCATAGATACTGACGGCCCAGGGGTGGAGGTAGGCCCACATTTGTTTATATTCTCCGTCCAATGTCTGGCTTGAGGAAAATGGCTGTTATGGGTATTAAGACTCTCCCTCATGCATGCCCCTCCTAGCCTTATTTGGTATTAGCTTGACACATATATTATAGGCATATGTACATTATACCTGTTCTCCCTCATGCATTCCCCTCCTAGCTTTATTTGGTATTAGCTTGATACATATATTATAGGCATGTGTACATTATATTTGTATATTTTTATTGCTGTGTTCAACATGCAAAACTCTAAAGAGTTTATTCCAGAAAAGAAATGATAAGTCATAATGACACGAGGCGCCCGCACATGGACTAACGGTAAAAGCAAGGAGAGAAGTTAAACAAACTAATTTTATTTGCATTTCACGTGTTAACAGTCAACACGTGAAACACGAGCTGTTAATTAACTACGCGAGCGGCAGGAAGGCATTTAAACTGCTCGCGTGTGACCTCAAATTGCTTAGTCTCTCATTTCGCCAGTGCTTACCTGTCTCCTGCTCCTTCGGTCCTTGCTGACTTCGGCGTCCCAGCAGCTGGAATCCTCGGCATTGCTCCGTGACTCCTTGGCTTCACCGGAAACCCTTTCTTCTTCCGTGATCTTTCCTTCCGCTTTCGGTTCAGCGCTCCAGATTCTGTTAAAAAGAAAAGAGATAAGTTAAATATTTAAAGACCTAACAAGTTGTCAGAAGACTACTGGTGAGTCGGAAACACTTTTCTTTTGTTAACGTTGATGTGCACACACGAAATAACGCGTAGGTTTCTTTTGAAATACTTTTACTGAAAAGAGCACTCAGACTGCAAAATCGACAGAAAGAACAATCGAACTACTTTAAACAGTGAACAGTGAACTTTGTTTATAGCACATAAGACTAATGTGTATCTTATTATTTGTCATTTGTTGAAACATATATTTTGGCTCATTTATGTGAAACAGAGTAGTATAGGAGAAGTCAACAGACAAATCAGGTGCATGTTGAATATTAATCCCATTGAGTGGAATCAATAAGAAATGACTAGAAAACTCAATATTGAGGTATATACTGTTTTCTGTATTTTATAGAACCGACCTTCACGAAGTAAGAACCAGTATTTAAGTCAAGGAAAGAGCATGCAAAGGACAATATACAATCCATATAGGTAGAGTAGTAAAGAAAAGAATTACATGGTATAATATGTCCAGTTATTGATAATTCTGAAGGATAATACTGTTTATGCTTTCCTTAATAGAATCATTCCTGCGTGCTATTCCTCCAACACTCCTGCTCAGACAGAAACACCCTTCCAGATCTGTTATGTTATTTGGTATTAATGAAGCGCACGGCTACTCCCAGGATTGTCCCGGTGCTAAAAGAAAAACCACTTAACAGCTAACAGAAAAGCACCCAGAGCAGAAGCCGGCCAGGACCTAATGTTGGAAAAGCCATGTTTTTAATTTCCTCCTGAAGGTGAGGAGGTCCTGTACCTGTCTGAGAGAAAGAGGTAGGCTGTTCCACAGACGAGAGGCCACCACTTGAAAGGATCTCCCCCCTACCCGGGACAGCAGGACCTTAGGAGTAGAGGTCAGAAGCTGGGCAGAGGACCTCAAGGTACGTTGAGGTGTATAGTGTTGAAATCTTTCCCTAAGGTAAAGGGCTCCTATCTTATGAAAGGCTTTAAAGACCAAAACTAACGCTTTGAAATGGATCCTTTTCCGAACCGGAAGCCAGTGTAAGGAAGACAGAAGATGGGTCGTGCGTGTCCTAGGTCCGGCCATAAAGATGGCTCTGGCTGCCACATTCTGGACCACCTGCAATCGGCCAAGTAAGTAATCCGGGAGGCCCAGGTACAGGGAGTTTACATAGTCCAGTCTCGAAACCACCAAGGCCTGGACTACCGTTTTCCTGTAAGAGACTGGGAGCAGGGGGAGAAAGTTCCTCAGCATTCTCAATACCCCAAAGCAGGTCCCGGCCACCTATTGGATCTGAACCTTCATAGAGAGGGCCGCATCCAATTTGACCCCAAGATTTTTCACGGTGGTGACTGAAGATGTGGGGGGAGACATGTCCTGTGGCCACCATTTGTGCCATGCTTCACAGGGACGTGAGCCGAAGAAAATAATCTCTGACTTTTCAGAGTTACACTTCAGTTGGTTTTGTCTAAGCCAAGAGAATACCTCTAAGAGACAGGTGTTGATCACATTGCCTTTGAACTCAGCACCCTTCTCGCAAGTGAACAATAATTGCGTGTCGTCCGCGTAGGACACTAACCGCCAATCCAGCCAAAGGTTGACCAGGAAAGACGAGATTAACCAGACGCCCGAACCAGGATTGTTTTTTCTTTCTTCTTTCATTCCCATCCCCCTTTCCCCCTGGGACCTATCGGGTGGACAGAGCATTGTATTTCGTCTGTCTATTTGTCAGTTCCTAGCGAGACTGGGGTTCAGTCGTCGTCAACAAGAGCGAAAGGAGTACAAGTAAGTGGCTGGCTTGACAATGGCTTTGGAGTCGGGTTTCGGACTTCTTCACTGACTGCACGCAATTACAACTCCAATCGGGCAATAAAAATGTGTCTAAGAGTAAGTCGGTGGGGATGAATTGGTCAACCAGACTATCAGACACACACAAATAAAAAAATAAATGTTCCCTAGCTATATTTTTTTTTTGAGGGGGCGTCAAAGAAAGAAGGTCTAGTAGTCAGGGAAGTAAAGCTTGTCCTCAAACTCTGTTGGTTCACCCAGAAGTAGGTCATCTAACACACTACTTCATTGACCTGAGTCTCTGTCATCTTCCTCCTGCGGTACTGCACATATGGTGTAATCTGGTGGTATAAAGTGCTGATTCATTTTGATCATGGTTAATCTCTCTACATTTCGGGCAAGAGACTGGTTCTTCTCAGTGTGACAACAGCACCAGCAGCACTGAAAACACGCTCAGCTGAGAGACTGGCTATAGGGCAAGCCAGATAGTTTATTGCCAGACTGCTGAGCACTGGCCATTGGCGCCTCTTCCCATACCAATACACCAATGGATTTTGATCAAGGTATACCTCTGTTGCATCATTCAGATAGGTGTGGACCATACACTCAATGGTATTTGCTGGTGCTCCACTTTGCTCGACCTTTTTTGCCTTCGCCTCTGCGCTGGACTTAAGCCCTGCCAGTAGAAACCACTCAGTTACAGATTTGGGGGCTGATGCACCTGGTCTTGGTGTTTTTGATCGTGTTTTTGTCATTGGTTTTGGCTGCTGTGAGTCAACAGCACTGCGCTCAGGTTCTGTATTTGAAGGCTGCACCACAGGACTTATGCCCTGGACCAGTGGGCCTTTAATTCCCTGTTGTTCTTTTTCTAGCTCACTGCCTGGCTCAGCTATCCCTGTTTTGTATTTTCTAACATCCCCGTCTGAAAAAGGAATGATAGTGGACAGTAATGGTTTGTACAGCTGAATGAACCTCAGCTGTTACTGGGCTTTAAATGAATGGCTGAAATGAGTGCAGATTCTTCTGCAGGTGGACAGTAAGTTGCTTACTTGATCTTCTTTTTTGAGAAAGTCCTGATTAATGATGTTGATGCAGTGCGTCAAACACAGGACCCTGAAATAACCACCATCGGCCATGGCCTTAACTGTATGACTGTCATTGTCCGTGACAACAAATCCAATCTTAAGCCCTCTTGGTCGCAGCCATTCAAAGACCTTGTTGTTAAAGTCTTCCAAAATGTTTGCAGCTGTATGTGATTTCTCCATTGCAAACATCGCTACTTTGGCATGCTTCCGAGCAGCATTAAAAATCTCAGCAGTGTCAACACCTGCAGATATTTTTTCTCTAGGCCCGACAAAAGAGATCTAGCGTGCAGTGATGCACATGTAATTAGTCACTTGGCACCTTGTCCACATGTCTGTTGTCAAGTGGATAGTGTGGACAGCACTCTGCTGCACAGCTTGTCCAAGCAATTCAAGCACATTGTGATGTAGCGCTGGAACAGCAACTCTGGCAAAATAGGACCGGTTGGGAACCTTCCATTTTGGGCAGATGGCTGCCTCAAATCCAAAAAAAAAACACCCCTTCAACAACAGAAAAAGGAAGGAGGTCCAGTGCTAACATTTTAGCCAGCTTTTGGTTGTACAAACGTGCCATTGGGTGGTTGCGTTCATACTGCCCCTCTGGCCTAAACATGGCAGGAATAGTAGCCTGAATTTTTTTCTTTCCTGATGCCACTGATGCAGGTGACTTATTGAGACCAGGCGGTGGTAGGCTCAATGTGCTTTTCAGTGGGACAGTCACTGTCCTCTGTTGCCCCAGTGTCTCGACCTGAGTCTTGTGCCATTGCTATGTTGCTGATGTGGGTGATACTACTGCACTGCTGGGGAGGAGGTGGCTTTGCGTAATGAAGTTGTCTTCCTCTTCTTCTCCTTCCACTGTGATCGGATTCAGATTCCCTGCTCAGCCGGCTTTCACCCCTTCTTCAACAAAACTTGCAGTTTTTTGGCCGCTAAGGTGTGCCTCCCAACAGATTGTATGGTGCTTTCTCAAATGGGTCGTTTTGCCCCCAGTACCGTAGTTTGTACCAAGCTTACCACGACTAACACTTGCTCTGCAAATGCAGCATAGGGCAATGTTCGCCTCCTTCTGGCTAACTGTAAAGAAATCCCAAACTGGGGAGCTCAACTTTCTGATGCTGCTAGTGCCACTGCCAATGTCGGATGAACTGGTGGTAGGTGAGCGTTTTGACATTTGACTCTCTGGCTCTGCAGTGCCTACATCTACTTAGGGGGTTGTGGATGTAGGTCACTGCCGGGACTTTGCAAATATGGCAGCTGGTGGTGGTTGGATCTGTGGTGCCACTGCCCCATCTCCCCCCAGGAAGTTGGGATGGGGCAACGTCAGTCTCCACTGGGGCTGGGCTAACATCCATGATGACTGGCTCATCTTCATCCTCCTCTTCTACATCTGCCTCCATAACTCTAAGGCTTTCTGGAACCTTCCTTTTCCTAGCCTCATCTGAGTCATCTCGTGGCATGTCTCACTCTCAGACTGAGGTGGGATCCAAGTGGCATCTAGATCATCAGAAGGGGGTCTTGAAGAAGAAAATGATGCACCACTGACCCTCCTTTTTCTAGCTGGAGATCTGGAAGACAATGTATCTTCTGGAGCAGATTGCTCGAGTTCCTCAGCATGAAGCTCAACATCTTGAACTGATCCTACCTTGGGAGGAACTACTATTGACGGTTGTGGCTGTTCTTGTTGTTGTCCACTTCTTTGAGTTTCCTGCAATGATTGGGTACTACTTTGCGATGCAGATAAGTCAATGTCAACATCACTGCTCGTCGGTGTTGCCGTGATTAGACTGGCTGCCTCTGTGACAGACATGGGCTTGGGCCTAGATTGGGGTGGGTCTACTGATTTGAGGGTGCTGCTCCCAGTTTGCTCCCAGAGGCGGGTGAGGCTGGCATAGTTTTTTGTTTTCCAAAAAACATCTGGGGCGACATACCAGTGGTGGTGGTGGGAAGCTCCTTCTTCTTCTCACTGGCTACTTTCTTGGTAGCAGTTTTAGGCTTAGCAGTGGCACCTTTCTTTGGGGCCATCTCGAAGCTGTTAGTTAGCAGTGGCACTTAGCTTCACAAGTTGAAGAGATGGCTGATGCGTGGGTCACTCACGCGTCACGCTCACGCTGTGCACAGGGCTTCTTTCTAGCAGTACTGTGATTGATGTGTTGTTGTCTCTTGTTGTTGTCTTGTTGTCATGCACCTAAAGGAAAAGAAGCAAGAAGGACATCAGTGAAATGTGGCATTGTTGCTGTTCAATTAGTAGCACAAACAAAAAAATATACTTTATTGTGTGGTCATTGCTGTTACTCCCATAATTAACAATACAGTGTAAATATATTTACTCATTCGTAAAATGGAAAACCACACAAACATATAATTACTTTCATGGTGACTGACCACTCAGGAAGAATAGGAGAGAGCAAAAACAACAACATACAGATGAAACTGTTTGCTTTATGTGCGGCATGTGACGTCACGTGACGTCACTCACGACGTGTGATGTGGCACTGACTCTGAGGGAGGTGCACCTGACAAATGACAATGTAAGGATTAATCCCTAGACAATGAATGCTGTTGTGGATCTATTAAAAGAGAGAGTGGGGAACCCAATAGACCCTTGGAAGCTTGGGTAATTAATATATCATCTGGTAAAAGTGCCTACAAGGGATTCTTTCTTATAGTCGTTCTAATGTGTTATGAGGTCATCTGCAATAAGCTCTGAGCAGTAGATTACGCTGAGTTATTTTGCAAAATTGATTCCTAATTTTAACATGAATAAATCTATAAAAAACTTCAAATAAGCAATACAAGATGGGTGTATAGTTCTTGAAACACAAATTTATGTTGAAAGAATAAAAATCTATTGAAGCGTACATAAAATAGAAACTGGTCGCTACTATCAGGAAATGAGCACGAACCACTAGTTAAACCACTCTTCTCCTTTCGTAGGAATAAAACCATAAGAAATAGTGTGGTTCACACATATAGAGAACCGAAACAAATCCAACAGAGGAGTATAGACGGAAATAAAAAGTGGAGGGTAATTGCCCTTGCAGTACATGTTCAAATTGTAGCTCCATAGTCAAAGGTAAGGAAATTGTACTGGATCGCATTAAACATACCATTAACTCTATGGTAAATTGTAGAAATAAAAATGCAATATATCTGATCATATGCCCGTGCAACAAAGGATATGTAGGCAAAACGTCTAGAGAGGTACGGATACGCCTCAATGAGCATAGGTCAGCACTACGTACAGGAAAAAAGACTGCCCCCCCTAACTGAGCATTGGCTCTCATGTAAACACAAAGTGGATGACTTTAAGTGGTTCATGCTGGAAAAAATCATAGGAACAGCAAGGGGTGCGGACCTGGACAAAAAACAAAAGTGTAGGGAACAATTCTTTTTGAGTAAATTCAAAACCCATATATATGGACTCAATAACAGGGAAGAGTGGGAAAGAATTCTTAAATAGAGTTCTCCTTGGATGAATATCAATAACAGTGAACTAACATTGAATATATGTAGATAATCGTAATTCCCTCTATAAGCGTGGTTAAGTATAAGGTAGTGGCCCTGAATGAATTTCTGAGTAATAATCAATGAATTTATTGTTCATAATAGATACACTGGATATGCCTTGTAGATACAGTAACTGACAACATATTGGCCTATACAGAGAAGAGGAATATAACTCTAGTAAATAACACAGTCTTTCCAAGATGGCTGTGATATTTCCAAAAAATAAACGCTGGTAGTAATGGAATACCTATAGTCCCCGTGTATCGAACAAGGGACAGTATTTCAACATTGGCACGATAAAAGCGTGCTAATAGGTATAAACATACAACAATTGAATTGGTCCGAATATAAAATGGGCCTTAGTGACAATATATCTAGTTAAGTCAGGGATAACTTGATGATCTTAATCTACTTTTATAAGATGATATTGAGCTCTACTTGCAGTTGACATTCCAAGATGGCCACCAAACTCACCCATATACTGTAAATGTGGTATTAGTTAAAAACACACAATAATCAAAGTGGTCTGAATATTAAATGGGCCTCATCGATAATACTTTTAGTCAAGCCAGGGCGGATTTCGAGATTTTAATTTATTCTTTTAACTTATTCTCACAAGATGATAATGAACTCTATTTGTATTTGACACTCCAAGATGGCCGCCAAACTTATCTAGTTTTCTCCATAGGTAGGAGGATTAGTTGACCCCGGAAGTGCTTGACCCAACCAGGGGAAACAGGTGCAAGGAATTTATTAATTAAACATTAGGTTTTGAGCGTATATAAACTGACTGCAAAGAAGTCCTTGAAATCAGTACCTGAGGAACGGCTGAACGAATCACACATATTTATCCATGTGGTAAGACCCTAGGAGAATTTTTATGTAAAGGATTTTAGTATGGGGCAGTGAGGTTATTTCAGCTTTTGAATCCTTTTTGATTTAAGCGTTTGGATTCAAGCAAGCCAACTATTAAAGGGGAGTAAATATATGTATGTGACCCACTAGAGTTGCTAATAAATTGAGCCATATAAAAACGAGTAGTGAACTATATGGTAGTTGTGACCAGGTGAACATTTTAAAGTAATAAATCTGGTCAAAATTTCTTAAAAAATTATTTGATTTAAAAAATGCTTCTTCCTAAAACAACAGATTTAGCATTAATTAATATTAATAATGAATTATATATATCTAATAGAATCGATAATGAAGATATACATAAACGGACTGCTGGTTATCGAAAATAAGAATTCCCGTGTCCATCCGCCCTATTGCATTAAAAGTCACGGCCCGAATGGATTTTACAGATCTAAGGATTAAGCAATAATATCCGGATCTAAAGGGTGAGCTTAATAAATCCTTGATGCATCCATTGGAAAAGAATGACCTTAACTTATAAAATCTATGCACTAATTTTAGAAATTATATATAGATTTCAGACCATCAGCTGAATAGGAGGAAAATCCCCGCCAAATAATGAATGAATCTTTATGAAACATGAAGAATTTCAGTATTGAGCATCTCTAAGTAAGTCAGAGTTTGGTCAATAAGTAGAACGAGTGGGAGAGTGAATGCGTTTTAGTGAACAGTGTTTTTGGAAAAGTAGTGGCGACACTGTTCGAATAATCTGTTTCATCACAGGGTCTGAAAGTGGAATAGAATGGATGTGTTCACACTAATATGCTAGTGCCTGTTTTTAGCTATACCCTCCTTTGCTAAACGCTTACATATACATTGTGTTTTGCGTTTTTTAGAATCAACTATATTGTATTTTACGCATAAACCTTGTCCTGAAGAAGGTGGTGTCAACTAACTCCAGTCCACCGAAACGCCGCGTCGACATTTGGTTTTAAATAATATGACAATTGTTTTAAATGATATTAGTTTTCTAATTGTTTTTTTCTTTGATAGACAATTTGTGTGTATGTTTGAAAATACTTTCTCATGATATGCTTCTTTGGGAATATATGTAAAATTACACATCATATAGATCAATATAAATCACTAATGTGTGAGATGTGTACTCCAAAGTTGTTGAACTAACTTCTACACTTGGATAAAAACTAAGGATTGTCCCTTGGAGGAAAAATTAATTATAAATAAGAACTATTGTGTTTTTAAATGAATGGGATATTAAAATGTATTCATGAAGTGTTTTTATCAATGATTTGCATCATCTGTTTTGTAACATAAAGGAGGAGATATAATTTTTACTAAAAACAAGGCTTATTGGTTGTATGCTTTAAATGTATGAATGAGTATGAGCTAATATTTGTGTTGATAATTGAGGAAGAATCACATAGGGAACACTCTTTGGTTATTGGTACATAAAATACAGTACATATACACACAAAGTGACTGAGATTTTAAGAATTTCTTGTAGCAGTTCTTATCTCATTGACACTTATGTGGACACCCATTCCATATACTATATGCACAAAGAAATTGCAACTAATTATATAGAAAACAATTCCTCTAATGAAAGCAATCACAAAGAAAATGGGTGTAGTTGTCGAAGTTTCGGTCTATGTAGTGAAGACATCTGTTAGACCGTCTTCAGGACGGTATTTTCATATGTAGCTTGACCCTGGGAAGACTAAGCAGGTGACTATATGTAGTAGAATTGAGGGCTGTATGGTGTAATCTGGTCCGTTGAATAGATTCCAAAGATATTTGAGGATGGAAATAACATATGGGGGCAATCGCTCCTCCAACAGTCCACCTAACAGGCAATGCTCGTTCCAGGGAATTCTAATGTGGCCAGTCACTTCAATAAGAATTCGAAAACGGGTACAAATCCGACTGATAAACCGCTGCTTGTTCAGTCAGCATCAGATTGTGGATCTATAGCAAACATGGGGTTGATTTGATTGAAGCAAGATGTAGTGGGAAATGGTATAAACAAAGATTTTTTTAATTATACAAAGAAAAAAAAAATTTAAAAAATAATTTACAAATTCATTAAACAAAATTGGAAAAATTTAACTAATTAAACACAAGTGAAGTTACCCTCAAAGTTATACTAATATGTTATTATTAAACTACTATCTCATTGCTCAACCATACATGCAGCCTGCGGCAAAAGGGCTGAATTTGTTTGGACACACAAAATGGCTGCCAACCAGTGCCACATTGTCATCAACAACAACACTAACCAGGAAGGCATTCATTGGGAACAAGGATAAGACATGCAGGTCTATAGGGAAAGCACACTGGCTGGATCCACAAAATGGCCGCCAGCCACATGGTTTCAACAAGAAGCTGGAGGCCTACAACAAAGAAAGCATGCATGCCTATGGCAAAAGCGCACTGGCTGCCTACACAAAATGGCCACAAGCCACATGGTCACAACAAGATGCTGGAGGCATACAACAAAGAACGCATGCAGGCCTATGGCAAAAGCACACTGTCTGCCTACACAAAATGGCTGCCAGCCCCATGGTCACAACAAGAAGCAGGAGGCCTGTAAAACAAGCAAACAGCACATGCAGGCCTAGGCTTGGACAGTGCACTGACTATACAAAATGGCCCCTGGCCAATGGCCACATGACATCTGGAACAAAGGCAAATGTTGGGCTATGGCAAACACACAAACACACACACTGGCCAGACAAAGGAGGCAAGGTAAAATAGAGAAAACACATCATTAATTCAGCAATGACAAAAACTAAAATTATTGGGCTCAAAACGAATGTTTACAACAAAACACATCCTTCAAAGGCATTACCCCACCTAGTCCTGACTCCTATACACTGTTTGCATGAAGAAAAAAAAAATGAAATACCACAAAAAAGCACATTTTGTATTTCTTTCCAAATCCATCCATGGACTGCATGCTGTAGACACCAAAGAAACTGTTGTTTCATACACCTATGACTAGCACTGTGCCTGCTGGCTGGAAGGCCAATTGGCAGACTACTAGGCCACATATTCAATCTAAATTTCAAATGTATAAAAAAAAAGTAGAAAATGTAGTAGACTGTGAAACATTTTTCCTTTACAAAGAGAAAAAATTAAATGCAAAGAAATCACTAGGCCCCTACGGAAACAACAGACAACCCACGACAATAATTTTTAAAAAACGATTAAAAGTACAAATAAATCCAGGTGCATGGCCCCAATCAAACAAATAACACCAGTTTTTCAACTTACTTGTGAAATCTCAAATTCAAAGTCCTTAAATCCAATGGGATATGCAGCAGACACAAAGAGTGATCCTTCCAGCTCCAAATCCAAATGAAAAGTGACCAGAGAAAGACAAAGCGCTGGGAGGAACATGCTGGACAGGAACAGGAAGTCGGAGTCTCTGAGGCACTTCCTTCCAGATGAAAAACAAGTAAAAAAAACCAAAAAAATCCTTGCACAAAAAAACACCGCCAAATGTCAATGCAAGGAGGTTTTTAACTCTAAATCATCAGTTCGGGAAGATTTTGATTCTGTTCGAGGAGAGAAACCTCCCCAGATTGCGATAGATCCTGTGCGTTCCGGATTGCGTACAGCAGAAAAGTTCTGCTGGAAGTCGCTGACGCACCCGAATGATGTGTTCGCGAACGCAAAATCTCACAGGAGCATGCAGGCAGCTAGCAAATCTCGTTGCACCCACAAACTACCCCGGAAATCTCGTAGGCAATAGCAAGTGCCAGGCAAGTCGCTCCTGCGCATGCGAAATTGCAATCGCGGACCCAAAAAAACCTCTGCTCCATTTCGAAATGAGGAATTTAATGGTAACTCTGCGTTCTCTGTGGAACGCAGAGTTGCCAAATTCCGCCAACTCCTCGAACGGAGCGGAGTTTTACACCCGGGCTTACTCCTGATTTAGATTATTGGCTGAAGGATTGTGTCACAGATGTGTTGTGTGCCACGAGATGAATGTAGGGAAAAGGACCTCAGTGACAGTAAGCCATACAGGGAGATCAGGAGGGCCATTCAACAGTATGCAGCTGGACTTCATCGAAATGCCTGTGCACAATGGGCTGAGACATGTTCTGGTGATTGTGTTTATTTTCTCAAGTTGGGTTGAAGCCTACCCAACCAGGAGATTTGATAACCTCACAGTAGCTAAGTTGTTGATGAGAGAAGTGATCAGGTTCAGTTTCCTGACTTCACTGGAGTCAGACCGAGAAGCTTATTTTAATAATGATGTCCTGAAAATGGTGTGTGCAGCATTAGAAGTGGAGCAAAGATTCCCTTGCATTTATCGGCCTGAGGCTTCAGGCATTGTGGAACAGGTGAATGGCACATTGAAATCCAGGTTGGCCAAGGTGTGTGCATCAATGTCTCTGAAATTGCTTGACACTTTGCCTCTTGTGTTAATGATTCTTTGCAGCATTCCTGATCAGAGGACAGGACTGTCTCCACATGAAATCATCATGGGGCGAGCAATGAGACTGCCTGCAGTGCCTGCAAATGCACTTGAAAACGTTACAGATGACATGATTCTTGATTATTGCAAGAGACTAGAAGATGTGGTGCATTCTGTGTCCCATCAGGTGGGAGCTGCTACCACCCCCCACATCAGGAGCAGTGTCATGACCTTAGTCCTGGTAACTGGGTCTTGGTGAAGAAATACATTCGGAAGACGTGTCTGGATCCTCAATGGAGGGGTCCCTTTCAGGTGATCCTTGTGACAAATACTGAGTGTCCCCTTGATGATGTGATGGTACGTCTCCCACCAGAAGTGTAGACAGCAACTAAAGGCAGTGGGAAGAGGTTGAATGAGCTACAGAAAATCGGTAAGAACCTTAGTGTGCTGTGGTGGTCCAAGAACTTGCAACAGCACACCCTCGTCCTGACTGGGGTCTTGATGTGTTGGTGTCTTGGGTCAAAACAGGAAGAGAGTCTTGTCCTGTGTGCTTATTGAGCCAGATTCAGACCCTGATGAAGGGCCTAGTGATGCGTCAATCTGAGTGGAAGCTGCAGACAGCTGGCTGAGGAGGCAAGAGGGATAGAGGCTAAGGGCCTGATTTAGGTTTCGGCAGACAGGTTACTCCATCACAATGGTGATGTATATCCCACCCGCCGAAGTATAAATCCCATAATATCCTATGGAATTTATATTTCAGAAAATGGGATATACGTCACCGTTGTGCTGGAGTAACCTATCCGCCGAAATCCAAATCAGGCCCTAAGTCTGCCTGCACAATATGTACCGCGCACTGTCCCAGAAGATACTAAGGATTCTGGTCTGAGTGGCAGTGAAGATGAACAGTCTATGCTCAGAAGATCAAAAAGAACCAGAATACCTTGTTGGAAGTACTCTACCCCTGAGTGGACATACTTTGTAGCAAAATACAGCGATAGGGAATCTTGTGGTTCAGACGATAATACAGAGATAACAGTTGAACCTCCATGAGTCTGAGTTCCTCACTCAACGTTGCTTTGAATTTCCTTCTGCCATTGAATGAACTGACCTGAGCTGCAACTGGCAAGGTTCTTTGAACTGAACTTTGACCTTTAGTTTAATTAAAGACAATTAAATTAACTTTGATTAAAAAGAATTAAGAACATTCCCTAGGCCCACAGCTGCCGAAGGAGTGTAAGGGTGTCATTTAGAAGAAGACGGAGTAGGGTTAGTGATGACTCACCAATACTTTGTAAATAACTTTATCATACGTTTCATGAACTTGTTTTTGTCATTTGCACAAGTAGAAATGTACAGAGAAAATTCAGTTTGCTGCTATTTTCTACTCAACGGTCTGATTCTAGTAAGGTCATGGAAACTAGTAATCATAATAGACATAGTTTTATATTAGCTGGATATTGGTAGCTATTGTTGTAGGACTAATTGTTTTGCTTTTAGGATTATATTCACCTACACTTCCCAAATCAAGCAAACTTAAATCTAAGATTACTTCTAGAGCTCTGATTCCCCCTGACAGTAGTTTGTATACATTTAACTTTAGGGCACTAGATTCATTGAGAGGAATTCAAATTGCTTTATGAATATATTGATACCATAGACGCTAAGGACTGCTATGTGTGTATGTAGTTAGCTGCTTCAGCGGCAGAGAGGATTACCTATCACCATAGTCCTCTTATGTATAGCATCACTTGTAGTCTTTCATTTAATCTTTTATATGGATATGGTCATTTCCAGTATTGTTTCTTGAATTAAGTTTTGTCTTTTCTGAAGTCCCCATGTTTAAACATTTGAATCGCCACCCTAAATTTAAACAGATGGATACTGCTGATTGTTTCTTTAAACCTATTGCAACGTTAGATACTGCTTATGGTCATAGACATAAATTGACTTGTTCCTTAACTGATATTGAAAAGAAATTTCTAGATTCGGTGGAGGACAGGAGAAGCGCAATGGATGCACAATGGGGAACAGAGAAGGATCAAAACTATAAAAATACGAGGGTTAAAACACCAAGAGTCATAAGTCATGCCTACATTAACTTTAGATTGCAAACACAAGGGGAAATTATGTGTGCTTAGAAGTAAATCTGTGGTTCACACTAAATTGATGGGAAGAACTGATTGTGATCACATTTTTGAATATGGAGCGAATTGGCCTTTATTCATGGGTGTTTAACATCCTGTTATGCCTAGAGTCTACTAGGTTTGTGGGGTGCACACATATTTTTCATTGCCTCAAGGGTGGTATGGCACATGTTATTTGGCTATATTCTTCCCGAAGATTTACCATGTAGAATATCTGAAAGATCCAGTGTGGGGATCACTACTTAGAACCAAATGGAGCAGCAGTGCTTCTGAAACTGTTGGACATGTACTTGGTGCAATGATTTCTTCTGTAGGCATGGTTTTGAATGATCTCAAAATTAGAAAGCTGTCCACTATAGTTGATAAGGTTGCTATCAATACAGCAAATTCCTCGATGGTCATGGACACTGAAATGATAGCTATAAGATCAATGGAGAAGCAAAACCACCTTGCATTAGATATCCTTCTCGCAAAGGAGAGCTAAGACTATAAGATGTTGAAAGTTCAGCAATGCTGTACTTATAATCCTGATCAGGATAAGCAGGTGAAGAAATACATTCAGAACATTACAGACCTAAAGGGAGGCTTGTTAGAAGCTACAGGTGCTTGGGAGGTGATTGCAAATGGGTTTGCTGTGGTAGGCAAGGGATTTGGAAACCTGGGAAGTAGGATATTGGGCTCCATTTTGAGACCCTTGTAATCATTGCCATTTGTTCATTTGTTTCTTTATAATCTTTAAAGGGTACTGTTGTTTTAAAGCAAAAGGGAAAGAGTAGTATGAAAAGGGAATAAGAAGCAAGAGAAGGGATGTGGAACTAGAGGGGATGATGAGATGAAACACTTGGAAAACTCCAGAAGTAAAATGTTAAAAACATCAAGGTTTTGAGCTGGTCTCATGAGATAAGATTCATATGTTGTTATGATGGTTACCATCACCATCAGAGGTAGGGATTTGGAGCAGCAGATTTAGGCTTCTCCCTTTATTTGTCATGATTTGCAATTATATGGTCATAGCTGACATGTACTCACAGTGTGTCTTAACTTTCTTAATGTGTGTGAAGCATATAAATGTATTAATGAAATGTAAATATCGTAGGGATTAGAGGTTTATAAATGTGTTCACTAATGTTCAGTTGACACATGCAATTATGTCTTTTTTTGTTCATGTTTTGGATTTATTCTTAAAGTTTTGACTGTGCATGTATAATCATGTATTCGAAGTTCATATTGGCTGCTGAGTTAACTTAGCCTGACTACAGGCCTCAATTGAAATACATTTAGCCTTGCCAGTAGCCTTGCCAATATATTTTTTCTTTCTTTTTGCAAGTGCATTATCATGCTTATCGTTAGTTAGAGAAAGGTGTATTGTTTGTATTAGACTGTCAGTAGTGAGCCCTGAAGGGAAGAACTTGGCATTGAACACGGAGAACTAATGGTCAAAAGAGGCCTGTTGTTCTTCATGTACCAGGATAGGAGGATGTTCAAAGTTACGGTTTAGAGTCCCAGTTTCAATGTGATGTAAAACATTTGGAAGAGTGCGGGAGCTCTTTGCAAGTAATGATTTGATTGGTTCTTGGTGTTGTGAGAGGAGATAAGGATGTTTCTGAAGCTTCTGTAATTTTAATTGGTGTTCCAACCGTTAAAGAACCAGGCTCCTTTTAGACATGAGAGGGATAAACTTCTCTGCTTACTTTTTCCAGCAAGTGTGAAACTTTAGGCTAGACACTTATTTCCTTTTCCAAGGCTTCTACAGAAGTCGATATTATGCTGACACCTTCTAATCTCCCCAAATAGAAATACTGGATTGATGGCCCTGTAGTCGATCTAGGTTTAGTATAGAGGAGGTAAGTTTCTTTATGGAACACCTATTTACTTTAATTTGTTACCTTATTGTTGTGGCTGTCACTATTCTGTACCTCATGTTATTACAACTTAATCTACTGAGATATTTCAGCTTTCCTGCTGCATTGTTGTATCTCTTGAACTAATTTTTTTCTGCTTGTAGGAAAGTGGAGTACTATGTGGTGTGGGGGTTAGTGCCCCATGTAATACTATCATGATACCTGGAAGATGGTACTTGGATTCACACTAATAAATCCTTAGCTCAGACTTGGTAGTTTGGCAAAGAGAAGTGAGGCTTTACTAGAGGAACTTGTGCTAAGCATTTCAGAGTACCACTGTGGATGATAAGTACTTACACGACTCGAGAGAAATCCGACACAAATTAATAAAAATAGAGTATACTTTTATCTGAATTTAGACACCAAAATGAATGGAATAGCATACATGTAAGTGGAGTTATAGATTTTTGAAGCAATAGAAAATCAGTGCAAAATAATAAAGTGAAAATTTAACATTGAGGTCAATGGGAAAAACCAGTAGTGACAATTGGTCACCTGCAGGTCGAGTTGCGTAGAACACTTGCAGGGTTACAGTGTTACTGGACCCAGGGCAAGGCCACAACAGTCAGTTCAATTTTACTTGGCTCATGGAGCCCGGGTGCAAAGTTGTCCTGGCAGTCCTTGGTGCTGAACGGAAGCTGGCTGAGAGCTACTTTTACCACTGAAAGGGTGCTTCTAGGGAAACAAATGTAAAAAGGCAACAGCGGTGTAGATGTCAAAGGTTGATTGGAATTCCCTCTTAATGTAGCGTCAAGTAAAGGGGTCTGTTGACAGACTGGCAGACAGCAAGCCTTGGCAGCGGTAAGCAGGGCTGACAGAAATGTTCATGTCTGGTGGCCAAGGCCAACTTGGTAGCTGCCTGTAACTTTGTGGGAGGTAAGACTACAGTTCCCACAATGCAGTGGACTGTCTGGATTTGGATGATCCCACGGAGGGCCAATGGCCAGTGACTCTTCGGATCCAGAGTGTTGTTTTTCCTGCAGTTTACTGGGGACTAGTGCCACCAGTCCAGGGGAGCCTCAGGGTACTTCACACTTCCACAGGGATCCCTCTGTCTGGAGGGACCAAGAGATAGCTTAGGATGTGTCTCAATCAAGCTGTTCCAAGAGCGTTGCCACAGGTGCAGGGTATCCCTCTTTTTCTTTGGGCAAGTCTTGTTGTCGCTGCTGCAGAGTTCTTCTTCTGTCCTCTTCGATGCAGGTTGTTCAGAACTGAAGTTCAGGTGTCAGAGGGGTCCCTTAAAACCTAGATTTAGGGGAATTTGTGGTGAGGGAGCTAGTAGCCAATGGGCAGCTAGTCCTTGCAGGTGGAACGCCCTGGAGTTGACCACATTCAGGGTTAGGGTGTCTACTTTTCTACCCAGAACCTTCTATTCTACCACTCCTAAAGATGGCAGAAATCAAAATTTAGTGTACAGACCAGGCTGCCCACTCTGGAGATGTGGCTAGCATGCTGGAGGAGTACACCCCATTGACTAACTAATTTCCCACCTATCTGGGTGGAAATGAGCCTGGGGCAGGGGAGGGCTGGTTCTTCCATTGGGAAGCCCTAATGAATATCAAAGGCAGTGAGCCTTTGAAGCTCACTGCCTTGATGTGCCACTTCACTAGCCTACTTGGGAGGAGGGAGGTGTGACCTTATTCCTGCCCAGGCCTTTGTTCCTGACTCCTGAGAGTGATCATACTGCCTGGCAGGAGGTCAGAATCCTGACTTGGCAGCAACAAGCATGGGAAGTGTGGGCTGGCCAGCCAGAGCACAGAGACCAGTTGAGCAACATCTAAGTTAGACACTTGGGTGCATGCTACATCACCAATGGCACAAGATTCATGTTAGGGGTGAGAAGGCATGTTGTTTTATACCAAACATGACATATTTCAGCAGTTCTATAATAAAGCTGCTAGCCTCAAGAATGCCTGGGTGGCAGCCCATGTTATCCTATTGACTGCTGACACTTATCGTAGTTTCCAATGGGGAACACCACTATAGGGACATATAGGCTTGCACTTATATGTCCTCAACCGTAATATACTGCACTCTGCCTCCTGAGCTCAGGAGGCCTCCCTTAGGGGAGTTTGACATATATTAATAATAGTGGATTTGACTGTGCCACACATGGGGAGGCCACAGTCGAGTTCGAGGAGTTTGCAGTGCTCCTGTAGTCTGCAATGGCAGACTTGCTGTTAGTAGTTTGCTCAGGATGGCACACAACTATGCTGCAACCCTAGGGAACCCCTTTACTAGCTATGCCCTGGGACCACGTGTACCATATATTAGGACTTATAAAAAGGGCAAAGTCCTTGTCAATTGGGATTGCCAATTCAAATATAACAGTTTTAGGGAGAGAGCACTGGAGCCTGGTTAGAAGGCTTCAGTGCCCTGCCAGAGTTGAAAACCAGCATCTAGTAATCCAAATGGGGGCAAAAAGTGGGGAGGCATCTGCAAAGAGGGTTTTTTTCTTACACTGCTTATGTATTGGATTAATTAGTTTCTTAAAATAAAATCCATTTAACCATATCTGGTGATTCCTGGTCCGTATTGTGGAATCACATTTGTCTCACAAACAAATATTGTTGATGTCTTCTCTATTACAGCACTTCAAGTCAACAAACAATTGTCTGTTCGAGCAATGGGAAAAATCATTATCAACTTTACAAGAAAATGGCAGTGTAAGTACCAGCATACTGTCAGTGTCATCTGGAGACACTTCAAAGAAGCAGGCATCAAGTACTGCAACACGTGCATTGAGTACTCCTCCTAACAACCAGGAAGATGAAATAATTGTAGTGGCAACAACTTCTAGTACATTGCTTACCACTCCACCTGAAAAATTTGTCTTTAGTGTGGCAGTTTTTCAGTTTATTAGCTAGGCAGGAATGATAAAGGCACTGAGCTCGATTCACAAAGGGCCTCCACACTCCTGGCAGAGGCCTCGCAGTCATGGAGGGGGTCCTTCACTCTGGCAGGACCTCTGAACTGCAGTTTTTAAATTGTGGAGGTCTCGCCACGAGTGAGGGTCCCCTGCCACGAGTGTGGTGCCTCCACCACAAGTGTAGAGACCCTTTGTGAATTACCTGTACCATCCTCCAAAAAGTGCTGCACATTGGCTGGGATGGCCAGTACTCCAAGATAACGTCAAAAATGTGAACAAATCTGAGATCCATGCATCCACAAGAGGTTGCTCAAGCAGAGTATCAGAGGGATCATCCAGAGGTGTAAAACTGCTCCTCTTGATGTAAGCGAACAGCAACAGAAGTGTGAATATAAAAACATGCAGGATTTCATGACATACTGAAAGGAATGCCCCCAAGATATGTGTTTGGGAGTAATTAACAAATGTGTTTTTGAGATAGTGCTGGAGATATACTTGAGGGACCATCAAAAAAATTGTATCAACATATAAAAAATGCAGTATAAAACTAATGTAACTTTGTTAAAGAAAACACAAAAAAGAAAAATTGCTATGAAAAATTACAAACAAAGAAACATTAGAAACATTCTTCACTTCTACACACTGGCAATTTTAATGTGCAGAGAGAATGCTGTTCAATCTCTGCCAGGGTTCAATGTAGAGTAGGCCAAAGGTTACTCTCTATGCAAGGAGTGCAATGTCAGTATTGTGGTGCTTAATACAGTTTAAAAAAATATATGGGTCTGGTCATAGGCCAGACCCTGCAGAGAATCTCTATTGTGCAGACCATAGGCAGTGCCCAGTGGAACTTTGAGGCCTCAATGGGGTAGGGGCATGACCAATGCCCTCACTGCACACTTCCAAAGGGTCTGTGCAGTGGGGTGCTGGGTGTTTGTGGGGAATTGGGCACAGGACCTGGCCAACCCCTGGCTGTGCACTGTCAAAGATGGTGTACAACAGGGGATAGGATAACTGTGGATGGGTTGGGCATAGGGCTTGGCTGGAGGTCAGTCCCTGTGACCACCGCCCCCCTCTCACATAGCTGAAGGATGTGGACAGTGTGAGCATTGGGTGTAATTTACCAGACTAAAGGCTAAAGTGATGTTATAGTTAGGTATGGAAATAAAACGTTAACATATGTTAAAAACCACAGCAATCCACTGAAAAATGAAGGGTTAATGTGATGTTAGAGCTACATATAAAATTGAGACCCTAACTTGCATTAAACCCCCCAGGAATGTGTTTAAAAAAGCAAACGTTAAAGTAACACTATATATTAGGTATAGTAAAAAGACTTTTATCTTACGAAAAAAAACAGAAACTCCCTAAAAAAAACTAAGGTCAAAGTAATGTTACTGTTAGGTGATAAAGTTGCATAAGAAGTAACATTTAAAAACCATAAAAACACTGAAATTTACCAGTTATAGTTTAGTGAGGTAACTTGAACGCTTTTCCTAATGCACTGCTTATGGCGTCATATATTAAATCACACATAACAAGTTAAATGTCATAATTTAGGTTTTTTTAAATGTAAGCTAAGATCTTAATAACAAACCTTATTATAATGTTGCTTACACCTTCGTTTTTATCATAGGCAGAGTGCTTTTTCATTTGCAAATAAGTTTGGCGTTGTTTGATGAATCCTCACGAAATTTTCAAATTTAGTTTTCCACTCACTTCAGCTGCTGTCTTGAAAGTTGCGGAGTGATCCATCAAGCGGTAGTTATAGTTAAGCCATGTATCCATAGGCTTGCCTATATCTTTGACGACCTTGACAAATCTTCACAACATTTTTTTTTAAAAGTGGCCTGGTGAATCTTGTTGTCCATGGTAAGTTTTAGTGTGATCCATTAAGTGGGGGCTAAGAAAAAGGGGGGTAAAAAAAATTCCTTTTACATGTTAGTTCCCAAAGGACTTTTAGTCGAAGCTGCAGCCCAAAGCAGTGGACGGAATTACACCAAACGTGGAAGAAAGGACGATTTAGTTATGCAGATCACGCTTTAAGTTATTTGGTGTGAATCCGTTTGGTAGCTGCTGGGAAATTTAAGAAAATAAAGTTAGTAATATCTGTGGCTGTTGAGACTTTACAAAATGATCACTCAGGGAAATGCAGAGCTCTGATTGGCTGCCAACACTTCAACCAGGAAGTGTTGGCTGCCATTTAAGGACTCGGCTTCAGGCGAGTCCCAACGAAAAAATTAAAAAAAAAGAAACGAGAGCAGGGTAGGAATAACATGACCCCCGAGCCTTGGTCTTGGGGTCTCCATGGGACCCCGCCAGGCCAAAAAAGCATATTTGGAAAACATATTGCTGCAAAATCACAATATTTATGAATTTGTTGTGAAAATTAAAAAAATACAAGCTCAGGCTTCTGCACTTGTTTTTAAATAACCCCCGGGCAAGTCAGGTCCTGGGGGCGCACAGGGACCCCATCCTCGGGCTTATAGAAGCCTCGTGGTCCGCCACCTCCCCAGAGCAGTGCTTTTAATTTATGTGGGGGTGTCGCAGTAATCCCCATGTCCTGGGGACACCCACCCCCCAGAAAAATGTCAAATAAATATGGGGGGCATGTGGCCCTCCTGTAGCCCCAGGGACTGCCACCTCCATGGGGCATTTAAAGAAATGTATGTGGGTGGGCCCGCTGAGACTGCCGTCACCCAGGGGACCGTCACCTCCACGAGGCTAAACATATACATTGAATGTGGGGGAGGCCCACACAGCACTCCAGCAGCCCCAGGGACCACCTCCTTCCCAGGGCAATTTAAAAAATGAGGTGGGGGCAGCGAGGACCCCTCCAGCCCTGGGGACCACTACCTCCCTGGGGTTATTTGCTAAATTTAGTAGGAGGGCCGCACAGACCCCCATTCCCTGGGCACCACCACCTCCCTGGGGCTCTCTCTATTTAAAAAGGAGGGTGGAAGCACGGTCCTCCTCTTGGGCCATTCTCAGCCACGGGGACCACGACTGCCCCGGGGCAACCTACTCTGAAGAAAGGAGAGCCATAGACGGTCCTGGGGACTGCCACCCCACCAGGGCTCCTGCTATGTCCCGGAGTGCTCAGCCACAGGACATAGCTGTTTTCTGTGGTTTGGAGGGAGCTTTGACTGCTCCCGTCAAGTCACCGCTTCCAGCAAGCAAGAGCTGAGAAAGTGCTCTTGCTTACTGAAAGCAAAGGTTTTGTCTGTTTCCCTGTCCACTGTCAAACGAGCAGGGAAAAAAAGGAAAGGATCGCTCTGCCTGACAGGGAGCTGCCTTTCTTCAGCTCCCTGTCTGGCAGAGCAATGCTGGCTCCCGCAGGAGCCGGGTAGCCAGCAGGGACTGCGGCGACCTTTACGCTCCCACTGCAGTCCCCAATGGACATCACTGGGTGCCCTGGGTGGGACCATGACACCCACAATGGATGCCAGGCCCCAGCCCCTAGGGGATGGAGTCCCTGGGGCCGAAATCAGTCTGAGGAGGGGGGCCACACAGCTTCACTCCTCCATTTCTAAATATGGCCTGGCCCCGGGGGATGGGTCCCCGGGGCCAGAATCGACCCAGGGACCCATCCCAATGGCAAATGTGTTTTCTCTGCATTTCCACCGTGAAAAGTTATTTGTAATCTTTGATGGAGGTGTTTGCCTCCTTGCTTATCTATAGCGCAATGTCTCACGTAGTGTCTGTGATGAGTGTATACTTTCTTGTCATCTGCTGCTGAAACCAGAGATTGTGTTCTAATTTTTTTTAAACTAGAGGTATGTAAACTTACCTAGAAACCCTGCCCAGTTGGTCCCGCCCCATATACATTAGTGGTATGCAGCGTCTTCCCGCCCTTTTGTAAAGATTATGGATGGCTTACTAAAAGGCATATCCAGCATGTTTCCCAACGACTTTGGAGGTGGGTTCTTGAGGCCTAGGAATATGAAGACATCTCCACCAAACAAAGAAGCACTTACTTCTATAAAGTACAAATCTTCAAAGTGTGTTTTTCTTGCAGTTCCACCTTGTAAAGTTATCTGGTGAAGACACTCGAGGAACAATCACATTGGCAAAGTTACCGACACAGAAAGTCACTGGTAACATTTCTTCTGCATCCTTTACGCAGCTGTAGTGTAACACTATACCTTCAGCCAACGAGGTAGCACTTACAAATTAGCCAGTAGAAAGTACTGCAGTTGGGTAGAGGTGTTGCACAGAGCAGTTGTTTCTACTTGGATAAATGCGCAGGGAAGGATTCATTCTGGCAGAATGAAAATTTCACAGAAATTAAACATCAACAGGTTACAGTTAGGAAATACAATTAAAAAACCCATTGAAATTCACTGAAAAAACAAAAGGTTACAGGTACATTATAGTTAGAAAATAGAAGTAAAACAACCTTAGAAATCCACTGAAAAAAACAAAGGATACAGGGATGTTGTAGTTAGGAAATAGAATTTAAAAAACGTAGACATTTTTTGAAAAAAGCAAATGGTATTGCAACATTATAGTTAGGCTCATATTTGGCTCGTACAAAACCACAGAAATTCAACAGTTATAGTTACCTGAGGTAACCATAACTTACGTCCCTGCAACTCACTGCTTATGACCTCACATATTAAATCACTCATGACATGGTCCGCGACATCATTCAAGACATCACAGATGACATCTCAAATGACATCAATGATGTCATCACTGATGACATTACCGAGTGATTTTTAATGTTTTGTGAGCATTTGTGAGACTTCAAGATGGATCCTAAGCTACTGCATAAGTTCCATTACTATTCCTTTTGTAGTGCTAATGAGTGATAGTATTTCTAATATATCTCACCTCAGTGGCTGTGTGACTGTCTGTATCAGTGTGTGAGTGGGTGTCTGACTGGCTGTATGGGTGTGTGAGTGGGTGTGGGTGTGTGAGTAGCTGTATTGGTAAGTAAGTGGCTGTGTGACTGGTTGTGGTGGAGAGTTAGTGGGAGTGACTGCATGTGTGATGTAGTGGCTGTGTGACTAGCTGCATAGGTGTGTGAGTGGCTGTATGGGTGAGAGAGTGGGTGTGAAAGTAGATTTATGGGTGAGTGAGTAGGTTTTTAAGTGTGTGCATAGGTGAGTGGGTGTGAGTGGCTGTATTGAAGAGTGGGAGTGTGCATGAGTGGCTGTAAGAGTGAGTGAGTGATCGTGAGTGGTTGTATGCATATGTGAATGGATATGTAAGTGGTTCTATGGGTGCCTGTGGGTATGTGAGTGGTTGTATGGATGAGTGAGTGGCTGTGTCAGTGGCCGTATGGGTAAGTGATTGGCTGTCTGAGTGGCTGTATGGGAAACACATTGCATGTGTGAGCAGCTGTATCAGTGAGTGAGTGGCAGTGTGAATGGATGTATGGGTGTGTGAGTACCTGTAAGGGTGAATGAGTGGCTGTTTGAAGTTCTGTATGGATGATTGAGTGGGTTTGTGAGTGGCTGTAACGGTTAGTGAGTGGCTATGTGAGTGGTTGTATGGGCCTGTCAATGAGCATGTGACCCGTTGTGTGAGCGGGTGTATGAGAGGTTGTATGGGGGTGTAAGTGGGTGTGTGAGGTATTTTGTAGATGATGATGTCATCAGTCATTTGAGATGTCATTTGAGATGTCATCAGTGATGTCAACAGTGATGCCACTGACCATGTCATGAGGGATGTAATATGTGAGGTCATAGCAGTGCATTGCTGGGGTGTAAGTTATAGTCAGCTCAGGTAACTATAACTGCTGAATTTCTAAGGTTTTCAAAGGCTCACATTTCACTTGTACAACACTAGTGAAATTTAGCAGTTATATTTACCTGAGCTAACTATAACTTACGCCCCAGCAATGCACTGCAATGTATTGCTTATGACCTCACATATTACATCACTCATGACATGGTCAGTGACATCACTGATGACATCACTGAAAGGGCCAGCCAATCATGATGTTGGGCCAGCCCCGGGGATGTGGCAGTCCCTAGAGCTGAGAACGGCCTGGGAGGAGGGCTGCAGGCCCCCCTCCTATCTTTACAAGATTAAGTTAATCCTGGGGAGATGGTGGTTGCTGGGAGAGTCCCTGAAGCCCCCCACCACAAATTGTTTATGGCCTCAGGGAGGTGGTGGTCCCTGGAGCCAAGGACGGTATGAGAGGCCCCAGTTTGAAAATTAATAAGCCCCAGGAGGTGGTGGTTACTGGAGCATTAATAAGCCCCAAGAGCGGGGGCCTGTGTGCCCCCTCCCTTATTATGAAAATGCCCCTAGGACCTGGCCCACAAGGGGGCCGATAACTAACGAAGCCCGTGATCCTACACTTCATTTTTTACAACATTTTCAGTGGGATCCAAGGATCCCCCATGACTCCCACTGAAAATTAAAAAAGAAAAAAGGTTTTTGGACCCTGCGGGGTCCCTGTGAGACCCCCAAGAGGCCTGGGAGGTCAGTGTATTTCTACTTGTCCCCTTTTCTTTTTTTAATGTTTTTTCTGGTACTCGACTTAAGCCGAGTCCCAAGGTGGGTGCCAACACTTCCTGGATTGAAGTGTTGGCAGCCAATCAGATCCCAGCATAAGATCGGGAGGGGTCATGTATCCTCTGTGCTCCACAACAACTTAACGGATTTACACCAAAAGCGTTTAGGGACCACCCCTTTATCTCAGCCCATGCTTGAAGGATCACCCCGAAACTCTCAAAACAGCAGCTGAAGTGAGTGGCAAACTAGTTTTGAAAATTTCGCAAGGATTCATCAGACGACGCTAAAGATATTAGCAAATGAAAAAAAGCTCTTCCTATGGAAACTACATCCTAACTATAATTACCTACTGGCAGTAGATACATACATATACATATACATACATACATACATACATACATACATACATACATACATACATACATACATACATATACATATACATATGCATACATACACACACACACATATCCTGGATAGTTATATTTAGGTAAGCTCTTCATTGGACAAGGCATTTTTTTGGTTTGCTAATAACGTTGGCACCATTTGAGAAATCTTCAGGAAACTTTCCAAAGAGAAAAGAAATCACCTCAGCTCCTTCCTGGAAAGATTCGGTGTGATTTGTCAGGCGGGTGCCAAAGAAAAAGAGGGGGGTCCCAAAACCAAATTTCTCCATGCATTTTCCATAGACTTCGTTAGGCAGGGATACTGCGAAAACTGATGTACGGGATTACACCAAATTTAGCAGGATGCTAGATCTTGGTTCATAGATTGCCTTTTTGTGATTTGGTGTAAATCCTTTCAATAGTTTTTTGGTTTCAAAATATTTGTATATCTAGGTGGCTTGAGTTCAAGAGACTCGCACAAGTGTCTCACAGGAGCACCAATTCAGAAATAAAGCATTCCGATTGGTGCATTTAGCTTTTTTCCCTTGGGCCAATTTGCTCCCCCAGGAGTCTGGCTCTGATTGGCTGCCAGCAATGAACAAATGTTGCTGGCAGGCATTTCAGGACTCAAGGACTTTGGGGCATATTAACAAGGATTTGCGATAATTATCGCAAAGCGCGCTTACCGCTGTATTTTTTATCGCCGGCTATCGCTGGATTTCATCGCGGAGATAACGCGTTATTATCAACGCTTATCTCCAAGGCGATAAAAAAATCCAGCTTCGCGGGCATTGATAATAGGGGGAAGTTGTGTTTGCGACTGTTTGCAGTTGCTTTTAGTTGGGAACGCCTACTTTGCATGTCATTAGCGATAATTATCGCTGACATGCAAAGCGGCACCCAAAACGGCTGCTATCGCCATTAAGCTGTCGCTAACAGCTGTCAGCGACAGCTTGCTAATAGGGCGATAAAAATATCGCCGCTTTATCGGCAAAAAGTGCCGCTAAAGTGGTGATACTGCCCTTGGTAATATGCCCCCTAGTTCCTTGTCATGAACTTTAATATAATATATTATATGAGAGAAAGTCAGGGCTACCCTATGCCCTGTGGGCGGGGACCCTGGGAGGCCCCCTAGGGCCAAATTAAAAACAAAACCTTCAATTGGTGCTGTGATCAGGCAGGAATCCCGCAAGATCACAGAAAAAAAAAGAGAAAATGGTGGCCTGCCAAGCTTTTTTTATTATTTTGAGGAGGGGGTTGGGAGGTGCCCCCTCCCTGAGCTGATTTGGGTCCCAGGATCAATATCCAGGGACAAGTCTTAAAAAAGAAGAGGGGGCGCATGCCCCCTTCCCGAGCCTTAAAAGGCCCTTGGGCTGATTGATGTAGAAGAGGGGAGGGGGGCGTCCACTCTCTGAAGGCACAGGGGCCCCATCCCCTAGGGCTGGCTCAAGTACTCTGTCCCAGGGAGCCCACCTCTGAGACAGAATAGTTTTCCTAAAAGCAGTGATGCTAGGGAACATGTGTTTTCTCCCACCTGGCGGGACCATTTTTTAAATCTCCCACGAGATAGGAGCAGATATGCCTTCCCTGCCTGCTGGAGTGCAATTCTTCTCACAGCCAGCAGGAGATTTAAACATGCTCCCGCCAGTTGGGAGCAGACTTCTTTTTTCATGTCTGCACTCCTGCAAGCAAGGAAACAGATATTGCTGCCACCCAGAGGCGGCTCGCTCCGTGCGGGAACAATGCCGGATCTCACACTATGCGGTGAGCAGGCTGGGGCCACTGGGGCCCTGCGACTCCCCCAAGGCCCCCAATGTGTGGATTGTGGGTGCCCAAGGTAGGCACCGAGGAACTCACCTGTGGCCAAGGGGATGGCATCCCCGGGCCCAAGAATGCTCGGGGAGGGGGCACACAATCCCCTCTCCTTAATTAAGCATTTTGGCTTCAGGGAATGGGGTCCCGGGGTCCTAGGAAATTTGGTTGTTTCAAAAAAACAGTATAAGGGTGCAGGGAAGGTCTACCCTGACCCCCTGCTCCATGTACGGAGGTCCCAGAGAAACCCCCCCTATGTTCAAAAAGAAAAAAAAAAATTTCACAGTTCCTTGGCCTCGTGAATCCATCACTGCACTCAAACTAATTACTTTCAATATTATATCACTCATTACATGTTCTATGACATCATTGATAACATTATTGCAACATCTGAAATGACATCATTGATGATAACTGTGCATAGCAGGGGCATGAGTAATAGTTATTATAGGAGACGAGCTATAGTTTCTTGAGATAACTATAAATGGTGAATTTTACTGGTTTTGATTGCTTAAAATAGTATGGCGTTTTCAGCTAACTATAACATCCACTTAACCTTTGTTTTTTCAGTGAATTGTTAATGTTTTTTAATGTAAAGTAACATAATATTCCAATTCATAACTTTAAAACTCACTTAATCCTTTGGTGAATAAATGCTAACCTATGGAAACACAGACATGCAGACCTAGCAATAACTACCCAGTGGAATGAGGAAGCTGTTAAGAGATCGAGGCCATATTATCAAGAACGGGCGATAACATATCGCCGCTTTAGCGACAGGAAACTGCCGCTAAAGCGGCGATAAGGAGCTTGATATTATGCCCTATAGAATTCCAATAGAAGCCCAGGTTCTGATGTGAAGGACATCAAACCTGGGCTTCTATTGGAATTCTATAGGGCATATTATCAAGCCCCTTATCGCCGCTTTAGCTGCAGTTTCCTGCCGCTAAAGCGGCGATATTTTATCGCCCGTTCTTGATAATATGGCCCTTAGACTACTAAAAAAGCACACCTTCCCCCATATTTTAACTTTTGATTTTATGCCTGCTTTAACATATCAGTACTCATTTACTTCAACCTGCTTTTCAGTAAAGGCTTTAAATTCCACAACTGCTATTCCAACAAAATGGCTTTCAGGTGTGCTACACCTTTGTCATAAATACAGAAGGCGAGCATTCTAGTTGTTCATTACAACAGTGTTGGAAACTGCAGCTGATTATTTGGGATTTAATTGTCCAACTGCTGCTGGCATTAGAAATGCATGTTTCACTCTTCATGTCAGAATGTTTTTCTGACATGGATGAAAAAGACATTTGAGATCTCAAAGACAATGTGTCCATTATGGAAGAAGATGTTAGCCATTTTGAACTGAGGACATCTTTAACATTTCACAGTAAAGAGGATTGCTGCAAAAAGAGGTGGATATAGGACAAGAATGTAACAAGTTCAGATAGGGCAATTTTCCAGTCACTGGCTAATCACACAGGACAAGACTTGTGCATTGCTACCTCTTTGTCAGAACATTCCTGGACCTGGAAAGATTACATCTAAAGAAGAAGGCTCTGATGTAAGAAAGAAGACTCAAGGACTATTGATTAAGGCTGGCACCCGTGGACTGAAATTGTTCTCCAATGGTCAGATGCCTGCTATATAGTCACAAACACTAAACTCCAGAGAATCAGGTGCTTCCCACAGTTTGGCCATGTTGTGAATGGGTTCAGCATGACGTCATGCTAATGATTTCTGGTTTTGTGGAGTCCAGCCTAGCTACAGCTTCCAGTTTGGCACCGCACTAGAGTATTTTGAGAACCAAAAAATTGACAAAGCCTAAAAGTAAACTCTTGGACTTCCAAGATGCAGCAAATGTATGGCACCACTGATACAGCTTGGCCCACTCTCAAAGCTTTGTTTGCAAAAGAGCTGGCTTCAGTGGGAGTCAGATTACAACATATTCTAATTTCAAGAATCCTCGCTAGCTTCCGCGTTGGGCCTTGCTCTTCTAGATGACTCTATTTTCCAAAAAATAGACTGAGAATGTAAAGATTTTGAGCTGGGTGACCGAATTTGTGTCTCAAAACCTTTGCACTATTGTGATGGGCCTCCTGGTATACATCGGAGTTAAACTTTACATTGGCTCTTTAGTATTCTGAGATACTTATTACCTTCAAAATTTTAAAGTTAGATCTGTAGTCCTCCTTATCCAATTTAAATCATTGCCTTTTTGCTTATTAAAATGTTTGATTTTTTTTTTCATAATCAGTTTGCGGCTTTTGCTGTGTTGTTGGCACTTTAACCTAACAAACATTTATATGGGAAATTGCCTGTTGCTTTTGCCATGGTGTAGGAGAGTGACTTTTTTGTACGGTCATCCCCCACGTTTTGCTCCAATGTTGATGATCATGACTCTAAAAGTGCACTGGAGCCTGCTGCCCCAGCCCTAGTGCCAGTGCTCTCTTCCTAAAACTGATATTTGTGAATTAGTAACCCTAATTGGCAAAATCTTTAACTCCCTTATACGTCCCTAGTATATGGTATCAGTGGTACCCAGGGCATGGAAAAGTACATTATATTAAAGGTGTGGACACGTAAGTGCAAGCTTATATGTCGCTATAGTGGCCTTTACCATTAAAGACTAATATAATTGATAGATGGCCCATAGGATAACATGGGCTGGCACCTTGAGGCTGAACACCTGCACATGTGCACACAACCTTCACCAAGTGCCCAGAGCTTATCTGAAAGTGCACAGATCCTTCGAGGTGTTAGGAGAGATTCTGGCTTTTGCTAGCTGCTTGTCTTTTAAAATGACAATCAGTTTGAAAGGTAGTGTCTCTCTTGACGCTCTCCAAGGGAGATAAAGCGACCCAGCTGGTAAGGGAATCAGGTGTGTAAGGCCCCTGTGGTAGGAGAAACCGTCACAATAGCATGGGTGTGTGCAGAAAACACAGGAGGGCTACTGTGGGACTGAAGAGGTGGCTTTCACTAAAACCACCTGTTTTAGAACTAGCCTGGGGTTGGGTTTTTGCAAGGTCTGCCTCCTGGCCAACATCTGTGAGGCATGGAGCACAAAATGTCCTGTTTTTAGATTACATTAAAAGGTACAGAGCTGTTAAGTGTCAGTATTTTTTCACAGTGCTGTTGACAAGAAGGAGCTGCAGTTAAGGCTGCCACCTTTCCAGGAATAAAATAGTGGCCATTTGGTGTTGTTTAACATTTAGGGCGATATTATCAAGAAAGGGTGATAACATATCGCCGCTTTAGCGGCAGGAAACCGCCGCTAAAGTGGCGATAAGGGGCTTGATAATATGCCCTATAGAATTCCAATAGAAGCCCAGGTTCTGGTGTGAAGGACATCAAACCTGGGCTTCTATTGGAATTCTTTAGTGCATATTATCAAGCCCCTTATCGCCACTTTAGCGGCAGTTTCCTGCCGCTAAAGCGGTGGTATGTTATCACCCGTTCTTGATAATATGGCCCTAAGTGTTGTGTAAGAGTCTGCAGAGGCCCATATGTAATATAAATAGGACTGTAAACAAAAACGAATGTACTCATTTGTAACATGACTTTTCTGTCTTTGTTTATCTTCATTACTTGTATCATCAACTCCGCTCTAGAACACACATAAAAGTGTTTGCTATTGTTATTTGCAGTTTGAAGTTATACAATAAGGGCTAAAAAAAGCATCTTTAAGTGATTTTGCTTATTTTTGTAGCGGCCGGGACTTTAAACTACCATTGGTGCTGGTAGAAAACTAGACAGGTGGCAACCCTAGCTACAGATCATCATGCATCCAGCACAAAGAAAGTTAATCACCTGGAAATTATATGGTACATCATTTTTTAACCCTACCCAAACCCTGACGAAGCACTGAAGCACTTAGAAGCTGCTGATGAATATATAGAGATTCAGTGAATGGGAAGGACTGAGCAAAGTGTTTAATGTAGCCCCTGGCCAGGGCCACTGGAATTATAGGGCAGGAGAAGGTCAAATTATGCAGTAGGTTGACTAAATTATGAGGCCCGTAAAGGCAAATTATGAGGCAGAATGATGCACATTTTGTGTTAGTATTATCTCATTATTTTGCCATTTTTATACTTGTCAACACTGTCGGGGCATAGGTTGCACCTCATTAGTAGCAGTTTAAGACTCACATTTAGCAATAAGCTACAGAAAGGTGACCAGTCACGTTTTGCAAAGGGCCTTCCACTGCTCAGCAACAGTCGTCACTGCATTTTTAGTAACTTTTGAACCAACTGTGGTAGAAATTATTTTTTTTAAGTTGCCATCTGCAGATTATGCGGCAGATGATGGATTATGTGCCAAATGCAGCAATTCCATAATTATGGCTAAAACGCAGCTGCCGTACAATCACAAAATTCCAATGGACCTGCCCTTGACTTAGAGGTCAGTGCCCAACATCCAGTACAGAAAGTAAGGAGGGCAGGTGGTCCTCTTATCAGCTGGTGAGATGCTAACTTGAAACAGGTGACAACCTAAATTATTCACTGCCAGCACTCCCCTGTCTTACGTTACTCATTGCCTTGCATCCCAACCATTCCTCTGAATGCTTATATCTGTAGCCATTAAAATCATACTCCCTCTTTCTTTCAACCATATGTGTTTGTTTTCTTAACTTTGGGTAATGGGAACAGTCATTTATTTCAAAAACAATTTTGTTTCCAAATGACAATGAAGTACATAGAGATAGCTGAAGACATTTTATTACGAAAACATTAGAAAGTATGAGAACAGCACAGGAGCAAAGGGATTGAGTTTTCTGAGATTTTGTGACAGTTATAGTAACAGAAAAATTGTATTTGTCCTTCATGGAGTATTGGTTTGAGGTTCAAAGTAAAGCCATTTTTGTTTTCGTTACGAAGGGTGGTTACTCTCAGGGTTGGACTGGGACAGAAAATAGGCACGGGCACCAGAATAAAATTGCCCACCATTATCGATTTAGATAGCTAAAAATGTGGGCCATGTTTGCAAATTGAGGTGTCTTTTTTAACTTTTAAGGGCATGCTGTATAATTATTTTGCAAGGTATTGAAGACTGTATGTATGTGAGCTGGCCGCAGACACATTTTTTAAATATCAGAGAAATCAATATAGTAAAAATCAGTCCACCAAACCACAAAACAGGCCCAAACAAGCTGGTCCAAACACAGATCTGTCCAGCCAGCCCTGCAGGCACTTCCTGATTGCCCTATAAGACAGTCCAACCATGGTTCCTCTTGCAAATGCAGGTAGTTCTATCTCCATTTTATTGCAAAATGCAAGATCATCCTTTGCTTGTGGGGCCAGACATTATTATGTTCAAACCTCTAAGGGCATACAAGTGAATTGGTAATCTAAATAATTGCTGTGCACCAGCAGCATTCCAGCTTGCAACATTGACTGTGCATTATTCAGAGATAGAAATATCAATTTAAGGGTCTGGTTTGCACATTACACCAACCTGAGAGGGGCTGTTGCTGTGTGTCAGTTTAACAATAAATGATATACTTAAGAATCAGTTGGAAGGCATCCGATGCTCCATCAGTGTACCCAGCTTGTGCTTGGGAAACAAACACAGTGCTTCAAATCAGTGTGTCTGGAAAGTGTTCGTTTTTAATCTCAACAAGACTTCCATTTATAGACTTTTTGAAGCTAAAAGTACAATATCAAGCTCCACCATGGAATGTTAGAACCATACCTCCTGCAACTTTTTTTACATCAGCCATTGTTGTTTTATTGACCTTAAATGTATTTGTTAATTTATAATTTAAGTAATACCATTTCATATGATGTTATTACGGCGAACGGGTGCTTAAAGTTATTTCTGCTACTCCTGGCATATTGGCAAAGTCCTGTATATTAAACAGTGTGAGTTAACAGCTAATGAGTTTCTGGTAACAACAATAGCCTGAGAACACTTCACCCACCAATAGTAAACAGCAGAAAGTGTTCAACTATATATACGCTGAAAAGAAAAGCACAAGATTTCAGGAATCTTCCGAATCAATTGGGATGTTTTGGGACGTTTTTATTTTCTCAAATCATTATTGTAACCATGTTAGAAAATGGCAGATCTTGAGGCCATGTAGTGTTTGATCAGCTACAGTGCCAGGCAAGATGGTTACTTTCTGTGAACTACATATATTTAGCCATGAAAATTTGATAAAATCACAAAGATGTGTGAACAAAAACTGTGCTGGGGATATGTCCTGGCAATGAGTCATTGTGCTCATCTATTCTATTAAGCGTAGTTCAAATATCTCACGTTTTTGCAGATTGGGGACAGTTTGGTAAAGTAGAACTACAGCTGCAATATAGAAATACTTGCTCTCCAGGGGTAATAAATAGTTTTTAGATGTCCGGTTTTTATCATACACTTACTAGAATCCTTTATGCTGATTCTAAGTACTACCAAACTAGGTAAAAATGGAAGCAGAGGAAAATATTAAAACAGTGATTACCCAGGAGAACATAATTTAGCAAGATGGGTAGGCCTACATGTTGTGGTGTTGTATGCCTACACCACTGTGCTGCTAAACATTTGAGACCTCTTGTGAAGAATTGCTTTTACAACATGGGGTACCCAAATTGAACCAATGTCAAAGAGCTCTTTCTGTTTGAGACAAAGGAATAAAGACAGAACATTGAGATTTGAACACCAACTCTCTCAGTGGTTACTTGCGGAACCTGTGGTTGATACTGTTGTTTATTGTTCATCTCTGAGGGCCTAAGACACTACTTAATTCCAACGAAGTACCAGTTTTTTTGTTTTATACAGCTATGTCTTCATGTAGGATAGAACATCTGTCAAGGACTTGATGAAGCTGGAGCATGTCTCAGCCGGTAGAGCAATACACTGCCCCCCAGTTAGGTTTTGCACCCATATTTATAGCCTAAATCTGTGTCTCCTTATTTATTCTAGGCACTCATGAATGTTGAATTCCCTATCCCTAATTTCTTCTATAGACATGCATCTTAATTCTCAAGTGATCTCATTAAATTAGTAGAATTGAAGAAGGCACAAGCATTTTATTAGATATTATTGTACTGTAGCATTTGTACAGCAGTTGATGCCCCTCAGGATGCCCCAATGAATTTTCTGGATGTTTAAGTAAGTAACTTTGAAGCAGTGCAGGATACCTGGCAGAGTGTTTGTTTGTATTGACCTGGATGTTGTATATTTGATGTCAAAAGTGTGTGAGGTTGAAGGTGAGCTTCAATTGAATTGGAGTGAGTCTGTAAGAGCATTTATGCATAAAAGTGAATGTGAGTGAGAAGTAGCATCTCAGGGGGCTTATACCTCCTGTTGCAGCTTGTCAACTGCATCTTATGGGCCATTTGCTAGAGAGCAGTTAGTTCTTTTTTTGCTTTTTGGTATTCTAAACAGATGTTGATTATCCGTATTCATTCCAGAGGTTGTACCAGAGCTTGATATTTTCTGAAATTGAACAAGTAATGGCAATACATCCTTTCTTCAATGGATTTCACACTGGTAGATCTTAAATATTCCATTGTTCAATCCCAGAGACTGCTAGAGGTGACAGACAAGCTGACAAATTATTTTAAAGATGTTTGCCTCCCTATGAAGACAGAGAGGGTAATTGGAATCAAATCAAAGCACATATTAAGCACTTGGTAGCTTGTAAACATCAATTGCTTTCCTAGGGATTTGTTAAATGTTGGTGCACGCAACCTTAGCTGTGGTTCACAGATGTCCCTTTTGCTGCCCACAGAGGAACAAAATTGGCTGGGCCCCGGGCAACCCCATGGTTGGCAGCTCCATTATGGTACTGCCTAAAAATGTCATGTTTGATATCAAACAACGCGCCTCATCACCCCTGACATGAATCTTGTGTCTAGGACGATGTGGCATTCACCGAGGTGGCTCCCTTAGAAGTGGCCCACCTGGTTGCCCCAGCCTTTCCTAGGCTCTGGCTGCCAACCCACAGCTGCTACCACCAAGACAGGAATCTGAACCCTGCCAGGAGGTGTGAACTCTCCCAGGAGTCAGAAACAATGGCCTGGATGGGAAGGAGTTCACTCCTTCCTCCCTGACCTCCTGCCTCCCTGACAGGATGGCTAGTGAAGTGGCAGGTCAAGGAAATGAGCTTCAAAGGCTGCACTGCCTGTGATATGCAACCAGGGTACCACCCAAAGGAGAAATCAGCCCTCCCCCTGCCCCCAGGCACATTTGCACCTGAGCAGGTGGGAAAATCCGGAACTCAGGAGGTGTACAACCCCAAAAGGCTAGCCACACCTCTAGGGTGGGCTACCTGGTCTTTACGGCTGAGGAAGTCTTCTTTCATTTTTAAAAGTGGTAGAATAGAGGGTTCTGGGTGGAAAAGGTGACCTATCCCCCTGGATGTAGTCACCTCAACGGTGGATTCGCCGCTGGGGCTAGTAGCCCATTGGCCACTTGCGCCAACATCCCTAGCACCACAAAATCTAGGATTTTACGGCTACCCCTGACACCAGAGCCCTGAGTTTTGAACTGACTTACAACAAAGGACATAAGAAGTGACCAAAGTCTGTGACAACAGGGGCTACACAAACCAAATAAGTGACACTCTGCACCTGTGGCAGTCTTCCTGGAACTGCACAACTGTGACTCGTTCTGGACCAAAGCTTGATTCGCCCAGACAGAAGGACCCCTTTGAGAGCCAAAGGCATTACGAGATTCCCCTGGACTAGTGGCACTAGTCCTCTGCACACTGCAGGTAAAAACAAAGTACTGGAACCAAGGAATCGCTGTCCATCAGGTCCTCTGAGGGATTGCCCAGAAGAAGATAGTCCAACACATTGTGGAAAACATAGTCCTGACCTCCACAAAGTTTCAAGTGTCTACCATGATCCCCAGGACCTAAGGATGTCAAAATAACTACTTCTGTGCTTACCGCTGTCACGGCTTGTTGGTCGCCAGGCCAACAACCACCCCCTTTACTTGATGCTGCACATCGAGGCACTCCACAAAACCATCTTCCCACTTCAACAGTGGCTTCATTGTCAACTTTTTGCAACCTGTTCCCCACCAGAGCGGTGTAAGATGTGAAACCAGCTCTCCTGCTGACCCTACTTCAGCACCAAGGACAGCAGGACAGCTCTGCACCCGGGTTTCTAGAGCAAGATAAAAACAAACTGACTGTTGTGGCTTTGTCCTGGGACCTGCATCACCTTCACCCTCCTTGGGTTCCAGGCAACTTGACCTGCAAGTGACCGATTGTCACTAGTGCTTTTTCCCATTGACCGCAATGATAAAGTTTTGCAGTACTGTTTTGCACTGATTTAATATTGCTTCTAAAATCCATAATTCCAGTCACACTTATCTGATTTGCTTTTTTGGTGTCTAAATTTACATATAAATCTGCTCTATTTTTACAAATTGGTGTCGGATTTCTTTTGAGTTGTATCAATTACTTTTTATCCATTTTGGTGCTTTGAAATGCTTAACACTTGTTCCTCTAGGAAAGCCTGACTGCTCTTTGCCAGTTTACCAGGACTGAGCCTTCGATTTATTATTGTGAATCCAAGGACCATCTTTGGGGTTTTATAAGAGTATTTCATAGTGAAGCCTAACCAGCATCACCACATAATACTCCAGCTTCCTAAACATGCCTACCAGGGTTTTAGGAGAGTTTCATTGAGACTTAAGTTGAAACTCAGTCAGGGTTTGTTTATTAACTTGGTAACCGTTCCCTTCCCACAATGATACAGCATAATTTCTGACACTGTAGATAAATGGCCATATGGTGAAAGCTAGTCTTCACCCTCTCACTTTGTACCTATGTTTGTTGAACGTATTGTGTTTGGCAAGGTAGATGTCTAGTATGCAAAGTGATGATACCCATTTATATGAAATATCTTTAATGGTCAAGAGATGGAGACAATTACTCGTGAAGATGTCCTGAATATTAAAAGCATTTTGAGCAGATAATTATGTATTTATGCGAGTGATATCTAGGGGGAAGTTGCCGCAAGAATGGCACAGGTGTCAGTGGTGTTGTTCTGTATGTCATGTGAGTGGTGATGTTGCATCAATTGGTGATGGTGAAATGTAGGCAGGAGTCTTATATCAGCATTTTCTTATGTCCCAAATAAGTGCATTATCTTGAAATCAATCACAACATGAATGTAGGAGGGTGCATATGAAGTTCAGCCTAACAAACAAGTAATGCCAATGGAAGTCTTTGGAAAAGATTGTATTTTAACTCTCTTATGCACAACTAGGTAGTTTGATGAGACTCTTCGGTACCCAGATTGCACCACTTGTGTAGATTGGTCATATGGTTTTGAACAGTGGAATATGGCTTGAGTATGATTTGGATTATATAACATAAAAGCCATATATGTACCAGAAACAATCGCCTCCCCCATCAGAGGGTCTTTTGGCTCTATTAACAGCAAATATTAATTGCAAACGAAACTCGATACATATTTTATCAACCTTGTAATAAAAAAAGGCTTTGTCAATTCACCAGGATTTCAACATGTGACCTCGGAGACAAACACAGGGCCCACTGAGAATTCATTAATCCACAAAGCCACCAGATACATTCTCTAAATTTGTGCTCAGATTATTTCAATTATAAGTCGATGATCAATGTTGGGTTGCTTGGCATAACTCACATGATTTCCATATTGGACTGAGGAGAGTAAGGATGGCATCTCTCAATGTTAGTGATTTCTCGAGGTTGTTGTTGTTGAACCTATTTTCACTTCACACTCCTGCAAGCGCATCCATATTGTCAACTCATGAAACAGCCTTTAGGCGGCATGAGGACTGGATACTTAACAACTACTAAATTTGATGACATACATATTTCTTTTATTTTGTTGCACTTAAATGTGTTTGTGTGTTCTTATTTTTCTACTTAATTTCCTGTAGCTAAGAAATTCAAAATCAAATCAATATTTTCTGAACAGGATATAGAAGGTTTGTTTTTTTCTTCGTTTAGCCATCATAGTGTAGTATATATATGTACTCACAATGAGAGTGTGGATTTCTTTGTCTATGAAAATAACCTGCATATTCTTAATAATTTGGCTAGATACAGATATATCGGATAGTAATTTTTCAACACAGAAGGTTGTGAGATGGGAATAGAATCAAAGTCATTAGACAACCTTTTGCATTGTCTCTTGGCACCTTAATTGAAGGGCAACATTCTTGCAACCATTAGGTCTATATAATTAACAATATCACTGTTGAACCAATACATATTGTTTTGGCTGTCTTGGGTGCCAATACACAGATCAATTATTCAAATTAAGTAATAATATGCATCAATTATTCAAATGAGGAATGGTCTTTAACATTTTTGCTGACAATTTGAAGCCACCATTTTGGTAGCATTTAGCGAATTAATACCACTGCCTGTGTTGGTTTAACAACAACAAATAAAATGAAGCAGACATATTTACTTTCAGGCTGAGGTCTCAGTTTGACAGCTATCTTGGGATGACATATTCATTGTCATATATTTTTAACATCTGCATACATTTTCTTATGTTGTACTAGATGTAAATGTCTGCTTTCTGCTCAATTTGGCAGATTAATTCTTTTGCTGCAAAATGTAAAGCCTATTTAACATAATCTACTTTACAAGTGTCACACTATTCAATGGCACACTGCAGAATTTATGATTGATGAGCCTGGGCTGCTAAATGGCATTTAACCTCTTCAGAGATAACTATTTTTTGACAAGTGTTATCACCGTAAAGATATGCATTTCTTTTTGGCAATGAAACCCAGCTTTGGCAAGTTTTATTTATTGGCAGTGTCAGTGTTGTCACCGTGTGTCAGCGTGTTTCCCTACTTATAAAACTCCTTAGAGCATGACGTGTACGGTAATACAAAAAATGATTCCACAGTGAGGGGACGGCTAAACCAACACAGTCTAAACAGAACACAATTTGGCATTTGCATGCATACAATGATGCAGCAACATGTAATCCTCTTTAATAAATGAAACGAGACCAACCGTGGAGGATGAGGCGTCCAGGGCTTCGGATAATTGATTCAACTTTGTCTCTGGAAATCCGAAGTCCCTCCAAAAATCCAAAAAAGGAATTCTGTAAATAATTAGCGAAATTATATTGCATTCGTATGGTTTATTCAGTGGATTATGATTCGTAACACGAGTATTTTTCTTTCCGCGAAGACCTTTCATTGTTGTGCTGCATAAACGCACCATAAACTTCACCCTTACTACTCTCGAGCACGAGATTGTAGTCTCAGTAGGAAGAGTGACGTAATATGCTCAATGGCCCCCAATCATGTTTTGGGCACCAAAACATTATGAAAGAAGGTGCGCAAATAAAACTACTTTTCTGTACATTACCTTTTTTTAAGGTAAAAAATGCTTTATTGAAAACGAATCAAAGGGAAATACAACAAAATATGTGAATAAAAGTAAGATTGAGACATGTCATATAGAAAACAGTATCAATTATTAAGGAAAAATAAAAAATGCATGAAATCCAATTACAGAGACGATACAAAATAAGACAAATCTCATAATGAAAATAAGAAAGCATTATTGTGTCGTATCACAAATAGCATTTTATGCATTTTGCATATTTTATAAAAGGGGAGGTAAAGAAAAACAGAGAGAAAAACGGAAGAGGAGAAAAAAATGTGTTGTAATTTATTTTAAGAATCTTAAATTGTATTCTCTTTGTTATGTCTCATACATTATTGGTTTTTCCCTCCACCCCTTTCCCCAGTTAGTAGAATGTTCCACAAAGAGTCTACGTCAGAATGTTAATTTGGTGACAGTTACTGCTGTTATGGAGAGTGGATGACTGGAATAAACAAGCATTTGCAATGCAATCGGTCTCGCCTTTAGGACCTTATATGTATTTAGCTATGCAGCACATTAGCCTGGGTGCTGAAACATCTACTGTTCTTTAACATGGAGGGAAAGTAAGCACCAAACTGTGTGACACGTCAAAAGTTAAATATTGTTCTAGAAAAACCCTGCCCTGCCTTAAAATGTCCAAGACAGGAGCAGTAGGAGGGTCTCCGCCCCACACAGGGCAGATGGAGCTAGGGAGCAGTCCTACAGGTTCCTCTCTCTCATACACCTGTGTCTGTTGAATCACAGCCACTCCCAGACCGGCTGTCAAAGTGGGAGTAACTAAAGAGGAGGTGTGCGGTACTTGGCTTCGGTGTGCACGTTTGCAGCATCTCTGGGAGGGGGACTCACCAGTAACTTCTGGATCTACTTTGACCAAATGCACCCATCTGACGTTCCTTAAACATAAAACAAATTGTTTTTTGTCCAGCGCTTGCTGCCGTACTAAGTCAGCGCCATGACACTGTAAATACTGAATTTGGTCTTGTTCATCCACCTGGTTCTCGTTTTATTTTCTTTGACAAGATGAAATACAAACCTCCCGGGCGGGAATTGTAGTTTAAAATGTACACACAGACCAATGCAGTACAGGCATTGACTGACTAACAAATCACACCAGTAAATAAAGTGTTATGAATGGCTATATTGATAAAACTGAATAGAATATGTGATTTCTTAATTCCAAGAAATAATGACAGGTTCCCTGCCTGGTCTTATGCAATGCTATTGCCGTCCTGTTAGTACCAGCACAGTGTTATTGTTGTGTCCTGTGACACCTGTCTTGAGTGGTGGAATCACAGTCAGGTATTGCTTGTTTACCCCCGGCGACCTAGGCACACTGTGCTGCTGGACAACAAACTGAGGGGCATATTAGCAAGACCCACGTTAAAATTATCGCCGTTTTAGCGGCAGGAAACTGCCGCTAAAACGGCGATAATGGGCTTGCTAATATGCGTTATAGAATTCCAATAGAAGCCCTGGTTAGATGTGCAGGACATCTAACCTGGGCTTCTATTGATTTCCATAACGCATATTAGCAAGCCCATTATCGCCATTTTAGCGGCAGTTTCCTGCCGCTAAAACGGCAATAATTTTAACGTGGGTCTTGCTAATATGCCCCCCAATTACCAGGTAATCCCCTTTAGCACCTGACTCTAGGGAGAGTGAGGCTGAGCCGCCAAAAGCTTACTTAAGAGGGGGGAGGGTGGGTGGCTACAAACTCAGATACAACCTAACACAGAAATATCACCCAATGAGCGAACACTTCAGTCCGTGCTTTACTTTGTCTATGAGAAAGTAATATACATATAACAAACACTATACATAAAATAGGGCTATACTTAGAAATACAGAACTAGCACCTTCCTAGTCAGACATCAGACCCCAAACTGCTATAGTGCCTCTGTGCTAAACGCTATAGTTTTCCTCCCTGCCCCACTCTTTGCACAATGTCTGTCACGATCTTCGGGTCCGTGGTCCAGGGGCGCTGTCTGCAGTCTCAACAGTCAACACCACAGGCACCGTCTCGGCGTTCCTCTTGCCACCCCTAGCAGCCACCAGCCCGGAAGTTAATCTATGCGCCGCTCACAGGCCACAGTGATATGTGGCTCCTAGACAGAGCCGTGATTAACTTGTTTTCAGTTTTTATTGTAAGGTCTGACAATTACTTTTAGGAGTTGTGTTAAACAAGATTTGCATGTTTTATGTAAATAGCTGCAAGAAGGGATGCTAAAGTCAATGTTCGCTTCCGTGTCTTTCACACAATGTAAACGTCACTCACCCTAGTGAGGGCGCTTCTGCATTGGATAGCTGAAGCAGCAGACAGTAAATCAAATGAGCCGTGATTGGCAGAGTCAGGGCTCCGAGCAGGGGAACAGAATTGCTTGCAACCCTAATGGCAATCTACTTAGCGGCCATGTGCGCCCGGCATAAAGGAAACACCTGCCACACTCACTGGCGCACCACACATCACCGGAGAGACGCGTCACACAGCGGCTTGCAAACCAGCAAACAACGGCCGACATTCGCGAGTGGAGTGGACCGATGCAGTGCAGGCTTCGCAAATGCACTTGCGTATTTATCCTCCTACAGACTTAAACTGTAAGAACCATCACGCCAAGAGGCTCGATTGTAGAGAATTTAAAACGCTTCGCAACATTATTGTGTTCACACTGGAAAGTTAACCCCCTCACCGGCCAGGAACCTGCCTTCAAGGCGGAAGGCGGGGAACCAGCCCGAACTGCACATTCTGGAAGATGCAAGGCGGTCTTTATCTGTAAATTAAACAAGTGGTTTAAGTGGCGCTCATATAAAGCGCTCCAATACTATAAGCCACAGTAAACAAGAGGCGCTGACCGGTGATTGGCCAGCCCTGCCGCCGCTTCACTGCTTGTGCTGTCTCTGCCTCCCACAGTGAATTGGATAACGCCACTGTTTTGTCACGCATGCGTACAATGTAAGGCATCGCGCGCATGCGAGACAAAGAGTGCAAATTTAGCAACCAATAACAAAGTAAACAAGCACTGAAAATGCAATAGGACTCGTATTTACGCGAGCCCTATTGCATTTTAAAGGGAAGTGCGGGTATTAAAGAAGGCACGAATGGGAGGGGGTAGAGGGGTGGTTGTGGTAAAAAAAATTATGGACTGCAGGAGTGAACGGGGAGAGGCAGGGGAACAAAACGGTTTTTACAGTAAAGGGGCTGATAGCCTCGGAAGAATAATAATGACGACATGGCCGTCAGGAGGCGGGACTAAGAAGCTATAAACCAATCAGAATGCTGAATTTATGATGGAAGCCAATGAAAATTATAGGCGGAAAGTGGGCGGAGCTTCCCTCACAATACTGTATACAGCATCTCTCGACGAGACAGCGCATGCGCTGCCTAGCCGAGACCTAAAAAGGCTAGGGACTCGCATTTACGCGAGTTTAAGCTATTGGCAGTGTAAATGACAATGCCTATTATTTTTGTTTTTTAAAACCCAGAAGCATCAGACAATGTTCACAGCTGAAGTGGGACCTGTTTTTTAGATTCATTTCTACCTCTCGAAACGAACCAGGAAACCAGAAAATATTATAATGCAAATTAAAACGTAAACAACATAACGTTCATATTTACAAAATAGCATGTATGTGCTAAACAACCTGAAAGAGTATTTGCACCCTTACTTGGTGTGGTGGTCATGAAGGTATTACATGCATAGTCCCTGGATTTAAAACAGAGTGCTCTACATTAAGAGTAATTGTTGGAGCGATCCTGCGTGCAGTTGGGTTAGCAACCTCCAGCTACTATTGCAGTAGGGCCAAAGCGTGTGCCCAGTTGTGAACCAGTTCAAGCGTGTTTAAGATCAAGAAAGGGGCACCGGAGCAGTGAAAAGCAAAGCGCTCCGTAGTGCTGGAAATGCATCCGAGCGAAATGAGGTGATTTCGGTCGGAATGAGACATCCCACACAGTGCACGCCAGTGAAACCATTCACACCAGAAAGCCGTGCATCGTTCTATATTGCACCAATGAACATCTTTATACTATTTAAGAAAGGAAGGACAAATAAATATATACTATATATATATGTGCTGATCACATTGTGCATATCCAGCCCTGGAGTAGCAGTTAAAACTATTAACGTTAATTTTCCGCGGTTTCAAACATAACGCTCTACATTAAAATATATTATTAAAGCAGTCTATGTGCAAAAAGGATCAGAAACCTGCAATGGGTATTGTGAACAGCCCAAACGTTTTCAGCCTGTACAGGGATATTATTACTTAGGAGAAATTACAGGATATAATAAACAAGGGACAACGGGTGGTGCGGGAGAGACAGCAACGAAGCAGGAGGGGTTGGGAAGGGCAGGGTCGTTGAAGAAGTGCTTGGGTGCAAGGGAAGGCGCGGAAGGGGTGCGTTGGAGGAGGGAAGACCATCTGAAACACGTGCACTCTTAAATCATAATTCAGTCTTAAAAATTCCACACTCTCCTCTCATACTTTGTGCACTCCTGCCGCTGCTCCACACCTCCCCACAGAAAAAAGTACTGTGTTCAACTTGCCCGTTGTTATTCCCATATCCCGGAGATGATTGTTTCCCTACGGACAGCAGCAGGCTTGATATTTATTATCCGTGCCCCCATTATGGCACGACTGTGGCACAACCGCCTCACTAATGATTTTTTAGAAAGCCATGTGCTGGGTTTCTGGACAACATAGAGCCCTTTTTTCAGAAACATTTTAGTAAACATTTCGTGAGATGCCTGGCCACGCGCTGCTACCTATGCAGCATGGAAAGCACCCGGCCTCATGCACACGTCACCGAGCGAGAAGCCCAGCCTGGAGACCGGCAACTGAAAAAAATATGTTTCCCTTCTAACAACGACTTACAAACTGCGAATGTATCGCACACAAACCAACACATCAACAGATTAAATAGAACAATTGCAAGCAAAGCAATGTAACCACCATAGTCAACCGTGAATTACAATTACTGTGCTGTACACAATTCAAGAGGACAAGCAGTCGCGCAAATTTTAAATGCAAATGCTGGCCTGTGAAACACAATCGCGACTCGGCCAAGAGAACTCCTAAAATTCCAAAATAGAAAGATGGATTTCCACGCCGATACGTTTTATACAGGAAAGAGATAAACCACTTTCACCGGAAAAGTTCATATTTTGACTAAAGTCTTGCTTGTGCCTTTCTACCATCATGAAACACAATTCTCCTTTGTCTGCCCCCAAAATCTACCTCCTAAATGAGTACCCTTCCGTCCTTCAGTCACACAGCTTCAACTCTAATCAACCTGCACGAGCAAATAGTTTTATTCCGAAAAAAGACAATTAAATAAATTGTGAAAATGAGGTCGGAGCCTGGAGATCAAATCGTCAGTAATAAGAACAATTAATCAGGAAGCGCAGGTGCTGCACTTGCAAACACAGCTAAGAAAAAGACGCAACTTACTGGCTTCTTAAAAGCGAAATCACGTCACAACAAAAACAAAACATGGACCTGCGCCCGGTGCACTCACCTTAAATATTACTTTATTTGCGACGTAGTAGATCCCCCTCATATCACTAAGCGTACGAATGCAGAAAACGGTAGAAACAAGGAATAACGCAGCTCTCAGCTAAAATGAATCATAACGTTGCAACTCCTGATGCTAACAAGAGGCAGAATTTTGGCGCGCATGCGTACGATGTATAGCATCGCACGCATGTGAGAGGGACAGGTCAGGCAAAACAGAGTGCGAATGCAGCCAGCCAATCAGAGGGGGAAAAAAGCATTTATAAATGCACTAGGACTCGTATTTACGCGAGTCCTATTGCATTGTAAATAAAAATGCGGGCATCCAAGAAGGCAGGAACAGGAGTGGGTTGGGGGGGGGGTGGGCAGAGAAGTGACGGACTGCGGGAGGGAACGGGGGGAGGCAGGGGAACAAAACAGTTTTAAAAGTAAAGGGGCCGATAGCTATGGAAGGAGAAAAATGACGACATGGCCGTCAGGAGGCGGGATTAAGTTGAGGAAAACCAATCATATTGCAGTATTTAGGAATTCAGCCAATCAAAAAGATAGGTGGAAAGTGGGCGGAGCTTCCCCCACTATACTGTATACAGCATCTCTCGATGAGACAGCGCATGCGCTGCCTAGGCGAAACCTAAAAAGAGGCCTACTTACCACCTCATTCCTGTGTATTCTTTGAAGTATTTTACACTACTGGCGACGAGGGTGGGATCTAATATACAACTCTTTCTGATGTTGCCATCCTAACAGATTTTTCCCTTTTTCCACAATGCATTCTTATCATGCCCATCAGGGGTATAGTTTTCTTAGTATAGCCCTCAGGGGAGATATCAGGTTTACCTATGGTAAGATTCAATATTCCAAATACCTTCTCAAAATCTGCTTCGTTTAGTAGAGTAAACAGGGAACAAGAATCTGCAAACATCACTACCGGTTTGCTATTGAGAAATACTGTACATTTTGGGTAATTAGGGTTAGTGTCACTTCCTTCACCCTTAACCTGAAATACACATTTTTGTAATTGTTCTCCCTCCTTGGTGATAACCTTTATCTGAGCATTCTCACCATCTCTTCACTCCCTGGCAAAATGCCCCCTCCTATTGCACTTCTTGCAAGTAACACTATGGGATGGGCACTGTAAGTTATTCGTTAAGTGCTTACTGCTACCACACCTAAAACACTTCAGGCCAATGTTGTCTTTTACTCCTTTATTAGCACTTACATCATTAACCTTAACTTTACACACTTCTTTTTCTACCACATTATCTTGTACTCTGGCCACTATGTCGCTAGATGTTTTCATTTCTTTAATTCACTTTGCTGTATGTTCTATAGACTGTGCTATATCAATCGCCTCTCTCAACGTGGTGTTCTTTGACAACAATTTTTCCTGTATGCGACTATTATTGGTACACCTTACCAACTGGTCTCTCACAAGAGAATCATTAAGGTTACCAAAATCACATAACTTAGTTAGTCCTCTTAAGGCACAGCATAATTAGTAATAGATTCTTGTTTGCCCTGTACCCAACTGAAAAACTTGTGTCGTTCAAGAACAACATTTATGGAAATGTAGCCATACTTGAAGAAATGATTTTAAATGGATGGCTGGACAAGTGTACGGAAGTTAATGAAGAACTACAAGGTTACTGGGAAGTAAGGCACGAACTAACCATACCCCATGGTGAAATTTGTCGCAATGAGAATGTAATACAACCTGATGGTCTTATCGATAAGATTACTGATCTGGCCCATGAGGGACTTCTCGGTAGGTGTATTACAAAGAATAAAGTGAGAAACAGTTTTTGGTTCCCCAAAATGGATTCAATGGTGGAACAAAAGGTTATAGGTTGCATTAATTGTGCCAGAAGCAACAAGACTAAAACCTTGCACAAATTGCCTTTATCCCCGGTATTTCTCCTTTGAAAATGTATAAGAGGGAGGGAACCAGGCACAAAAATGAACCCATCATGGTTGGGCGGAGCAAAACAGGTAGTAACTGATGGTTCTGAAGCACATAAGAAAGTTCAGCAACACCAGATCCAGTACAAACATCGGTATGATAACAAATATGGAGTAAATACACAATGGTGTTGGTCAAGAGATCAACCAAAGAGCATCTAACTCAAAGTAAATATTAACCTCCGCATAAGATAACGAGAGTAAACAAAAATGTTGTACAGTTAGATAATGGTCAAATATGGAGTTGTGACAGACTTGTAAAGGTTGGGGAAAATCAAGTGTAGAATATGCGGGTTTACTTTTTCTCATGATGAAGGGAGATGCATTGTAATTTATTTTAATAATCTTAAATTGGATTTTCCTTGTTATGTCTCATACAATATTGGTTTGTCCCTCAACCCCTTTCACCAGTTAGTAGAATGTTTCACAGAGAGTTTATCTTAGAATGTTCATTTGGTGACAGTTACTGCTGTTATGGCTAGTTGATGACTGGAATAAAGAAAACTCCTACTTACCACCTCATTCCTGTATATTCTTTGAAGTTTTTACAATAAAATGGTGTATGACCTAATAAAGAAAATGAAAGCTGGTAAGGAAATGAAGATAATGTGAGATCAAGAGATGTACAAAAGACTATGGGGCCGATTCCGATCTCGGACGGTAGGGCTCCGAATCGGATTCGGCTTTACCGGATCCGATTCGGAGCCCTGTTTCCGACCGAACCGTACGCGGGTCCGGCCGAGCGAGTACGATGCGAAATCGCTGACCGACTCGTCCGGGCGTCCCGACCGCTCCGACCGACTCGCTCCCGGCTCGAACCGCTCCGACCGACTCGCTCGGACTCGACTCGCACCGCGCAATGGAGACGTTTCCCGGCCGGGTAAGTACGATGCGCGCCGCGAGCAGTCCGACCGAGCCGCGCACTCCGGCTCGTAAGAGCTGTCGGAGCCGTACTTTGGGGGTCCGTGTTGGACCCCCTGTACGCGTAGCCGCGCGCAGTCACACACAGGGGGACCCATGGGTCCCCCTACCTGTGCGTGTACGGCGCGAATCGCTTCGCCGCGTACCCGCTGTAGAGGCGCCCTTGTCCGACTCGCACCCATTGAGTCAATGTGAACCCGCGTACGCGTTAGTACGACCGGCTCCCATTGACTTCAATGGGAGTCCGACCGACTCGAGTCCGATAACATACGGACGCATCGTACTCGTTCGGTCGGACTGCACGGGTCCGATTCGGTCGGAAATCTCTCCGGGTCCGGCTCGGTCGGAGAAATTTCCGGCCCGAATCGGAATCGACCCCTGAGTAGTAAAATAAGAAGTAAACACAGGAAATATCCATATAAAATTAAATTCAAGGAGGTTTGGAGACTTCAACAGTATTAACGTCAATAAAGAAGGGGTGTGAAAGGTATAAGATTAAGGGAAGGCAAATTAAATCCCTCTTAATGGCTGTGTGCAATGATGAAAAGTGAGAAGTATCCAATCTATCATTATGACATATCAGGTTCCACCATATCAAGCAAGAAACATTGTCAACTTTTTTCCAGTTAGAAGTTATAACCTGAAAGGCAACCTCCAGAAGAAGGTCCACTAAGGTGCCCTTTCTCTTGTCACCTGACCATATATCCAAACTACTACTGGTAAAGAAAGAACATGTGAAAAATTTCCCTGTTAGAGGAGCCACAAGACCAACAATTATTATTAGGTAGAAGTTTCATTTTGAATAAAGTAGAAGGAGTTAGAAACAACCTATTATAGAGAAAAACATGGTATAAGTAGTACTGGCTGAATGAGAGGTATAATGAATCTTCTGCCACAATTTGTTTCAAAGAGTGATCGAAAAAGTAGACTGAAGGTCCTGTAACCCAGCAAGTTTGGTTTTGGTTTTGGCTCTGCTTGGATCTTGGAAGGAAAGCTGTATGTATATGAAAGCAGATTTGACTTCTGTAGAGAAGTCCTGGAAAAGTGTAAAATCACCAAGGGTTTTATCTGAGCTGGGAGAGAGACCAGCAATATTTTTATGAGGAGCTTGTACAAGCAAGGAGTATTTATGTCTATGACAAAGAGGAATATGGAAGCGGATGCATAGTTCCTGAATAGAAATTAACTCATTTCTAGAAATGAGTTGGAAAATGGAAATAACACCAGAGTTAATCAAGGAGGACTATCTAGTAACTTTATTAGAAATGGTAATTGTGGGATTGTACCACATTGGGGATAATAACAAGAGTTGAGAGGGAGAATATACCTGGGAAATGTACTTTTTGGCAATGTTACTGCAGTGGGTTAATTAAGGAGAAGGCTTATGCCTGGAGTTTTGAGAAATAAGGACTAATTGAAGAAAAGAAAAGAGAGAAATGTGAGAAAGTTTGAGAGATCGCCAAAGGGAAGAAGAAAATGAGTTAGAAGTACCTAGAGAAGACCAAGGGGGATATTCACAAGAACGTGCGCTAAACATCTCCAAAAAATGTTAACGCAACTTTACACATCGCAGCCTATCGCGGGAAAATAACCCTGTGTTAACGTGGAATTCACAACACAGCGGTAGCATGCAATAGCCTCCAGAAACCACGGACAATGTCCGCGATACAACAACCGCGACGGTGATAAAAACACAAACCTCAATGCAAAAAAACATGCGATGGGCCAAACCGCGATGAGGAAATCAGCGATAAACAGCGCCAGGCCTGCAATAAACACATGGCAGGCGGGAAAATCACTACAAAAGTAGAAAAAACACACAAACACAAAATGACCAACACCGAAGCACCATGGAGGCAGCCGGAGCAGGCGGAGAGGACGAGCGGAACCTCCCAAGCGCCCCGGACGACCAGCCTGGGACCTCGGGGACAGGGAAGGGCAAGGACAAAAAGAAGAGGAAGACGAAGTTCAGTCCGCAGGAAAACAGGATCCTGGTCACGGAGGTGATGGAACACCATCAACAACTGTTCGTCACCTCCAACGTGTCATTGGGCACCAAAAATGGAATATGGCGGGCCATCGTGGACAAGGTGAATGCCATCGGAGAGCACAAGAGGTCAATGGACGAGGTCAAGAGGCGATGGATTGACATCAAGCGCAAAACCAAGGAGAAACTCGCAGGCAACCAGAAGGCAGCAATGCAGACCGGAGCTGGGAGCCCAGGGCCACAGCTAGAGCTGGATGACATGGAGGAGCTGGTGTCGACAGTCATCAGCGTGGAGACTGTGGCAGGAGTCGGGGACCGGACACTGCTCGACATGACACAACACCACAGCAACAGGGTGAGTAACCACCAGGTACTGGGGGGACGGGTGGAGATGGCCACAATGGCACACATGCACAATCAAGCAGAGCACAGTTCACACCCACAATGACTCTGGATCATGGCCCTGATCCACAGACTGTCACAATGTACAATGCCATGCTGTCTGAATGTGAACATGTACCATGCGGCTACATACATGTGGACACATTGTAATACAGCATCTCCCCTTCACATTGCAGGGGCACTGTCAACACCTCCTGCAGAGCAGTCCCAGCCACTCTTCACTGATGACGAGGAGGACACCCCCAGCATCGACACCCAAGCCCTCCAAGACATCATTGACATCATCCGCAACTCACCTCCAGGATCAGGGCAGCCCAGCTGCATCGAGGAGACCCCACCCACTACACAAACCACCCAGCAGGAGGCACCCACAACCCCGGCTGTCTCCCAAGACCCCCACGAACAACACATGGCCTTCCAACACCGTGTGCTGGAGGGCCAGAGGGAGACGGCTGAGCAGGTGCGGGTGGGGTTCGACCTCATGGCTACCAAACTGGACGCCATCCATGGGTGTCTAGGTCCCATCAGGGACCAGCTCCAGTCCCTAACGGACACCCACGGGCCGCTTCATGGTCTTCAACTAGCCCTGGCTGACATCGCTGGAGTCATGACTCGGAGACAAGAACACCTGTCCGCTCAGAGTGGCTCCAGCGATCCCAGCCGTGAGCTGGCACACATGCGGAGGCTCATTGAGGACATGGTGCGGATGGAGGCAGAAAGGATGGCAGCCACCGCTGCACATCAGCAAAATGTAGCTGGGATCTACCATGCCCTGCAGATCCTCATCATGGCATTGCTGCCACAAGGCGTAGCGCAGATGAATGCTGCTGCCCCCACACCATCCACATCTCCGCCCCCTGGTGTGTCAGTGCCTCCCAGTGCGGCAGGCGTCTCCACTTCGGCACCTGATGTGTCACTGCCACACAGTGCGGCCCACAATCCACCTCCGGCCCCTTATGTGTCAGTGGCACACAGTGCCGCAGCCGGAACTGCAACACCCACAGGTGGGGCAGGGCACACATCCGAGGACGAGGACATGGATGGGATTGAGATCAGAAGGAGGCACTAGCATTCATTTCCGCCACCTGGCCTGTTTCTGCTTGGTGCCGCACATAGCCCCATGACCTTCCACTGACCCCTGATACACTCCGCTGCACTCACCTTGGACCGCGACATTGACTGCCATATCCTGTTTGATGACCAATGACACGTCGACCAGACTGCGGACTGTATCCTTCCTCTTCCGCAGTACTTGTCATTCCCGGATGGACTCTGGCTGGCCCTCCATGGGCCCATATTGCGAAGTGGGGTTGGCATGGCCCTGTACTGCTCCAGCTGCAAAACTCCACTGGATGTGCATTAAACATTCAGAAACGCACTGCTGTGTCATGTCTTACATCATTCATGTATGAATGTGTGGATGAATGTGGGGACAGTGATTCCCCCTAACGTCTATGATGCTCATCTAGTGGGATTCCAGTCACAGTGTGCTACATTGCTGATTGCGTTCCGGGTGCCGTAGACACTACAACAGGGACACACGCATTAGTCACTTCCTTGTCCGGACATGGACTGTACCATGCCCAGAGCCCCCGAGTCATTGTTGCAAGCCCTGTGCTGGTCCGGCATATGCCAGGCCAGGCCACTCTGCTTACACACCGAGGGGGGGCCCACATAGCTACATGTCGCAGGCGTACATGCTCGTGGTCTACAGGTCACTGGTCTAGTTGTCAGCATGTCACGGCCACTCCCTGAGGGTAGGTTTGCACACACACCACACCCATCTGGCACAGGCGTCACAGGCCATGTGACCCCGCCAATATAAGGGGCCGACAACGTCACATTCCCCACTGCCGGAGGTGACTGGATGACGGACGCTCCACGGTTCTCAATCATAAAGGGCCCATGAGTAGTTGCGCATAGGGTTGGTTGCACCCGAAGCCTTGCGGCCGTCACGGGCCTACCACCACGTGGCGCTGACTGGGGTTGCACAGGGTTAGTGGCACCCGAAGCCTTGCGGCCGTCATGGGCCTACCACCACTTGGCGCTGACTGGGGTTGCACAGGGTTAGTGGCACCGAAATTGCTGAGCGGGTGTACAGCCTGCGATGATGACGTGTGCACTGATGTGGTCTCTGTCATTGATGCCTCAGGACTCAGCGTCATGTGTGGGACCTGCTGGGCCGCGGTGCGGGTCCGCATGATGTGGACCATGCCATGGTGGCGGGACCGGGGCCTGGAGCTTGCACAGGCACGTGGTGTGCCCACTGGTGGACACACCGTTGGCGGCAGGTGAGCAGTGGGGCCTGGGTGCGCAAGTGCGGACATCCAGCGCTGGCCGGCAGGAGGGGGTAGGGTGCGGTTGCATGGGTGCGCAGGGACAGACAGGTGTTGTTGCTGTGTGCAGTGAGATGGACTCTGCCATGATTGACTCTGGCCTTGATTACAGATTGCAGACCTGGTGGCTTGCAGTGTATACCGGCACATGGTTGGAGACACACCTGTGGCAGCAGGTGAGCAGTGGGGCCTGGGTGCACGGGGCAGCAGTGTCCCTCCCTCTGTCTCTCTCTCTCCCTTCCTTTCCTTCCTTCTCTCTCTCTCTCTCTCTCTCCCTTCCTTTCCTTTCCTTCCCTCCCTCTCTCTCTCTCTCTCTCCCTTCCTTTCCTTCTCTCTCACTCTCTCTCTCTCTCTGCCTTCCTTCCCTTCCCTCTCTCTCTCTCACTCTCTCTCCCTTCCTTCCCTTCACTATCTCTCTCTCTCTCTGTCTCCCTTCCTTCCCTCTCTCTCTCTCTCTCTCTCCCTTCCTTCCCTTCCCTCTCTCTCTCTCTCCCTTCCTTTCCTTCTCTCTCTCTCACTCTCTCTCTCTCTCACTTCCTTTCCTTCTCTCTCATTCTCTCTCTGCCTTTCTTTCATTCTCTGTTTCTCTGTGTCTCGCTCCTTTGATGTGCGCATGACACACGTTCTGATTTTGTGCTTTATTTTCCAGGCTGTGACATCAAGATTGTCCCGGACGGACCCGACAGGAGCCTTCCGCATTGGTGTTTTGTGTTGTATTTCAATAAAGTTTTTGGTTGTTACTTCATTGATGTGTGACTGTTTCTCGTTCTTCTGACCACACATGTGTGTTTCTTTTTGTCATTGTGCGACATCATGCGCTTTTTGTGGCTCTTGTGTCGTGCACGGTATGTGTTTGTCTGGGGGGGGTCCGGAGTGGGCCTGGGAGTGGTGGCGGTGGATGTTGTGGCCCTCTTGGGTCTCTGAGCTGCATGATCATTGGCCCCATGGCATCTGTGGGTCTTCCGATGTGGCTCTGGGCTGGGCTCCCTTTAGTGCTGCAGGTAGTCGTCCTGCTTAACACCAGCATAAGGCAGGTATTAAAACCCTGCTGCTACCGCGGCTTATCGCCTGTTTTTGGTTCGCATCGCAGATCTGGCAGTTCGTTGTGAAAGTGGTGTTGTGGTTTTTTCGTGAGTTTTTGCACGGGAACGCCTACTCTGCATCTCATTAGGGTTAGTTGGTGGTGTCACCCGTGGAAATAAAATTTGGGGCAGTTATCGTGGGAATACTGGCGATGTCTGCTGTTTGCACCCGCTTGTGAATGGGGCATTAAATCTAACTCCACTTTTGATGCGTTAAGGTGGCGATAAATCGGCGATGAGTCCTTGTGAATATGCCCCCAAATCTGTTTAAGGACAAAGGGCAAATAATATTGGGAGAAATCAGGAAAGTTAATGCAATATTTTATTTTCGGCTTCTTAAGTTTGGGTAGGGAATTTCAGGCCGGGTGCTTGTTCCATAGAAACTTAAAACATTGATTATCAATGGAATGAAAAAAAAAATGAGAAAGCGGTAGAGGGAGCATTCGTAAATTAAAGTTATTAATAGGCAGGAACATCATTTTAATAGTGGCTAATCTGCCCCACCAAAAAAGACAAAGACGAGACCGTTTGGCAGAGAGAGGGTAAATTTCCAGTCTTTGAGCTTCTGTATTACCCATAAGAGTTCCTTTAAGGGAGGGGGAATAAACATTTCCTAAACATTTAATCCTTGAGGAATACCATAGGAAACCAGCGTCTTTAAACATATTTTTAAGACAAAATTTATTAAGAGGCATAACTTCAGATTTATCTATGTTGAGTCGATAACCAGATACCGAAGAGCATCAGGACAGAAGGTGGAAGAACTCAGAGATAGAGGTGAAAGTGCCAGAAACATAGAGGAATATGCCATCAACGTTTGCGGTAAATTTAATATGCACATGCTTATGAATATAGCCAGTGACAGTCTGGGAGAGATGAAGGGATTCTAAAAATGGTTCCAGAGCAAGGATGAACAGTAACAGTGCGAGGGGGCAACCTTGTCTATTGCGTCTAGTGAGGGGAAAATATGTGGATTGAAAAGCATCAAGAAAGATGGAGGTAGAGGGAAAAGAGTATAAAGTTTTAATATACTGTAAAAATTTAGGACCGAAGCCGTGCCTCTTGAGAGCTCTAAACAGGAAATACTAATTTACTCAGTCAAAAGGTTTTTTGCCATCTAGGGTGTCTGCAGCTAGAAGAATTTTTGTTTTATTAGCTCCATGAATAATATTTAAGAAGGTGCGAGAATTATGGAAAATATTTTGACCCTTGATGAAACCGGACTGTTTAATGGCATCTAAAGATGGTATTTACACGATGTGTTTCTAAGGGAAATCGGTCTATAGATCTTACCTTCAGCCAAGTCCTTATCTTTCTTAGAAATCAAACAAATCATAGCTTCCTTAAAAGAGCCAACCTTGGTGTTAACATATAAAATGTGTTGAAAAAAGGAAAACATCTGAGGAACCAAAAGAGAAGAAAATCTGGAATACAATTCGACCGTGAAGCCATCTGGGACTGGAGGTTTATCTTTTGGGAGTTTAAAGATGGCCTCACCTATCTCTATAAGGAAAATATCCACTTCCGATGGGGAGCAGTCAACCTGTTGGGTAAGTGGCTTTGGAATCAAGTTACAAAAAGATTCTATTGAATCTTTATTGGGGAAAGAGCCCTCAGTGTAAAAATGGGAGTCGTATTCTACAAAATAGGACATAATTTATTACCAGAAACATCATGTGTTACCTCCATCCTAGATTTCTGTTTTCTAATTTTTAAATAATTGGCCAGTATCTTACCTGCTTTATTAGAGGTGCTGTAATACTTTGCTTTTATTTTTAGTACAGCATTTCTTACATTGGTAATGGAGGATCTATTGTCTTGAATGAGTCGTTCTAAAACATCTGTATGAGAAGAAGAATGATATGCATGTTCTAGTTTCTTTATATGTTTTAAAAGAGAGGAGGATTCCCTGTCAGCTGCTGTTCATTTACCTGATTCAGTAATTTATAATATACCCTATTGTGGTAGCCTTAAAAGAGTCCCAAACATGGTGAAACTTGATATCAGGACCAATATTGGCCTAAAAAAATTGGGAATAAATTTCTCAAAACCTGTGACAAATTGCTGATCTTGTAACACTCTATTGTTGATGCGCCATCTATTAGAATGAGTGGAAGATTGGGAATAGTCTATATAAATAATAACCGCGGCATGGTCAGACACAAGAATCAGACTCAGTTCAGCATGTATGAGGTGTAGTAAAAGGTTCTTATCCAAAAACGTATGATCAATTCTAGAGGAAGAATGAAGAGTGGGAGAAAAAAAAGAATAGTCCAAAAGTTCAGGGTTATAAAGACGCCAAGCATCAACTAATCCTCTATGTGTTGTAGTTCTTTAAAAGGCCTTTTGTATATTATTTAGGATATATTTAAACGTAGACTTAGGATCTAAAAAGGTGTCTATAAGTTGATTGCAATCACACCCCAAAATTAAATTGGCATGCAATACATACATTAGGTTAGGTGAGAGTGTGTCCCAAAAGGATGCATCTTTCCCAGTGGGCCCATGAACATTAAAAAAGGAATAGGAACAAAAATGTATGCTAACAAGAAGAAGTAACTAATATCTGCCATTGACATTAGTTTCTTGTTTTAAAATGGCAACATTTAGAGATTTATGGGACAAGATAACCACACCATTTCTTTGATTAATAGCAGACCAACAGTAAGCAGAGCCGACCCAACTTTTCTTTAACAGATTAATATGTTTTTGGAGGAGATGAGTTTCTTGCAACATAGCAACATGACAAGAAAAGTTAGAGAGTTGAGTACGATTTCTCTGCCTCTTAATAGGGCTTCTGTGGCAATAAATAATTCAAAGATTATTCATAATGAATGCAAAAAAAGGAAAAGAATTATTGTATCTGTATATGAAAAAACTAATATAATATATATAAAGAAGGAAAGGAATAAGGGAGAACAAAAAAAGGGAAAAAACAAGAAAATAAAAATGAAAATGAAAAAACAGGAAAGAAAAACAAAAAGAGAATGAGAGAAGAGTCCAGAAAAGACCTAAAAGATGAGAGACCAAAAGAGTATGGCTAAGAATCCAGAAGACCCGTACCATAACATAGAAGTCAAAAAGATAAGATAAATTGAAAAGAGAGTGACGAGGAACACCATGACGGATGCACCAGCAAAAGCACCTGACCCGGATATACAAAGATAAGATTATTGGAGTAAATGACCAGAGAAGAGAGAAAAGAAGAAGGAAAGCAGGAAAAGGGACAGGAGCAGAGAGCACTGATAAAGAACATGCATAAACCATACAACAAACTTACCCATCAGGGTAGGATACTCGGGAAGAACATTCCAATAAATAGAGACTAGACAACAGCTGAACAATGAACAAATGGTCAAAGTCAAATTTGACAGATGTGGGATCTGGGGAGGAAAAATAGGAGAAGACATTAGTGATAAAAAAAGAGAGCACAACAATACAATAATGACCTCTCAGAGAGAGGTAAGAACAGAAGACAAAGAAATTGAATTATGACTAAGACGTCAAGTTCTACCAATGTCCATGGCTTCTTTTTTGTGAAGATAAATTCTTTAAATTAAGTAACCCTTATTCCAGAGTCTCCCCATCAGCATGGAGAAACACTTCCTACATAGAGCACATTTAGTACTTAAAAAATTTGTGTGGCAAAATAAGAGGCTGAGACTGCCATTTCATCTCCTGCGAAAACCCATAGATGAAGGGGGCTGGCGATGCCGGACCTGGCACTTTATTATATAGCAGGGTGTCATAGTCGAATGGTCTCAACGTGAGTCGGACAAACACTGGTTACACATGGACAGGGCGATAGCAGGTCGGGTGATCTGGGATCTCCTCTGGAAGTCGAAAACAGACCGCCCAGTAAATGCATATATTAGCACCCCTACCAAGACGACCCTCCAAATCTGGGATGACATATTGCGTCAGACGGATTGGACGACGTTCCCATCGCCATTCACGCCTATACACTACAACCCAGCGTTTCCCCCTGCACTACAACCGGGCCCTTTCGACACTTGAAGGGAGGGGGGTTGCCTCGCGCTCACACATCTATTCCATAACCGGGATGTCCTCACATTTGAAAATTGTCAGCGAGAATTCAATTTGCCCAAGTCCGAATACTTCCATTATCTCCAACTACGCCACTGGGCCTTGCAGCCCGAGATCAGGGAAGGGGCGATGAGGGAACCCACACCATTAGAACGTTTCCTATCGGGTGCGGGCACAATGAAAGGGGCTATTTCCTTCCTATACACACTATTACTACAAACTCTACCATCCCCCTGTCCTCGCTACCTTGACTTTTGGGAACGTACACTTGGGCAGGACATCACGGACATGCAGTGGAAAGCTCTATGGAGAGACATACGGCGCCACAACCACTCACTGCCACAGTGGGAGGCCCACTACAAGGTACTCTACGACTGGTACTTATACCCCACTAAACTTAAGAAGATATTCCCCAACACCACAGACTTATGCTGGAGAGGTTGCGGCCTCCTCGGCGATTTCCGTCACATTTGGTGGGACTGCCCTGTCATTCGTCCTTTCTGGAATGAAATTCTCGCTCATATTAAAGATATACTAGGGTATCCCATTCCGGACTCCCCTGAATTCACGCTGTTGGGGCTCAGAGACTCGAGTCTAAAATATCAGACCATGTCGGATCAAGCCATCATGTGGCTATGTCTGGGTGCGGCCAAAACGGCTGTGGCCGCAGCCTGGAAGGAAAAGGCCGCTCCGGCCGTGACGCAATGGCAGGCACGCTTATGGAGGGCACTAACCATGGAGCGCATGAGTGACATCTATAGAGATGCCTTTAAAATTTTTGAATATGCTTGGGGACCGTTGGTTAACTTCTTGTCTGTGGGCCTTCCGTTGACTACCTGCTCCCCGAGGGTTAGAGCATTACACCTATTCCAATTATAAATGACATAATGTTCCACACCAGACCACATCACAGACTTAGCTCCGCACTAGCTAGTCACCCAGAGTCACGTAAAGACTGGGTCGGCACACCCAGCTTGTTGGTCTTTTTCCCCTTTTCTTTTTGCCGTTATGCATGGTTATTCTAAGAAGAAGCTGATGAATGTATCGCAATGGTAATCTGTAACTGACTTTATAAGGCATTACGACTCGTAGCAACCGCAATACTCTGTTCAAGTAATTAGCTCTCTGAAAGCTGTATACAGGGGGAACGATTGTATACATTACCATGTGCTATGATACTTGTTGTGTAAACTCAATAAAAACAAGTTTGAGAAAAAAAAAATAAGTAACCTTATTGGTAACCTTGAAGGTGCATGAATGTAGAAGACCATATCTGGCTCCCATTGCACGTAAAGATGGATGTAGACCCAAAATCTCTGTGCCGCGAGTGGCAGTGACCAATGAGACATCCTGTGAAAGAAAGATCCTATGGGTAGATCATCTGTTTTCGCTGCTTAGAGGCATAAAGAACTTGCATGAGGTCTGTGTATTGGAGGAAAATGTTGGGTTTTGAAATGGTGATGGTACTAGAGGTGTTATCTCTAAGATGGTGAGCTCTTTGGATATTAAGGGGGAACTGCTAGTGGGACCCACTATCTTGGGTAAGTTCATTTGAAGGAAAGCAATCATATCACCTCCTTCTGCCCCTTCCAGTATTCCGTAAGCACGAAGATTATTTTGCCGGTTCTGATTTTCTGAATCTTCGGTGTGTCTTTTGAGAGCCGCAATTTCCTTGGCCAGAATATTTACTTTTGAAGAAGTGTCTTCAAATTCCACAGATTGAAGTTCAAGATCTGAGACCCTTTCTTCAAGAAAAGACCATTTATTATCAAGGCATTTCAAACATACAAGATTTTAGCATTTTAAGTTCATCCATCAGGTCCTCCAGTGTGATTGGGAGGGGTAATTTTCTGGGAAAAGTGGGATCCTTTTTAAGACTCTTACTTCTGCCACCTACATTCTCCATGAAACGTGACAAGCTTCGGCTCCGGATGAGGGAATGAAAGAATAAAATGTGCCGGCGAATAGGAGCTCCATTAGTCGGTGGCCATCATGTGTGCATCGGAATGTGCAGCATCAGTACCTTATCTTAAAAGGTAAGAACAGCGATATGTCTCAAATAGTGGGCTACTAAATTGGAAATACTTCAGTTTTACAGGGTGAACAATTCTATTTGGTCTTGTGTCATCATGCTTGTTGTTATGCCCAGACGTGGGTCCCGGGCTCACTGTGCCACTGGATTCAAGCTATCCTGGCTGATGAGGGGTGAAACCCTGAAACCGGTCAAAGGATGCTTGTTTCCGTTCCAGGAAGGACCTGGCTTGGCAGTTCAGGCTGGACTGTTCCTATGAGGCACAGGGTCAAGACTGATTTGCATATGGCTATGTCTAAACTGGGGTGGCATGGTGAGCAAAAGAATGATGGATTTAACCCAGATCTCTTGACTGGGGGTGAATGTTTTGATTTGTTCTGCATCCCGTCCATCAATTGTGTGTCTTTTGCTTTACTCATGAGCTACAGCAATCTATGTAATATGAGGTCGAATTTTATTCAGTTTCATGTACAGTGCACTGGCACATCAGGTTGGAGTTTGCTATATGAGAATTTTTAATAAAGATAAGAGTGAACGGTGCTCTGAAGGGGTTAGATTCCACATAGTCATCGAGTTTTCGCGGTGTAGGCTTGAGTTCCGGTTCCTTGTTCCGTGTTCCACGTTAGTCCCAGTTCGGCGTTCCGAGTGGAGCAGCAGTGGTGCAGCAGCTGGGGCAGCGGGCAAGACGAGGACCCGCAGAGCAAGCCGTCTTGGCCCTCAGACCGTGGAGAGCTCGCCACCACATCGTTACCACATCTGACGGACCCGGGCATAACCTTTGAGCCAGCAGCCCAGCCGCATCTACAGCTGCAGCCCAGCTGCAGGACTCCTGCAAGACCCGGGGGTGTCATTCTCCACTGGTTCTGACTAGTTGGTAAGCTGCAATCGATGACGTGGAAAAGTGTGGTCATCCACCGGCTTCCGCCAACCAAGTAGATAGGGAGCAGTGCGGGGGTCGGTAGGTGGGGGGTGGCAGACGAGCATAGCAGTTGTAGCTAGCTGCTACAAAAGTGTGAGCCTGCAGGAGACCAACAGAGGCAGCCTGGCTAGCACTGGGTGCAGCTTGTGAGGGTTCCTTGGTGTACCCCGCTTGGCCCCCCCACCTCCTCCCCCCTTGGTAACTCCTTCACACCGTGGACTAATGTCGGCACTACTGTCAGCGCTACTGTTTCATTGTGCTGCTGTGATCTAGTGTCTCGCTCTAGCCTGGAAGTCTGGGAGTATAATACATTAATCAATGAAGGAGACTTAAGGAGTGATTTTAAAATGACGCAATTATTCATCAACCAATAAAAGTGACCACAGTAAGCATTACTTAAAGTGGTTGACCTCTCTCTGCCTGGAAAGTAGGTGCTTTGCAGGTGGATAGGTGGAGCAGGCGGGACTAGGCTTTCACCGGCTGACTGGCTTACAAACCCTTGGTAGGGGGTCTCTAGATCTGGTCTGGTGGGCAAAGAATCAGACCATAATCAAGGCATACTAAAGCATATGTTCAATCCTAAAATGGGGAGGCGCAAACCCATGCAGCCTACTTTGGAAATGAAATCACCAGAATTGGAGAATTTGCCCTAGAGGGAGGGGGAGGCCCAGCTTGTGCCCTGTAACGACACAGAGAGACGGGTGACTCACTCTACAAGATGCTCAATCAGGAACTATTTTCGGTCTACCTGCATGCCTCTTGGTTTTTCCTTTGGTCAATGGTGCACTAATCCTGGTTTGGACTAGCTTAGACCCCTCTTCAACCGTGGAGTCTAACTTACTCAGCACCAGCTCCAACTCACCTTTGGCAGCGGGCACTAATAACCAGTGTTCGCAATTATGTCCGAAGCTTTTAGGCGAAGTTTCAACAGGAGACAATTTAAGTTGCCAGCAAACTGTGCAGAACACCTTGAACCCTGCCACGGTCTCCAGCCGACCACACAACGGGGATAAAATTGATCAAGCGCCCATCTCATTGTCCTGGCTTTCAAGATCGGCAATAACAAACCTAGTACTCAATTGGCTGAATCAACTAATAACAAAATCATAGTAGTTGTGCAAGTGCTGAAAAGCAAGGACCCAGGGAGTGATCAAGGCTCACCTTCCCCCATAAAGTTGAAAGCCCCTTCAGGAATGAATCTTTTGGTAAATACTGTTATAAACTCTCCACCTTTTATCCCAACAATGGTTGGAAATGGATATGCCATGGATAAAGAGCAAGGAAATCTTTCATATCAGTTTTAGCTGCCATGGAAGCACAAATAGAGGACACGCTTAACAAAACACCGATGATTGGACGGAGGGCTTGCAACTCTTCTCCCATTTCAGATTTGCTTTCTGAAAAGATCTCAACGTTGGGGGATATAAGTGCCCGGCAGGACACCATGGCCAGGGCACATTTTTGGCAGTCTAGTAAAATGGAACTTCAGATAGACCTACTTCAGTCATTTAAAACACATCTGGCAGAAATAGAGAGCAAACTAACGCAATTGGATTTTAAGTTAGGAGCACTGGATTCGGGTAAACCTTGCTTATGTTCTCCCATTATAGACAAGCTCAGTGCTCTTCCAGAAGTATTGAGAGCACTGGTGAGGGGCATTAAGAATTCGAAGGTGGATATATCTTACCAGGAAACAAGTTTATTGCCGGAGGAGCTGGCCTGTGTAACGATGGAGAGTCAGGGGATGAATTATTAAGTTCCCAATCTAATACAGCGGGAGCAGAGTCAGAGACAGATGGCGTTACTCAATCACACAAGTCGGAGCAAGAAAGAAGTGTGATGCCTAGAGATCCAAAAATTACAAATGAGCTAGTCCCGGGGAATCAAATCTACAGCACTGCAGAGAATATAGCAGGGACTAGCCTTTGAAGGAGGCCAAAAAAGAAGCTAAAATAGCAAACAAAAAACCGCTTATTAAAAACAGGAATCCTTAAATCATCGTCAATGAACCCTACTAATATATTCCCAATATTTGAGCAGATAAGGATGGCCAAGGACCAGTGGGCATCATCAAAAGTCTTGGATTTACCGAGCCGGTCAGGTGACAATTAAATAAACAAACAGGTTGATCCGTCTACTGACTTGCCTTTGGGGAAAGCAGTTTCTAACGTGGGCTGTAGGGTCAAAACCCACGGGCAGCAGCAAGATGGTGTCCGAATCATTAAGGACTTGGGGAGACAAGCAGTTTGGGTGGGCACGCACACATATGTTCCAAGGTCATTGCAGGGTTATAGCCAAGAGCCTTTAATTGGAGATCCCCCCATAGGTGCACAGCGGATGGAATTAAGTAACTCGGATTATCAGGGCAGCACAGCAGGTCCAGATACCTGGGCCCCCCAGATGAGAGTAACATCTTTAGACCCCTAAAAGGCATTTGGGGAAAGAATAACGGAGAGGATCCAGATGCCGGAGCTGGGAAACCTATGTAGAATTCAAGGCTCTAGTCACCTACAAAGTGCCCCGATTCAGGGGCTATTATACAACTGGAACATAGAAGAGGGTAGAGCTGAATATGAGGATACCACACCGATCAAATTGGTGGAATCAAGTTCCGTTCACTTGGGTAACAAAGGGGCGATGTCCAGCGATCCCCCGGAATTGGTTTTTATTCCCAGGTTTTGCCCAAGGGGCCCTCAGGATATGCTTAATCGGGGGAACTTGCAAAAACTGTGTACCCATATTCCTGCTCTGAACCATGTTATCTCGGAAGATTTTCTATGGGTAAAATTTGACCAGGCTGGTATGAATGGTACAGGAGAAGCCTCACAAACTGCATGGAGCAGTGGAACTCTGAGAGATGCAGTGTGGGGTGAAAAATAAATTTTTGGTGACTGGGGGATCGAACTTGTGAAATCTACTCCGCCAAAGTATCCGTATGATTTATTTAACCCGTCCACAGGTCAGCTAACCCAAAGCATTCTTATGGGTACATCAGGCAGAAGCAGAAACTGGGAAACAGAGGAAACAGAGAACAAGAGCACTAAAGATCGTTTATTCGCGCAACCAGAGAGAGGTGAGATTCAGCCCTAAAAAAAACACCGGGCAAGAGGCAGTGCGAATGGCAACAGTCACACATAGTTCATTGGGCCGTAGGCCTCAGTCCCGATGGGAGTACACGTAAACTAAACTGGATTCTGCAGTTGAGGGCCCTAATAAATTCTCGAAGCCCAATCAATCGGTACGGATGTCAAACTCTGAGATTCCAGTAATCTCATGGAACGTTGCAGGGCTTAAAAAACTCACAGGAAGCAAAGAAGGGTGTCTGTATTTGGGTACTGGTGACATTCTATGTCTTCAAGAAACATGGGCATTGGCCGCCACTGCTCTACCAGGTTTCTACGAGATTTTTTCTGCTGCCTTGCGCCTAAGTCCTTTTGGTTGTCCCTCAGGGGGTCTATCAATTTTCATCAAGCATACCGCCAACTTAACTGTGACGGCTCTTGCCAGTAACTGTTCGGCAGCCCAAGCAGTTTGTATTCATGATTTGAAAACAAACACCAAACAAATGGTTTTGATTGTGGTCAACTGTTATTTGAATGCTCCCAGGAATGCAAGGACAAATTTGTTAAAGCACTTTCTGAAATGCCTTGAAGACCTCTTTTTAGATTATTTGAACTATGAATGTATAATTACTGGAGATTTTAATATTAGGGGTTTGGGGGAGAACATTAATGGAGTTTCTAAAGAAAAGGCAGATTTTAAAATCGATGGTTTCATGAAAGCCCACAATTTAGTATCCACTCAGTCGGAATGTGAGTCGAGAAATAAGGAGCTGATATTCCCGCCAACCTGTAAAAATATATCGACCATTGATTACACCTTTTTATATACAAGTCTGGCCGCACGATTAGATCACTTTGATATTACAATTAGAGTAGAAAGTGACCACAAGTCTTTAAGGAGCACGCTGAAGCTTGCCTTGAAACCAGCTGATAAATCCATTAACGTGGGCAATTCATCAGGGGAGGAGGCAGTGAAGCTGGTTAGAAAAATTAAGTGGCTATCTGAGTATAAATTCAAGGTTAGTACCTGGTTAACAGATCTGGAGGCTATTCTAACTTCAAAAATTAGACCTCCCTATAGTTACTATCATCATGGAGCTCCTTAATGCATCACTATCTGAAGCTAGAGTTCCGGTGGCCTGGAAACATGCGATGGTGCTCCCTTTGCTCAAAAAAACAAACTCTGATCCCAAGATCCTTTCTAACTTTCGCCCCATCTCCCTACTTCCTGTCTTTTCTAAGATCTTAGAAAAACATATTAACTTTCAGTTGACGAAGTATGTTGAAGCACAAAATATTCTACATCCGTCTCAATCGGGTTTTAGAGCAGGTTTTTCCACAGAATCGACACTTCTGGGAGTCACTGAGAACATTCGTCAACAGGTCGACAAAGGAGATACAGTGGCTCTTATTTTACTTGATTTAAGTGCCGCATTTGACACTGTTTCCCACACTTTGCTTATAAAAATCCTTCAAGCTAAGGGCATTTGTGGTACGGCACTTAAATGGCTGTCTAGCTTTTTATCCAAAAGGACCTTTCAGGTCTTCTCCTCTACTGCTCATTCCAAGACTCAGGTTTCCCCATATGGAGTCCCTCAGGGCTCCATACTGAGCCCATTGCTTTTCAATATCTACGTTAGCCCTCTGGCTACGATAGCAGAGCAAGCAGGGCTAACAATATACTCTTATGCGGACGACACCCAGTTGATCTTTTCGCTTTCCTCCAAGGAGACCCTGAAATCATCTTCTCTCCAGACGGGGCTAAAAAAGATCGCAGAGTGGATGCATTTAAATAAACTAAAACTCAACGGTGGGAAAACCGAACTCCTCATCTTCGGTGGTAATAAAACTCTCTGGGGCCCCCAACATTGGACACCGCAAATGGGCGACCTTCCGCATCCATCACAATCGGCCCGTAACCTTGGCGTCATTATTGACGACCAATTGTCTATGAGGCAGCAAGTGATCAAGGTCGCCTCCACTTGCTTTGCTATCCTGAAGTGGCTTAGGAAAATTCTCTGGATGCTTCCCTCCGTTACACAAAAACTGTCATCCAGGCCTTGATAGTGTCCAGGTTGGATTACGCCAACGTGATTCACCTGGGTGCTAGTAAGGAAGTACTCCAGAAGTTGCAGGTAGTTCAAAACTCCGCGGCAAGATTGCTTTGCCAACTACCCAGAATGGCCTCCATTTCAGGGGCTCTTCGTAAACTACACTAGCTGAGAATTGACAATCGCGCCAAATTTAAAGCCCTTTGCTATATGCACAAAATAAACATAGGCTCAGTTCCCTACTATCTAAGTGCTTTGGTGCACCATTATCGTCCCTCACGCTTACTACGTTCCTCCAATCAATTAAAATTCCAGGTACCCAGGATTAAACGAGCTAGAATGGGAGGACGTTCCTTTGCCTACCTAGCTCCTTCCCTTTGGAACTCCCTTCCAATGCATCTCCGCCTTGAAAAACACTATCTTAAATTCCGCAAAGAGCTGAAAACATGGCTTTTTAATCAGTAGAACCTTTTATTAATAGCTTTGACCTTTTCTCTCACCTTGTATGTCTGTAGGCGCCGGGAAACCTCCGGGTAGCTGTGCGCCATATAAATTTAATAATAATAATAATAATAATTTAGAAGGTGCCCTACAGGTGTGGGGAAGAATCTACAAAAGTACTTATTGGATCAGGAGGGTAGGCCCAAATTTCAACAAGGGGGGTGGCACAGACCAGTAAGGTCAGGCAATTTTTATAAGGCAATCAATGTTTCCAAACGAACTCTGCGTAAAGCACAGCGTGTGCACCGGTGCAATCCTTATAAAAATACAGCAGCAGCAGTAAAACTGGCAAGAAGGTCACACAAAAAATTGTTTGGGAGATACAGAAGGGAAGAAATGACAAAGAATGGGTCACAATCTTTCAGCTATTAAATGATTCTAACCAAGTGCGATTTTGGGCCCATATTAATACATAAAGAAATGGCACTATGGTCAGGGAAAATGGGGTTTCAGACACAGCTTGGGTGCGCCACATCGTTGAGCTGTATATGGAACAGATTGACAATTTATTAAAGGCTGGAGGGCCAACCACCCCAACTTTATCCTTTAAAGAAAAGTTGGTGGTAGCTGAACTAAGTTTACAAGATCAAGAGTATTTGGAAGCTGTACTGGGCCAGCCCGAAAAGAGACTAAGGTGGCTCAGCGTAATCTAACAAATAGTGGGAAGGTGGCAAAAGTATTAAAAAAGCTGAAAGCCAATTGAGCCCCGGGCCCGAATGGCCTGCCAGCCGGCCTTTTTAAGGAGGCACATGAAGGTTGGGCAACAGTGTTGTCAGCTCTTTATAATTACTGTTTTTTAAGCGCTGACATACCAGATGGTTCGAGAGGATCAATTTTATGCCCTATATTTAAGAGCGGAGATCGGACCACAGCCGCAAATTATACATTGGTTGCCTTACTGGATATTAAAGCAAAAGTTTATGCCCGAATTTTATTAGAACACTTAGGGGTATATTCACAAGAACGTGTGATAACTACCGCAAGAGTAGCGTAACGCAACTTCCAATATCGCAGCCTATCGCGGGAAAATATCACTGTGTCAACGTGGAATTCACAACAAGGCGGTACCATGCGATAGTCACCAGATAAAGCGTCAAATGTCAGCGTGAAAATCAACGTCACGCCGAAAAAATGCAAAACGCGAACGCAAGAAATCATGCGATGAGGCCAATCGCGGTACAAAAAGTAGCGAAAACCAGCCTCAGGCCTGCAAATCCCACGCGCCTGGCGGGAAATTGCACCATAAAAACCACAGACACAACACACCAGAAACAAGCCAAAGCACGTAGCAACATGGATGCACACTGACCCAGCGCAGAGGGCAACACGAACCCCACAACCCCCACAGACCACCAGCAAGGAACAACTGGGTCAGGGAAGGCCAAGGAGAAAAGGGAGAGGAAGACGGGGTGCAGACCGCAGGAAAACAAGACCAAGGCCACGGAGGCGACAGAACACTACCAGCAACTGACCCACAAGCAGACCACCTGGAATGCAGTCCGAGTGCCCAGGAGGCCAATCCAGGAGGCCAAGAGGCGCCGGCAGGACGTGACAACCTAAACCAGGTACAAACCCGCTGCCAACAGGAAGGCAGCAACGGTGACAGGAGGTGGCAGTCCAGCGACACAGGAGGAGCAGGAGGAAACCCAGGCCACAGTCATCAGTGTGGAGAGGGTGCAAGGAGTAGGGAGTACGGACACAGCTCGACAGGACCTGACACAACAACAACAGGGTGAAGATCCAACAGGGACTGGGGGGACGGGGGGTGATGGGCACAATGCCACACTTGCACAATGAGGTGTAACACACTGCACACCCACATTTACCCAGGGACATGTCCCCCATCCCCGTAGCACACTGCAGCACACACACATAGCAATCGCAGCACATACCATGACAATGTGGCACAAAGTGCAACACTCACACTGCAGAACAGGGGACATGACTGAGTCCACCCAGGCACAGAAACAGAACAATCACATTGGACAGAGCAGGGAACTGTGAGATGCACATCTACCCCTACAACCCCACATCAGCCATGTAGGCCAAATGTACACTGTCCCAACTCAAATAGCCACCACCGCCCAAACAGTCACAATGTACATTGTCACACAGTCTGCATGTCGACAAGAACAAGGCGCCAACACAATGCCAACATGCACCTCCCCTTCACAAAGGAGAGGGACAAACAACACCTCCAGCAGGTCAGAACAGACAACCCATCAGTGATGCCCAAGACGAACACCACACCCCCGACACCGATGCCCTACAACAGCCCATGGACATCCCACACAACCCACCACCAGGACCAGGGCAGGCAAGCTACTCAGAGGAGAACCCAGCCCCTGCAACAGACCACACAGCATGAAGCACCCGCAATCACGGCTGGCTCACAACACTTCACCGACCCACACATTGCACCCCAATGCCAGGTGTCAGAACGCCAAAAGGAGGTGGCCCAACAGGTGCGGGTGTTGCCGAACCCATGGAATGCGAACTAGAACACATACGTGGGTGTCCAATACCCTTCAGGGACCACCTACACCCCACAACGGAGACCCACACTGCCATAGAGACACATGCAGATGCACATACCCAGTACAGAACCATGCCCAGGGGCACGCACATATCAGTCACACACCCACGTTGGCTCTGCGTACGACGGCACAGTCCACTCCCCTTACGAATTGAGTGGGTGACGACAAAGCTACATGTCCAGGTTCTAGCCCGCTGCCTGTGGTGACATGTCTGCGTCCGCTGTACACAGCACAATGTAATGTCGCAGGACCCAGGGCCCCCATGCATACAACAAGACCACAGGGAAACATGCACATATCATGTTGAACTGGCTACGGGTACGTGCGCCCGGCCCCTTTATTGGCAGGGCCACATGTACAGTGACGCCTGTGCTGGATGTGTGTGGGGTGAGTATAAGCCAGCCCGCACGGAGTGCTTGGTGCTGGCAACAACCTGAACAGTGGACACCAGTGTAATGGAAACAGAAAACACCAGCATAACAGAGTCAACTGCAGAGCAACATGGAGGGATCCGGAGTAAGGGCAGAGGTCACCCAATATTCAGTCAGGAGGTTCCATGAATTTCAGTGCACTGAGGTAGGGGCACTAGAGAAGAGCGCGCTCATGTGAAGAAATTGCTAGGATTGTGTCCCTTCGGGTTAGTCCTGATGCAGATGCAGTGGGGTGTGTTACACCTGCATCAACTTCCTCATCAACGTCCCAGGTCTCCCACACTGCCTGAGGTGACAGTTGCGTCCGCAGTCCACAGCGCAATACCCAGTAATAGATCCAGGTGTGTAGCTTGACTACCACCACCAGTCTGCATTCCTGCCTTGGGGCTGTTGCCTCCTGCCCTCCCATTGTCTGTGCCTTCTCCCGTCCACACACTTGACACATCTTCCTCATCATAGTCCCAGGTCTTCCCCACTACATGAGGTGACATTGCTGCGCAACCTCACAACAGCACAAAACTCAATCAGTAACGGACAATGGCTTGTGGTGCACTGAGTCACTGGCACCTGGAGTGCTGAGCAGGGTATCAGGCCGATGATGGCATCCACGACAGGTCTGAGCAACTCCGTAGGTCTGTCAGGACTACCGGTTTGACTCTGGCAGATGGCGGTTGAAGGTGGACCTTGCGGTGGTGGCGTGTGCCTTCTGCGGTGATGCGACGTCCGGGCCGGTCAAGACTCAATGCTATGTGTGGGCTTTGGTGGCCCGCAGTTGAGGCCGGAGGATGTGGACAGCACAGGGCCACAGACACATGGCGTTGATGACCCCAAGACCATCGCTACAGAGGCCATTCAATGTCTCAGACGAAGGGGTCCCAGGCCTGAGCAGCACAGAGTTAGTGGCCCCGGATGCACTGCAGCCGGCACAGGGACCCAGCCACGGGAAGGTGACCTGCGGTGCAGTCAGATGGGCCATGCGACCTGAGCGGGCCCCATCAATGTCTGAGGTGTATGTTGCAGAGGGTTGCGGGGGACAGTGGAAGGTGTCCTCCAGGGCATGATGCAGAAGGTCTGATGTTATCTGGAAGCAGCAAATGGAGGAGTGGAAAGCGCAACCCTCGTTTTCACCAACAATTCGGTATCAGCTACATGAGGATGAAAACTAGCCCCTATTCCTTAGACTCAAATGCAACCATTGTATGACCAGTGAGTGTCCGTGAATGTCGGGGAACACACTTAGTGGCACAGGTGCTGAGAGGGGATGCAGTCTGCGATGATGCCGGTACACAGATGTGAACTCCAACATTGCCAAATCAAGACTCTGTGACCTACTGGACCGCAGTGTAGGCCGGAGGCAGCGGTCAGCAGTGGCCCACAGCCACGTGTCATTGGCTCGCGAGGCACAGAGTTAGTGACACAGTGGCAGTTGTCGGTAGTGTTCAATCACCTCCGTAACGATGATCCTGTTCCCTCCGGACTGCAACGCGTCATCCTCTTACGCCTCTCCATGTGTGCGATGAAATGTATTCTGCCTTTTGAATTACCGATGTTCAGTTCCAAATCTGTGATGCCACTTGTGCGCAGCATAGGCCGAGGGCAGTAGTCCGCATAGGCCCACAGACACGTGTGGTTGTGATGCCATGCACAGACTTGTTGCCACCACATCGAAGGGTGTATAGTGAATTGTTCTCTGCCTTAAATAATGTTCACTGACATGGTGTAATCAAGACTCAGTTCCAAATGTGTGACCTACCTGACCGTGGTGTAGGCCTTAGGCAGCGGTCAGCACGGCCCATTCACCGAGTGTCGCCGGCATAGGTTGGGTGGCCCCACCGGCCTGCGTAGTTCAGGTTCAGTGGCACCACATGTTCGGTCACCTCCGTGTATGTGACCCGGCATTCGTCCAGACTGAGCCGCATCTTCCTCTTACACCTCTCCGTGCGACCACTGGTGTGGACTCTGCCATTCGTGCTTTGCGACTAGGTGCTGGATGTGTGACCTACTGGTCCGCAGGGTAGTCCTGGTCCCTCATCCACATGGCTGGTGTTGAACAGGGTTAGTGGCACCACGTGTCGCTGGCTGGCCTTGAACAGGGTTAGTGGCACCACGTGTCGCCGGCTGGCCTTAAACAGGGTTAGTGGCACCACGTGTCGCCGGCTGGCGTTGAACAGGGTTAGTGGCACCACGTGTCGCAACATACCCATATGTAACTATGTCTCACAGTTCGGGGGGGGTCTGGTGCTGTGGCCGCTGGCCCAGATTTGGGGTCACTGCCATTCATGACTCAGGACACAGTCTCACACATGGGACCTACTGGTCCGACGAGTGGGCCGAAGGTGGCAGTAGAGTGTGTCAACGAGAAAGGAGTAAGGCGGGCCTGTGTCGTGGAGGCCGCGATGGTCTGAGGAGGCTGCAAGGTCGCAGGCCTCGGGCTTGGAGCTTGCGCCGGCACGTGGTGGGCCCTCCTTGATGCACGCCGGTGTCGGCAAGTGATCAGTGTGGCCTGGCTGCGCAGGGGCGGGCCTGATGGGTTCGTGGCCCAGTGTGCCGGGGTCCGGCAGGCGCACAGCATCGCAGGCGACTCTGCTCATGAGGACGGCGTCGGCCTCGTGGCGGGGTGGGAGGCGCCGCCCTGGGAGAGACGTGGGTCTTTCCGGAAGAGGACCACGTCCACGCCTACGTGCTTTTTATTCACACCCCTATGCTGGCGTGGCATACGCCGGACCATCCCACTCCAGTGACGCTTAGGGGGGCGTAACAGGCAACATTTCCGCAAGGTCCCCCACTGGCTGGGGTGACATGGTGGTGTCCACTGTCCACTACACTCCATACACCAGCGGTGTATGTTGCCATGGATATGGTTGTGTTATGCATACTGCGGTGTGTCTAGCACATCTCCGCCACTCTTGGCATTGTGTACAATCATGGTTCTACTGCATCCTTCACACATGCCTGGTTGCCACCTCTCCCCACATTTGGCTATTATGTGGCTGAGGTGCCATGCCATTGCTGGCTCATGTTCAGGGCTTGCCCATGTGAACATTGTAAGTTGTTCTGTCATGTCTGGTGGGTGGGCATGTTGTTGTGCCTGTTGTATGTGATTTTGTGACGTGTGCATTGCCAGAGTTGTGAGTTGCATGGTTGTGGAGTTGAGGTGTGTGGGGTGTTCATTTAGATATTGCCAAGGGGCTGTGCATTTCCCTTGTTGCCATCCTGGGTACGCTGGTTGATGATGGACTGTCGGAGGATGAAGGTATCATGCACACTGGCTGTGTATTTGAAGGCGACATTGTTGGGGATTCCACGGTGTTCTGTTGTTGCCTGCACATTGATGTGAGACGTGTGCTTCCTGTTGTGGTGATTGTGTGCTGTGTCACCAGGGGGCACAGGTAGGACATGTGTGCTGTGTATTGCCCCCAACACGTGCGTGCATCCTGCTAGGGTGTATGGTCCTTGCTTGGTCTCCAGTGGATCCTGTGCATTGTGTTGTACGTATGGGGACTGGGGTACCAGGGTGATGGTGATGTCCAGGACAGGTGTGGGGGACTTGGATGTGGCTGGCTGTGAGACTCCTCCGACTCTGGTGGGTGTTGGTTGGGGGATGCCAGGGGCCAACAGGTGCAGCCAAGCCAGCAGCTTTGTGTGGGGTGGGATGTTGGTTGTCCGCTGTGTTGGTGCCGTAGGCCTGTTAGGCGATGATGGTCAGGATGCGTAGGATGTTTGTCACTTTCAGCCTGTAGTGGACGGTGACATTGTCATATGTTGGGCCTGTGCGGCTGGTACGCTTCCTGGGGGTCCGCTGTCTTTATCTGCGCTGCGTCTGTGGTGGTCCTGGGGGGTGTTCCGGGTGTGGGTTGGGGTCCTGGGGTGGTAGCGGTGGGTGTTGTGGCCCTCTTGGGTGTCCGGGCCGCATGATGAGGGGCTCCATGGCATCTGTTGCCCTTCGGATGTGGCCCTGGGCTGTGCTCCCTTTTGTGGTGCTGGCTGCCGTCCGACTTTACACCAGGTCAGAGCAGGTGTATATTTCTTGGTGCTAACACGCCGTATCGCCTGTTTTGTGTTCTTATCGCCGATGTGGCTGGTCGTTGTGAATGTTGAGGTGTGATGTTGTCTCGACTTTTGGCACGGGAACGCCTACTTTGCATCTCATTAGCGATATTTGCGGGGGTCCTCTGTGGCGATGTTTTTTGCGGCTGCTATCGCGGGTAAACTGGTGCTGTGGGCTGTTAACATCGGCTTGTGAATGGGGAGGTAAATTTATCACGACTTTGGCTGCGGTAAAGTGCCGTTAGTTCGGCGATAGCTCCTTGTGAATATGCCCCTGAGATTCTAAATGATCGTCTGTCTGTTGTACTTTGTCCATGAATTTCTTTGCAGAAACATGTTGAAGATGAACTCCTGTTTTTAATATGTGGTTCACTGCATATGAATGTCCAGACAAGTCACTTTCAAACAAAAGATGAAATATATATGGAATACATTGTCGAAATCTTGGATCTTCTGAGTACAATCTTGTTGTACGATATTCTGACGCTGGAAACTGTACTGGTCGTTCGTCATATCGTCCACCTTTTCCAGTGGGGAAGAGCAGTGGAAAACAACGAGCTTCCAAACTTCTTTCCCAAACACTCATGGGAGTTCCCTTCGCTTTCTTCATTTGGAATAATTCAATAGTATTTCCAATCATATCCTTTGAATGTAAAGGATGTACACTATAATGTTCATAAATTTCTTCACTTTTGGAGATGTCCACTTTTTCAATTTGCCCACTTGAAATTTCGCTATCATCTCCTAAAACTGTTTATTCTTCTTCCACATACACATTTTTGTAATAAAGATTGTTTTTTATGAGATATAATGTAGCCTTTTGCACTTTGGTGACATCTACTAATGCTTGCCATATTTTCCGACTCTTCCTAGGAACACCATTATCTAGAATAACTACAGGTTCAGTTTCCTCTTTCTCTACACCAATAGTTTCAATATTTTTCTTTAAATCTTAAGGTAAATACACAACTCTTCCTTTTAATCCTCTTTGTATATCTGTGGGAGGCAAATTACCTGTTTTAGGCTCCATACGAACAATAGCCTGAAACGGGTGCACAGATTGAATCAGAATGGACTCATACGTATTTAAATCTACCAGTTCTGGAGGAATAGCTACCAATTCTAGGTTATTATGTACAGCTCTAGCTGGCATTTTGTTCTCCTCTATTTTGCTATAACAATATTTACAAATACGGTGATCACTACCCAACTCAAAGCAATCTTCCATCAACAAATAAGCTCCAAATTCCTTCCACTTATCATTGTTTTCTTTTTCACTTTTTTAAATACAGATCAACATTCCTAGCTTGATTTCTATAGTGAGTACGTCGACAACAAATACAAACATAGTTTGGTGTTTCACAACAAATTACCTTAAACTTCGTAATTTCTTCTACAAACTTCTCAGTACTACTATCTTCCACCTCTTCTTCAACACCTACACTTATAAAACTCTCACTTTCTCTACACTCCTGTTCAGTACCAAAGAAACGAAACTCTATATCATCACAAACTTTTTTTTACATCCGATACTGACCCATGCAAAAGAGCAGTGTTTAAGTCACTTAAAATTATTGCAGGACTTTTTACATAGTACAATCTTCTTCATAACTTCTGCATTGCAGAGTGATGTACTGCTAACATTCTCAAATGATGAAAAACCCTTTGACTCCCTTTTCTAGAAAGATAAGCCAGAGAATGACCTTGCAAACCAGTATTTTTTCTCACTTTACAAGGATCTAGTCCTTGCAACATCTTAATCTTTTGTTTAATACTTTTTTTAATATACTCTCGTAAGAAATTTCGTAAAATATCAATAGACTCCTGTCGTATACTACAAATACTACTACAATCCTAAGTATACACTGGGGCTTTAGAACGTCTCCCTAGAACTTCATCAGCTATCACTTCTTCTACATTTCTAGGAACCATCTTTTCTTTTGCAATTGCACAACCGTTCTTCACTTCATAAGCACGACCACTGGTATCAACTGCGTGAACTGATGTATTGTTTTGAAAATAGCTCTCTTCATTAAAAAAAGGCTGTGAACTTGAAGTGTGCTTCCATTCACCCAATTTTTTTTTACAAAAGTTAGTTCTGTTAATTAGTCTCTTCTTTTTACTTTTGTCCTTCATAGAATGCATAGGTTTATCTAATGTTCGCATTCTGTTTAAAACTAAAATGAACAATTTTATTTTTATTTCAAAAGTCTTTTCGACTATAGTTTCAATCAGTTTTTTCTTTTTATAAAATGCAGATCTTCTTTTATATTTCTTGCCATGTTTCAATAAATTTTGTAGCACTCTACTTTTATACATACGTTTCCTTATATCATAAAATTGATTCATCCTTCTTTCAGCATAGATTATTTTATCAGAACGTGATTTGCCATTAATTTGTCAGTTTTTCACTTCATTCTTCTTTGTTCTAGAGCTATTCTTTCTATTTTCTACATTGTCAAAACCCTTTCTAGTCCTTGAAAGTCTTTAAAAAAATTATTTTGTTCTTTTACCGCAAGACTTTTTCTTTTTTGCCACATGTTGTAGTTCATCTAATTCCTGCTGTTGTCTTTTCTTTAAATAGTATTCTTTCTTTTCTTGTTTTCTCTTTTCCGTTTTTTTGTCATGGTAAGTCTTTCTTAATAATAATGAAGAATATCTGAAAAAAGAATATTTAAAATGAATTTAATATTATTAAAATAATTATATAGAAATATAGTATTCTATTACTAAAGAAACACCTTCTATTTAAAAGCTACAAACAAGTGCATATACGGTTTTCGGAATATATTCACAATTACACATCAGCTGTAAAATAAGTGAAGAGAGGTGTAGAAAAAGAAATGCAGCAGTAATGTTTGAATGATTACAGTACTAAATATCTAGTGCCTGCATCATTGTAAGACTGCATAACAACTCCTTTGGTGTTTTTATAATTGCATGAGACGGGTGCATAAATTTGCAATAGAGATGGAGAAAGAAGTAACAGTAGTGCAAAAGAAGCAACATAGCTGCAAAAAGAGGCAATTGAAGTACAGAAAGAGTCAAGAGAACTGCAAAAAGAGTTAAGAAAGTTACAGAAATAAGCAAAAAAGTTACAGAAAGAGGGAGCAGATGGGCAGAATGAAGCAACAGAGGTGCAGAAAGAGAGAGGGTGCAGAAAAAGGGAAGAGGGATGGAGAAATTCAAAACAAAGGTACAGGAAGAACACAAAGCAGTGCAGAAAGGACGAACATAGGTTTACAAAGAGGAAAGATGGCTACATAAAAAGGCAAGTGAAGTGCAGAACGAAACAAAAGAGATGCAAAAAGAAGCAATAGAACTGTAAAAAGAGACAACAAGAGTGCATAAAGAGGTAGGAGATGTGCAGAATGAGGCTAGAGAGCTACACAAAGAGGGAGATGGGGTGCAGAAACAGGAACATAACTGCAGAAAGAATCAACAGAGGTTGTGAAAGACGCACAAAGGGTGCACAAACAGACAAAGCAACAGTTGTGCCTGGGTGATTATATAACTGCATGCGTTATACCTTAGTGATTGCATAAGTGCATAGATAGTGCCTAAATGATTGCATCTGTGCAACAGCAATGGCTGAGTAATTAGAGCACTGCATATGTTATTCCTGCATCATTGTAAGACTGCATGGCGAGTACATGGGTGTTTTTATAATTGCATGACAGTGGGGCCTAGCCAAATATAAAGCCGCACACAATTACATGACTCATCTATAAGTGTCACCATATTGTTAAAAACACACATACATATGGCTCTACCTTCCCAAATCATCATGATATCTAAAATAATTATATATTCAATATTTCTGAAATATAGGAAAACCTAGAAACTGAGACATGTACTACATCTGCCTGAGTGATTCCAAAACTCCTTAGGTAGTGGTTGGGTGATTGAGAGCAACGGTAGTCACTGGATTTTTGCAGGAGAAGATAAATAGGGGCTAGCTAATTGCCTGTGTGCATACATACACATTGACTGCATGATTAAGTGTATAAATAGCACCTGAAGGGATCTATGAGTCATTGAGTACTGCCTAGGTAAATAGACGAATGCAAGAGAAGGGCATGGGTGATTCTCCGACTGTAAGAGTAGTGTGTAGCTTATTACATGACTGCATAGGTACAGCCTGCATGATTGCATGACTGCTGGGAAACTACATTACTAGACCCTGGATAATGACATGCTTGCAAGGCTAATTTCTGGAGTAAACTGTAGTAAATAGCAAGTCAGTGGATGATTTTATAAGTTCATGAGTACCGCCTGGATGCTTAGTGAACTATTAAGATGGTGCCTGACCGATTACAGGAGTGCAAAGGTAGTGACTGGGTGATTTTAAAACTACATGAGTAATGATTGACTGATTCCATAAGTACAAGAAAAGTGGATATGTGTTTGAAAGAGAAGAAAGGGATTAAAGGAGCACATGGGTAACACCTCTGCGATTGCATAAGTGCAGGGTTAATGCCTGGGGATTTACATGACTACATAGCAAGTGACTGGGTGATTTTGTAAGTGCATGGGTACTTCTTGGATAATTGCAGGACTACTGAGGTAGAGCCTGAGTAAATAAAAGACCCCAAAAGTAGTGACTGGATGATTTCATAACAGCATAACTACTGGCTGAGTGATTACAAGAGTAGAAATATACTGCTTCCATGATTGAAGGAGTGTAATAGTAGTACATGGGTGATTATGTAACTGCATGAGTTATACCTTAGTGATTGCATAAGTGCATAGATAGTGCCTACATCATTGCATCTGTGGAAGAGCAATGGCTGAGTGATTAGAGCACTTCATATGTTATTCCTGCATCATTGTAAGACTGCATGGCGAGTACATGGGTGTTTTTATAAGTGCATGACAGTTGGGCCTAGCCAAATATAAAGCCGCACACTATTACATCACTCATCTATAAGTGTCCCCATATTGTTAAAAGCACACATACATATGGGTCTACCTTTCCAAATCATCATGATATGTAAAAGAAATATATATTCAATATTTCTGAAATATAGGAAAACCTAGAAACTGAGACATGTACTACATCTGAGTGATTCCAAAACTCCGTAGGTAGTGCTTGGGTGATTGTATGAGAGCAAGGGTAGTCACTGGATTTTTGTAGGAGAAGATAGATAGTGGCTAGCGAATTGCCTGAGTGCATACATACACATTGACTGCCTGCTTAAGTGTATAAATAGCACCTGAAGGGATCGATGAGTCATTGCGTACTGCCTAGGTAAATAGATGAATGCAAGAGAAGGGCATGGGTGATTCTACGACTGCAAAGGTAGTGCTTGGGTGATTGGCAGAGTGCATGGGTAGTGCCTGGGTGATTTCATAAGTGCTTGTGTAGTAGCGGAGTGATTTCATGAGTGCTTGGATATTAACTGGGTGATTGGAGAATTGCATGGGTACTGCATGTGTGATTGCATAAGTGCATGGGTAATGCTTGGGTTATTGCATGAGTACATGGGTAGTGCTTGGGTGATTGGGAGAGTGCATGGGTAGTGCCTGGTTGATTTCAAAAGTGCTTGGTTAGTGGCGGAGTGATTTCATGAGTGCTTGGATACTAAGTGGGTGATTGGACAATTGCATGGGAACTGCATGTGTGATTGCATCAGTGCATGGGTAATGCTTGGGTTATTGCATTAGTACATGGGTAGTGTTTGGGTGATTGGGAGAGTGCATGAGTAGTGCCTGTGTGATTTCATAAGTGTTTGGGTAGTGGCAAAGTGATTTCATGAGTGCTTGGATACTAACTGGGTGATTGGAGAATATGGAATCAGTCAATCATTACTCATGTAGTTTTAAAATTACCCAGTCACTACCTTTGCACTCCTGTAATCGGTCAGGCAGCCTCTTAATAGTTCACTAAGCATACAGATAACTGTATAAATACAATCTGAAGACATAGATGAGTCATTACGTATTACCTAGTTGAGTAGATAAGTGCAACATGCCTGCAAGGGTAATATGTGGTGGTTTACTCTTGAGCTACATCTTCACCATTCTATCTAAAAATATGTGACATCATTAAACAATACCTTTCAACAGACTTAAAAAAGAAGGCTAATTAACAACACCTTTTATGAGCATTTTTAAAACCACACTTTTATTGTGCATCTTCACCTTTCTATCTAAAATTATGCGGCATCATTCAACTATACCTTTGTTCAGACTAGAAAAAAGAAGCCTAATTAACAGCACCTTATTTCTGCATTGTTTGAACCACTGTTTTGTGCTGCATCTTCATCTTTTTCTCTAAAATTATGTGGCATCATTTAACTATACTTTATTCCAGACTAGAAAAAAACAACTAATTAATATTACCTTATATGACCATCCTAGAAAGCACACTTTTGTGATGCATCTTCACCATTCTATCTAAAAATATGGGGCATCATTTAATTTTACCTTTGTACAAACTAGAAAAAAGAAACCTAATTAATAACACCTTATATGAACATCTTTCAAACTACACAATAGTACTGCATCTTTACCAAACTATCTAAAATTATGTGGCATCATTCAACTATACTGTGATGCATCTTCACCATTTTATCTAAAAATATGTGGCATCATTTAACTTTACCTTTGTACAAACGAGAAAAACAACCATAATTAATAACACCTTATATGAACATCTTTCAAACTGCACAGTTGTGCTGCATCTTTACCAAACTATCTAAAATTATGCAGAGTCATTCAACTATATCTTTGTAGAGACAACAAAAAAGAAGCCTAATTAATTACACCTTGTATGCACATCTTTCAAACTACACATTTGTGCTGCGTCTTCAACCAACTATCTAAAATTATGCGGCATCATTCAACTATACCTTTGTACAGACTAAAAAAACAAGCCTAATTAATAACATCTTAAATGAACATCAGAAATCCATCTTACAAAATACACATATTACTGTACAGACTCTTTTTTAAACAACATTTAAGTACAATAAAACAAACTACAATATACATCTCTACATTTAATAATATATTTCAAAGAACACAGTTTTTGAATAATGTTAAAAGTTTAAAAATAAACCTCACAAATGTATAACTCACCTTGCAAATACATGTGTTGAATTTAAAATCTCACAAACTCAGACAGGATTTTCTTTTACACACAATCAATATAATGCACCAGACTCAGCAAGGTAAAACCAGTAATGGCAAAGTTTCCCTCTTTCTCCACACAAATACATATAACTAACTAATCACATTGCTTCCTAGATTTTTTCAAATTGTAAAACACATTTCTATTTGTTACACATAATAACCCTTAGCAACTGACTTCTAAAGGTGCCCAAACTGTTTGTACATTTTTTTTGAAGTCGCGACCCCATCGTGCACCACCGCGAAGGAGTCGCGAATTCATACGGGAGTTCAAAAAGATATAAGAAATAAATTCAACACTATTTTTTAATTAAACACCACTTCTAAAGATAGTACTGACTTGGGAAATATCATTAAAAAAAATATTACTTATATATAAATTACAATTTCACATTTTAAAACCACAGTTAAATTTCAAGCATTCCCCCATTCTGCTTCATGCCAGTTTCCATAGAAACAGTTCATGGAACATTCAACTGAACTCACAGGTCATAAGATCACCATATTTTCAAGTTCACCACACAATGTTGCAAATGCAAACAGCAGGTGTGGTTGACTTGGCAAAATATGATCTTATCCTTTCTATTGTACCTTTCAAACATTTTTTACTAACCAATAAAAAATATGCTTTAAAAAAAAAAGTAAAATGCACCCTATTTTTTAATATAGAATGTTCTTAAACAGCCAATCAATTCTCTAATTTTATTAAAAGTGCATCTTGTCCACCATTTTACATACCTCTCATTCTACCAACTGACTACCTCAGCTACAGACATCTCTTCATTACTTACAGACATCCCTTCAAGATGCTTACAGTGTGGATTGTTGGGCACAGCTATGTTTTCTGGTGCAAAAGGTATGCTGAACGCAGAGGTATTGACAAAGACCTAGCTTTGCAATATGTGGACATTAAATGGTTTGGACAGAGAGGATTAAAGTGGCACCAATTGATGCCTTTGGTTAAAACCTTTTTGCATCTCCAACCCCCTAACCTCATGATTGTGCACTGTGGTGGCAATGACCTAGGCACATTGACTGGGGTAGGTCTGGAAATGCTAATGAAGGACACCTTTGCACAATTGATGTTGCTTTTACCTCAAACTGTCTTTGTATACTCTAACATATGCCAAAGACAAAAATGGAAGTGGTCAAATCAATTTTGTCCACAGATTGAGAAGGCTAGAAAAAATGTCAATAAAGCTGTTTCTGCTTACCTCAGAGACCATAGCATGGGCTCAATTTATAACAACAATCTACGTTTTGATATGGATGACATCTACAGGAGTGATGGAGTACATTTCACAGATCAGGGAAACAGAGTCTTTCTCAACAACCTAAAGCTGTGCATCAGCACTTACATGTAGCTACAACAAAGTCACAATGAAAACAAGGGCTCTTTTTAGAGCCACCCTATAACATAATAAGGATTTTTTTTTAAAAATTAAACATATTTTTTTTTAAATTTCTTTTTTAGGATTCGTGCACCCAGCGTGAAGTGACAAAACAAAAGCACAAACTCAATGTACTACAACACAACACACTTTTCAACTTTAAATATTACATTTTTTTATATATATTTATAACAACTCTATCAGTTGTAATCTTGTCATTAACTTCAAGCACAATACCTCTTTAAAACAACTTCATACACACAACACTACCTTCTATATTATATACTACTTAATTATTTATTTTAGGTGAATTCGCGACGCCATCGCGATTACACGGGGGGCCGCGCTGGAGTCGCGACTCCAAACTTGATTGGAAAAAAAAAACGGTCCATTTCCATCATTTCATATTTTCCCCGGGGACCCCATCCCCCGGGGCATGACCATACTTCTTTTTTTATCATATATTTTTGGAGTGGGGCCACGTGGCCCCCCTCCTTAGGCCAATTATGGCCCCGGGGACCCCATCCCCCAGGGCCTAGCCTCTCCGTTGGGGACCGTGGGGGGAGCCCCAATGCCCCCATGTTCCCAGCCAGCTCCCCGCCTCCTGCGGGAGCCGGCATTGCTTTTGCACAAGGGAAGCTGCTGACATGCAGCTCCCCGTGTGCAAAAGCAATTCTGCTTCGGTTTCAAAAACTGTAGCAGAGTTTGCTATGACAGGGTGGGAGCTGTCCTCCCGCCCTGCCATAGCAAACATCATTGTCCCGAGGGTGGGCAGCCCAGGACATTGCAGGAGCCGGCCCTGGGGGGTGGTGGTCCCCAGGGCCATCAAGGGCTCCAGGAGGGGGGCGGCGCGGCCACCCTCACATTGTTCCACATAGCCCCGGGGAGGTGGTGGTCCCCAGGGCTGCGGGGGGACTGCGAGCCCCCCACAAATTAACATTGAAGCCCCAGTGAGGTGGCGGTCCCTGGGGCTGCAGGGGCCCCCGTGGGCCCCCACTATATAAATTGGGATTGCCCCGGGACCTGGCCCGCCCGGGGGCTTAACAATAACGAAGCGTGGTAGGCCGCGCTTCGTTTTTTTTTATTTTCTCGGCGGTATTTGCACACCCTGCACAACTTCATCCGTGTTTTTAAAAAAAAAATGTTTTTTTTGGCCCTGGGTGTGCCTCTGGGACCCCCTCAGCAGGCCTAGGGGGTCAGGTGTTTCTACCCTGCCCCCTTTTCTTGTTTTTAACCTCTTTTTCACTGTTTTCTTGTGACTCGGCGTCACAAGATGGCTGCCAACACTTTCTGGTTTAGAGTGTTGGCAGCCAATCAGAGTGAAGCTCGTGACCGGAAGGAGTCGCAAACCCTCCTTGGTGCTCAGATATCGATATTTTTCTTTTTCAAATTTCTCAGGAACTACTGAATGGATTTGCACCATTTAACAAAAAGGGCTCTTTCTGAACCAAGACCTACCTTTTTGCCAAATTTGGTGTAATTCCGTTCAGCAGTTCGGGCTGTAGCTTTGTCTAAAGTTTCCTATGGAAATTAACATGGGGAAAACGCGTTTTGGGACCCCCTTTTTTCTCGGTGCCCGCTTCACGAATCACCCCGAAACTTTCAAGACAGGAGCTGACTGGAGCGCACCACTAGTTTTGAAAATTTCGTGAAGATTCATCAAACGGCGCAAACGATATTGGCAAAATATAAAACGCTATTTGAATAGAAACGAGGTCCTAACTATAACTACCTACTGGCGACCGCCGATAGGTAATATATATATATATATATATATATATATATATATATATATATATATATATATATATATATATATATATATATTCACTGAAAAAACCATAGGTTTTAGGGACAGTTATAGTTAGTTGGACATTTCACTCGTACAAAACCATAGAAATTCCCCCGTTATAGTTAGTTCAGCTAACTATAACTCGTGCCCCGCAATGCACTGCTGATGACGTCACATATTACATCACTCATGACATGGTCAGTGACATCACTGATGACATCACTGATGACATCTCAAATGACATCACTGATGACATCACTGATGACATCATCCAGTGACTGTGTGTTTCTGTAAAGTTTAAATATGTTTAATATATATAGGGAAAGGCGTATTGAAGAATGAGTGGGTGTATAAGTGTCTGAATGGATGATTTAGTACGTGAGTGACTGACTCTACAAGTGAGTGATTAAATGTATCTTACTGAATGCATGGGTTAGTGACTAAACTGTGTGAATGTCTGTATCCGTCTGTCTGTTGGTTTGTAAGCGGCTGCATGGCTTTCTGAATAGCTACATGAGTGTCTACATGGGTTATTGATTGATGATCTGAGTATCTGTATGGGTGCCTGAGTGTTTGTGTGGGTGGGGTGTGTGTGACTCTGTGCATAGATGTGTGAGTTGGTGATTCACTGGGTGCATGGTTTCAAGAGTGCATCTGTGATGGACTGTATGGGTGGGTGAGTGTGTGTATGGGTGTGTTAGTGATTGAATGTATATCTCAGTGGTACATGTGTGAGTAACTACATATGTGAAAGGCAGTATATATGTGTGTTGGAGTATATAAATGGCTATAAGTGAGAGTGTGTGATTGTGAGAGTGGCTGTATGGATGAGTGTGTACTTGTATCAGTGATTGTATAAGAGCGTAAGAATGTGCTAGTATTTGTATGAGTACGTGAGCTGGTGTGTGTATAACTGTATAGGTGAGTAAATGGGTGTGTGATTAAGTTTTTTGCATGACTGACTAGGTGTGTGAGTACCTCTATGGATGAGTGGCGGTGTGTGAGTGTTTATATAGGTGTATGAGTGCATATGATAGTCCTGTACTGAGTGACTAAGTATGAGTGACTGTACGGGTGAGTGAGTGGATGTGTGTGTAGACCTAAGAATCAGTGAGTGGGTATGTAGTTTTTGGTGTTGGAGTGTCTATGGTTTTGAGAATGGCAGTCTGTAATTTAGAGTGGGTGTATCAAAAGTTATATTAGGGTGTGAGAAGATGCATGAAATTATCACATGGATGATGTCATCAGTGATGTCATTTGAGATGTCATCAGTGATGTCATCAGTGATGTCACTGACCATGTCATGAGTGATGTAATATGTGACGTCATCAGCAGTGCATTGCGGGGCGCGAGTTATAGTTAGCTGAACTAACTATAACGGGGGAATTTCTATGGTTTTGTGCGAGTGAAATGTCCAACTAACTATAACTGTCCCTAAAACCTATGGTTTTTTCAATGAATTTCAAAGGTTTTTTAAATGCTAATTTCTAACTATAACGTGTCTGAAACCTATGGTTTTTTCAGTGAATTTCAAAGGTTTTTTAAATGCTAATTTCTAACTATAACGTGCCTGAAACCTATGATTTTTTAAGTGAATTTCAAAGGTTTTTTTAAATGCTAGTTTCTAACTATGCCTACAGAGGTAGGACATGTGAAGAAAGAAGAAAAAACGCACAGAAAGAAGCAAAAGATGTGCAGAAAGAACCAACAGAGGAGCAGAAAGAGGCCTTGTTGCAAAATCATCCTGTGCCCACAACTTTTTCAGACGGGTACTGGTGGTAACTGACTCTGACTAACCAGAGCCAGTGCTATGCTAAAAGACACTTAGAATACAGTGAAAACACCTACATACACTAGGGAACACTATGCGTTGGGGTACCCCTGTGATTAGCATGATCTCCTCTGCAAGTCCCTAGTACATAATAGGGCAGGGGATTAAAACTACCTCTTAAAACGCGCTACAGGGCGCGTTTGCACAGTGGTGAAGGGAGGGGGGCCTGAGGTGACATGTGTGCAAACGCACCCCGTGGCGTGTTTTAAGTTGCGGGATTAAGTCCCCTTGAATTCTGAGGGTCCCTGGGGCCCAACTAGCCCCCCAGGTACCTACAGTTAGGACCACAGAGCTGAGTTGCAGAGAGGCGTTCCGAGGCCACGCACCTTTTTTCACCTCTCTGCAACGCAACTCTGTTGTGCTTACTGAAGGTACCTGGTGGGCTAGTTGGCCCCCAGGGTCCCTCAGGATTCAAAGGAATTAATTCCCCAACTTAAAACGCACCACAGGGCGTGTTTGTGCACATGTCACCTGAGGCCCCGCCCCTCCTTTCACCACTGTGCAAACGCGCCCCGTGGTGCGTTTTAAGTTGGGGGATTAGGTCACCTTGAATCCTGAGGGTCCCTGGGGCCCAACTAGCCCACTAGGTACTTCCAGTAAGCACCACAGGCCTGCGTTGCAACGCCTGTAACAAATTGTGCAGTTGTGTTTAGGTAGTGAAGAGGGTCGTGCTGGGGGTAGTGTTTTAGGGTTTAGGGTAGTGCAGTGGTGTTTGTGTAGTGTAGGGGGTCATGCTGGGGGTAGATTTAGGGTTTAGGGTAGTGCAGTGGTGTTTGGGTAGTATAGGGAGTTGTGCTGGGGGAGTGTTTTAGGGTTTAGGGTAGTGCAGTGGTGTTTGGGTAGTGTAGCGGGTCGTGCTGGGGGTAGTGTTTTAGGGTTTAGGGTAGTGCAGTGGTGTTTGGGTAGTGTAGGGGGTCGTGCTGGGGGTAGTGATTTAGGGTAGTGCAGTGGTGTTTGGGTAGTGTAGGGGGTACTGCTGGGGGTAGTGTTTTAGGGTTTAGGGTAGTGCAATGGTGTTTGGGTAGTGTAGGGGGTACTGCTGGGGGTAGTGTTTTAGGGTTTAGGGTAGTGCAGTAGTGTTCGGGTAGTGTAGGGGGTCGTGCTGGGGGTAGTGTTCTAGGGTTTAGGGCAGTGCAGTGGTGTTCGGGCAGTGTAGGGGGTCGTGCTGGGGGTGGTGTTTTAGGGTTTAGGGTAGTGCAGTGGTGTTTGGGTAGTGTAGGGGGTACTGCTGGGGGTAGTGTTTTAGGGTTTAGGTTAGTGCAGTGGTGTTTGGGTAGTGTAGGGGTACTGCTGGGGGTAATGTTTTAGGGTTTAGGGTAGTGCAGTGGTGTTTGTGTAGTGTAGGGGGTAGTGTTTTAGGGTTTAGGGTAGTGCAGTGGTGTTTGTGTAGTGTAGGATGTCGTGTTTTAGGGTTTAGGGTAGTGGTCTTTGGGTAGTGTAGGGAGTTGTGCGGGGGTAGTGTTTTAGGGTTTAGGGTAGTGTAGGGGGTCATGCGGGGGTAGTGTTTTAGGGATTAGGGTAGTGCATTGGTGTTTGGGTAGTGTAGGGGGTCATGCGGGGGTAGTGTTTTAGGGTTTAGGGCAGTGCAGTGGTGTTCGGGTAGTGTAGGGGGTCGTGCTGGGGGAGTGTTTGAGGGTTTAGGGCAGTGCAGTCGTGTTCGGGTAGTGTAGGGGGTTGTGCTGGGGGTAGTATTTTAGTGTTTAGGGTAGTGCAGTCGTGTTCGGGTAGTGTAGGGGGTCGTGCTGGGGGTAGTGTTCTAGGGTTTAGGGCAGTGCAGTGGTGTTCCGGCAGTGTAGGGGGTCGTGCTGGGGGTGCTGTTTCAGGGTTTAGGGCAGTGCAGTGGTGTTCGGGCAGTGTAGGGGGTGGTGTTTCAGGGTTTAGGGCAGTGCAGTTGTGTTCGGGCAGTGTAGGGGGTCGTGCAGGGGGTGGTGTTTCAGGGTTTAGGGCAGTGGTGTTCGGGCAGTGTAGGGGGTCGTGCTGGGGGTGGTGTTTCAGGGTTTGGGGCAGTGCAGTGGTGTTCGAGCAGTAAAGGGGTCGTGCTGGGGGTGGTGTTTCAGGGTTTAGGGCAGTGCAGTGGTGTTTGGGCAGTGTAAGGGGCGGTGCAGGGGGTGGTGTTTCAGGGTTTAGGGCAGTGCAGTGGTGTTCGGGCAGTGTAGGGGGTGCTGCAGGGGGTGGTGTTTCAGGGTTTAGGGCAGTGCAGTGGTGTTTGGGCAGTGTAGGGGGTCGTGCTGGGGCTGGTGTTTCAGGATTTAGGGCAGTGCAGTGGTGTTTGGGCAGTGTAGGGGATTGTGCTGGGGCTGGTGTTTCAGGGTTTAGGGCAGTGCAGCGGTGTTCGGGCAGTGTAGGTGGTCGTGCTGGGGCTGGTGTTTCAGGGTTTAGGGCAGTGCAGTGGTGTTCGGGCAGTGTAGGGGGTCATGCTGGGGCTGGTGTTTCAGGGTTTAGGGCAGTGCAGTGGTGTTCGGGCAGTGTAGGGGTCTTGCTGGGGCTGGTGTTTCAGAGACTAGGGCAGTGCAGTGGTGTTTGGGCAGTGTAGGGGGTCTTGCTGGGGCTGGTGTTTCAGGGTTTAGGGCAGTGCAGTGGTGTTCGGGCAGTGTAGGGGGTCGTGCTGGGGGTGGTGTTTCAGGGTTTAGGGCAGTGCAGTGGTGTTTGGGCAGTGTAGGGGGTCATGCTGGGGCTAGTGTTTCAGGATTTAGGGCAGAGCAATGGTGTTCAGGCAGTGTAGGGGTTTTGCTGGAGGTGGTGTTTCAGGGTTTAGGGCAGTACAGTGGTGTTCGTGCAGTGTAGGGGGTGGTGTTTCAGGGTTTAGGGCAGTGGTGTTCAGGCAGTGTAGGGGGTCTTGCTGGGGTTGATGTTTCAAGGTTTAGGGCAGTGCAGTGGTGTTCGGGCAGTGTAGGGGGTCGTGCTGGGGGTGGAGTTTCAGGGTTTAGGGCAGTGCAGTGGTGTTCCAGCAGTGTAGGAGGTCATGCAGGGGGTGGTGTTTCAGGGTTTAGGGCAGTGCAGTGGTGTTCGGGCAGTGTAGGGGGTAGTACTGGGGGTGGTGTTTCAGGGTTTAGGGCAGTGCAGTGGTGTTCGGGCAGTGTAGGGTGTTGTGCAGGGGGTGGTGTTTCAGGGTTTAGGGCAGTGCAGTGGTGTTTGGGCAGTGTAGGGGGTCGTGCAGGGGGTGGTGTTTCAGGGTTTAGGGCAGTGCAGTGGTGTTCGGCCAGTGTAGGTGGTCTTGCTGGGGGTGGTGTTTCAGGGTTTAGGGCAGTGCAGTGGTGTTCGGGCAGTGTAGGGGGTCGTGCTGGGGCTGGTGTTTGAGGGTTTAGGGTAGTGCAGTGGTGTTCGGGCAGTGTAGGGGGTCGTGCTGGGGCTGGTGTTTCAGGGTTTAGGGCAGTGCAGTGGTTTTCGGGCAGTGTAGGCGGTCGTGCTGGGGCTGGTGTTTCAGGGTTTAGGGCAGTGCAGTGGTGTTCGGGCAGTGTAGGGGGTCGTGCTGGGGGTGGTGTTTCAGGGTTTAGGGCAGTGCAGTGGTGTTCGGGCAGTGTAGGGGTCGTGCTGGGGCTGGTATTTCATGGTTTAGGGCAGTGCAGTGCTGTTCGGGCAGTGTAGGGGGTCGTGCTGGGGGTGGTGTTTCAGGGTTTAGGGCAGTGCAGTGGTGTTCGGGCAGTGTAGGGGGTCATGCTGGGGGTGGTGTTTCAGGGTTTAGGGCAGTGCAGTGGTGTACGGGCAGTGTAGGGGGTCTTGCTGGGGGTGGTGTTTCAGGGTTTAGGGCAGTGGTGTTCGGGCAGTGTAGGGGGTCTTGCTGGGGGTAGTGTTTCGGGGTTTAGGGCAGTGCAGTGGTGTTCGTGCAGTGTAGGGGGTCTTGCTGGGGGTGGTGTTTCAGGGTTTAGGGCAGTGCAGTAGTGTTCGGGCAGTGTAGGGGATCGTGCAGGGGTGGTGTTTCAGGGTTTAGGGCAGTGCAGTGGTGTTCGGGCAGTGTAGGGGGTAGTGCTGGGGGTGGTGTTTCAGGGTTTAGGGCAGTGCAGTGGTGTTCGGGCAGAGTAGGGGGTCGTGCAGGGGGTGGTGTTTCAGGGTTTAGGGCAGTGCAGTGGTGTTCGGGCAGTGTAGGGGTCGTGCTGGGGCTGGTGTTTCAGGGTTTAGGGCAGTGCAGTGGTGTTCGGGCAGTGTAGGGGGTCTTGCTGGGGGTGGTGTTTCAGGGTTTAGGGCAGTGGTGTTCGGGCAGTGTAGGGGGTCTTGCTGGGGGTGGTGTTTCAGGGTTTAGGGCAGTGCAGTGGTGTTCGGGCAGTGTAGGGGGTCTTGCTGGGGGTAGAGTTTCAGGGTTTAGGGCAGTGCAGTGGTTTTCGTGCAGTGTAGGGGGTCGTGCTGGGGATGGTGTTTCAGGGTTTAGGGCAGTGCAGTAGTGTTCGGGCAGTGTAGGGGGTCGTGCAGGGGTGGTGTTTCAGGGTTTAGGGCAGTGCAGTGGTGTTCGGGTAGTGTAGGGGGTCGGGCTGGGGGTGGTGTTTCAGGGTTTAGTGCAGTGCAGTGGTGTTCGGGCAGTGTAGGGGGTCGTGCTGGGGGTGGTGTTTCAGGGTTTAGGGCAGTGGTGTTCGGGCAGTGTAGGGGGTCTTGCTGGGTGTGATGTTTCAGGGTTTAGGGCAGTGCAGTGGTGTTTGGGCAGTGTAGGAGGTCTTGCTGGGGGTAGTGTTTCAGGGTTTAGGGCAGTGCAGTGGTGTTCGGGCAGTGTAGTGGTCATGCTGGGGGTGGTGTTTCAGGGTTTAGAGCAGTGCAGTGGTGTTCGGGCAGTGTAGGGGGTCATGCTGGGGGTGGTGTTTCAGGGTTTAGGGCAGTGCAGTGGTGTTCGGGCAGTGTAGGGGGTCGTGCAGGGGCTGGTGTTTCAGGGTTTAGGGCAGTGCAGTGGTGTTTGGGCAGTGTAGGGGGTCGTGCTGGGGGTAGTGTTTTAGGGTTTAGGGTAGTGCAGTGGTGCTTGTGTAGTATAGGGGGTCGTGCTGGGGGTAGTGTTTTAGGGTATAGGGTAGTGCAGTGGTGTTTGGGTAGTGTAGGGGGTCGTGCTGGGGGTAGTGTTTTAGGATTTAGGTTAGTGCAGTGGTGTTTGGGTAGTGTAGGGGGTCGTGCTGGGGGTAGTGTTTTAGGGTTTAAGGTAGTGCAGTGGTGTTTGTGTAGTGTAGGGGGTCGTGCTGTGGGTAGTGTTTTAGGGTTTAGGGTAGTGCAGTGGTGCTTGTGTAGTGTAGGGGTCTTGCTGGGGGTAGTGTTTTAGGGTTTAGGGTAGTGCAGTGGTGTTTGTGTAGTGTAGGGGTCATATTTTAGGGTAGTGCAGTGGTGTTTGGGTAGTGTAGGGGGTCGTGCTGGGGGTAGTGTTTTAGGATTTAGGTTAGTGCAGTGGTGTTGGGGTAGTGTTTTAGGGTTTAGGGTAGTGCAGTGGTGTTTGTGTAGTGTAGGGGGTCATGCTGGGGGTAGTGTTTTAGGGTTTAGGATAGTGCAGTGGTGCTTGTGTAGTGTAGGGAGTCGTGCTGGGGTAGTGTTTTAGGGTTTAGGGTAGTGCAGTGGTGTTTTTGTAGTGTAGGGGGTCATGTTTTAAGATGCAACGCTCCAATACCTGACCAGTCTGCACTACATAAAACTGCAAAAAAACTAAAAATAAAAAGTGTTTTGCACACTTTTGTCATTGGGCTATATGTGGGCTACATCTGGGTAATATTTGTGCTACATTTGGGCTCTTTTTTCACTGGTGGCCATCTTGGAAGACTTCTTTGTTATGAAGTTTCCTAATTTCCTCATTTACTGCAGTCTCCTCAGTAGGAAATGCTTTCAGTTTTTACTTTGATTCCATCAAGAAGGCATTCAGATGTGTCACACATTTGCCATAAATTCAGAATGTTATTACTCTAGTTGTTCATTAGATCACTGTAGTAAAGCTACTGCTCACCAAGGAGTTAACTGGAAGTCTACTGCTGGTATTGAAAGTGATTGTTTCAGTCTGCATGTCAGAATTTTCTAATGAAATAGAAGAGGATTTGAGATCTCACTTAAAACATGCACTAAATTTTCTTTTTGCAGCACTAACCATAATTTCTATGGCAAAATGAACCCCTCGTTTTGTTCCTTTTTAAATTAAATGTTTTAAGTGTTACCAGTTTATTCCAATCAGGATGGCTTCAGGTGTGCCATACTTTTGTCATAAGTAAGGCTGTTAGCACTCTAGTTGTTCTTTAGAACACTCTGGGAAGCTGCAGTAGAACACAAAGGCATCAACTGACAGGCTGCTCCTGTTGAAATATAACAGGAAGATATTTGAGATCTCACTTAAAACATGTCCTCATTTTTCTTTCTACAGCACTAACCATAATTTCTATGGCAAAATGAACCCCCTCATTTTGTTCCTTTTTAAATTAAATGTTTTAAGTGTTACCAGTTTATTCCAATCAAGATGGCTTCAGGTGTGCCATACTTTTGTCATAAGTAAGACTGTTAGCGCTCTAGTTGTTCTTTAGAACACTCTGGGAAGCTGCAGTAGAACACAAAGGCATCAACTGACAGGCTGCTCCTGTTGAAATATAACAGGAAGATATTTGAGATCACACTTGAAACATGTCCTATATTTTCTTTCTACAGCACTAACCATAATTTCTATGACAAAATGAACCCCATCATTTTGTTCCTTTTAAATTAAATGTTTTAAGTGTTAGCAGTTTATTCCAATCAAGATGGCTTCAGGTGTGCCATACTTTTGTCATAAGTAAGACTGTTAGCGCTCTAGTTGTTCTTTAGAACACTCTGGGAAGCTGCAGTAGAACACAAAGGCATCAACTGACAGGCTGCTCCTGTTGAAATATAACAGGAAGATATTTGAGATCACAATTGAAACATGTCCTAATTTTTCTTTCCAGAGCACTAACCATAATTTCTATGACAAGATGAACCCCATCATTTTGTTCCTTTTTAAATTAAATGTTTTAAGTGTTACCAGTTTATTCCAATCAAGATGGCTTCAGGTGTGCCATACTTTTGTCATAAGTAAGGCTGTTAGCACTCTAGTTGTTCTTTAGAACACTCTGGGAAGCTGCAGTAGAACACAAAGGAATCAACTGACAGTCTCTGCCCTTGTTGGATGTACATGTTTTACTGAGAATGTCAGACTTCATTCTCACATGACTGAGAAAGATAATGTGAATTTACAGAAAATATGCTCTCATTTTAGCTTCTGGGGCACCTTCCAAAACTGTATGGGACAAGCATGTGAAAATAGTTTTCTCTCAAACATGATTCATGATATCCCAGCAGAAGGTTTTTCACAGGGTAAAATCACCTTAGAACACACCACAATTCCTGAAATTAGTATGGTACCATCAACAAATGAATTCTAATGTAACTAAAGTCTGTTATCACCCTTTATAGTTCTCCTTTTGGTAACCCTCAAAATCTTCGATTCACTACAATGCATTTCAAAGGGGTACTATCATTTATATTGGTCCCAAGATGGCTGCCAGCAATTCCAGGATGAAGTGCTGACAGCCAATCAGATCTCACGATGACATGTGTGGTTAGGCTCCGCCCAGATATATATGTGTTTTTACTTTTGATTTTCTCAGCAACTACTGAACGGATTTACACCATTTAACAAAAGGGTTCTTTTTGAACCAAGAACTACCTCTTTGCCAAATTTGGTGTAATTCCGTTCAGCAGTTCGGGCTGTAGCCTTGCATAAAGTTTCCTATGGGAAATTGATTTTTTGACTCTTATTTTTTAATTTCTCCGCAACTACTGAACGGATTTACACCATTTAACAAAAGGGTTCTTTCTGAACCAAGAACTACCTCTTTGCCAAATTTGGTGTAATTCCGTTCAGCAGTTCAGGCTGTAGCCGTGTCTAAAGTTTCCTATGGGAAAAACATGTTTTGGGACCCCCCTTTTTTCTCGGCCCCCGATGACGAATCACCCTGAGACTTTCAGGGTAGGAGCGGACCGGAGCGGGCCATAAAGTTTGAAAATTTCGCGAAGATTCGTCAACCGACGCAAGAGTTATTTCAAATAGAATGTTGCGGATTTCCTATGGAAAATAGGTCCTAACTATAACTATCTACTGGCGACCGCCAGTAGATAATATATATATATATATATATATATATATATTCACTGAAAAAACCATAGGTTTCAGGGACGTTATAGTTAGCTGGACATTTCACTCGTACAAAACAATAGAAATTCCACTGTTATAGTTAGTTCAGCTAACTATAACTCGCGCCCACAATGCACTGCTGATCACATCACATATTACATCATTCATGACATGGTCAGTGACATCACTGATGACATCACTGATCACATCTCAAATGACATCACTGATGACATCACTGATGACATCATCCAGTGAATGTGTTTTTCTTTAAAGCTTAAATATGTATTATATATATACCAAGGTGTATTGAAGAATGAGTGGGTGTATAAGTGTCTGGATGGAGGATTTAGTAGGTGTGTGACTGACTGTTTAACTGAGTTATTACATGTGTCAAACTGAATGCATGGGTTAGTGACTAAACTGTGTGAATATCTATATCAGTCTGTTTGCTGTTGTATAAGCTGCTGCATGGGTTGGTCAGTAGCTACATGAGTGTTTATATGGGTTATTAATTAGTTGCCAGAGTATTTGTATGGGTGCCTCAGTGTGTGTGTGGGTGCGTGGGAGGTGTGTGACTCTGTGCATACATGTTTGAGTGGTTGATTCACTGGGTGTATGGGTTCAAGAGTGCATGTGGAAACAGCTGTATGCATGGGTGAGTGTGTGTATGGGTGTGTTAGTGAGTGAATGGATGTCTCAGTGGTACATGTCCAACTAACTACATATGTAAAAGACAGTGTATGTGAGAGTTGGAGTATATAAATGACCATACGTGAGAGTTAGTGATTGTGAGAGTGGCTGTATGGATGAGTGTGTACTTGTATCAGTGATTGTATAAGAGACTAATTATGCGTTTCTTTCTGTTTGAATAAGTGATGTGTTGTGTGTATAACTGTATAGGTCAATAAATGGAAGTATGATTGATTATTTGCATGACTGACTAGGTGTGTGAGTAACTATGGATGAGTGCTGCTGTGTGAGTGTCTGTGTAGGTGTATGAGTGCATATGATAGTGTTGTATTGATGAGTGACTGCATGTATGAGTGATTGTATGGGTGAATGAGTGGATGAGTGTGTAGACCTAAGAACCAGTGATTAGATATGTAGCAAGTAGTATTGGTGTGTCTATGGTTTAAAAAATGGTATTCTGTTTTTTGGAGTGGGTGTATCAAAGGTTATATTAGGGTGTGAGAAGGTGCATCAGATTGTCACATGGATGATGTCATCAGTGATGTCATCAGTGATGTCATTTGAGATGTGATCAGTGATGTCATCAGTGATGTCACTGACCATGTCATGAATCATGTAATATGTGATGTGATCAGCAGTGCATTGTGGGGGCGCGAGTTATAGTTAGCTCAACTAACTATAACAGTGGAATTTCTATGGTTTTGTACGAGTGAAATGTCCAGCTAACTATAACGTCCCTGAAACTTATGGTTTTTTCAGTGAATTTCAAAGGTTTTTAAATGATAATTTCTAACTATAACGTCCCTGAAACCTATGGTTTTTTCAGTGAATTTCTAAGGTTTTTTAAATGCTAATTTCTAACTATAACGTGCCTGAAATCTATGGTTTTTTCAGTGAATTTCAAACGTTTTTAAATGCTAATTTCTAATTATAATGTTCATTAAACCTATGGTATTTTCAGTGATTTTAAATTATCATTCCATTCTCAACCTAGTGAAAACAGCCAATATCGCCAGTTTTCCAACAATAGCTTCCACAAAAAAATTCACCACAAATGAGAGCGACAACTAACGCTAATAATACGCAGAGTAGGTGTTCCCGTGCAAAAATAACACGAAAACACCACTTCCCGATATTTTGAACGAGCAGCCAAATCTGGGGTGCGATCCAAAAACAGGCGATAAGCTGTGTTAGCAGTAGGAATTTAACATCTGCCTTTTACTGGTGTAAAGCAGGATGACTACCTAAAGTGTGAAAGGGAGCCCAGCCCAGAACCACATCTGAAGACCAACACATGTCATAGAGTTACTGACCATGCAGCTCCGACACCCAAGAAGGCCACACCACCCACTGCCATCACCCTCAGGACCCCCCCCCAGACCACCCCCCTCCCTACTACCACCGAGGCAGCGCAGAACAGGACAGCGGACCTTCCAAAAATGGCATGGTCCCTCAGCCACACAATAGCTGAATCTTGGGAGATGTGGCAACCAAGTATGTGTGAAGGACGCAAGTCACCCATCAATAAAAATGCACACAATACCAAGTGTAGCGTTGATGTGGTGGACAGACCTCATTATGCAGAGCACAAACCTCTCCATGTGGACATGTACTGCTGGTGCTTGTAGTGTTGTGGACAATAGACGCAACCATGTTACCTCAGGCAGTGGGGAAGATCTCGGTCATGTAGCTGTGTTGTCCCCCCTGGAAGCGGAAGCGGAGTGTGCTGGTCCAACTTATGCCACTCCAGTGTAGGAGTATGAATAAATAGGCTGGGGCTGTGGGCGTGGTTCACTTGTAGGATGGCCAAAGCGTCTGCCAGGGCGGCAGCCCTCACCCTGCCACGAGGCCTCCGCCATGACCGCCGGCCTCCTCGACACAGGCCCGCTGCAAACCCAGCAGCAGAGCACCACAGACTTATGTCTGTACAGACTACTGCCTTCGATCTACACTGTGGACAGCAGGGCTCACAATTCAGATCGAGTCGCGATTGCAGATGACGCACTCCAGTAGGGAAGAGACATTGATCCCAGTGCGGCCCGCCCGGACCACGCATCATCGCAGACTGTGCACACACTGAGTGCTTCAGGTGCCACTAACTCAGTGCACCACAAGTCAATGCCACGTGGACTTATTAAGACAGAATTAATTAGGCAAAAGACATTGCTACCAGTGCGGCCCACCCGGACCACGCATCATCGCAGGCTCAACACACGCTGGTTGCTTCAGGTGACACTAACTGTACAGCTCAACTCAACTCAACGCCACGTGGCTGTGGGCCCTTGCTGACTGCTGCCTCCGGCCTACACTGCGGTCATCAGGGCTCACATTTAAAATTGACTCTTGATTCATTAATTGCAGAGTCCAGTAGGCAACTAAGTATTACGTCCCTAAAACCTACATAATATCCTTTTAGTATCCTTGCTTCAAGAACTTGTTTTATATCAGTTATAGCTTTAGTACAATGACCAACTTCATCTTGCAAGTCCAAAGGAACTCTGAATGGCAGTCTACACTGCGGACAGCAGAGCTCACAATTTGAATTCAGTCTTGATTTATTAATTGCAGACAGAATTGTACTCTATGTCCTCGAATTTTGTCAAGAGGAAGTGACAAAAAGCATTCCTTGATGTCTGTGCTGACTACTGCCTTCAATCTACACTGCGGTCAGCAGGGCTCACAATTCAGATCGAGTCGCGATTGCAGATGACGCAGTCCAGTAGGCAAGAGACATTGCATCATCGCTGGCTGCACACATGCTGAGCGCCACACCTACCACTAACTCTATGCAGCTCAAGTCAACGCCACGTGGCTGTGGACTCTTCCTGACCACTGCCTCTGGCCTACACTGTGGTCAGCAGGGCTCACAATTCAGATCGAGACGCGATTGCAGATGACGCAGTCCAGTAGACAACAGACATTGCATGATCGCTGGCTGCGCACACGCTGAGCGCCACACCTACCACTAACTCTATGCAGCTCAAGTCAATGCCACGTGGCTCTGGGCTCTTCCTGACCACTGCCTCCGGCCAACACTGTGGTCAGCAGGGCTCACAATTCAGATTGAGTCGCGTTTGCAGATGACGCAGTCCAGTAGGCAAGAGACATTGCATCATCGCTGGCTGCGCACACGCTGAGCGCCACACCTACCACTAACTGTATGCAGCTCAAGTCAACGCCACGTGGCTCTAGGCCCTTCCTGAATGCTGCCTCCGGCCTACACTGTGCTCAGCAGGGCTCACAATTCAAATTCAGTCTTCATTCATTAATTTCAGAGTCCAGTAGGCAACTAACTATAACGTCTCTGAAACCTACATATTTCGACAGTGTATTCCATAAATGTTTCATCTTTTGTTCCATACACCTACACTGCGGTTAGCAGAGCTCACAATTTAAATTGAGACATGATTTATTTATTGCAGAGAGAATTGTACTCTATGTCCTCGAATTTTGTAAACAGGAAGTGACTAAAAGCATTCTTCAATGTCTGTGCAGACTACTGCCTTCGATCGACACTGCGGATAGCAGGGCTCACAATTCACATCGAGTCGCGATTGCAGATGACTTAGTCCAGTAGGCAACAGACATTGCTCCCAGTGCGGCTCGCCCGCACCACGCATCATCGCTGGCTGCGCACAGGCTGAATGCTTCTGATGCCCCTATCTCAGTGCAGCACAACTCATGAACCCTTTATGATACAATGTTTTGTGTATAATTTCACATCTGCTGCCCCTACCTCAGTGTACCACAGGTCATGGACCCTTTACGATACAATCTTATGTGTATTATTTCACATCTGTTGCCCCTACCTTAGTGCAGCACAAATCATTGACCCTTTATGATTGAATTTGTGTGTCTGATCAAATGATTACTGTTGTACTTGTTGCCAGCACCAACCATTCCCGGACGGCTGGCTTACACTCACTCCACACGCATCCAGCACAGACTTTACTGGACATGTGACCCTGGTAATAAAAATGAGTCGATCGCACGTGCCCGTACCCAGTTCCACTATCTAGCTGTGTCTGTGTGTTCATTATGTATGCAAGATGCCGCCCCTGGACCCTACCACATTACATTGTGCTGTGGACAGGGTATGCAACCATGTTACCTCTGGCAGTGGGGAAAACTTCGGTTATGTAACTTTCTCTCGGTCATTGTACAAGTACGTACATAGAGACTGGATCATAAGAGTACTGCAAGGAGAGTGTATAGTGAATTTATAAGTGCTTAGAGATTGGCGGAGTAATTGTATAAGTACATATGTTGGCGCAGCCTAACCCCGAACACAAGCTTGGCTCTAATTGGCTGCCCTCCATGTGCCAAAAACTGAAACTTGAACTTTGCATGGCCCTGTATTGCTACAGCTGCAACACTCCACTGAATGTGCAATAAACATTCATATCCACACAGATGTGTCATGTCCACCATCTTTCATGTGTGGAACTACGGATGAATGTAGGGTCAGTGATTCCCCGTACTTTCCATGTTGGCCATGTTGTGGGACTTGGCTCACAGAGTGACACATTGGCGCTTGCGACCCGGGTGACGTCAGCACTACAACAGGGACACCCGCATCAGTTGATTCCTCATACAGCCCAGGACGGAGCCACGCCCATAGCTCCAGAGTCATTCTTCACAGCCTCACGCAGGACTGGCATATGCCAGGCCAGCCCACTCCGCTTACGCTTACAGGGAAGGACAACAACGCTACTGATCTGCTGGTCACACCCCAGTTGTCAGTACGCCACAGCCACTCCCTCATGGCTAGTAAACACCCACACCACACCCATCCAGCACAGGCGTCACAGGACACGTGACCCTGCCAATACAAAAGACCGGGCGCACATGCTCGACGCCATTTCAGAGTTGCTCGCACCGGATGCACTGCGGCCGGCACAGGCACACCGGCACAGGACGGTGACTTTCAGTCCACTGAGGTACGGGTACCGTAACTGCTGAGCAGGTGTACAGCCTGCGGTGATGGCCCGTCCCGGCGGTCTGGACAGCTCAGGTTTTGTGTGCCCTCCTGGACCGCAGTGTAGGCCTGAGCCATCAGACAGTGCAGGCCTACCGGCGCGTGGCGTCGTCTCGCTGGTCACAGAGTTAGTGGCACCGCAAGGGCTGAGTGGGTGTGCAGCCTGCGATGAAAAGCCCGGTGCACTGGTATGTCCTCTGCCATGGCAAAATCAAGACCCAGCACCAAATGTGAGACCTAGTGGCCTGCGGAGCGGGGCTGCATGATATGCAGGGTGCTGTGTCCGCGGGCCCCGGGCTTGGGGCTTGCAGCGGCATGTGGTAGGCCCTCTTTTCTACACGCAGGTTGCGAAAGGTGAGCAGAGAGGCTTGTTAGCGCAGCGGCGGGCAGTGACCTCCAGGCAGTGGAAGTGGATGGGGTGCAGCAGCCTGGGTGTGCAGCGGCGGACAGTCACCTCCGGGCAGTGGGAGTGGATGGGGTGCAGCAGCCTGGGTGCACAAAGGTGGGACAGAGAATTAGGCGTGTGCAGTTGTATGTACTCTGCCATTACTGATTCCATCCTACGTTTCAGATGAGTAAGCTTGAGGGCTTCACTATGTTCCGGCACGTGGTTGGAGACACACCAGTGACGGAAAGGTGAGCTGTGAGGGTTTTGTCCACAGTGTGGGCACTCACTGTCCCTCTCCATCTCTTCCTTTCTCTCCCTCACACTCTTTCTCTCTCTCTTCCTCTCTCTCTCACTCTATCTCTTCCTCACTCTCACACTGTTTTTTTCTTTCTCTCTCTCTACCTCTCTCTTTCTCTCTCTCTCACTCTTCCTCTGTTTCTCTCTTCCTCTTTCTCACACTGTTTCTCTCTTTCTCTCTCTCTTCCTCTCACTCACTGTTTCTCTCTCTCTTCCTCTCTCTCTCTCACTCTTTCTCTCTGTCTACCTCTCACTGTTTCTTTCTTTTTCTCTCTCTTCCTCTCTGTCACTCTTTCTCTCTCTCTCTCCTTTGATGATCCCATGACGCACAATGTTATCTTGCTTTTTGTCTAGCAGGCTGTGATTCACATATTGATGACCCCCCCAAACACGGACCTCCCGCCACGAGGCGATGACTTCAGTTCCACTGAGTTAGTGCCACCAGAGCTGAGCGCGTGTGCAGCCTGCGATGATGCGTGGCCATCCTGCAATCAAAACCCACTTTGAATTGTGAGCTCGGCTTGACCGCGTGTACGCAACGCCTGAGGAGGTTGCTCCGGCACGTGGTGGACCCTCTTAGACACACGCCAGTGTCAGAAGGTGAGCAGAGAGGCTTGTTTCCGCAGCAGCGAGCAGCCACCTATGGGCGGTGGGAGTGGATAGTGTGCAGCACCCTGCGTGCACAAGAGCGGGCAGATACCTCCGACCAGTGGGAGTGGATGGGGTGCAGCAGCCTGGGTGCACAGGAGCGGGCAGACACCTCTAGGCAGTGGGAGTGGATGGGATGCAGCAGTCTGGGTGCGCAGGAATGGGCAGTCACCTCCGGGCAGTGGGACTGGATGGGGTGCACCAGCCTGGGTGCACAGCAGTGGGCAGACACCTCTGGGCAGTGGGAGTGGATGGGGTACAGCAGCCTGGGTGCGCAGAGGTGGGCAGACACCTCTGGGCAGCGGGAGTCGATGGGGTGCAGCAGCCTGCGTGCGCAGGGGCAAAACAGAGAATTAGGCGTGTGCAGTTGTATGCACTCTGCCATTACTGATTCTATACTATGTTTCAGATGACTAAACTTGAAGTCTGCACTATGTCCCGGCACGTGGTTGGAGACACACCGGTGGCAGAAAGGTGAGCTGTGAGGATTTTCTCCACAGTGTCAACACTCACTCTCCCTCTCCATCTCTTCCTTTCTGTCACTCACACTCACACTCTTTCTCTCTCTCTCACTCTCTTTCTCTTCCTTTCTCTCTCTCACACTCTTTCTCTCTTTCTATGTCTTTTCCTCTCTCATTCTTTCTTTCTCTCTCTCTTCCTCTCTGTCTCACTCTTTCTCTCTCTCTCTACCTCTCTCTCACACTGTTTCTCTCTTTCTCTCTCTCTTCCTTGTATATCACTCTTTCTCTCTTTTGCTCTCTCTTCCTCTCTCTCTCACTCTTTCTCTCTTTCTCTGTCTTCCTCTCTCTCACTCTTTCTTTCTCTGTCTCTTCCTCTCTCTCACTCTCTCTCTCTCTCTCTCCTTTCGTGGACGCATGACGCACAATCTTATCTTTCTTTTTGTCTTGCAGGCTGTGATTCACAAATTGTCAAGGGATGACACGCCATACCTGTACCTACTTTTATTTTGTTGTTTTGTTTAAATAAAATGTTTTATATGTAAATCCATAGATGACTGAGATTCTTATTTGTCCAACCTCACATGCATCTTCTTTACTATAATTGTGCGACATCAGCCAATTTGTTACGTTCCAGATTTCCTAAGGTTGCTGTCACATTTGTTTGTGTGGGGGGGAGGTGAGGAGGGGATGGAGGACAAGGGGCTGGTGGCGGGAGGTGTCGGAGCAGTGTTGGGTGTCCGAGCTGCATGATCGTTGGCTCCATTGCATCTGTTCTCATTCACTTTGAAAGTTAAAAATATTGTCTCAAATACTTAACCACTACTACAAAACACATAACACACCTTCTTAATTTCTAATTTACCTTCGTAGTTGGTATGCAGATTTCAAATGTCACAAACGCATGCAATTCTTTTCTTGTCACACAGTACATCTAATGCACCGCTTTCATCAAGAATGGAACCAGTAATGGCAGAATTTCCCTGTTGATCCACACATAAATACATATAATAAACAAATCAAAATAGTTCCTTATTTTTTTAGATTGCAAAACCTCTCTTTATTGGTTATTTTTTAACTTTCCATATAAACAGTTTTTTTAAGGACACATACAGGTGAAAAGTTCAAGGTATTGTATCACCACTTTCTAGAACATTCTACGACACGTGCAGGTTAAAAGTTCATCATTTTTTTAAACCTACCGATATTTCTTTTTACAACATTTTTTTCAACATTTAACGGCACGTGGAGGTCAAAAGTTCACCATTCTTTCAAGTTTGAACTGCACCTTCCAAATACAATTAGCAGGTGTGGTTGAGCTGAGCAAATTTCATCCTATAATATGTACTTCACGTATAAACTGCTTTTTTATTAGCCAATCACAAAGATGCTTTTCATCAAAACTAATATACACCCTACTTTTTAGGACACAATACATTTCATCTCCCAATCGGTTAACGTTTTGTATGTAAAAAAAAAGTAGTTCCCCATGTTTAAACATACCTCTTATTCTATGAACGGACTGCATGAGCTACAGACATTTATCCATATCTTGTAGCCATACCTTCAAAATGCGAGTGTGGATTGTAGGACATAGCTATGTTTTCTGGTGCAAGAGGTATGCAGAACAGAGACGTATTGACTTAGACCTAGGTTTACAAAATGTGCACATTAAATGGTTTGCACAGAGAGGATTGAAGTGGCACCAATTGCTCCCTTTGGTTAAAACCTGTTTGCATCTCCAACACCCTGATCTCATGATTGTGCACTGTGGTGGTAACGACCTAGGCACATTGACTGGGGTAGGTTTGGAAATGCTTATGAAAGACACCTTTGGACAATTGATGTTACTTTTGCCTCAAACTGTCTTTGTATATTCCAATATATGCCAATGACAGAAGTGGAAATGGTCAAACCAATTTTGTCATAAGATTGAAAAATCTAGGAAGAATGTCAACAAAGCTGTGTCTGCATACCTCAGAGACCATAGAATGGGGTCTATTTACAACAACAACATACGTTTTGATATGGCTGATATCTACAGAAGTGATGGAGTACACTTCACAGATAAGGGAAACCGAGTTTTCCTGATTAACTTGAAGCTGTGCATTCGCACTTACATGTAGCTCCAACTAATAAACACAAGGGCTCTTTTTAGAGCCACCTTATATTCCCAATTTTGGCTCACAGAGTGTCACCTGCGGGCTGTTGGGCAGGCTCGCAGAGGAAGAGCTGCGGCCCATGGGCTCAGCTCGCAGAGGGAGACCTACGAGCCGTTGGCTCGCAAAAGCACAGCACCATACTGGCTCACGGAGGGAGAGCTGTGGCCAGACTCGCAGAGGGAGACCAACGGGCCAACAGGCCTGCTAGCAGACACACAGCTATCAGTTAATGGGCTGGCTCGCAGAGATACAGCTGCGAGCCCTTCGAGCTGCAACACGTCGGGCTAACTCGCAGAGGGAGAATAACGGGCCGACGGGCCTCCTAGCACAGAGAGAGCTACGAGCTAACGAGGTGGCTCACAGAGGTAGAACTGCGGGCCCGACGGACTGCCTTCTAAAGGCATAGCCACGAGCTGATGATGTGGGGAGAGGGAGCGTAAAAGGAGTATCTCGCACAGACAGACCTGCGGGATATTTTCAGTATTGCCTCGCAGAGGTAGAATTACGGATGCAGTGCCTTTTAGAGGGAGAGATGCGAGCTGACGGACTGAGTCACAAAATGGCTCACAGTTCGCAGTCGCAGAGCTGCGAGCCGACGGACTGGCTTCTAAAGGCATAGCCGCGAGCTGGTGATGTGGGGAGAGGGACCGTGAAAGGGGTATCTCGCACAGACAGAGCTGCGGTATATTTTTAGTGTTGCCTCGCAGAGGTAGAACTACAGACCTGATGCCTTGCAGAGGGAGAGTTGTGAGCTGACGGACTGAATCACAAAATGGCTGCCAACACTTCCTAGTTTCAACAGTTCGTAGCCAATGAGCTGCATGCTCATGCTCGTAACGCTTCAGCCAATCAGATGCCAGAAATCTTAAATATTGATATCTGGAAAATTTGATATTTCTCTAAAACTACTGAACGGATTTACCCGATTTAAACAAAAGCGTGCTTTCTGGACCAAGACCTTTCTCTGTGCCAAATTTGGCATAATTCCGTTTAGCAGTTTGACCTGTAGCCTTGTCTAAAGTTTCCTATGGAAATTGCATGGAGAAAACACGTTTTGGGACACCCCTTTTTCTTAGCCCCCCCTTGACGAATCCCCCCCAAACTTTTAGGATAGGAGCTGACCTGAAAAGAGGAACTTGTTGGAAACTTTCGTAAAGATTCGTCAAACGACGCCAAAGTTATAAGCACATCAAAAAATGCTTTTCCTATGGAAATGTGGTCCTAACTATAACTACCTACAGGCGACCGCCAGTAGGTAATATATATATATATATTCACTGAAAAAACCATAGGTTTTAGGGACAGTTATAGTTAGTTGGACATTTCACTCGTACAAAACCATAGAAATTCCCCCGTTATAGTTAGTTAAGCTAACTATAACTCACGCCCCCGCAATGCACTGCTGATGACGTCACATATTACATCACTCATGACATGGTCAGTGACATCACTGATGACAACAATGATGACATCTCAAATGACATCACTGATGACATCACTGATGACATCATCCAGTGACTGTGTGTTTCTGTAAAGTTTAAATATGTTTAATATATATAGGGAAAGGCGTATTGAAGAATGAGTGTGTGTATAAGTGTCTGAATGGTTGATTTAGTACGTGAGTGACTGACTCTACAAGTGAGTGATTAAACGTATCTTACTGAATGCATGGGTTAGTGACTAAACTGTGTGAATGTCTGTATCCGTCTGTTTGTTGGTGTGTAAGTGGATGCATGGATTTGCGAATAGCTACATGAGTATCTATATGGGTTATTGATTGGTTCTCTGAGTATCTGTATGGCTGCCTGAGTGTTTGTGTGGGTGGGGTGTGTGTGACTCTGTACATAGATGTGTGAGTGGGTGATTCACTGGGTGCATGATTTCAAGAGTGCATCTGTGATGGACTGCTTGGGTGGGTGAGTGTGTGTATGGGTGTGTTAGTGAGTGAATGTATATCTCAGTGGTACATGTGCGAGTAACTACATATGTAAAAGGCAGTATATATGTGTGTTAGAGTATTTAAATCGCTATAAGTGAGAGTGTGTGATTGTGAGAGTGGCTGTATGGATGCGTGTGTGCTTGTATCAGTTATTGTATAAGAGCGTAAGAATGTGCTAGTATTTGTATGAGTAAGTGAGCTGGTGTGTGTATAACTGTATAGGTGAGTAAATGGGTGTGTGATTCATTTTTTGCATGACTGACTAGGTGTGTGAGTACCTCTATGGATGAGTGGCAGTGTGTGAGTGTTTATATAGGTGTATGAGTGCATATGATAGTCCTGTACTGAGTGACTGTAAGTATGAGTGACTGTACGGGTGAGTGAGTGGATGTGTGTGTAGACCTAAGAATCAGTGAGTGGGTATGTAGTTTTTGGTGTTGGAGTGTCTATGGTTTTGAGAATGGCAGTCTGTAATTTAGAGTGGGTGTATCAAAAGTTATATTAGGGTGTGAGAAGATGCATGAAATTATCAAATGGATGATATCATCAGTGATGTCATTTGAGATGTCATCAGTGATGTCATCAATGATGTCACTGACCATGTCATGAGTGATGTAATATGTGACGTCATCAGCAGTGCATTGCGGGGCGCGAGTTATAGTTAGCTGAACTAACTATAACGGGGGAATTTCTATGGTTTTGTACGAGTGAAATGTCCAACTAACTATAACTGTCCCTAAAACCTATGGTTTTTTCAGTGAATTTTAAAGGTTTTTTAAATGCTCATTTCTAACTATAACGTGTCTGAAACCTATGGTTTTTTCAGTGAATTTCAAAGGTTTTTTAAATGCTAATTTCTAACTATAACGTGCCTGAAACGTATGATTTTTAAGTGAATTTCAAAGGTTTTTAAATGCTAGTTTCTAACTATGCCTACAGAGGTAGGACATGTGAAGAAAGAAGAAAAAACGCACAGAAAGAAGCAAAAGATGTGCAGAAAGAACCAACAGAGGAGCAGAAAGAGGCCTTGTTGCAAAATCATCCTGTGCCCACAACTTTTTCAGACGGGTACTGGTGGTAACTGACTCTGACTAACCAGAGCCAGTGCTATGCTAAAAGACACTTAGAATACAGTGAAAACACCTACATACACTAGGGAACACTATGCGTTGGGGTACCCCTGTGATTACAGACCTCCTCTGCAAGTCCCTAGTACATAATAGGGCAGGGGATTAAAACTACCTCTTAAAACGCGCTACAGGGCGCGTTTGCACAGTGGTGAAGGGAGGGGGCCTGAGGTGACATGTGTGCAAACGCGCCCGTGGCGCGTTCTAAGTTGCGGGATTAAGTCCCCTTGAATCCTGAGGGTCCCTGGGGCCCAACTAGCCCCCGAGGTACCTACAGTTAGGACCACAGAGCTGAGTTGCAGAGAGACGTTCCGAGGCCACGCACCTTTTTCACCTCTCTGCAACGCAACTCTGTTGTGCTTACTGAAGGTACCTGGTGGGCTAGTTGGCCCCCAGGGTCCCTCAGGATTCAAAGGGAATTAATTCCCCAACTTAAAAAGCACCACAGGGCGTGTTTGCGCACATGTCACCTGAGGCCCCGCCCCCTCCCTTCAGCACTGTGCAAACGCGCCCCGTGGCGCGTTTTAAGTTGGGGGATTAGGTCACCTTGAATCCTGAGGGTCCCTGGGGCCCAACTAGCCCACCAGGTACTTCCAGTAAGCACCACAGGCCTGCGTTGCAACACCTGTAACAAATTGTGCAGTTGTGTTTAGGTAGTGAAGAGGGTCGTGCTGGGGGTAGTGTTTTAGGGTTTAGGGTAGTGCAGTGGTGTTTGTGTAGTGTAGGGGGTCATGCTGGGGGTAGATTTAGGGTTTAGGGTAGTGCAGTGGTGTTTGGGTAGTGTAGGGAGTTGTGCTGGGGGTAGTGTTTTAGGGTTTAGAATAGTGCAGTGGTGTTTGGGTAGTGTAGGGGGTCATGCTGGGGGTAGTGTTTTAGGGTTTAGGGTAGTGCAGTGGTGTTTGGGTACTGTAGGGGGTCGTGCTGGGGGTAGTGATTTAGGGTAGTGCAGTGGTGTTTGGGTAGTGTAGGGGGTACTGCTGGGGGTAGTGTTTTAGGGTTTAGGGTAGTGCAATGGTGTTTGGGTAGTGTAGGGGGTACTGCTGGGGGTAGTGTTTTAGGTTTTAGGGTAGTGCAGTGGTGTTTGGGTAGTGTAGGGGTACTGCTGGGGGTAGTGTTTTAGGGTTTAGGGAAGTGCAGTGGTCTTTGGGTAGTGTAGGGGTTCGTGCTGGGGGTAGTTTTTAGTGTTTAGGGTAGTGCAGTGGTGTTTGTGTAGTATAGGGGTAGTGTTTTAGGGTTTAGGGTAGTGCAGTGGTGTTTGTGTAGTGTAGGAGGTCGTGTTTTAGGGTTTAGGGTAGTGCAGTGGTCTTTGGGTAGTGTAGGGAGTCATGCGGGGGTAGTGTTTTAGGGTTTAGGGTAGTGCAGTGGTCTTTGGGTAGTGTAGGGGGTCGTGCGGGGGTAGTGTTTTAGGTATTAGGGTAGTGCATTGGTGTTTGGGTAGTGTAGGGGGTCATGCGGGGGTAGTGTTTTAGGGTTTAGGGCAGTGCAGTGGTGTTTGGGTAGTGTAGGGGGTCGTGCTGGGGGAGTGTTTTAGGGTTTAGGCCAGTGCAGTGGTGTTTGGGTAGTGTAGGGGGACGTGCGGGGGGAGTGTTTTAGGGTTTAAGGCAGTGCAGTGGTGTTCGGGTAGTGTAGGGGGTCGTGCTGGGGGGAGTGTTTGAGTGTTTAGGGCAGTGCAGTCGAGTTCAGGTAGTGTAGGGGGTCGTGCTGGGGGGAGTATTTTAGGGTTTAGGGTAGTGCAGTGGTGTTCAAGTAGTGTAGGGGGTCGTGCTGGGGGTAATGTTCTGGGGTTTAGGGCAGTGCAGTGGTGTTCAGGCTGTGTAGGGGGTCGTGCTGGGGGTGGTGTTTTAGGGTTTAGGGCAGTGCAGTGGTGTTCGGGCAGTGTAGGGGGTCGTGCTGGGGGTGGTGTTTCAGGGTTTAGGGCAGAGCAGTGGTGTTCAGGCAGTGTAGGGGGTCGTGCAGGGGGTGGTGTTTCAGGGTTTAGGGCAGTGCAGTGGTGTTCGGGCAGTGTAGGGGGTCTTGCAGGGTGTGGTGTTTCAGGGTTTAGGGCAGTGGTGTTCTGGCAGTGTAGGGGTCGTGCTGGGGGTGGAGTTTCAGGGTTTGGGGCAGTGCAGTGGTGTTCGAGCAGTAAAGGGGGTCGTGCTGGGGGTGGTGTTTCAGGGTTTAGGGCAGTGCAGTGGTGTTTGGGCAGTGTAGGGGGTGGTGCAGGGGGTGGTGTTTCAGGGTTTAGGGCAGTGCAGTTGTGTTCGGGCAGTATAGGGGGTGGTGCAGGGGGTGGTGTTTCAGGGTTTAGGGCAGTGCAGTGGTATTCGTGCAGTGTTGTGGGTCGTGCAGGGTGTGGTGTTTCAGGGTTTAGGGCAGTGCAGTGGTGTTCTGGCAGTGTAGGGGGTCATGCTGGGGCTGGTGTTTCAGGGTTTAGGGCAGTACAGTGGTGTTCGGGCAGTGTAGGGGGTCGTGCTGGGGATGGTGTTTCAGGGTTTAGGGCAGTGCTGTGGTGTTCGGGCTGTGTAGGGGGTCGTGATGGGGCTGGTGTTTCAGGGTTTAGGGCAGTGCAGTGGTGTTCGGGCAGTGTAGGTGGTCGTGCTGGGGCTGGTGTTTCAGGGTTTAGGGCAGTGCAGTGGTGTTCGGGCAGTGTGGGGGGTCGTGCTGGGGCTGGTGTTTCAGGGTTTAGGGCAGTGCAGTGGTGTTCGGGCAGTGTAGGGGGTCTTGCTGGGGCTGGTGTTTCAGAGTTTAGGGCAGTGTAGTGGTGTTCGGGCAGTGTAGGGGGTCTTGCTGGGGCTGGTGTTTCAGGGTTTAGGGCAATGCAGTGGTGTTCGGGCAGTGTAGGGGGTCATGCTGGGGGTGGTGTTTCAAGGTTTAGGGCAGTGCAGTGGTGTTCGGGCAGTGTAGGGGGTCGTGCTGGGGCTAGTGTTTCAGGGTTTAGGGCAGAGCAATGGTGTTCAGGCAGTGTAGGGGGTTGTGCTGGTGGTGGTGTTTCCGGGTTTAGGGCAGTGCAGTGCTGTTCGGGCAGTATAGGGGGTCCTGCTGGGGGTGGTGTTTCAGGGTTTAGGGCAGTGGTGTTCAGTCAGTGTAGGGGGTATTGCTGGGGGTGATGTTTCAGGGTTTAGGGCAGTGCAGTGGTGTTCCGGCAGTGTAGGGGGTCGTGCACGGGGTGGTGTTTCAGGGTTTAGGGCAGTACAGTGGTGTTCCGGCAGTGTAGGGGGTCGTGCAGTGGGTGGTGTTTCAGGGTTAAGGGCAGTGCAGTGGTGTTCAGGCAGTGTAGGGGGTCGTGCTTGGGGTGGTGTTTCAGGGTTTAGGGCAGTGCAGTGGTGTTCGGGCAGTGTAGGGTGTCGTGCTGAGGGGTGGTGTTTCAGGGTTTAGGGCAGTGCAGTGGTATTCGGGCAGTGTAGGGGGTCGTGCAGGGGGTTGTCTTGTGGATTGTTACCTGCCTTGTTATGTTGGCCTAGGCCTGGCTGCCATGCTGCTTTTCTTTGCGCACGTTACACTGAGCCGGGCTTTCCTCGCCCTTTGCTCGTGCCAAGTTCTTTTGCACTGTCTGCATTTTCTGTTGTTCACCTTTTTGGGCTCAGTCTGCACAAACATGTACAAGGTCGCATAACAATGTATTTTGGTTCTTCCTGATATGGCCAGTCTCGCGCACCCAGACATAACATTAGGTGCAATTGCCATGAAGAATTTGGTATGCTTTTAATACTGTGGTTTACTAGCGCTTAACACACTTGGAGAAATCCCTTTCAGTGAGAAGAGCTATGATGTCCTGCTGATGTAATTCTGCATCTAGAGACTGAGGTATGGGGGTTCGCTAGTCAAAGCCCAGAGGTCTTCTATTATTATAATAAACTATCTTACTGCAAGGGGAGGGTGGTAATGTTATTTATACGTTTATCCACTGAGCTCTGAGATGCTTTCCCCGTTTGTATTCTATGGAATTGTAACCATGCTGCTTATATTAGTCATATGCATTATGCTATTAGTACTGACACGTGTACTGTACATTAGAGCACGTAAGTTGGAATAAACATTTTAACCTATCCAGTGTCTCTTCCTACGCATCTTGTGGACAAGTACGAGTGAGTGACGAAAGAGTGTTCTTGCTTCTGCGAGTCCTGAGATAAAGATACCGTGTTCTGGGTTGTCCAAACATTAGTACTTGGGTGCTAATGGGATGCTAAGCTAGTTGGGTTGGGGTTTTTGGGTGCTACGGTATATGGTGGCAAACCACTGTATTCCGGGGTCCCATTTTCCTGTGCATAGCTCTGTGTATGTGCAGAAACCTTATGACATGGCGCGACCACCGTGGGGCAGCTTATCTGCGAGACGCTTGAGTAGTACTTGTGCTTGTCCACAAACCCCTCGCGTACGCTTCCGGAGGCGTATGTGACGGTGATACCTCCTATATTGAATGTTTTATAGGTTCTTTCAAGCTTGATATTATTAAAAAAGGTTAGTTAATAGACCCATTTTTGTGCTCCCTGTTAGGTTGTCGAATATATCTGTTTAGTCATGGCTGGTGTGGCGATTGCTGCACATAGTCGAGGGGCACTCCGAGACCACTTACGGGTGTATGGAGTGCCTGATACAGGGATCGAGTTGGTCTTTGTGGTTCAAGCCGATCCGGCTTACCACTTTGAGGTGTTTTACACTTGGATCACTTTTGAAGCGGTGGAGGCAGATGATAATCTGTTTCATGAATATAAGCCCACCGCTATTCCTGCTGCCTATCGACCCTATACCACTCTTGAAGTACCTCTCACGGCTTGGCAGCACCGTGTTTGGTTTAATGGCGCCCTACCACAACCAACTACCGCAGTTCGTTTAGGCCCCTTGTCAATTCAGGGGGCCACTTGGCCTGTATTGGCCGGGTATACCCCGCATCCAAATTATCTGGCATTACCGCTTGCGGAACTGCGCACTATGCATACCGAATTGGTACGAGTGCATCGAGCCCTAGTGACATACGTTACAGGTAGTCTACATGGAGCTGCTCCTGTAGTCGCAGGCCAACCAGCTATAGCCGCTGGAGTGACTATAAGTCCTGTCATGGTAAATTCTGTGATGGGCAAACGTCCACAAAATAAGGACGACTATCCTTACTGGCTTGCAGAAAAGTTCGATCAGATAGAAGCAGTGTTTCCCCATACATCCCCAGTAGATAAACACCGCATCCTCACGATAAGTTTGCCAAAAGACATAATCCCCGATTTGACATCATGTGAAAACTGGGGTAAGGTATTCGCAGCAGTTTATTCAAAATGTTTTGGAACTCCTTCCATGACGGTTCTACCCTCTGTAATTAAAAAAGTACAGGATGAACATGGCCCTGAAGCGGCTGTGGAATTAGGGATGAGACTAGTGGGAGTGTTTGATGTAGTAGCTGAGCTGATCCTTGGAAATGTCAAGGGCGATGCTATGAACTTTCAAGTAGCGAATGCTTTGGCTTTGGTCCCGGAGTTGGACAGGCCCCGCGAATTACCGAAAATTATTGCCCGGGCTTATAAAACAATTGGAAGAAATAGCCTGGGCAACAAGCCTTTTGTAAAAATGCAAACTCAATCGCAAACACAAGTTACACAAACAAAAAGTGCATCTGAGAAAGATGATAAACCGGTCTTCACTAAAAAGAGTTGGAGACAGAAAAAACAGGGTAAGCAACAAAAGAAGCCGGGGTCGAGAGGCGCTTCCCCAGTTTCGGTTTCTTCTGAACGTACTTATGATTTATGTGATAGGTCAAGGATTAAATCACCAGAAAGGTTTCAGAGCTCTGATACGCGTTCTCCTCGTTCTTCACAGGCCCAGACGTCGTCACAGGCTGGTGGAGGAGGACGGCAAGATAGAGGAAGGGGCCGAGAGGCTCCCCAGGAGCGAGACCAACCTCGACAACAAGTCAGAGGGAAAGCAGAAGATTTTCATCTTCCTCGACCGCAATTTCAGAAGAAAAAGTTGCTGCTGTCACAGCGAAATATGCCTCAGACCGTGAGAACGAGACTCCAGAATTGGACGTGGGCAGTGACCCTCCTAGACAGCGCCGCGGAAGTTACCATAGTGCGGGAGGCGCTACGTCCTCATATGGAGGCGACAGCAACTGAAACATTCGTTACTGTAGAGACAGCTGACACGAGAGTGGCACCCCCTGACAGACTATATAATATAGTCATACAAATTGAAGGTGACATACCGCGTGAAATAAAAGGGATTTTTTGGGAAAATCTAACCTCTTCATATGACATTTTGTTAGCAGAGGTGGATTGGCCACCCCCATTCGTTTTAGCTGCACATAAAGGAGAGGAGGTAATCCTTCCAAGCTTCTCACGGCATGTCCCAAAAGACAAAGCTGAAGCACTTGCAGCTGAGTGGGCTGTGTACCTGGCACCAGCGTTATACCGCAACCATGTGGGATGGGATGAAGAATCACCTCCTCATGCAATACCTTTGCGGTCACTACCGCAGCCACAACCCCAATATCCCATCAAACGGCAGGCAAAAGGCCCCGTCTCCGAAATTCTGACACAGTTGGAATATCAGGGAGTAATTGAACCGTGCGTATCACCTATGAACAATCCCCTTTTCGTGGTTTCTAAACCCGATGGATCGTACCGCTTAGTTTTGGATTACCGGCATTTAAATACTCATTGTCGGAACTTTGCGGTGCAAAATACACACAGTTCTGCGCTTGTAGACAGTCTTGTTCGTAAAAAATACAAAACGACACTTGACCTTTCAAACGGTTTCTACACGCACAACCTAGCCCCGGAGAGTGGTCAATGGACCGCATTCACTTCCGGTGGTAAATTATTCCAGTTCCGGCGTTTACCCATGGGCTACAAAAATAGTCCGGGTATATTCGCCGCCCGTGTTGTTTCTTTGTTAAATGACATTGATCAAGACGCATGTTCGTACGTAGATGACATCTATCTGACGGACGACGAATTATTTCAGCATTTGTCCCGTGTGGACCGCATTATTCTTGAATTTGCGGAGCAGGGTTACAAATTTAACTTTGCTAAATCACACATTGCTGAATTTACAGTTCTGTTCTTGGGCTATGAGCTCAACAACGAAGGTAAGGGCTTAGCCCCCCATTTCTTGGAAAAATGTGCACATTTGTGCCCCCCAAATACTCTGAAGAAACTTCAGTCTTTGCTGGGTTTCTTGAATTTCGGGCGTACTTACATTCCCGAATATGCCCAGCGTATCAAGCCTTTGTATGCTTTGATACAACCTACTTATTCAAGGTCTTGCTGGCTGCCTGAGCATACCTCAATTCTGCAGTCTTTGCAGACAGACCTTTTGGAGTCTAAATATCTTTTGACTCGTGATAACCACACAAACCTGGTGATTAGAATAATTCCGGGGGCGGTGGGATTCACATACTTAACCTTTAATGAAGGTGATACAGTACCCATCGCATACAAGTCACATCTGTACACTTCCGCTGAATTGCGCTTTACATCTGTCGAAAAAGTTCTAACTGCAGTGCAAATGGCGATTCTAAAAGAACGCGCACTGGCACAGGGAAAGCGGATTCTAGTGGTAACACCCTGTCCTGCCCTAGAGGCAGTAACAAAGGCAAGTGTACCGAACTCAAAAGCAATGCATCCCCGTTGGATACAATGGGCTACATCCTTGACGTCTTCGGACGTCACTTTTGTTTTTGATTCTTCTCTGCAGACTCAGGAGTTTTTGCAGTATGAATTCGTTCATCCTCCTCCTTTGTTTTTATTACCGCTTGAGGATTACAAATGTGTGATCTACACCGATGGTTCGGCGCAACCGGCCACTGGGTCCAAACACGCTTATTCAGCTGCATGTGCTATTGTTGCGGGTTCCTTTGTAGATGGAAAGTTCAAATCCTCTGCAGTGCATACTCGCACACTTGGAGATAGTACCGCACAATTGGCCGAGCTGCATGCATTGCTACTTGCACTTGAGTTCGCTTCTCAGGATGAGACCACTCTTATTGTATGTGATTCTTTTTACTGTGTACAATCTTACAATGACAATTTGTTTTTCTGGTCGAAAAACGACTACAAGGACGCAAAAGGGAGCACAATTAAGCATAAAATGCTTTGGGTTCGAGTGGCAGAATTGCAACAACGTCTGCCCCTCACACAGGTGGTTCACACCTTAGGCCATCAGCGGGTGGGCGCACACGCTATTGGTAACGATCTGGCAGATGAGGCTGCCCGTTCAGCAGTAGTCACGTGTTCAGTAGCAGCGGTTACCAGGTCCATGTCTAAAATAGACCCTGTTATATTAGCAGCTATTGCTGCAACCAAGGAAGGTAATAATTACCCTACAGGTTTCCCTTCCAAGTATTCTTACACATTAAGTCCCGATCAGGTTCCTTATGTAACTATACCTGACGTTGGAGATCGGCTGATCCCCAACGCGGACCGCAGGAGTGCCTTGATATCAGCTGCACACGAAGGCATGGCTTCTGCTCATGCAGGTGTGTCAGCTACGGTTTCCATCTTGCAGCAGCGTTATTGGTGGCGTGGGTTATATAAAGACACCCGTGCTTTTGTGCTTTCTTGCGACGTTTGTCAACAGATTAAGCCTTCCACGGTAACACGTCCACCACAAACACCGCTCTGCATTGCTAACAGACCCTTTGGGTGTGTTTACTTGGATCACTGCGGTCCATTCTCATCAGACACTGCCTATAAATACATCTTAGTGGCAGTGGACTCGTGCACACGGTTTCTCTGGGTCTGGCCACAACGGAGTGCTGACGCCCGAAATGTAATCAGGGATTTGCGTGTCTTTGTGGGAATTTTCGCATGCGGCACCTTCCATTCGGACCAAGGTCCAGCGTTTGCCTCTAGGGCTTACAAGGATGCAATGGCTTCGCTTGGGGTGCGGGTGAAATTTTCGTCTCCGTATAGGCCTGAGGGCAACTCTATCGTTGAACGAATGAACCGTGACTTAAAGCAATCCTTAACAGCTAGGGTTATAGGTACTGGCAGGAACTGGCTGGCCCATTTGTATACCGTTCAGCGTGCACTTAATAATCTCCCTAGAAGACCTCTGGGTGGGCGGACCCCATACGAAATGCTCTTTGGCATAAGAATGTTTGTGCCTGACCTTGAGGGTCCAGACATCGCGGCGCAATCCGCCAAGTTTGATGTAGATAACCATTCTGCTATGTTACAGGACTTACAAGAAGCCCGAGACAAACTTGCAACTACACATTTGCCTTCAGCCACAGATCCTGCGTTGCAGATTCCGGTAGCCGGCTGGCTTCCAAAGGTTGGAGAACTGGTTCGAGAAAAGGTTGAAAACAAAAAAGAATTCGGCCCCTCTTTTCGTGCACCGGTTCCAGTTCTGGGCTTGAAGGGAACACGTACAGTCATTTTACCACCGCTTCCTGGTCGCAAGGAGAACAGATACATCTCAGTGGAAAATGTCAAGCTACAGCGCCTGGCCGATCCTGAATAGTGTCACACCAGCGGTCTCTTGTCCTGCCATTTATCGGACATATGTTCATAGTCCATCTGCACGAACGATCGCTGATGCTGTAATTGAGATGGTTGATTTGCCTGAATCCTCTACTTTGCCTGAAACTACGATTGATCCCCAACTCTCCACCAATATCGACGAGGACGAGTATACTTATCCTGCATCAGAATCGGTGGCACATCAACCAACAACGCCACTTGGCCCGACTCGTTATTCCTTTGATTCGGATTCCACATCTTCAAAAGTTCCATCCAAGTTCAGTATTTTTATATCCTGGTTTAGAGACAATTTTTTGATTCCACCCTGGACATACATCTGGTTGGTACTTTTCTTGATATTTTTGTTCATGTCCATTGGCTTTGTCACAGTGTTTTTTCTACTAATTAATGGTCACTATTTACCTGAACGCTCTGCTGTAGACTATGTTTCTGGAACTTTGGCTCCTCATTCCTCGTCTCACATCATGAAGCGTGACCACACATTTGTGAACATTTCAGCTTTCCCAGTTGCTGATGGCATCGTATGGGATGCAGTGAATTATCAAATCCATGGTCCGACGGAAATTATTAATGTACCTAATGTCCTTCGTGTTTCAATGGGTGATGTAGTACAAAATAATATTCATTCTGATGATTGGGATGTGCATGCCGTTGAAGCATTGTTTGCCGATTTAAAATATTATGCATCTTTTAATGCTGAAGATTTATATATGAATTCTGCTAATTATGCCGATTTGTATTGTTACCAACATTGGGGTAATCATTTTCTCCATAAGCCCAGTGCCCTGCGTAGTTCTGTTAACTATACCCAATGGGAACATTGTCCAAACCCCTTGCCAGGTAGCTCTCAAACTCTTCGAAATAAGTTTAATTATTTCACTGATTTTAATCGGTCGAATCCTGCATCCTATTATTTTAGACTAAATAACACATCAACTCAGAAAATTATGTTAACACACACCAAATTGCTTTATTCAGGTTCTTTTCTAAGTGCCCTAGCTGTGGGTGGTTATGAGTACTGGGATAATACAGTGGATTTAAAATCTATTTGGGGCTCCAAGCCATGGCAGGTACAGGGAACCGAGGCATTACACCGTGCTTGCCTCATCCCTACACAAATTATGTTCCTCAATGTCTCCATCTATCAGACTACATGTTGGGGCTTAGCAACCACTAAACAATTGAATACTCCATCAATACCATCCCTGTCGAGTTTTCCCAATGAAAGCTCACGATTCAATATGTCCCTCGTGTCCCTGCAGGCTCTGTTACAAAATAATTCGTATAATGTTTCTGAGCTAGATCAGTCACCCTGGTTGGTATGGCCTATATCATCTAATGCATGTCAAATGCGTTTTCACGACTCAGGAGCTAGTTACACACAGGATAGGCCTGATCCGAGATTTACTGATTCCCGTACTGTCACTACATATTCTGTTGGTAAATTATGCAAACAATGGCTGCAACATTCGTCCCTTGATTCTGTTAAACAACATCTGTCCCTCCTTTCAGGCAATATTGATCTGTCCGACTTTGTTTTGGGACCTCGTGGTCCCCGACCTAAAAGATTCATTTATGAAACATATAATGAACTCTGGAAGCTATCACAAATGGAAGCTGCTTCCCGTCTTCGGGAAATAGATCAAGCAAATTTGGAAAAGGTGCTTGCTGTTGTTGACAATAGTATTAATACCCTGTCTTCTCGCATTTATACTTTGGAGAATATTGTGTCCTCTGTTGTTGATATTGTACAAGATGATGTTTCTGTGTTATATCATGGTCAGAATCAATTGCGTTCGGTTATGCAGTTTGCATGGACTTTACAAACGCTCAAGTTAGGTAAAGTTCCTTGGCATTTTTTGAACACCTCTGCCTTGTTTCTACCTTTTAACTTAACTGACAAACAGCAATTTATGTCCATGAAAGATGCAACTTACACTCTATTACATATCGAAAAGATGGATCCTTTGCCGTTCTCTGTTGCAGAACTTGATTCTGCTGTATGGCTAGTCCATGGGGTTATCGCTTTACCTTTTTCCTTGTTTGAATTTGACTCGTGCATGAAACATTATCCTGTGGGCCGTTACCGGCCCTTGGGCAGTGCTTTCCTGCATGAACTCTGGTCCTTGCCTTTCATGTATAAATGCCTTCGGGACGGCAAGGAAGTCTTTCTCACGGGGGAGTACTGCGACTCGACTATGGGTCATTCGCTTATTTGTAAACACATTAAATTGCATGGCTCATGTAGCGTTTCCGCTCCTAATCTTGCTTGTGTGCTGAAAGGTATTCCTGCTCCTGTTATTTCACCTACTTTCACTCTCCTTTCCAATGGTAGTTATTTACTTTTAAATAACGAAAACTGTTGTGGCCTGCAAGCTGGCATTCCTTACATTGTAACAGTTTCGCACAGGGTTGTCTGCTGCAAAAATGTGCTTTTTCCTCCCCCTCATGGCAAGGTTGATATCTCTATTTGGCCTTCCATCCCTACCATGGAAGCAGATTTCAATAGACTGAGCAGAATAAAGGCACTATTATTAAACGAGGAAGTTATGCTCACGTCCGCCCGGGAGACATTCATTCTCCAGGTGGCGAGTACCCACAGTGAAATACAGGCCCTTTTAAACACTAATCTCCCCCAACATTTTGGGGAGTTAATACATCGTATTTTTAACGCATCTAACACTGAAGGCCTAGTACACTTTTTTAAGGTCGTTGGGTCGGGCTTGGTGTCCTCCTTCCAAACTATTTTTGGTGCCATCCCGGCTTTCATACATTCTATTTTTTCCAGTGTCTTTGGCGGTTTCCCATTGATCCTCGCTTTAGCGGCTGGTGTCTTGCTCTTAATTTGCTTTCTGCGCAATGGCTGCTCCCCGATGGGACCTGCTCGATCCAGAACGCCTCCAGCTGCTCCGTGAGCGACTTTTGGCCGGTTTTGGTGTCTTGCCATTGGCGACACTGAGTGTGTCATATACTCTTTCATTTCGCTTTGCGTATTTCACTTGCGTGCAACCTGTGATGACTTGTGTCCGCTGTCCTTTCACCTGGACTCTGGATTATTGCCTCTCCAATTCGTCATTGTCTGTTCCGGATTTTGTTCAGTTGATGGGTCCCTTAGAGGCCCATGAGCAGGACTGTTCCGTTGCTGGCTGTATGGCGCGTGCGGCTGCACTGGGGATTTTGGCGCAATGGGATATCTGGGCGGCTGCCCAGGATCTCCTACAACGAAGCTGTTTCGATTATCACGCAAGCTGTCCCGCATTGCTTCTGGATGCTCCCTTTGTTGAGGAGCATTCCTGCTCTTTTGATCTCATGGATTGGATAGCATCTATGTTTTTTGACAATTCCAATGATGAACTCTTGGAGGGTATGGCTTTTCTCTGCACTTACACTTTCATGGATTGACCTGCCCTTCGCCGTTTGGGCGCTCCCTGTGCTCCAACGGCTGTGTTTTTCCTCTGATGGGCCTCTGTCTTGGCCGCTGGACTGACCAGGGGAGGGTGTCTTGTGGATTGTTACCTGCCTTGTTATGTTGGCCTAGGCCTGGCTGCCATGCTGCTTTTCTTTGCGCACGTTACACTGAGCCGGGCTTTCCTCGCCCTTTGCTCGTGCCAAGTTCTTTTGCACTGTCTGCATTTTCTGTTGTTCACCTTTTTGGGCTCAGTCTGCACAAACATGTACAAGGTCGCATAACAATGTATTTTGGTTCTTCCTGATATGGCCAGTCTCGCGCACCCAGACATAACATTAGGTGCAATTGCCATGAAGAATTTGGTATGCTTTTAATACTGTGGTTTACTAGCGCTTAACACACTTGGAGAAATCCCTTTCAGTGAGAAGAGCTATGATGTCCTGCTGATGTAATTCTGCATCTAGAGACTGAGGTATGGGGGTTCGCTAGTCAAAGCCCAGAGGTCTTCTATTATTATAATAAACTATCTTACTGCAAGGGGAGGGTGGTAATGTTATTTATACGTTTATCCACTGAGCTCTGAGATGCTTTCCCCGTTTGTATTCTATGGAATTGTAACCATGCTGCTTATATTAGTCATATGCATTATGCTATTAGTACTGACACGTGTACTGTACATTAGAGCACGTAAGTTGGAATAAACATTTTAACCTATCCAGTGTCTCTTCCTACGCATCTTGTGGACAAGTACGAGTGAGTGACGAAAGAGTGTTCTTGCTTCTGCGAGTCCTGAGATAAAGATACCGTGTTCTGGGTTGTCCAAACATTAGTACTTGGGTGCTAATGGGATGCTAAGCTAGTTGGGTTGGGGTTTTTGGGTGCTACGGTATATGGTGGCAAACCACTGTATTCCGGGGTCCCATTTTCCTGTGCATAGCTCTGTGTATGTGCAGAAACCTTATGACAGGGTGGTGTTTCAGTGTTTAGGGCAGTGCAGTGGTGTTTGGGCAGTGTAGGGGGTCGTGCAGGGGGTGGTGTTTCAGGGTTTAGGGCAGTGCAGTGGTGTTCGGCCAGTGTAGGTGGTCTTGCTGGGGGTGGTGTTTCAGGGTTTAGGGCAGTGGTGTTCGGGCAGTGTAGGGGGTCTTGCTGGGGGTGATGTTTCAGGGTTTAGGGCAGTGCAGTGGTGTTCGGGCAGTGTAGGGGGTCTTGCTGGGGGTAGTGTTTCAGGGTTTAGGGCAGTGCAGTGGTGTTCGTGCAGTGTAGGGGGTCGTGCAGGTGGTGGTGTTTCAGGGTTTAGGGCAGTGCAGTGGTGTTCGGGCAGTGTAGGGGGTCGTGCTGGGGGTGGTGTTTCAGGGTTTAGGGCAGTGCAGTGGTGTTCGGGCAGTGTAGGGGGTCATGCTGGGGCTGGTTTTTCAGGGTTTAGGGCAGTGCAGTGGTGTTCGGGCAGTGTAGGCGGTCGTGCTGGGGCTGGTGTTTCAGGGTTTAGGGCAGTGAAGTGGTGTTTGGGCAGTGTAGGGGGTCGTGCTGGGGCTGGTGTTTCAGGGTTTAGGGCAGTGCAGTTGTGCTCGGGCAGTGTAGGGGGTCATGCTGGGGGTGGTGTTTCAGGGTTTGGGGTAGTGCAGTGGGGGTCGGGCAGTGTAGGGGGTCGTGCTGGGGCTGGTGTTTCAAGGTTTAGGGCAGTGCAGTGGTGTTCAGGCAGTGTAGGGGGTCGTGCTGGGGCTGGTGTTTCAGGGTTTTGGGCAGAGCAGTGGTGTTCGGGCAGTGTAGGGGGTCGTGCTGGGGCTGGTGTTTCAGGGTTTTGGGCAGAGCAGTGGTGTTCGGGCAGTGTAGGGGGTCGTGCTGGGGGTGGTGTTTCAGGGTTTAGGGCAGTGGTGTTCGGGCAGTGTAGGGGGTCTTGCTGGGGGTGATGTTTCAGGGTTTAGGGCACTGCAGTGGTGTTCGGGCAGTGTAGGGGGTCTTGCTGGGGGTAGTGTTTCAGGGTTTAGGGCAGTGCAGTGGTGTTCGGGCAGTGTAGGGGGTCGTGCTGGGGGTGGTGTTTCAGGGTTTAGGGCAGTGCAGTGGTGTTCGGGCAGTGTCGGGGGTCATGAAGGGGTGGTGTTTCAGGGTTTAGGGCAGTGCAGTGGTGTTTGGACAGTGTAGGGGGTCGTGCTAGGGGTGGTGTTTCAGGGTTTAGGGCAGTGCAGTGGTGTTCGCGCAGTGTAGGGGGTCGTGCAGGGGCTGGTGTTTCAGGGTTTAGGGCAGTGCATTGGTGTTCGGCAGTGTAGGGGGTCGTGCTGGGGGTAGTGTTTTAGGGTTTAGGGTAGTGCAGTGGTGTTTGTGTAGTGTACGGGGTCATGTTTTAGGGTAGTGCAGTGGTGTTTGGGTAGTGTAGGGGGTCGTGCTGGGGGTAGTGTTTTAGGATTTAGGTTAGTGCAGTGGTGTTTGGATAGTGTAGGGGGTCGTGCTGGGGGTAGTGTTTTAGAGTTTAGGGTAGTGCAGTGGTGTTTGTGTAGTGTAGGGGGTCGTGCTGGGGGTAGTGTTTTAGGGTTTAGGGTAGTGCGGTGGTGCTTGTGTAGTGTAGGGGTCGTGCTGGGGGTAGTGTTTTAGGGTTTAGGGTAGTGCAGTGGTGTTTGTGTAGTATCGGGGTTCATGTTTTAGGGTAGTGCAGTGGTGTTTGGGTAGTGTAGGGGGTCGTGTTGGGGGTAGTGTTTTAGGATTTAGGTTAGTGCAGTGGTGTTTGGGTAGTGTAGGGGGTCGTGCTCGGGGTAGTATTTTAGGGTTTAGGGTAGTGCAGTGGTGTTTGTGTAGTGTAGGGGGTCATGCTGGGGGTAGTGTTTTAGGGTTTAGGATAGTGCAGTGGTGCTTGTGTAGTGTAGGGGGTCGTGCTGGGGGTAATGTTTTAGGGTTTAGGGTAGTGCAGTGGTGTTTTTGTAGTATAGGGGGGTCATGTTTTAAGATGCAACGCTCCAATACCTGACCAGTCTGCACTACATAAAACTGCAAAAAAACTATAAATAAAAAGTGTTTTGCACACTTTTGTCATTGGGCTATATGTGGGCTACATCTGGGTAATATTTGTGTTACATTTGGGCTCTTTTTTCACTGGTGGCCATCTTGGAAGACTTCTTTGTTATGAAGTTTCCTAATTTCCTCATTTACTGCAGTCTCCTCAGTAGGAAATGCTTTCAGTTTTTTACTTTGATTCCATCAAGAAGGCATTCAGATGTGTCTCACATTTGCCATAAATTCAGAATGTTAGCACTCTAGTTGCTCATTAGATCACTGTAGTAAAGCTACTTCTCACCAGGGAGTTAACTGGAAGTCTGCTGCTGGTATTGAAAGTGATTGTTTCAGTCTACATGTCAGAATTTTCTAATAAAATAGAAGAGGATTTGAGATCTCACTTAAAACATGCCCTAATTTTTATTTCTACAGCACTAACCATAATTTCTATTTCAAAAAGAACCCCTCATTTTGTTCCTTTTTAAATTAAATGTTTTAAGTGTTACCGGTTTATTCCAATCAAGATGGCTTCAGGTGTGCCATACTTTTATCATAAGTAAGGCTGTTAGCGCTCTAGTTGTTCTTTAGAACACTCTGGGAAGCTGCAGTAGAACACAAAGGCATCAACTGGCAGGCTGCTCCTGTTGAAATATAACAGGAAGATATTTGAGATCACACTTGAAACATGTCCAAATTTTTCTTTCTACAGCACTAACCATAATTTCTATGACAAAATGAACCCCATCATTTTGTTCCTTTTTAAATTAAATGTTTTAAGTGTTACCAGTTTATTCCAATCAAGATGGCTTCAGGTGTGCCATACTTTTGTCATAAGTAAGGCTGTTAGCACTCTAGTTGTTCTTTAGAACACTCTGGGAAGCTGCAGTAGAACACAAAGGAATCAACTGACAGTCTCTGCCCTTGTTGGATGTACATGTTTTACTGAGAATGTCAGACTTCATTCTCACATGACTGAGAAAGATAATGTGAATTCACAGAAAATATGCTCTCATTTTAGCTTCTGGAGCACCTTCCAAAACTCTATGGGACAAGCATGTGAAAATAGTTTTCTCTCAAACATGATTCATGATATCCCAGCAGAAGGTTTTTCACAGGGTAAAATCACCTTAGAACACACCACAATTCCTGAAATTAGTATGGTACCATCAACAAATGAATTCTAATGTAACTAAAGTCTGTTATCACCCTTTATAGTTCTCCTTTTGGTAACCCTCAAAATCTTTGATTCACTACAATGCATTTCAATGGGGTACTATCATGTATATTGGTCTCAAGATGGCTGCCAGCAATTCTAGGATGAAGTGCTGACAGCCAATCAGATCTCACAATGACATGCATGTGTGGTTAGGCTCCGCCCAGATATATATGTGATTTTACTTGTGATTTTCTCAGGAACTACTGAACGGATTTACACCATTTAAGCAAAAGGCATGAGTCTGAACCAAGGGCTACCTCTTTGCCAAATTTGGTGTAATTCCGTTCAGCAGTTCGGGCTGTAGCTGCGACTAAATGTTCCTATGGAAAAACGATTGGGGAAAACACGTTTTGGGACCCCCCTTTATTCTCGGCCCCCGCTTGACGAATCACCCCGAGACTTTCAGGATAGGAGCGGACCGGAGCACCCCAACAAGTTGGAAACTTTCGCGAAGATTCATCAACCGGCGCCAACGCTATTTCAAATAGAATGTTGCGGATTTCCGACCACCAGTAGATAATATATCTATATTATCTACTGGCGGTCGCCAGTAGATAGTTATAGTTAGGACCTATTATCCATAGGAAATTTGCAACATTCTATTCCCAATAACTTTGGCGTCGTTTGACGAATCATCGTGAAATTTTCAAAACTAGTGGGGCGCTCCGGTCCGCTCCTGTCTTGAAAGTTTCCGGGTGATTCATCAAGCGGGGGCTGAGAAAAAAGGGGGGTCCCAAAACTTGTTTTTTCCATGTTAATTCCCATAGGAAATTTTAGCCACGGCTACAGCCCGAACTGCTGAACGGAATTACACCAAATGTTGCAAAAATTTAGCGCTTGGTTCAGAAAGCAACCTTTTTTTAAAATGGTGTAAATCCGTTCAGTAGTTGCAGAGAAATTCAAAAAATAAGAGTGAAAAAATCAATTTCCCATAGGAAACTTTATGCAAGGCTACAGCCAAAACTGCTGAACGGAATTACACCAAATTTGGCAAAAAAGGTAGTGCTTGGTTCAGAAAGCACCCTTTTTAAAAATGGTGTAAATCCGTTCAGTAGTTGCTGAGAAAATCCAAAATAAAAGTTTCGATATCTATGGCCGCGGTGGATCCGCGCACCCTCCCGATCATGAGCTGCATGCTAATTGGCTGTCAACACTCCAAACCAGGAAGTGTTGGCAGCCATCTTGTGCCTCGGTAGAACCGAGGCACAAGAAATCAGTAAAAAAAGTGCGCAAAACGCAAAAAGGGGGCAGGGTAGAAAGACCCTGACCCCCTAGGCCTGCTCAGGGGGTCCCACAAGGACCCCCAGGGCCCAAAAATGTTTTTGTTTTTTTTTAAATCGGCGGGATGCGCTTAGGGTGCACGGATCCCGCCGAGAAAAAAAAAATCGAAGCGCGGTGTCCCGCGCTTCATGGTTAATTGGCCCCCGGGTGGGCCAAGTCCCGGGGGCATGCGGGGGTTTAATTAAAAATATGGGGGGGCCTCTAAGGCCCCCCAAGCCCCGGGGACCGCCACCCCCCAGGGCTTTAAAAAAATAATGGTGCGGGAGGGCTCTCGGCCCTCCCGCAGCCCCGTGGACCGCCAACCCCGGGGCTTCTTTTTAATAAAAATTAAATTACCTGTGTGGGGGGGCTCGAGCCCCCCCACACGCCCCGGGGACTGCCACCTCCCCGGGGCACTAAAGATTTAGAGCCCCGGGACCACCACCTCCCCGGGGCTTTCAACATGTTGGGAGGGGGGCCGCACGGCCCCCCTCCTGGAGCCCTTGATGGCCCTGGGGACCACCACCCCCCAGGGCTGGCTCCTGCAGTGTCCCGGGGTGCCTACCCCCAGGACACTGTAGTTTGCTATGACAGGACGGGAGCCTCGGGGCTCCCGTCCTGTCATAGCAAACTGCTTTGCTTCATTGAAGCGAGAGCAGGGAAACCTGCTCTCGCTTCAATGAAGCAAAGCAGAATTGCTTTTCCATAAGGGGAGCTGCATGTCAGCAGCTCCCTTATGGAAAGCAATGCCGGCTCCCGCAGGACGCGGGGAGCCGGAGGGACCGTGGGGGATTGGGGACCCCTACACGGTCCCCAACGAGTGGCCAGGCACTGGGGTATGGGGTCCCCAGGGCTATTAGTGGCCTGGGAGGGGGGCCACGCAGCCCCCCTCCCCATAAAGAAAAAAAAACAAACAAAAAAAAAAAAACGTTAAGGCTGGTCCCGGGGATGGGGTCCCCGGGGCCTTAAATGGCCTGAGGAGGGGGGCCACGCAGCCCCCCTCCAAAAATTTAAAAAGAAAAAAAAGAGGGCATGTCCTGGGGGATGGGGTCCCCGGGGCCAATAGAGGCCCAGGGAAGGGGGGCCACGCGGCCCCCTTCCCGTTTAAAAAAAAAAATCCGCAAGCCCCGGGGGATGGGGTCCCCGGGGCCAAAAGTGGCTGAGGGAAGAGGGGCCACGCAGCCCCCGTCCCATACAAAAAAAAAAAAAAAAAGACCGGCATCGTGCCGGAGGCCCCGCCCACTCCCTGCAGCAGTCTGCAAATGCGCCCCCTGGCACGTTTTAAGAAGGGGAAGTAATTCCCCTTGAATACTGGGGGTCTCTGGGGCCAACTAGCCCACCAGGAATCTCCAGTATGCGCCAGGGCTGCGTTGCAGAGAGGTGTACAGAGGCCACGCCCCTTTACACCTCTCTGCAACGCAGCTCTGTGGCGCTTTTGGAGGTACATGGTGGGCTAGTTGGACTCCAGGGACCCTCAGGATTCAAGGGGACTTAATCCCCCAACTTAAAACGCGCCACGGGGCGCGTTTGCACAGTGGTGAAGGGATGGGGCGGGGCTTCAGGTGACATGGGTGCAAACAGGCCCTGTGGCGCATTTTAAGATGGGGAATGAAATCCCCTTCAATCCTGAGGGTCCCTGGGGGCCAACTAGCCCACCAGGTACGTCCAGAAAGCGCCACAGAGCTGCGTTGCAGAGAGGTGCAAAAAGGGGCGTGGCCTCTGAACACCTCTCTGCAACGCAGCTCCCTGGCGCATACTGGAGGTATCTGGTGGGCTAGTTGGCCCCTAGGGACCCTCGGGATTGAGGAGGAATTAATTCTCCAACTTAAAACCTGCCACAGGGCATGTTTGCAGACATGTCACCTCAGGCCCCACCCCCTTCCTACACCATTGTGCAAATATTCCTCTAAAATCAGCCGAACTACGAATTTTGATTTACTCACCTGTTATCAGGAGAGACCTCAGTGCTGCATCTTTGAGCCCAGTACTGATCCTGAAAAGTAATTTTAACCGTACTTACCAGTAACTTGAATTTCCTTCCATAGGCTAACATTGACTGGTTTCACTTGGAAATTCTTCGAAGTGTGGAGTTTTGGAACTTTATAATATTCCTCTAAAATCACCCAAACTACGAATTCCGATTTACTCACCTGTTATCAGGAGAGAACCCAGTGCTGCATCTTTTAGCCCAGCACTGATCTTGAAAAGTAATTCTAACCGTACTTACCAGTAAATTGAATTTCCTTCCATAGGATAACATTGCCTGCTTTTTGCTGAAAAAGTTTCTAAGTGTCGATTTTTGAAACATACAAATATTCCTCTAAAATCAGCAGAACTACGAATTCCGATTTACTCACCTGTTATCAGGAGAGACCTCAGTGCTGCATCTTTGAGCCCAGTACTGATCCTGAAAAGTAATTTTAACCGTACTTACCAGTAACTTGAATTTCCTTCCATAGGCTAACATTGACTGGTTTCACTTGGAAATTCTTCTAAGTGTGGAGTTTTGGAACTTTATAATATTCCTCTAAAATCAGCCGAACTACGAATTCCGATTTACTCACCTGTTATCAGGAGAGAACCCAGTGCTGCATATTTTTGCCCAGCACTGACCCTGAAAAGTAATTCTAACCGTATTTACCAGTAACTTGTATTTCCTTCCATAGGAATCCATTGTCTGGTTTTCAGCAGAAAAGTTTCAAAGTGTCGATTTTCACAAACTACAAATATTCCTTAAAAATCGCCTGTATGACTTAAACGCATTCTTTCAACTGTTTACAGGAGATGCACCAGTGCTGGATCCAGGATCCACCACTGAGTAAGAAAAAGTAACGATAACACTACTTACCTGCTAAGTGAATTTCCTCCCATAGGATAACATTGGTGATTCTATGTGAAAAAAGTTTCTAAGTGTCAACTTTTAAAATACAATAATATTCCTTAAAAATCACTACTGTAACCAAAACGCTTTTACTCAACTGTTTACAGGAGATGTCCCAGGACTGAATCTAGGATCCAGTCCTGTGGTTAAAAAGTAATCCATAAAGTAACTAATTGCATTTAACTTGAAATTCACATTGAGCTCAATATTGCATTGTGTTTGAAATTGTGTTGCCCATTGCAACAACTGTAACTACTGTACTTAAAAGTCTATTGCCTATTTGCAAAGTATTTAAACTAAAGTAATTCATTCTGAGAAAGTATATTTTGTAATGTAATGTATAATGTAATTACAATGTAATTTAAAAAATAAAATATCTAAAAATAAATAGTTAAAAAAAATGTAGTAAATCAGTATCAAAAAAATAAATATAACAATTAATACATTTAAAAATTGTCATTTACAAAACCTTTGAAATTCACTGAAAAAAACCATAGGTTTCAGACATGTTATAGTTAGGAATTAGCATTTAAAAAACCTTTGAAATTCACTGAAAAAACCATAGGTTTCAGGCACGTTATAGTTAGAAATTAGCATTTAAAAAACCTTACAAGTTCACTGAAAAAACCATAGGTTTTAGGGACAGTTATAGTTAGTTGGACATTGCACTCGTACAAAACCCGTGAAATTCCCCGTTATAGTTAGTTCAGGTAACTATAACTCGCGCCCCGCAATGCACTTCTGATGACGTCACATATTACATCACTCATGACATGGTCAGTGACATCACTGATGACATCACTGATGACATCTCAAATGACATCACTGATGACATCACTGATGACATCATCCATGTGATAATTTGATGCATCTTCTCACACCCTAATATAACTTTTGATACACCCACTGTAAATTAGACTGCCATTGTCAAAACCATAGACACTCCAACACCAATTACTATATACACACTCACTGATTCTTAGGTCTACACACACACATCTACTCACTCACCCGTACAGTCACTCATACTTATAGTCACTCAGTACAGGACTATTATATGCACTCATACACCTATATAAACACTCACACACCGCCACTCATCCATAGAGGTACTCACACACCTAGTCAGTCATGCAAAAATTAAGCACACACCCATTTACTCATCTATACAGTTATACACACACCAGCTCCCTTACTCATACAAATACTAGCACATTCTTACGCTCTTATACAATCACTGATACAAGCACACACTCATCCATACAGTCACTCTCACAATCACACACTCTCGCTTATAGCTATTTATATACTCCAACACACATATATACTGCCTTTCACATATGTAGTTACTCACACATGTACCACTGGGACATACATTCACTCACTAACACACTCTTACACACACTTACCCACCCATACAGTCTATCACAGATGCACTCTTGAAACCATCCACCCAGTGAATCACCCACTCACACATCTATGCACAGAGTCGCACACACCCCACCCATACAAACACTCAGGCACCCATACAGATACTCAGACAACCAATCAATAACTCATATAGACACTCATGTAGCTATTCACAAACCCATGCAGCCACTTACACAGCAACAGACAGATGGATACAGACATTCACCCAGTTTAGTCACTAACCCATGCATTCAGTAAGATACGTTTAATCACTCACTTATAGAGTTAGTCACGCACCTACTAGATCATCCATTCAGACACTTATACACCCACTCATTCTTCAATACGCCTTTTACCTATATATATTAAACATATTTAAACTTTACAGAAACACACAGTCACTGGATGATGTCATCAGTGATGTCATTTGAGATGTCATCAGTGATGTCACTGACCATGTCATGAGTAATGTAATATGTGATGTCATCAGAAGTGCATTGCGGGGGCGCGAGTTATAGTTACGTGAACTAACTATAACGGGGGAATTTCACGGGTTTTGTACGAGTGCAATGTCCAACTAACTATAACTGTCCCTAAAACCTATGGTTTTTTCAGTGAATATATATATATATAAAATCTCTCCTCCACTGTTAGCAGGAAATACTCGGACACTCCAGCATGCTTAGATTAAGTTTTAATGACAGCAAACAACGCGTTTCGGCATTACGCCTTGCTCACGGTCATAAATACACTCCAATTCAATTTCATTTTTAAACTCTTTTGAAAACAGTGGAAAAGGACTTCACCCATACACAGTGATTCTTGCAGTGTAGAACGTAGCGGCCATTTTAAAATAGTAATTCATGCCTCTTTTTTTACATAAACCCTTGTATCTAAATCGATACATGATTCATTTTCAGTAATTCTGCCTCAAATTAATAACTTTAGAACCATAAGGAGCAAAAGAATCTATATATCGGTTGCCATTTCATATATTTACAACATTTGTATCAACAATGCACAAAACGGCAGCCATCGTGGCACCATAGTTCATTCTTAATGTACAGTGCCTACATCAGTCTATATATATTTAATGTATAGTCTTGCCCCAGTGGGCCATTCAAATGCTTTGCAACCAATTATTAGTTCCCATTTACCATTCTGCCCTAGTGGACTAATAATATCATCATGATTCATAAAGTCCAATTGATAACTCGTCATCTTGTATATGTACATCAAGTGATCAAATCTTGCAGCAAATTGCTAGAGGACAAAAGGTTCCACATTGATCATTACCAAAAATGAAAGAAAAAAGTGCCTGCACCTGTGTAAAAAAGAAATATAAAATATTACAGATATTAAAACAATTCTAACCTCCAGCAAAGATTCTGCAATTGTATCTACAATTTATTAACTGTTTAAATGAATAGCAAGTTCCTCGTTGGAATTCAAACCCTGAGGTAAGGGAGTTCCAAAGTCAATAATATATTTTGATTCTAGCTTCCGCAATTCTAATTCGCGATTTCCACCCCTCACACTGATCAGCACTGCATCAATGACCACTATTCTCAGTAGTTTCTCGTCCTGAAAATGACAATCAAATAAGTGTCGTGCCACTGGCTATTGTCTATTATTGTGTCTAATGGCACGCACATGCTCTAAAACTCTTTTTTTCGCACAGTGTATCATGCTCCCTATATATATCTTATTACAGGGACAGAATAGAGCATATACACAATAAGTAGTGTTGCAGGTCAGGGGTTTCTTGATGATAAATTCTCTCTTCGAGTTCGGTATTAGGAACGTGGTACAATCAATACTGTTACTACATGCCTTGCAGTTTTTACAGCATCGAAAACCTGATCGGCCAGTATTTTTCACCCCATCTTCTTTTGTTATCAAGTTATAACTCAATTCGTCACGTAATGATCGACTTTGCTTAAAAGTGATCTGGGGATTATTACTTAAACATTTCCTTAAGCTGTCATCTGTCCTTAAAACATGCCAATGCTTGTTTAGAATTCTACGCATTTCCTGTGCTTGATAAGAGAAGGTAGTGATAAACCTCATAGTCCCTGGTTCCTCCTCTCGTCTGACTGGATGTAGCAATTCATTTCTGCTGATATCTTCAACTCTCTTACTAGCTTGAGCAATAGTTTTCTGACTATATCCCCTTTCAATAAAACGTTGACACATAATCTCTTTCGCGATGTTAAATGCCCTTTCCGTGCTACAATTGCGCTTAGCGCGAAGCAACTCCCCATAGGGGATACTATAAATGAGATTAGGGGATGCGCACTTCTAGCACTTAGCAAGCTGTTCCCTGCCGTTGATTTCCTAAAAGCTTAGTCTCTAATGCATCATCTTTTACGCAAATCTGTACATCTAAGAAATCAATAGATGTCTTACTGACATGTTCAGTAAAGATTAAATTGCATGAATACTCATTCAGCTTCCTTAGAAATCTTCTTGCAGAGTCCTCATCCCCACTCCAAATGCAAAATATATCATCAATAAAACGCAGCCACAGGACCACACAGCTTTCAAATTCTTCCAGCTGTGCGGCCACCTGCTCCTTCCACCAGCCCATGAATAAATTTGCATAGCTGGGGGCGAAGCAGGTGCCCATAGCCGTACCCTCTGACTGCCTGTAGATGGAATCATCAAAGATGAAAAAATTGTTATTAAGACAAAAATAAATCATATCTAAAGGCATTTTGAAGTGAAAGAGTAGAGAGATTGACCATGTTTGTAAAAAATGTCTAACTGCCTGCAGTCCCAAATCATGCTTGATACTCGTATAGAGACTGCTGACATCCAAGGTAACCAGAGTATAACTATCTTCCCAATGGATGCCATCAATCATGGTAAGAAAGTGAGTCGTATCTCTTATGTAAGCAGGTAATCCTACGACAAATGGCCTCAAATAATGATCAATACATCTCGAGTTATTCTCTAATAGAGAAACTATTGAAGAAACAATCAGCCTCCCTGGGGCATTTAAAGCATCCTTGTGCAACTTTGGTAGGAGATAGAGCACTGGGATTTTAGGATGGGTACACTTCAGATAATTATATTCTTCCCATTCTATTAATCCTTTTTCCCTCCACTCCACCAGCATTTCCCCAAATATTTTGTTAGATCTTAACACTTCACTTCTATCTGAGGCACAGTAACAATTAACATCACTTAACTGTCTCAACCCCTCTGCTAAATATTTCACTTTATCAATAACCACCACGTTACCGCCTTTATCTGATTGGCGTATTTCAATGGTATTGTCAGATTTTAAATTCTCCATTGCTTTTCCCTGATCAATGCTAAGGTTCTTCCTCCTTGTTGGGACTTTTTTGTATCTAATTTTCTTCAGATCTCTCAATACGCCTTTCTCAAACACCTCAATGGCATCACATTGGACATTTGGCAAAAATATTGACTTAGGCTTAAAAGTACTTCCTGGATTTGCATCCAATTCAAAAATAAAATTCTCCAAATTTAAAACAGCATTGTCATGGCCTTCTCCATTACCACCTAAAGCGGAAAGTGTATGCAACATCTCAATATCATCAATATTCAAATTACTCAATCCTACAGCTGCATCATGAGGCCTAGGTCTGACATGCTGTGTGTCAAACCATTTTTTTAATTTCAATTTTCTAGAAAAGTAAAATAAATCAATTCTAGTCTGTGCAAAATTTAAGTTCACTGAAGGACAAAATGACAAACCCAGTGAGAGGAGCTCAATTTCTATCTCAGAAAGAGTCCCCTGTGACAGATTAACCACATTCATGGTTTCACTTTTCTGCCCCTTGTCATCATTCCCACGGGCGTTTGTTCGTCGCTTTTTACTTCTTTCTTTTGCTTGTTTGTTCCTCACGTTCTTCCTCTGCTTCCTTGTCCTCTGCCCCTTTGCGCATTCTGCTCCTGAAAGTGTTCTGTCCTCCCTTGATTTAACATCTGGAACTTTTGTAAAAAAATATTATTATTCTTTTGTTGAACCTGGTTAGCCCCCTGGCTCAAAGTTGACACTGATGCATCAGACATACTTCCATCCGAGACATCACTTTCACTTATTTCAATGTTAATCATTGGTACCACTCTTTTCTCTACTGAACCGCTCTCTTTGTTGTCAACAGATGGTCGTATCTTTTGTGAAATGTCAGAGTGCGTCCTGCTTGGTAATCCTTAAAGTCTCTGAGGAATTTCCGCAGTTTTTTTTGCTGTTACTTCCTCTTCTAATTTTCCCATGCGTACCAAGAGGATTTTCATGAATTCCTCCACAGCTTCTTTGGCCACCAATTTCCCTAATTCGGTGAGAATACCATCGATTTCAGCTAAACGTTTGCTCCGGTCTTTAAGGGCATATTTCACCAAAATTCCCATCATTGTGAGGGAGCAGGAAGCAGAGTTATTGGACCACTCCTCCAACATGTCTGTGTCCGGATCTTCATATGTTGGAATGGTAAATATTTGTAACCCACGAGGCACACGTTCCACATCAATATACCTTTGAAGCGATTCCGCCTCCCACCATTTGGATAATTCCTTTTTGTGTAATTTCTCCAATTGGTGGTATAACGTTTGCACTTTAATCTCCTCTGTCATGCTCTGCGCTGTGGTAGATGCACCACTACTGACCCCCATTTGGGTAAAAAATAACTTGTTAGCAGTCTCTTTTCTTTTGGCTTCTAGACCTGTAGCCATTGTTACTTAAAAGTTCTTATTATATATATTTGTTAAGCTTTACAAGTTTAGTTAGTTTGTGTATAGGAGTAGTTAATGTTGTCAATGTGTGTAAATGTATTTTAAGGGGTGGGGTAATGTTTAACATGTCTATTGTGGTATATGTGTAGAGTAGAATATATTTAGTTTAGGTAGATTAAGGCAGTTTTTAGATAAGTTAGTGTTGGTTTTGTTTCTTGAGAGTTTTTTTTATTTTTTGGGGGATTTTTATATAGTGCAAGCTCAACCCGAAGGTATCAGAGCACTTTACATGAGCACCAGTTGTGTTACAGATGGACACATTAATTTTTGTTAGGCACAGGGAGGTTAAGTGATTTGCCAGAGAATCACAGCATGTTGAGGTGTCCGTGCCGAGACTCGAACCTGGTTCCCCAGCTTCAAGGTCGACCGCTCTAGCCGTTAGGTTAGATATGTTAGGTTAGTCTAGGATTATTTTAGTTAGGCTAGGTAAGATAAGTGTAGTTAGGTTTTGATTTAATATGTTGGAATTAGATATGAATAAATTATGTTTTCTACTTTCACAACTGCTTTGTGATTAACTGCGTAGGAGTTGACATGTATTGTTGGGTAGTGTTAAACCCATGCTGTGGGGTTTCCAAGCAGTGTTTGTTTACATGTGTGGCTAGGTGGAATATCTAAAGGAAAGATCCTGCCAAGTTTCCAATGGATTCACTTAAGGGATCCTCACACATGATTGTACAATGTAGGTCGCACTCTTGCTGTGAATGGACACCGGCCCAAAGAGGTATTTCCATACTGTTCCAGGTCACACAGATCATCATCAGCCCGAAACCTAGTGGTAACTAAATCCAAAAGGGTGAATTGGGAAGACAGGAGCTTTATCACCTGCACTGCCAAACTTTGGAACTCAATGCCTCTACATCTTAAAGAACAAACCAAGCTGCCCTCCTTCTGGAAAACTCTTAAAACATGGCTTTTCAGTAATTAAACCTATGGATCCTGCCTATCATTAAAATTCTGTTGGATAATAAACTATCTCCAGAGCTATTACACCTAGACAACTAAGGGTAGTAATGCACGTTATACATTTAATTTTCATTTACTTTCATTTCAGTGTGTATGTGAGTAGTGCTACAGGTGCTTTATGGATGATCATGTCAAACAATTGTCAGCATTCAGGAATGTTTCGGCTCACACACTGATGCCAGCCACTTTTGCACTCACCTTTCCATCATTCAATTGTCACAGCAGTGTTGTTTTGATGGCTAGTATCCATGGATGTGCGCCATACCTGTGCTATAACTTCATTCATCCTTACCATTGACTGAATGCAACTTGTTGCACTTCATGCTTGTGACCTTAGATAACTACTTGCTAGTTTAGATGCACATAGGGTTCATGTATACTATTTCCGTTGGCCTGTGCAGATTTTCCCATGGGTCTATGTAACACACCTCCTTTAGATGGTGGGTAGTATGGTTAGGCTCAGCACATCCACCACCACTACTGAGTCCAATTATGAACAGTCATGCAGTACAATGGCCAAGGTAAGTGATTTTATTCATATGTGAACCAAGGAGCCAGTGGCAGCCCTTGGGACAACAACTCCAACATAGTTTGTGAGCCATTGGACGTCCAGCCGGAGTCCATGGGGGATACATGTCATGAGACGTGTGGAGTAGAAGAGCGTTCCAGTGAGAAGGAGGACCAAATTGCCATTAGGGAAGATAGGCCACTTTAACAGTCCACAAATGTGTGAGATCAACAGGTAGAAAAGCAAATGAAGAACAGTACCAGTTAAGGAGTACACTGGCATGGCCAAAAGGACAGTTTAATAGATAAACTGGCCATGTGGTACAGAGAAATGCTACCAGCCAGTTTTTTAGTGGAAAGAGGTGAAGTCCACATTTTCGTCCTCTGATGTGTGTGGTGCCTTCTGTCATGCCGGAGGCGACGAAGGCACACACTCATCAGGGGCTGAAGATGTGGATCCTCTGTCCACAGCAGCATTTCTCTGCACCAGTAAGTAAGGCAGCACAGCACTAAGAAGGGCCTGCTGGTTTGCCTGCACAACAATGACATCACAGTGTAAGGCACCCATTGTTGCCATGTTGGAGTCCTGCTTCTGCTCCATGGACTCTAGGCTGTTTCCGATTGCCCCAGCTGGTTGGCAACATCGCTGGTGCCACTTCGGCAGGCCAACTGTTCATGCTTCTGCTTCATGACACCAGCGATGTCAGACAGGGACTGTTCCAAGCCATCGAGTGGAGGGTAGGTGCCTTTTAAAGGCTCCGAGGTGTCCTTATTGGGACTGAGGCACCTACAGACTCCCTCTAGGATGCCCACCAAGGTCTCCATCTCCACCCGCACTGTATCTATCAGCTCCAGCTGGACTCCTACAACATGACATTGGAATTCAACTTGGGAGTCCTCAGAGTATAGGGCTGGGGGTGTGCTGGCTGGTGGTTTTTGGGTGATAGGTGGGTTCTCTGGAGATGGTGCAACTCTGTCACCCTTCTTGCAACCGGAGATGGTGTCTGAATGAAGGACAGGATATGCTGCAGGGTGTCTTGTTCAAGGGTTGGCAGGCTGTCATCCTCAGCAGGATCCTCATTCATGACAGGCAGTTGGTCATGAGTTGTTGGTACATCCTTTCAATGAAATAGATATATGTCGATGTGGATCTATGTTAGATGCTGGCATGAGTAATTTGGTTGTCATTCAGACTTACTACTAATTCACTTTCAGGTGAACATTGATGCTTACGACATCGGTCCCTCATAGGTTTGACGGTCAAGTTGCAGTGTAGTTGCCAATCAGATGGTAGTATCTCTGCATTGTTGACACAACCACTGTGTGACAAGGCTGACTTGTCATGTCATGACACATATTGCTATAAAGTTACACAGCTCCCTAGCTCTGACATACTTGTGTGTGTGATATGAGGTAAGGTCCACCTCTGCGTTGGTACTTAGCTCTGTTTTACATGATGGATATACTAATTGTGTTTTGACGTATTGACACCAGTACTGTGTGCATTGCACCTAGTCCCCATGGTGCCTGCATTTCTTGTGATCAGTTCTCTGCCCACAGCTTCTGTGAGGGTGATGTGGGTTTGGTCATGAATTAGTTATGATCCTGCAGTCTGTGTTTCACACAGTACACCACAGCACTCTGCCTTGTTTTGCTGTCTTGCCTGCACATTGTGCTTTCATTTGGGCAAGGGTACAGTTTTTCATATGTATCCTGCACACCTCTACACAGCTTTCAACCTTGCTACACTTCATGAATATGTGAGGGCATTTACTTACCATTGGTTAACTATTTGTGTATACTCATGTGATTTCATTGGACACACAGTTGGATCCATATTTATGGACAGTGGGCACTATGCAGCAACTCTGAGGAGATGGTCCCAATCAAACTAAGTAAATTGCTAGCTCTGACACTCAGTCCATTTCATCATTGACAGATTTGGTAATCTGCAGAGTTTCACACATAATTTGATTCAGGCCCCCTCACTTGTATGTATATATGCCTCCTGTGGCAATCCTGATTTTGTGGCAGGCACTCAACTGACTGCCAAGCGTTGATGTAACCCACATGAAACATTATCTCTCATGTACCTACAACACCAACAATATGCATGACCATATCCATTGGACTGACAAGGTTAGCTGTTTATGAGGGTCATGGGACAAGATGTAGCCCACATGGTAGTAGTTCTGCAGTGGTGAAATGTATCTACCCTGGTTTGCCACACAACTAGGCTCATCCCCCTTTGCCCACATTTCCCATTGTTACACTTACCCTGTAGGTCCAGCTGGTCTTTGAGAGCTGCACTGTCTGGTCCAGGTATTCCTGCCACCAACTCCGCTGGGATAACAACTGCCACCCGCTCCTCCAAGGAATTCAGCTCCTCCTGGGGCACGGGTCATTCTCCTCAGGTGTGCATGGCTGCCTTCAGGTTGTTGGCCAGTTTCTCCTTCGTCCTGCACTTATAGTCATGCCAGCATTTTTTACAATTGGTGACTCCTCTTAGCTTATCCCATGCTGTCGATCTTGGCCACTAAGGACTGACAAATGGCCTCTTTCTTTCCCAATGTCAATTTTGAGGTGACGAAGAGCTGATGTTGGTGCTCTGTCACCTCAGTGATCAAGATGTCATTATCCTTCTCATTTAAGTTGCAGTTCCTGTTCCCCGGGGGGTCTATCTGGATATACTAACTGGCGCTGGGGTTGTTGTCCTGGCTGCTGCTCTGTTCTCCCCTCTCCATGGCTGCTTTCTGTGGAGTTTACCAATATTTTTTTTCTCAAAATCATCATTTGTTATATGTTTTTTGACGTTTGACGCAGTGAAAAGTGACGGTAGGGTGGTTAGCATCAATTTACGTGCTGCTACCCAGCCTTCCGTCAGTTTTGATCCTGATGCGTCATTTTCCACAGTGACATCATGCCTGCGGCAGAGTAATTTATTTTTGACGCAACCTGTTCCTTGTGCCATACCATAAATATGGTGCTACCATGGCATTAAACAAATAACGTTGTGATTCGTAAGTCAGATTGATGCATCACTGACACAATGCAGCAGTGTGTCTTCTTGTAAATGAGGCCCATAATTTGCGACAGCAGACCGCAGAAACAGTCTGTGCAGCTGCAAACTTTAATTTATTCAATTACTTGAAAAGTCCTAAATAAAGAGCACATCTGACGTTTTCTTCTGTCCCTGTGTGGAGGACACAATTAAAGGCAATGGATGGTGAGCTCGAAGAAAAAATCAGCAGCTAAGAGAAACCTAAAAATGAGCTTGAATTCGTTCATCGATTAGTATGAGATTAATTTGCAAGGTGTAATCAGATATAAAAGTCCAAGCATAGAGGAGAGGAGGAATGGAGATAAAAGAAATCTGGGGAAATTGGACAGAACAGGTAACCCTGACCAAAAACTGAGCAGGCTCAAATAAGTGAAGGTAAAAGCTAGCATTGAAGTGGGATTAAAGAGGATTGAACAAAAGTAAAGACTGGCTCTAGGGCGCGATTATGCACTCGTGAAGTAATGCAAAAACTGGCTGCAAAGCTGGATTATGCAGCCTTAAATTAATGCAACGCCGGCAGTTAAGCAGGGTTCAGCATGCTCAAAAGAGCTTTTTTATAGTGATAAAAACAGATTTTGAAAAATGTGTTCGAAGAAACAGGAGGGAAACAAGCTCCTCTGTTTAAAATGTAGGCTATCAAGTCAAAAATTATCAAAATGCAGAAAAATCTAGCTCACCTTTAAATTAGTGCCAGCAGAGCATATCCACACATTATTCACAATATTATCCACTTAAAAAAAAGAGGAGGCATTTACATCAACAACTTGGGCTCTTTGTTTTCAAGTGAATTGAAAATACTGATGTGCTGGAGGAAATAATATTCTCGGCATATGCACATAAGAGCCTCATCCACCTTCCTCTTCATCAAGAGGTTTACCTCGTTAAACAGGCAGGATATATCTACTCAGTGCCGGCTTTAGGGCAGTGCGACCAGTGCAGTCGCACTGGGCGCTGACCTGCGGAGGGGAGCTCTGACCTCAGGGGGTGTGCTGTATTTAGCAAAAACTTATTATTGGAGAGATGAGGGGCACTTTTGTCAGGTGGTAGTGAGAGAATCTGAGGAGGAGGTCATGGGGTGAGGGGCGCCAAAAATGATTGTTGCACCAGGCGCCTCCAGCACTAAAGCCGGCCCTGTATCTACTTGGCCTAACTTGGTAACCTGGGCTTCACCTCCTCCGAGGGAGTTTTAAAATGAATCTCCACATATCATACTTGCCTAAATATTTTCTGAAATACCAAGCCCCTCAGCGGCCCTGTGGCTAATGCTACTTGGGAACGGAGGGCAGATACCCAGGACTATGATGAGGGGGACTAGGGGCCAGATGTACGACCCTTTTTTGTGTCCGCAAACAGGAGATCCTCCCGTTTGCGATGCAAAAAAGGGTAATGGCATGTACAAATGCTATTTTGCGAGTCACTGACTCGCAAAATAGCATTTGCCACTCTCGCTATTAGGAAGGGGCGTCCCTTCCTAATAGCGAGTCACCATGCCATGTACTATTGTTTTGCGACCACATTTGCAGCTGCAAAACACTCGCAGTTTACCACCTACTTCAACCACTCCCAAACGGGAAGGGGTCCCCAGAGGACCCCTTCTCTTTTGTGAGTATGTGAGAAAATATTTTTAAGAGCAGGCAGTGGTCCCAGGGACCACTGCCTGCCCTTATGGACCACTGCCTGCCCTTAAAACAATGAAACTGAAGTTTCATTTTTCTTTTTTAAATGCATCCCATTTTCCTTTAAGGAAAACAGGCTGCATTAAAAAAAAAAATGCTTTATTAAAAAGCAGTCACAGACTTGGTGGTCTGCTGACCCCAGCAGGCCACCATCCCTGTGAGTGCTAGCCATTCCTAATGGGGTCGCAAATTGCACCTGCCTCATTAATATTAAAGAGGCATGCAATTTGCGACCCCATTAGGAATCGCAAACAGTGTCTGAGACACTGTTGTGCATCCCAAATTGCGGGTCGCAAATTGCAAGTCGCAAATGCGATGCAATTTGCGAGTCGCAAATTGGTGGCCCGTACATCTGGCCCTAGGACACAGAGTAATAAAGATTACTAGTAAGTATTCTGACATTACCTTTTGTAATCTATTGATTTTACTGCTTAGAAGCCCAAATGACAACTCAGTTCTGCAACAAATAGGCATCTAATGTCAATCAAGTTTCTCAAAATTCTTGGGCAAAAATATACATTTTGGAAAAAGAAGGATCAAAACAATCTGTTCAACATTTCATATCCTCTAACGAAGATCGCTGTAACTCATATAAGTAAACAAATAACAAAGATCTTCAATAATAAAGGCAAGCAGTTGCTAGAACAGAGAGCCATAGTTTTTGTTAGAGCTAAGAGATTTTTTTAGAGAGCGATTACACATGCATGTACCAAGAACCTTGTGAAATGCCTATAAAGAATGACCTATTAATAATGGCAGTTATCATGGATAATAAAACATTCGCTCAAAAAAAATGAGGGAAAAGGTCACCTTTCACAGTGGGTCAAATTCAGGCTGTCATTAAAGTAAAAAATTCCCACGAAAGAGACCTCTTAGGATTCACAAAGGGTCTCATTACAAGACCCTCAGTGTTCTGTACAATAATTTACACACACAATTAAATCCGACACCTAAGTGTTCAGATTTTATTCTTTCCGATAGTAATCACCTATTACAAGTTTGCACTCGCAAGGAGCATGACATGCAGATTTTGGTGCTTGCCACCCCAAAATCCACAGGTCCTGCTATTTTCAGGGCATACTTCCACAGATAAACTTGGTCAGGGTTGAGCCAGTATTTACCGGATGCAATAAAATCCCCCCACAAATCATAATTCTGATATGTGAGGTGACAGGAGTTACTGACAGGGTAGAATTAAACAGGGCACTTTTACTGAGGCCCTCAGTGTCTGTCCTTTGAGGGTCTTGTTACTAATAATAATGACAAATATTCATAGTTTCTGCCAACAGACTTAAGCGTCTGACAGAAAGAATGGCTCCCATTTTGCCAAATTGACCTAACCTTATTCACAAAAAAATCTTGCAGAGTACCAGACCACTTTTTGGGTGAGTTGGGTTCTTTCTTCCTCAGTCTAGTCTTCTGAAAACCTGCCTTCAACTCCTACGTGCTTCGGCCTCGACCCTTTAATAGTTACTTGGAGCTATCGAACGGAACGTGGGTTGCTAGCTTCCTGCATGTGCCCTTCCAGGGTGAGGGGCAAGCCAATAAAGGTAAGCACATTTCTGCACATTGGTCTAAGGCGTGGCAACATGGTGTCTGTCTGAAGAGGAGGGCACGCCAAATCACTAATAATTGATTGATGCAAGTAATATGAGGTTAATACACATTAACCGGAATTAAGTGTGGAATACCCTGAATCCACGAGTCAATGGTAAACTGTTCTATCACAACCTGTCGGAAATGCTAAACAAAATGTCAGTAAATATTGTGTTACAATTTTACAGCATGTGAAATCTTCCAAATATAACAACGCACATATACAGTGTTCAAATTTGCATACGTATAGGAAATGTATTAATATTGCTGTGATAACATTTGAATTGTGCATTACGGTAAATATTTATCAAAGTTATAAAAACAGATCTCAATAATGCTTACAACATGTTTTTAACAATTTTTGGAAATATGACTCATTCTAAAATTATTCTATTTTATTGATCCAGACCAGGAGGAGGATTGCAATAGGATGGATTTTTCATTCTAGTTTTTTGTTCAAATGTTACTTTTCTTTTGCTCCAAATGTTTGAAGGTGCTTGCCTCCAATGACTCTGAGCACAGAACATCTTACGTATATCATGACTTCAGTAACAATGCAGACTGTCAATTCTGCTGCCCTTAGAGAAGGCACTGGGGTGCACGGCAGGAATTTTTATGTGTACTACCTACAGATTTTTACTGTGTGATTGAAATATTGCCCTGCTTTGAAATGTTGATAGCCCCCGAAAGAAGTCAGATCTGCTGTAAGAGAACGAACTACAATTTCCAGAGAAATGTGACCAGCATAAATGCATTTTGAAATAGAAATACAAAATGTTCTGTCTCTAGTTTTAAAACTATCAGATTTATTTGCTCTACATGAACATACTTTTTTTTTTTAACAGTGTATACATGTTTCACGTTCTTATAAATTGGTAACAACGGCAGGATTGTATTCTTCAGATTAAAGTATAGAACATGACTATTAGTGTGATTCATTTTAATTTACCATGATTTTCCGCATCTTTGAAACACAAGGACTCATATCTTTAAATTGTGACGTGCCCCTGACTAAACATTAAGATTGTCTATATTGAATTGTAAGTAAAAACGTGGACACCACCTTTGCCAGTTGCATATGCCTTCTATGTTGTTGCAGACAATAAACTAATAAAGCACGGAATGTGTTCAGGTGGGGTACAAAAAAATCCACGAAACAATACATACTCCATATTAAACACAAACAATATCACTAGGAACATTGGATTTTACTTCTGTACTAAAAGACACTACGGGGATATTCTCAAGAACGTGTGATAATTATCACAAAATTAGCTTAAAGCAACTTTGCACATCACAGTCCATTGCGGGAAAATAACACTGTGTTAACGTTGTATTCTCAACCCGTCGGCACCATGCGATAGTCTCACGACAAAGTGCCAAATGACCGCATTAAAATTAACGCAACACCGAAAAAATGCGACACACGAACGCGAAAAAAGTTGCGATGTGGCCAACCCTGATAAAAAATATCTGCGATAACCAGCAACAGGCCTGCAATTCCCACGCGTCACGCGGGAAAATGCACTATAAAAGCACCGAAAAACCCAAACAAAATAATTCGAACTGCGTAGCACCATGGAGGAAGCCTGAGCAAGTACAGAGGACGACCAGAACCCCACAAGCCCCCAGGAGGACCAGCCTGGGACCTCAGGGTCACGGAAGGGCAAGGAGAAGAAGACGAGGAAGACGAGGTTCAGTCTGCAGGAAAACAGGATCATCATCACGGAGGTGATAGAACACCACCAACAACTGTTCATCACCTCCAACGTGTCATTGGCAAATAAAAATGCAATATGGCAGTCCATCCTGGACAAGGTGAATGCAGTCGGAGTGAGGAGGAGGACAATTGGAGAGGTCAAGAGACGCTGGAATGATGCGAAGCGCAAAACCAAGAAGAAACTCGCTGACAACCATCAGGCAGCAATGCAGACTGGAGGTGGCAGTCCAGCGGAACACCAGGAGCTGGATGAGATGGAGGAAATGGTGGCCACAGTCATCAGTGTGGAGACGGTGGCAGGAGTTGGGGGTCCGGACACTGCTCGACATGACCTGACACAACAGCACCAGGGTGAGTACCGAACAGGGACTGGGGGGACGGGGGAGATGGGCACAATGGCACACATGCACAATTAAGTAGAGCACACTGCACACCCACAATGACTCTGGATCATGTCCCTGATCCACTTGGCACACTGCAGCACACATACAAACAGCAAGTAGGCCCCCGTCCACTATGGGCACAAAGGGGTCCCTCCCCACACAGCACCAATCTCACAACCAAACCATGCACACGTGTTAAAACCAGCAAAGCTGCATGTCTGTGAGCCATACTGACAATGCAAGTGACACTGCATGACGAACAGCATGGCTGCAGTCCAAATATCATGACATGGTGCACGCCATGACACTGAGATGGCTGAGTGTGGAACACATCGGTAAAGGAGCAGGTCACACTCTGACACATCCACGTGCACAAACAACCCCTGACGTCAACAACACATCTGTGGATAAACCATGCCCAAAAGTCCAAAATCCGAACTAGACCCAAAATTAGCCAAGTCTGCAACATCTTGCATTCCAAGGCCATGTGTTAGACTGCCAGAAGGAGGTGGCTGAACAGGTGCGGGTGGGGTTCGACCTCATGGCAGCCAAACTAGATGACATATGTGGATGTCTAAGTCCCATCAGGGACCACTTACACTCCCTAATGGACACCCACAGTTCGCTCCATGATGTCCAACAATCCATGCCCGACATCGCTGGAGTCATGACTCTGAGAGGAGAACAACTGTCTAGTCAGAGTGGCCTCAGCGATGTCAGCCAAGATTTGGCACAGATGCTGAGGATAATGGAGAACATGGAGCGGATGCATGTGGAAAGAATGGCTGCCACGGATGCACACCAGCGAAAAGTTGTTGGGATCTTCCATGCCCTGCAGATCCTCATCATCGCATTGCTGCCACTAAGGCAGTCGCTGATGAATACTGCTGGTACTTCTACACACACATCTCCGGCCCCTGATGTGTCAGTGGCACACAGTGCTGCAGACCAAACATCAGCACCCACATGTCAGACAGATGACATAGAGGACGAAGATGAGGGTGATTCCACCTTTGTAGTAAGAAGGAGCCAGTAGCATTCTTCTCCGCCACATGCCCTGTTTCAGCTTGGTTCTGCCCTCTGCATCATGCCCTGTAACAACACCTCCCACTGTCCCCCGAAACACTCTGCGACACTCACCTTGGACCTCGACATTAACTGCCATATTTTGTTTGCTTACCAATAACACAGCAATCAGACTGCGGACTGTACTCTTCCTCTTCCGATGTACTTGTCAATCCCTAAATGACTCTGGCTGGCCCTCCACTGGGCTACAATGTAATGTGGGGCTTGCATGGCCATGTACTGCTCCAGCTCCGACACTCCATCGAATGTGAATAAATCATTCAAATTCACACAGATGTGTCATGTCCATAATCGATCAAGTATGAAAGTATGGATGAATGTAAGGACATTGATTGCCCAAAAAGGTACACCCTGGGAAATGAAAGCAATGCGCATGTTTGACCGTGACACACATAGGAAGTGAGATGACTGGGAATGTGTGCACTAGCTGTGGCCTCATTGCTCTGAAACAACAATCGCACAATTTCTCACCTTTGCCCCACGCAATGTTAGAAATAGGGCTGGGTATGAAATGTCAAAGTCGTTGGCAGGCCTAAAGTAGTGTCCCCCATCACATTTGACAACAGAACATCTCTTCGCATACCTACTCACACTCAACTGGGTGGACAGAGCCTGTAGTGATGGATCACATTGATCCACATGGCAAGAATATGGCCACCATACTCACATTGCTGAAGACACGTAAGAGCACAGGTCTATCAGCAACTATCCCAACCACTATGTCTGGCTCACAGAGGTGGAGCTGGCAATAGGGACTCACCCCTAAGTGAAATGCGTCAGTCAGTCCCTCCCTGTGTACGGACAATGCTCATTGAGGCACACGATTTGTCATTCTAATCAACACTCATCACAGTTGAACACTAGTGGAGTTCCGTAGACTCTATTAGCATGTGGTGTCAGTACGGGCAAGACAAGGGCCACAACATGCAGACGAATGCATCAGGCAGCATTCGGTCACGGTACAGTTCCACGTGACAGGCGTTGTGAATGCGCCCGGGATGTTCTGCCATTGCGTTGGTGGCTCTCGTAGAACCGGCACTCTTCTGACCTGCGGCAGTTATGTGGATGATATGCCACAGCTCGGAGCAATGAGTCGTATGTGTGTGCAACGTTTGGACGTATGGGTTGTTGTGTACGTAAGTGTCAAGGGCATTCCATGCAAGAGTACCTCGAGCAAGAACATCTGTGTGTGGGGTGTGGATACGTTGGTCTTTCATTAGCGCTGTGCGTAGTGTGGGAGTCATCATCATCTGCGATGGTATCTCTATCAGGGGGTGCCTGCCGCATGCAAGACCAAGGTCGGAGGTGCAGATGTCCTTCCGCCTTATGTATTGAGACAAAGGAGCTTTCATCCCTAATGTTAGTCTGAATACTACTTGCATTCTGGGAATGTGATGTGGCTGTCGCGCTGCAATTGAGGCTAGGCCTTAGGCTTATGGTGCACCAATAGCGATAAACACACAACAGTTGGCATGCATGGGCCAAGAGCCCGAGCGGCCTTGCGCTCCTTGTACAATCCCTTCGTGCGCGGCCGCCCTCCAGGTGCATGCAACAATGCAACATTGTCGATTGTGGGCCGTGTGGCGCAGACACTGCAACAGAGACACACGCATCAGTTGGTTTCCTGTCCAGCCCAGAAATGAACCACGCCCAGAGCCCAGGGATGATTATTCACACCCCTACGCTGGCCTGGCATATGCCGACCCAGCCCACTCGGCTTACGTATAAAGGGGGGACGACGATGCTACGTGTCCCAGTTCTTCCCCACTGCCGGAGGTGACATGGCTGCATCCGCCTGGCATATCACGAGACTCAATCATAAAGGGTCCATGACTTGCGTTGCAGAGTTGGTGGCACCAGATACACTGCGGCCGGCACGGGCCTACCGCCACGGGACGGTGACTTTCGGTGCACTGAGGTAGGGGCACCTTAAGTGCTGAGCGGGTGTGCAGCCTGCGATGATGCGCCATCCTGGCGGTCCGGACTGGTAAGGATTTGTGTGAGCCCTGCTGGACCGCAGTGTAGGCCTGAGCCAGCGGGCAGCGTGGGCCTACCGCCACATGGCGTTGCCTCGCGGTTCACAGAGTTAGTGGCACCTATAGAGCTGAGCGGGTGTGCATCCTGCGATGATGCCGTGTGCACTGATATGATCTCTGCCATTGTGAAATCAAGACCCAGAATCACGTGTGTGACCTGGTGGCCCGCGGGGCGGGGCTGCATGATGTGGAGGCTGCCAAGGTCGCTGGCCCCGAGCTTGGAGCTTGCACCGGCACGTGGTGGGCCCTCTTGGAGACATGCTGGTGGCGGAAGGTGAGTAGTGAGGCCTGGTTGGGCAGGGGTGGGCAAACACCGCTGGGCGGCGGGAGGGGCTGGGGTGAAGCAGCCTGTGTGCGCAGGGGCGGCCAAGCGATGATGGCGTGTGCAATGATATGAACTCTGCCATTCATAAATCTGGACTCTGTTTCAGATAAGGGACCTGGTGGACTGCAGTGTATACCGGCACGTGGTTGGAGACACACCGGTGGCAGCAGGTGAGCAGTGAGGCCTGGGTCCGCAGTGTCGGCACTCTCTCTCCCTCTCCCTCTCTTCCTTTCACTGTCTCTCTCTTCCTCTGTTACTCTCTCTCTCCTTCTCCCTCTCTTCCTTTCACTGTCTCTCTCTCTCTTCCTCTGTTTCTCTCTCTCTCTCCTTCTCCCTCTCTCCCCCTTTCTCTCTCTTTCTCTCTCTCCCTCTCTTTCACTCTCTCTCTCTCTCCCTTTCTTTCTCTCTCTCTTTCTCTCTCTCTGTCCTTTGATGAGCGCATGACACACCTTCTTATCTTGAATTTTGTGTTGCAGGCTGTGTCTTACAGATTGTCCAGAGAAGACCCGCCATGACTCTTCCGAAAAGTTGTTTTGAGTTCAATTTGAATAAAATAATTTGTTTGGAAATTCAAAGATGAATGAATGATTCTCCTTTTTCTGACCACACATGAATGTTAATTGTTGTACTTGTGCGACATCAGGTGAATTATTTTGTTCATGATTTCGTAAAGTTGATGTAAAATATCTTTGCCCGGGTTAGGGGGTCCTGGAGGGGGTGGCAGTGGGTGTTGTGGCCCTCTTGGGGCTCCGAGCTGCATGATCAGTAGCTCCATGGCATCTGTTGTTCTTCAGGTGTGGCTCTGGTCTGGGCTCCCTTTTGTGGTGCAGGTTGTCGTCCGACTTAACACCAGGTAAGAGCAGGTGTTAAATCCCTGCTGCTAACGCGCCTTATCGCCTGTTTTGGGATCTTATCACCGATCTGGCTGGTCGTAGAGAATATTGCGAAGTGGTGTTTTTGCGGCTTTTTGCACAGGAACGCCTACTCTGCATCTCATTAGCGTTAGTTGACGGTGTCATACGTGGCGATGTTTTTTGCGGCTGCTATTGCAGGAAAACTGGCGATATCGGCTGTTAGCACCAGCTTGTGAATGGGGCGAGAAATCTATTGCCACTTACATACATACTTCTTACAACTATCGACCAGCTGGATATTTAAGAGGTGAGATACAGCCTACACCATTATGTAAACCTAGCCGTAGCCTTTTCTTATCTGTAACTGGCAATTCAGTGAGTCCCACTATTAGTCCTTCACTATTTTATAAACTGGGCGAGGACCCCTGTCAGCTGAACTACTCACTTACCAATAGTGTTACTGTTTTTTATAGTCTGGGGTAAATAACAATTGTTATATGAGTGCACAAAAAATGTTATTCTTGTTTGTGAAGTTTTTATATTTGAGTTGAAATTGTGTAGTTCTTATTGTTGGGTAACAATTTTGTTTTCAACTCGTGGGTTTTGTTGATGTCTTCTTTATGCTCATTTGATATATGTATTATTCATGTGAGGTTTTGTTATATAAGTATGTGGGTCGTTTGTAATTATTAATGTTTTTTTGATGTTTGTTAATGTGTTATGTGATGTTTTGCTATAGAAGTTTGTGGATCGTCTGAAATTATTAATGTCTTTTTGATGTTTGTTAATGTGGTATTTATGTGATGTTTTGTCTATAATGTTACAACCCTGACGAAGTTCCTTTTGGCAAAATTGGGAACGAAACGCGTTGGCTGTGTGCCAGTTTTAAAGATTGACTGAATAAAAGAAGTAATTTTGGAATAGATCTTTGCTTGCTTGATTGACTCCACAACGAGTGCACCTTCCATCTTTCTTGAAAATTTGGCTACTAGTGGCACCTCCGGACGGCGGGTGCAGGAAGTGATTGCACCATTTTCCAATATATTGTACATATGGACTGGATGTGCTTGACCTTGGTCTGCCGTTTGTTCTTTTTCTGTTAGGTGGTGTGCATATAACTGTATTGGTGAGTAAATGGCAGTGTGATTGAGTCTTTGGGCAACTGACTAGGTGTGTGAGTATCTCTGTGGATGAGTGGCAGTATGTGAGTGTCTGTATGGGTGTATGAGTACATATATCAGAGGATGTATTGATGAGTGACTGCATGTATGAGTGACTGTATCAGTGAGTGAGTGAATGTGTGTAGACCTATGAATCAGTTAGTTGGTATGTAATAACTGGTATTGGTGTGTCTATGGTTTCGAGAATGGTAGTCTGTATTTTAGAGTGGGTGTATGAAAGGTTATATTAGGGTGTGAGGAGGTGCGTCAGATATTAAGTGGATGATGTCATCAGTGATGTGATCAGTGATGTAATTTGAGATGTCATCAGTGATGTCATCAGTGATGTCACTGACCATGTCATGAGTGATGTAATATGTGACGTCATCAGCAGTGCATTGCGGGGGCGTGAGTTATAGTTAGCTCAACTAACTATAACAGCCGAATTTCTCTGGTCTTGTAAGACTGAAATCTCTAACTAACTTTAACGTCCCTGAAACCTGTGATTTTTTTGGTAAATTACTAAGGTTTTTTAAATGCTAATTACTCACTATAACGTCCCTGAAACGTATGTTTTTTTCAGTAAATTTCTAAGGTTTTTTAAATGCTAATTACTAAGTATAACGTCCCTGAAACCTATGGTTTTTTCAGTGAATTTCTAAGGTTTTTTAAATGCTAATTTCTAACTATAACGTAGTAGTTGCGTTTGCAGAGTGGTGCAGAAAGGGGGCTGGGCCTCCTACCAGCGAACAGGAAATCAGCTGCGTAGGACTTACAGGCGGTACCAGGAGGGCTTCTTGGCCCCCAAAGTCCCTTAGGAGTAAAGTGGACTTCATCCCTAAACCCGTAGTGTGCCAGGAGGCACGTTTGCAGAGTGGTGGGGAAAGGGGCCCATGGCCTCCGAAGTCCTCTTAGCAATACCACTGTGAGGGACTTACTGGAGGTAACAGGAGGGGTAGTTGGCCCCCAAGGATGTCCTTGGGGGCTAAATACCCCTCCTATTACCTCCAGTAAGTCCCACACAGAAACATTGGTAAGTTCTCAAAGCAGGCCACGCCCCCTTTGCCCACCAGTCTGCAAACGCGCTACCTGACGCGCTCTTGGATGGGGATTAAAGTCCCCTTCGATGCTGGGGGTCCTTAGAGGCCAACTAGCCTACCTGACACCTCCAGTAAGCCCCAGATAGTGGGATTGCTGAGATGTGAACACAGGCCACACCCCCTTTGTCTACCACTCTGCAAACGTGCCTCCTGGCACACTCCTGGTTGGGGGATACAGTCGCCGTGCCTCCTGAGGGTCCCTGGGGGCCAACTATCCCTCCTGTTAGCTCTAGTAAGCCCCACACAGCTGGATTGCTGAGAGGGGTCTGAGGCCACGCCCCCTTTTTACACCACTCTGCAAAAGCACCTCCTGGCGCACTGCTGCTGGGGGGATGAAGTCCACTTTAGTCCAGAGGTCCTCAGGACACAAGAGGACCTCATCGCCCCACCAGCAGTGCGCCAAGAGGTGCGTTTGCAGAGTGGTGTAAAAAGGGGCGTGGCCTTGGACCACCTCTCAGCAATCCCACTGTGTGGGGCTTACTGTAGGTACCTGGTGGGCTAGTTGGCCCCCAGGGACCCTCAGGATTCAAGGGGACTTAATCCCCAACTTAGAACGCACCAGGAGGCGCGTTTGCAGAGTGGTGCAGGGAGGGGGTGTGGCCTCAGGCAAGATGCCGGCTACTCCTTTCTTTTCTTTTTTTTTTTAGAAGGTGGGCTGTGTGGCCCCCCTTCTCTTAATTTTGTGTGGGCCCTTGAGACCCCATCCCCCAGGGCCTGAGACATTTTTTCATTTAAAAAAAACAGGAAGGGGACCGCGCGGCCCCCCTCCCGAGGCCGATTTTGGCCCCGGGGACCCCATCCTCCGGGGCATGGCCTCCTTTCCTTTTTTTTTATTTCCACGGGAGGGGGGCCATGTGGCCCCCCTTCCCTGGGACACAATTGGCCCGGGACCCCATCCCCCGGGGCCTGGCTAGCCTTTCCTTTTTTTATTTTTATTTTGGAGGGGGCGGCGTGGCCCCCTTCCTGAGGCCAATTATAGCCCCGGGGACCCCATCCCCAGGGCCTGGCCTTACGTTGGGGACCAGGGGGGAGCCCCAATGCCCCCGTGGTCCCAGCCAGCTATCCACCTCCTACGGAAGCCAGCATTGCTTTTGGACAAGGGGAGCTGCTGACATGCAGCTCCCCTTGTCCAAAACCAATCTGCTTCACTTCATGGAAGCAGTGGGAACCCCGGGACATTGCTGGAGATGGCCCTGGGGGGTCGCGGTCCCCAGGGCCATCTAGGGCTCCAGGAGGGGCACCGCACGGCCCCCCTCCCTTCGTGAAAATAGCCCCGGGTAGGTGGTGGTCCCCAGGGCAGTGTGAGGGGGAGCCCCGCACACTTATTTATTTATTTAAGTGTCACTGACCATGTCATGAGTGATGTAATATGTGACGTCATCAGCAGTGCATTGCGGGGGCGCGAGTTATAGTTAGCTGGACTAACTATAACGGGGGAATTTCACGGGTTTTGTACGAGTGCAATGTCCAACTAACTATAACTGTCCCTAAAACCTATGGTTTTTTCAGTGAATTTCAAAGGTTTTTTAAATGCTAATTTGTAACTATAACGTCCCTGAAACCTATGGTTTTTTCAGTGAATTTCAAAGGTTTTTAAATGCTAATTTGTAACTATAACATGTCTGAAACCTACAGTTTTTTCAGTGAATTTCAAAGGTTTTGTAAATGACAATTTTTAAATGTATTAATTGTTATATACATTTTTTTCATACTGATTTCCAAATTTTTTAGAAACAATTTTTTTACATATTTTATTTTTTAAATTACATTGTAATTACATTATACATTACATTACAAAAATACTTTCTCAGAATGAATTACTTTAGTTTAATTACTTTGCACATAGGCAATAGACTTTTAAGTACAGTAGTTACAGTTGTTGCAATGGGCAACACATTTTCAAACACAATGCAACATTCAGCTCAATGTGAATTTCTAGTTAAATGCAATTAGTTACTTTATGGATTACTTTTCTAACCACATTACTGGATCCTAGATTCAGTCCTGGGACATCTCCTGTAAACAGTTGAGTAAAAGCGTTTTGGTTACAGTCGTGATTTTTAAGGAATATTATTGTACTTTAAAAGTTCACACTTAGAAACTTTTTCTCATAGAATCACCAATGTTATCCTATGGAAGGAAATTCACTTAGAAGTTAAAAACTGTTATCGTTACTTTTTCTTACTCAGTGTTGGATCCTGGATCCAGCACTGGTGCATCTCCTGTAAACAGTTGAAAGAATGTGTTTAAGTCATACAGGCGATTTTTAGGAATATTTGTAGTTTGTGAAAATCGACACTTTGAAACTTTTCTGCTGAAAACCAGACAATGGATTCCTATGGAAGGAAATTCAAGTTACTGGTAAGTACGGTTAAAATTACTTTTGAGGATCAGTACTGGGCTGAAAGATGCAGCACTGAGGTCTCTCCTGATAACAGGTGAGTAAATCGGAATTCGTATTTCGGCTGATTTTAGAGGACTATTTTAAAGTTCCAAAACTCCACACTTAGAAGAATTTCCAAGTGAAACCAGTCAATGTTAGCCTATGGAAGGAAATTCAAGTTACTGGTAAGTACGGTTAAAATTACTTTTCAGGACCAGTACTGGGCTGAAAGATGCAGCACTGAGGTCTCTCCTGATAACAGGTGAGTAAATCAAAATTCGGATTTCGGCTGATTTTAGAGGAATATTTGTATGTTTCAAAAATCAACACTTAGAAACTTTTTCAGCAAAAAGCAGGCAATGATATCCTATGGAAGGAAATTCAAGTTACTGGTAAGTACGGTTAAAATTACTTTTGAGGATCAGTACTGGGCTAAAAGATGCAGCACTGGGTTCTCTCCTGATAACAGGTGAGTAAATCGGAATTCGTATTTCGGCTGATTTTAGAGGAATATTTTAAAGTTCCAAAACTCCACACTTAGAAGAATTTCCAAGTGAAACCAGTCAATGTTAGCCTATGAAGGAAATTCAAGTTACCGGTAAGTACGGTTAAAATTACTTTTGAGGATCAGTACTGGGCTGAAAGATGCAGCACTGAGGTCTCTCCTGATAACAGGTGAGTAAATAGGAATTCGTAATTCGGCTGATTTTAGAGGAATATTTTAAAGTTCCAAAACTCCACACTTAGAAGAATTTCCAAGTGAAACCAGTCAATGTTAGCCTATGAAGGAAATTCAAGTTACCGGTAAGTACGGTTAAAATTACTTTTCAGGACCAGTACTGGGCTGAAAGATGCAGCACTGAGGTCTCTCCTGATAACAGGTGAGTAAATCAGAATTCGGATTTCGGCTGATTTTAGAGGAATATTTGTATGTTTCAAAAATCAACACTTAGAAACTTTTTCAGCAAAAAGCAGGCAATGATATCCTATGGAAGGAAATTCAAGTTACTGGTAAGTACGGTTAAAATTACTTTTGAGGATCAGTACTGGGCTGAAAGATGCAGCACTGAGGTCTCTCCTGATAACAGGTGAGTAAATCGGAATTCGTAGTTCGGCTGATTTTAGAGGAATATTTTAAAGTTCCAAAACTCCACACTTCGAAGAATTTCCAAGTGAAACCAGTCAATGTTAGCCTATGAAGGAAATTCAAGTTACCGGTAAGAACGGTTAAAATTACTTTTGAGGATCAGTACTGGGCTGAAAGATGCAGCACTGAGGTCTCTCCTGATAACAGGTGAGTAAATCGGAATTCGTATTTCGGCTGATTTTAGAGGAATATTTTAAAGTTCCAAAACTCCACACTTAGAAGAATTTCCAAGTGAAACCAATCAATGTTAGCCTATGAAGGAAATTCAAGTTACCGGTAAGTACGGTTAAAATTACTTTTGAGGATCAGTACTGGGCTGAAAGATGCAGCACTGAGGTCTCTCCTGATAACAGGTGAGTAAATCGGAATTCGTATTTCGGCTGATTTTAGAGGAATATTTTAAAGTTCCAAAACTCCACACTTAGAAGAATTTCCAAGTGAAACTAGTCAATGTTAGCCTATGAAGGAAATTCAAGTTACCGGTAAGTACGGTTAAAATTACTTTTGAGGATCAGTACTGGGCTGAAAGATGCAGCACTGAGGTCTCTCCTGATAACAGGTGAGTAAATCGGAATTCGGATTTCGGCTGATTTTAGAGGAATATTTGTATGTTTCAAAAATCAACACTTAGAAACTTTTTCAGCAAAAAGCAGGCAATGATGTCCTATGGAAGGAAATTCAAGTTACTGGTAAGTACGGTTAAAATTAATTTTCAGGATCAGTACTGGGCTGAAAGATGCAGCACTGAGGTCTCTCCTGATAACAGGTGAGTAAATCGGAATTCGTATTTCGGCTGATTTTAGAGGAATATTTTAAAGTTCCAAAACTCCACACTTAGAAGAATTTCCAAGTGAAACCAGTCAATGTTAGCCTATGAAGGAAATTCAAGTTACCGGTAAGTACAATTAAAATTACTTTTCAGGACCAGTACTGGGCTGAAAGATGCAGCACTGAGGTCTCTCCTGATAACAGGTGAGTAAATCGGAATTCGGATTTCGGCTGATTTTAGAGGAATATTTTAAAGTTCCAAAACTCCACACTTAGAAGAATTTCCAAGTGAAACCAGTCAATGTTAGCCTATGGAAGGAAATTCAAGTTACTGGTAAGTACGATTAAAATTACTTTTCAGGACCAGTACTGGGCTGAAAGATGCAGCACTGAGGTCTCTCCTGATAACAGGTGAGTAAATCAGAATTCGGATTTCGGCTGATTTTAGAGTAATATTTGCACAATGGTGATGGGTGGGGGCGGGGCCTGAGGTGGCATCTGTGCAAATGCGCCCCGTGGCGCGTTTTAAGTTGGGGGATTAAGTCCCCTTGAATCATGAGGGTCCCTACGGGCCAACTAGCCCACCAGGAACCTCCAGTATGCGCCAGGGGGCTGCGTTGCAAAAACATGTACAGAGGCCACACCCATTTTTACACCTCTCTGCAACGCAGCTCTGTGGCGCTTTCTGGACGTACCTGTTGGGCTAGTTGGCCCCCAGGGACCCTCAGGATTGAAGAGGATTTAATTCCCCATCTTAAAACGCGCCACGGGGCCTGTTTGCACACATGTCACCTGAAGCCCCGCCCCCTCCCTTCACCACTGTGCAAACGCGCCCGTGGCGCGTTTTAAGTCGGGGGATTAACTCCCCTTGAATCCTGAGGGTCCCTGGAGTCCAACTAGCCCACCATGTTCCTCCAAAAGCGCCACAGAGCTGCGTTGCAGAGAGGTGTGAAAAGGGCGTGGCCTCTGTACACCTCTCTGCAAGGCAGCCCCTGGCGCATACTGGAGGTTCCTGGTGGGCTAGTTGGCCCCAGGGACCCCCAGTATTCAAGGGGAATTGTTCCCCTCTGCAAACGCGCCAGGGGCGCGTTTGCAGAGTGGTGAAGGAAGGGGCGGGCCTGCGGGCCCGATCGTTTTTTTTTTTCTTCCTGAAGGGGAGCCGTGTGGCCCCCTTCCTTTTTCCTATTTTTAGGCCCCGGGGACCCCATCCCCCGGGGCCTGGCCTCTCGCTGGGGACTGTGGGGGTCCCCAAACCCCCACAGTCCCGCCGGCTCCCCGTGTCCTACGGGAGCCGGCATTGCTTTTACACATGGGGAGAAGCTAACATGCTGCTCCCCATGTGGAAAGCTATCGGCTTTGGATATTGGAAGAGAGAGCAGGTTTCCTGCTCTCTCTTCCAATATCCAAAGCAGTTTGCAATGACAGGACGGGAGCCGCGAGGCTCCCATCCTGTCATTGCAAACAGCAGTGTCCCGGGGGTAGGCACCCCGGGACACTGCAGGAGCCGGCCCTGGGGGTGGCGGTCCCCAGGGCCATCAAGGGCTCCAGGAGGGGCTGCGCGGCCCCCTCCCTACATCGAGAAAGCCCTGGGGAGGTGGTGGTCCTCGGGGCTTGGGGTCCAAAACGGACCCCATTTTCATTTTTCTTAGTGCCCCGGGAGGTGGTGGTCCCGGGGCATGTGGGGCTGGAGCCCCCACACAGGTTTTTAAATATAAAAAGAAGCCCCGGGAGGTGGTGGTCTCGGGGCTGCGGGAGGGCTCAGAGCCCTCCCGCACCATTATCCATAAAGCCCCGGGGGTGGTGGTCCCTGGGGCTTGGGGGCCCTTAGAGGCCCCCACACATAAAATTACCCCCCAGCATGCCTCCGGGACTTGGCCCACCCGGGGCCAATTAACATCGAAGCGCGGGAGACCGCGCTTCGATTTTTACGGCAGGGTTCGCGCTCCCTGAGCGCATCCTGCCGATTTTTAAAAAAATATATATTTTTTGCCCAGGGGGTCCTTGTGGGACCCCTGAGCAGACCTAGGGGTCAGGTTGTTTCTACCCTGCCCCCTTTGTGCGCTTTGCGCACTTGTTTCTGTCCCTCGGTTCTACCGAGGGACAAAATGGCTGCCAACACTTCCTGATTTGGAGTGTTAACAGCCAATTAACATAAAGCTCGTGCTCGGGAGGATCCGCGGCCCTAGATATACCTATCTTTTTTCTTTTGATTTTCTCAGCAACTACTGAACGGATTTACACCATTTAACAAAAGGGTTCTTTCTGAACCAAGAACTACCTCTTTGCCAATTTGGTGTAATTCCGTTCAGCAGTTCGGGCTGTAGCCGTGTCTAAAGTTTCCTATGGAAAATTGCATGGGGAAAACGCGTTTTGGGACCCCCTTTTTCTCGGCCCCCGCTTGACGAATCCCCCGAGACTTTCAGGGTAGGAGCGGACCGGAGCGGGGCACAAAGTTTGAAAATTTTGCGAAGATACGTCAACCGGCAAGAGAGTTATTTCAAATAGAATGTCACGGATTTCCTATGGATAATAGGTTGTAACTATAACTATCTACTGGCGACCGCCAGTAGATAATTATCTTATAATTATGTGATGTCACTGACCATGTCATGAGTGATGTAATATGTGACGTCATCAGCAGTGCATTGCGGGGGCGCGAGTTATAGTTAGCTGAACTAACTATAACGGGGGAATTTCACGGGTTTTGTACGAGTGCAATGTCCAAGTAACTATAACTGTCCCTAAAACCTATGGTTTTTTCAGTGAATTTCAAAGGTTTTTTAAATGCTAATTTGTAACTATAACGTGTCTGAAACCTATGGTTTTTTCAGTGAATATATATATATATATATATATATTCACTGAAAAACCATAGGTTTTAGGGACAGTTATAGTTACTTGGACATTGCACTCGTACAAAACCCGTGAAATTCCCCGTTATAGTTAGTTCAGCTAACTATAACTCGCGCCCCGCAATGCACTGCTGATGACGTCACATATTACATCACTCATGACATGGTCAGTGACATCACTGATGACATCACTGATGACATCTCAAATGACTTCACTGATGACATCATCCAGTGACTGTGTGTTTCTCTAAAGTTTAAATATTTTTAATATATATAGGAAAAGACGTATTGAAGAATGAGTGGGTGTGTAAGTGTCTGTATGGATGATTTAGTAGGTGCGTGACTGACTGTTAAGTGAGTGATTTAACGTATCGTACTGAATGCATGGGTTAGTGACTAAACTGGATGAATGTCTGTATCCGTCTGTCTGTTGCTGTGTAAGTGGCTGCATGTGTTTGTGAATAGCTACATGAGTGTCTATATGAGTTATTGAATGCTTGTCTGAGTATCTGTATGGGTGCCTGAGTGTTTGTGTGGGAGGGGTGTCTGCAACTCTGTGCATAGATGTGTGAGTGGGTGATTCACTGGGTGGATGGTTTCAAGAGTGCATCTGTGATAGACTGTATGGGTGGGTAAGTGTGTGTAAGAGTGTGTTAGTGAGTGAATGTATGTCCCAGTGGTACATGTGTGAGTAACTACATATGTGAAAGGCAGTATATATGTGTGTTGGAGTATATAAATAGCTATATCCAAGAGTGAGTGATTGTGATAGTGGCTGTATGGATGAGTGTGTGCTTGTATCAGTGATTGTATAAGAACGTAACAATGTGCTACTATTTGTATGAGTAAGTGGGGTGGTGTGTGTATAACTGTATAGGTGAGTAAATGGTAGTGTGTTTAATTATTTGCATGACTGACTAGGTGTGTGAGTACCTCTATGGATGAGTGGCGGTGTTTGAGTGTCTATATAGGAGTATGAGTGCATATGATACTCCTGTACTGAGTGACCGTAAGTATGAGTGACTGTACGGGTGAGTGAGTGGATGTGTGTGTGTAGACCTAAGAATCAGTGAGTGGGTATGTAGTTATTGGTGTTGGAGTGTCTATGGTTTTGCGAATGGCAGTCTGTAATTTAGAGTGGGTGTATCAAAGGTTATATTAGGGTGTGAGGAGGTGCATCAGATTATCACGTGGATGATGTCATCAGTGATGTCATTTGAGATGTCATCAGTGATGTCATCAGTGATGTCACTGACCATGTCATGAGTGATGTAATATGTGACGTCATCAGCAGTGCATTGCGGGCGCGAGTTATAGTTAGCTGAACTAACTATAACGGGGGAATTTCACGGGTTTTGTACGAGTGCAATGTCCAAGTAACTATAACTGTCCCTAAAACCTATGGTTTTTTCAGTGAATTTCAAAGGTTTTTTAAATGCTAATTTGTAACTATAACGTGTCTGAAACCTATGGTTTTTTCAGTGAATTTCAAAGGTTTTTTAAATGCTAATTTGTAACTATAACGTGTCTGAAACCTATGGTTTTTTCAGTGAATTTCAAAGGTTTTTTAAATGCTAATTTCTAACTATAACTTGCCTGAAACCTACGTTTTTTTTAGTGAATTTCAAAGGTTTTGTAAATGACAATTTTTAAATGTATTAATTGTTATTTTAATTTTTTCATACTGATTTACTACATTTTTGAAACATTTTTTTTACATATTTTATTTTTAAATTACATTGTAATTACATTATACATTACATTACAAAAAATACTTTCTCTTAATGAATTACTTTAGTTTAAATACTTTGCAGATAGGCAATAGACTTTTAAGTACAGTAGTTACAGTTGTTGCAATGGGCAACACATTTTCAAACACAATGCAACATTCTGCTCAATGTGAATTTCTAGTTAAATGCAATTAGTTACTTTATGGATTACTTTTCTAACCACAGGACTGGATCCTAGATTCAGTCCTGGTACATCTCCTGTAAACAGTTGAGTAAAAGCGTTTTGGTTACAGTCGTGATTTTTAAGGAATATTATTGTATTTTAAAAGTTGTCACTTAGAAACTTTTTCTCATAGAATCACCAATGTTATCCTATGGAAGGAAATTCACTTAGCAGGTAAAAACTGTTATCGTTACTTTTTCTTACTCAGTGTTGGATCCTGGATCCAGCACTGGTGCATCTCCTGTAAACAGTTGAAAGAATGCGTTTAAGTCATACAGGCGATTTTTAAGGAATATTTGTAGTTTGTGAAAATCAACACTTTGAAACTTTTTTGCTGAAAACCAGTCAATGTTAGCCTTTGAAGGAAATTCAAGTTACCGGTAAGTACGGTTAAAATTACTTTTGAGGATCAGTACTGGGCTGAAACATGCAGCACTGAGGTCTCTCCTGATAACAGGTGAGTAAATCGGAATTCGTATTTCGGCTGATTTTAGAGGAATATTTTAAAGTTCCAAAACTCCACACTTAGAAGAATTTCCAAGTGAAACCAGTCAATGTTAGCCTATGGAAGGAAATTCAAGTTACTGGTAAGTACGGTTAAAATTACTTTTCAGGACCAGTACTGGGCTGAAAGATGCAGCACTGAGGTCTCTCCTGATAACAGGTGAGTAAATCAGAATTCGGATTTCGGCTGATTTTAGAGGAATATTTGTATGTTTCAAAAATCAACACTTAGAAGAATTTCCAAGTGAAACCAGTCAATGTTAGCCTATGAAGGAAATTCAAGTTACCGGTAAGTACGGTTAAAATTACTTTTCAGGATCAGTACTGGGCTGAAAGATGCAGCACTGAGGTCTCTCCTGATAACAGGTGAGTAAATCGGAATTCGTATTTCGGCTGATTTTACAGGAATATTTTAAAGTTCCAAAACTCCACACTTAGAAGAATTTCCAAGTGAAACCAGTCAATGTTAGCCTATGAAGGAAATTCAAGTTACCGGTAAGTACGGTTAAAATTACTTTTCAGGATCAGTACTGGGCTGAAAGATGCAGCACTGAGGTCTCTCCTGATAACAGGTGAGTAAATCGGAATTCGTATTTCGGCTGATTTTAGAGGAATATTTTAAAGTTCCAAAACTCCACACTTAGAAGAATTTCCAAGTGAAACCAGTCAATGTTAGCCTATGAAGGAAATTCAAATTACCGGTAAGTACGGTTAAAATTACTTTTCAGGATCAGTACTGGGCTGAAAGATGCAGCACTGAGGTCTCTCCTGATAACAGGTGAGTAAATCGGAATTCGTATTTCGGCTGATTTTAGAGGAATATTTTAAAGTTCCAAAACTCCACACTTAGAAGAATTTCCAAGTGAAACCAGTCAATGTTAGCCTATGAAGGAAATTCAAGTTACCGGTAAGTACGGTTAAAATTACTTTTCAGGACCAGTACTGGGCTGAAAGATACAGCACTGAGGTCTCTCCTTATAACAGGTGAGTAAATCGGAATTCCTATTTCGGCTGATTTTAGAGGAATATTTGCACAATGGTGAAGGGAGGGGGCGGGGCCTGAGGTGACATCTTTGCAAACGCGCCCCGTGGCGCGTTTTAAGTTGGGGATTAAGTTCCCTTGAATCCTGAGGGTCCCTAGGGGCCAACTAGACCACCAGGAACCTCCAATATGCGCCAGGGGCTGCGTTGCAGAGACGTGTAGAGAGGCCACACCCCTTTACACCTCTCTGCAACGCAGCTCTGTGGCGCTTTCTGGATGTACCTGTTGGGCTAGTTGGCCCTCAGGGACCCTCAGGATTGAAGGGGATTTAATTCCCATCTTAAAACGCGCCACGGGGCCTGTTTGCACACAAGTCACCTGAAGCCCCGCCCTCCCTTCACCACTGTGCAAACGCGCCCGTGGCGCGTTTTAAGTTGGGGATTAAGTCCCCTGAATCCTGAGGGTCCCCGGAGTCCAACTAGCCCACCATATACCTCCAAAGCGCCACAGAGCTGCGTTGCAGAGAGGTGTAAAAGGGGTGTGGCCTCTCTACACCTCTCTGCAACGCAGCCCCTGGCGCATACTGGAGGTTCCTGGTGGGCTAGTTGGCCCCCAGGGACCCCCAGTATTCAAGGGGATTCGTTCCTCCTCTGCAAACGCGCCAGGGGCGCGTTTGCAGAGTGGTGAAGGAAGGGGCGGGGCCTGCGGGCCGATCGTTTTTTTTATTTATTTTTTTGTCTCCTGAAGGGGGCTGTGTGGCCCCCTTCCTTTTTCCTGTTTCTATGCCCTGGGGACCCCATCCCCCAGGGCCTTACCCCTTTTAAAATTTTTAATTTAAAAAAAAACGGGAAGGGGGCCGCATGGCCCCCTTCCCTGGGCCTGTATTGGGCCCGGGGACCCCATCCCCGGGGCATGGCCTCGTTTTTATTTATATTCTTTGGAGGGGGCTGCGTGGCCCCTCCTCTGGCCATTTAAGGCCCCGGGGACCCCATCCCCGGGTCCGGCCATTCCGTTTTTTTAAATTTATTTATTTTTTTGGGGGAGGGGGCCGCGTGGCCCCCTCCCGGGCCACTACTTGCCCCGGGGACCCCATCCCCGGGGCCTGGCCTCTCGTTGGGGACTGTGGGGGTCCCCAATCCCCCACAGTCCCGCCGGCTCCCGCGTCCCTAGGGTGCCGGCATTGCTTTACACATGGGGAGCAGCTAACATGCTGCTCCCCATGTGTAAAGCTATCGGCTTTGGATATTGGAAGAGAGAGCAGGTTTCCTGCTCTCTCTTCCAATATCCAAAGCAGTTTGCAATGACAGGACGGGAGCCGCGAGGCTCCCGTCCTGTCATTGCAAACAGCAGTGTCCCGGGGTAGGCACCCCAGGACACTGCAGGAGCCGGCCCTGGGGGTGGTGGTCCCCAGGGCCATCAAGGGCTCCAGGAGGGGGCGCGCGCCCCCCTCCCATTCAGTACACAGCCCCGGGAGGTGGTGGTCCCCGGGCTCTGGGGTCCGTAACGGACCCCCATATTAAAATGTTTAGTGCCCCGGGAGGTGGTGGTCCCCGGGCGTGTGGGGGCTGGAGCCCTCCCGCACCATTTTTAAAAAGCCCCGGGGGTGGCGGTCCCCGGGCTTGGGGGCCCTTTGAGGCCCCCACACATTAAATTATCCCCCACCATGCCCCCGGGACTTGGGCCACCCGGGGCCAATTAACATCGAGCGCGGAGACCGCGCTCGATTTTTTTCGGCAGGATTCGCGCACCCTGAGCGCATCCTGCCGATTTTTAAAAAAATTTCTTTTTTTGCCCAGGGGTCCTTGTGGGACCCCTGAGCAAACCTAGGGGTCAGGGTGTTTCTACCCTGCCCCCTTTGTGCGCTTTGCGCACTTGTTTCTGTCCCTCGGTTCTACCGAGAGACAAAATGGCTGTCAACATTTCCTGAATCGGAATGTTGACAGCCAGCTGACAGCCAATTAACATGCAGCTCGTGATCGGGACGGTGCGCGCAGGGTGCGCTCAGGGTGCGCGAATCCTCCGTGCCCATAGATATATATGTACTTTTACTTTTTGATTTTCTCAGCAACTACTGAACGGATTTACACCATTTAACAAAAGGGTTCTTTCTGAACCAAGAACTACCTCTTTGCCAAATTTGGTGTAATTCCGTTCAGCAGTTCGGGCTGTAGCCGTGTCTAAAGTTTCCTATGGAAAATTGCATGGGGAAAACACGTTTTGGGACCCCCTTTTTCTCGGCCCCCGCTTGATGAATCCCCCGAGACTTTCAGGGTAGGAGCGGACCGGAGCGCCCCACAAAGTTTGAAAATTTTGCGAAGATACGTCAACCGGCAAGAGAGTTATTTCAAATAGAATGTCGCGGATTTCCTATGGATAATAGGTTGTAACTATAACTATCTACTGGCGACCGCCAGTAGATAATATATATATATCATTCCTTTTGTTGCTTCTTCCGCCCCACTCCGCCGGTGATAAATGGAGCGTACTCGGCGAAGCCCACCGGAATTTTTGTGTTTTTCAAGATCCAAGTAATTACGCTCTCTCAGGGCAGTCCAATTGCAAAGTTTTTATTACCAGTTACGCGTAATTACTTGGATCTTGAAAAACATATATATATATATATATATTTTTTTAATAAGAAGTCAAGTGCTATAGTACACATCTTTCAAAAAAACTGGCACATCTTACAGACGGACAATGTCCTAAAAAATCATCCTCCGTCTCGCCCGTTGATTACTTATAAAAGATGTCAATCTATAGGTGATCATTTGATACATAGCCACTTTGATCCCATGACGAAACCTAAAAATAAGATTAACATCATGTTTTTTTCCATGTTTACGTTGTAAAGCCTGCAAACACAGTAAGAAAACCTCCACTTATAGAGGAAGACCAGGGGATCCTAGGCCTTCTAGAACGATTAATACATTTTTGAACTGCAACTCGGATTTTGCAGTATATTGCTTAGAGTGCCCTTGTTTTAAGTGTTATATAGGAAGTACTATACACCCAGTCAAAAAGCGTGTCCTTGAACATATGCGTGCTATAACAAATAAAGATACTACGTATGCAGTTGCCCGCCACTTTGAACAATATCACCAAAGTAATCGTGATCTCCTCTCGTATTATTGTATTGACCAAATTGAAAGAGGAGAAAGAGGAGGCAACAGGACTAAGAAATTGTGGGTGTTGGAATCTAAATATATAATTGACTTACAGACAAAGGCCCCTATTGGGTTAAACAATGATGAGGAATTGTGGGTACATCTGGGCCAATAGGAGAACTTAGGACAGGTCTAGAAGTCTATTTGCTAAGTGGAACCCCTTTTAATGAGATACTAAGTCATATAATCAGTACAGGGATTTTAAATATTTGTTTCTAAGATTTCCAACTTGAATTGAAAGCAATGAACGCCCATTAGGGCTGAATAAGCACATAGCTGGTATGAGGCAAAATGTAAAATATTAAAAAGAAATATTTATACTGCCGCAATGCCCATTCAGGGCGTAATTTTGTAAGAGATGGGTATGATAAATATTTTTATCAAAAATAATTCTTTACAATATGAATTTAATGAATTGAGATATCTTTGCATAACCTTTTTTATTTATTTTTAAATTTTTTGATATAAAATTTATATAAATGCAAAATAAAATTTATGAATTGTTAAGAGAGGGTTTGTCGATACTCATCCCATTTGTACATTGTTTTTTTAAACTTTTTAATCTTTCTTCTGTTTTGCACAATTTTGCACATATATATATAATGAATTCAACAGCAAAGTAAACTTAAAATTTAACATTATAAGATGGCCACCATGGTGAGGTAGAATGTCAGTAAGTCCATTGTTTATGTTCAATGTGGATCATGTGACATTGTGAAAGTTGAAATGCTGTTGGTTTGCACAGGGCAACTGACATTGACAAAGCCGCAAGGCGAAACGCGTCTGTCAGGGGAGTGTGGGGTCTGCACCAATAAAGTTATTTCAACCTAGAATTTGTCCCCGTGAGTGCTTTCCATTTGGTACAAAGATAAAACGTACCTTGTTGCAGCACCTATGACGATTCACCATCGTGGGAGTGAGCACCCAGGAGAAACGGAGCGGCGGCGGTGACTTCCGGTGTATAAAATTTGATTTGGTCGCCAGCCCCAAGGTTCTTAATTAAGTGACGCTGTAATATCCACAGCGACTACGGATTGACTACGAACTAGCGAGCGTGACGCTCACGGAAACCAGAGGAGAGCACGGTCTCCGATGTCGGCTGACATGGTGTGGTAACTGCATTTCGGCTGGTGAGTGAGCTCCGCTTGTCCTGTAAATATTTTTCAAATAGAACCTTGTCCTGTAGGGAACTGTTATTTGGTGCAGGCCCCCGCCATATTGAATAGTGCATTTAAACGTCACTGTGCAAAATGTCAAGCATTAGTGAACGAGAAGAGGCGGCGGCGGATATATTCAAACCAGCAAGTGATAAGACATCTATGCCAAACAAAAAAGGAGATAACATCGCAAATACATCCAAGGGGAATCTTGTAATTTTATTTCAAGCTCTGGAAAAGGCGCAAGAACGAGAGATAAGAAAATGGTGGGAGGCCACATCGTTACAAAGATATATAGAATGCGATCGCTTTCCGAGGGGCCTACGCATCTTCACTGTCCCCTCATACGAACATCCGGATCCCGCACTTTTGAAAGAGTGGGCTGAATATACAGCGGGGTCCGCTAAAGGGATGGTGCAAATCTTAATAAAATACGCATGGAGTGACAGGGAGAAATTCTTGGCCGAAATACAGAAACTTGAAGAAATGATTTCAAAAGACAAAGACGTCAAACAGAGTGAGACTCTAAGAGCGGCAATGCTGAAACGTCTAAAGGATTACGAGGCCGTAATCAGATGCAGAAAGCAAACCAAATTTCAGAGGGATGAACAGGACTATCACACTGGCCGTGTCCTAACCTTTGCGCGTAAATTTGATGCCCCAAGAAAAAGGATGATGCAGCAAGGCAATGTACGTAATTTAAACAATGATACATCTGAGTCCGACATAGAGATATCTGAAGGGGAACAAGTTTCCAATATGGATGAAAACGGAGGAAATCAAGCCTCCCCTTTTTCCAAGAGTACCAACTTATGAGGGAAACAAGACAAAGACCAATGCAAAGGAATAATCCTCAGCAGAAAAGGCAACAACAAAGAAACGAAAAACAAGGAGAGGAAGGAAAAGGAGGGGAAGAAGGACTGTCATCGAGAGTGACTCGCAGCCAGTGGAGGAAGGGGAAACGATAAATAATGAGGACTTAAAAACAATTGTCAATCTTTCAGACAGAGTATTGACAGAGGATGAGATCAAGGTACTCCAATTAGGTTTAACCTTCTGTCCAACATCGGATTACAATTTTGTTCAAACAAGAATAGACCTGTTCAAATATATCCAAAAATTAAAATTGCAAAAAAAATGTATTCTGCATCCTAGACGAGATAGATCTGTGGGAGATATAAACCCGGAAGAAAATAACTCCAATGGACTAAGTGGTCAAGATTTAGAGACATTGATGGTATTGCAAGATCTAGATACGGGAGTGTCACAAGAACCAAGTATGACAATGGATTCATATGTTGATATTACAGGACAATCGAGGGGTCTTAGCAACTTTAAACCAAAATCAAAAATGATGCCACAGACACCCTTTGATACAATTGACGTCTTTAACGAAGCGGTTCTAAAAGATCTTAAAGAACTATCTAAAACCAAACGAGACAGCAAGGGTGATTACAATATTCCGAGAAAACAATGGGAAGCGATCCAGGCATTGAAAAGGGATCTAACTGTGGAGATTAAACCCTCCGACAAAGGAGGCAATATTGTTGTTTTCAATAAAGAGCATTATATAAAAGAGGCATTAAGACAACTTCAAGATACTGAATGTTATGTACCTATTAATAGGTCAGATTATTCAAATTGCGTACAGAGATACCACACATTCCTGAGAGGCTGGAGGGATGAGGGAATGTTGAACCAAGATGAATTTTTATTTCTATATTGTGAGTCACCAGTTCTCCCAACTTTTTACCATCTACCTAAAATTCATAAGGATTCTGTTAACCCTCCTGGGAGGCCGATTGTGGCCTCAATTAACAGTCTTTTGGAGAACACATCACTTTATATTGATTTCTTCCTTAATCCCTTAGTAAAAGATCTAGTCTCCTACATTAGGGATACACAAGATTTTTGCGTGTAATAGAGGGTACATTGTGGGAACCAGATATGCTTTTGATAACACTCGATATCACCAGTCTCTATACCTGTATTAAACATCAAGACGGGATAGCAGCCATTAAGTGGTATTTAGATAAGAGGCCATCGACTTATTACATGCATAGTATAATGCTTCTTGAAATGATTAATTTTTGTTTGAATAACAACATATTTGTATTTGCAGGAAAACTATACCATCAAAAACGGGGGACCGCCATGGGAATGTGCTTCACCCCCAGCTATGCGAATCTTTTCGTAGGCTGGTGGGAGAAGCACGTGGCCTGGGGGGACACAAATGAACAGTGGTTAGATAACATCATTTTATGGGCGAGATATAGTGATGATCTTTTTATTGTTTGGAGGGGTAGCCGCTCCTCGGCTGAGGAGTACATAGCCTCTCTAAACAATAATGAATTGAATTTAGAGTTTACATGTCAGATTAGTACTAGCACAGTAAATTACCTTGATTTGGAGGTTTTTGTTGAAAACAATACGTTACATTCTCGTTTGTACAGGAAACCAACAGCGGGGAACGCTGTGCTACATGCAGCAAGTTATCACCCCAATAGTCTTATAAGAAATATACAGTTTGGAGAATTTTTGGGTATTAAACGCAATTGCTCCAATCAAAAAGACTTTGAAACGGCCAAGAATGAAGCTATACAGAGATTTAAGGAGAGAGGATATAGCCATTCTATTTTAGAGCAAGCCGATAAGAAAGTGGGGGACATAGATCGAAAGAAGCTGTTAGTAGCAAAACCAAAAACAACCCATACACAAGAGAATAACGTAAGGATGATAACAACGTATAATAAGAAGTCAAGTGCGATAGTACACATCTTTAAAAAAACTGGCACATCTTACAGACGGACAATGTCCTAAAAATCATCTTCCGTCTCGCCCGTTGATTACTTATAAAAGATGTCAATCTATAGGTGATCATTTCATACATAGCCACTTTGATCCCATGACGAAACCTAAAAATAAGATTAACATCATGGGTTTTTTTCCATGTTTACGTTGTAAAGCCTGCAAACACAGTAAGAAAACCTCCACTTATAGAGGAAGACCAGGGGATCCTAGGCCTTCTAGAACGATTAATACATTTTTGAACTGCAACTCGGATTTTGCAGTATATTGCTTAGAGTGCCCTTGTTTTAAGCGTTATATAGGAAGTACTATACACCCAGTCAAAAAGCGTGTCCTTGAACATATGCGTGCTATAACAAATAAAGATACTACGTATGCAGTTGCACGCCACTTTGAACAATATCACCAAAGTAATCGTGATCTCCTCTCGTATTATTGTATTGACCAAATTGAAAGAGGAGAAAGAGGAGGCGACAGGACTAAGAAATTGCGGGTGTTGGAATCTAAATATATAATTGACTTACAGACAAAGGCCCCTATTGGGTTAAACAATGATGAGGAATTGTGGGTACATCTGGGCCAATAGGAGAACTTAGGACAGGTCTAGAAGTCTATTTGCTAAGTGGAACCCCTTTTAATGAGATACTAAGTCATATAATCAGTACAGGAATTTTAAATATTTGTTTCTAAGATTTCCAACTTGAATTGAAAGCAATGAACGCCCATTAGGGCTGAATAAGCACATAGCTGGTATGAGGCAAAATGTAAAATATTAAGAAGAAATATTTATACTGCCGCAATGCCCATTCAGGGCGTAATTTTGTAAGAGATGGGTATGATAAATATTTTTATCAAAAATAATTCTTTACAATATGAATTTAATGAATTGAGATATCTTTGCATAACCTTTTTTTAAATTTCTTTTAAATTTTTGATATAAAATTTATATAAATGCAAAATAAAATTTATGAATTGTTAAGAGAGGGTTTGTCGATACTCATCCCATTTGTACATTGTTTTTTTTAAACTTTTTTAATCTTTCTTCTGTTTTGCACAATTTTGCACATATATATATAATGAATTCAACAGCAAAGTAAACTTAAAATTTAACATTATAAGATGGCCACCATGGTGAGGTAGAATGTCAGTAAGTCCATCGTTTATGTTCAATGTGGATCATGTGACATTGTGAAAGTTGAAATGCTGTTGGTTTGCACAGGGCAACTGACATTGACAAAGCCGCAAGGCGAAACGCGACTGTCAGGGGAGCGTGGGGTCTGCACCAATAAAGTTATTTCAACCTAGAATTTGTCCCCGTGAGTGCTTTCCGTTTGGTACGAAGATAAAACGTACCTTGTTGCTTCATATATATATATATATATATATATATATTATCTACTGGCGGTCGCCAGTAGATAGTTATAGTTAGGACCTATTTTCCATAGGAAATCTGCGACATTCTATTTATAATAACTCTTGCGTCGGTTGACGAATCTTCGCGAAGTTTTCAAACTTTATGGCCCGCTCCGGTCCGCTCCTACCCTGAAAGTTTTGGGGTGATTCGTCAAGCGGGGGCCGAGAAAAAAGGGGGGTCCCAAAACGTGTTTTCCCCATTCATTTTCCCATAGGAAACTTTAGCCACGGCTACAGCCCGAACTGCTGAACGGAATTACACCAAATTTGGCAAAGAGGTAGTTCTTGGTTCAGAAAGAACCCTTTTGTTAAATGGTGTAAATCCGTTCAGTAGTTCCTGTGAAAATCAAAAGGAAAATCACATATATATCTATGGCCGCATCGGATTCGCGCACCCTCCCGATCACGAGCTGCATGCTAATTGGCTGTCAACACCCCAAATCAGGAAGTGTTGGCAGCCATTTTAGTCCTCGGTAGAACCGAGGGACAGAAACAAGTGAGCAAAGCGCAAAAGGGGGCAGGGTAGAAACACCCTGACTCCCTAGGTCTGCTCAGGGGTCCCACAAGGACCCCTGGGCAGAAAGCATTTTTTTTTAAATCGGCGGGATGCGCTTAGGGTGCGCAAATTCCGCCGAGAAAAAAGAAACAAGTGCGCAAACGCACAAAGGGGGCAGGGTAGAAACACCCTGACCCCCTAGGTCTGCTCAGGGGGTCCCACAAGGACCCCCTGGGCAGAAAAAAGCATTTTGTTTTTCCCCAAAAATCGGCAGGATGCGCTCAGGGTGCGCGGATCCTGCCGAAAATGCTTCGATGCAAATTTGCCCCCGGGTGGCCCAAGTCCCAGGGGCATGCGGGGGTGGGTTTATTGTTTATGGGGGCCTCTAAGGCCCCAAGCCCCGAGGACCACCACCCCCTGGGGCTTTATTAAAATGGCACGGGAGGGCTCTTTGCCCTCCCGCTGCCCCGGGATCGCCACCCCCAGGGCTTCTTTATTTTTATTTTTTTAATCTGTGTGGGGGCTCCAGCCCCCACACGCCCGGGACCGCCACCTCCCGGGGCACTAAAGATTTAAATATGGGGTCCGTTACGGACCCCAGAGCCCCGGGACCACCACCTCCCCGGGGCTTTGAACAAGTTGGGAGGGGGCCGCGCGGCCCCCTCCTGGAGCCAGTGATGGCCCTGGGGACCACCACCCCCAGGGCCGGCTCCTGCAGTGTCCCGGGTGCCTACCCCGGGGCACTGTAGTTTGCTATGACAGGACGGGAGCATCGCGGCTCCGTCCTGTCATAGCAAACTTGGTTTGCATTTTGAAAGAGAGAGCAGGAAACCTGCCTCTCTTTCAAAATGCAAACCCACTGCTTTTCCACACGGGGAGCAGCATGTTAGCTGCTCCCCATGTGGAAAGCAATGCCGGCTCCCGCAGGAGGCGGGGAGCCGGCTGGGACTGTGGGGGTATTGGGGACCCCCACAGTCTCCAACGAGGCCAGGCCCCGGGGATGGGGTCTCCGGGGCCATAAGTGGCCCGGGAGGGGCCACGCAGCCCCCTCGCCAATAAAAAATAAAAATAAAAAAGGGCAAGGCTGGCCCCGGGGGATGGGGACCCCGGGGCCTTAAATGGCCTGAGGAGGGGAGCCACGCAGCCCCCCTCCAAATATATATATTTTTAAATTAAAAAAGAGGGCATGCCCCGGGGGATGGGGTCGCCGGGGCCAATAGAGGCCCAGGGAAGGGGGGCCACGCGGCCCCCTTCACATTTTAAAAACATTTTTTTTTTAAAAAGCTCAGGCTTCGGGGGATGGGGTCCTTGGGGCCAAAAGTGGCCGAGGGAAGGGGGGCCACGCAGCCCCCCTCCGATAAAAAAAAAAGGAAAAAAAAAAAAGGCATCGTGCCGGAGGCCCCGCCCCCCTCCCTGCAGCAGTGTGCAAACGCGCCCCCTGGCGCATTTTAAGAAGGGGAAGTAATTCCCCTTGAATACTGGGGGTCCCTGGGGCCAACTAGCCCACCAGGAACCTCCAGTATGCGCCAGGGGCTGTGTTGCAGAGAGGTGTACAGAGGCCACGCCCCTTTATACACCTCTCTGCAACGCAGCTCTGTGGCGCTTTTGGAGGTACATGGTGGGCTAGTTCGACTCAGGGACCCTCAGGATTCAAGGGGACTTAATCCCCCAACTTAAAACGCGCCACGGGCGCGTTTGCACAGTGGTGAAGGGAGGGCGGGGCTTCAGGTGACATGTGTGCAAACAGGCCCTGTGGCGCATTTTAAGATGGGGAATGAAATCCCCTTCAATCCTGATGGTCCTGGGGCCAACTAGCCCACCAGATACGTCCAGAAGGCGCCACAGAGCTGCGTTGCAGAGAGGTGCAAAAAGGGCGTGGCCTCTGAACACCTCTCTGCAACGCAGCTCCCTGGCGCATACTGGAGGTACAGGGTGGGCTAGTTGGACCCCAGGGACCCTCATGATTCAAGGGGACTTAATCCCCCAACTTAAAACGCGCCACGGGGCGCGTTTGCACAGATGTCACCTCAGGCCCCGCCCCCTCCCTTCACCATTGTGCAAATATTCCTCTAAAATCAGCTGAACTACGAATTCCGATTAACTCACCTGTTATCAGGAGAGACTGCTGCATCTTTGAGCCCAGTACTGACCCTGAAAAGTAATTTTAACCGTACTTACCAGTAACTTGAATTTCCTTCCATAGGCTAACATTGACTGGTTTCACTTGGAAATTCTTCTAAGTGTGGAGTTTTGGAACTTTATAATATTCCTCTAAAATCAGCCGAAATACGAATTCCGATTTACTCACCTGTTATCAGGAGAGACCTCAGTGCTGCATCTTTCAGCCCAGTACTGATCCTGAAAAGTAATTTTAACCGTACTTACCAGTAACTTGAATTTCCTTCCATAGGATATCATTGCCTGCTTTTTGCTGAAAAAGTTTCTAAGTGTCGATTTTTGTAACATACAAATATTCCTCTAAAATCAACCGAACTACGAATTCCGATTTACTCACCTGTTATCAGGAGAGAACCCAGTGCTGCATCTTTTAGCCCAGCACTGACCTTGAAAAGTAATTCTAACCGTACTTACCAGTAACTTGAATTTCCTTCCATAGGCTAACATTGACTGGTTTCACTTGGAAATTCTTCTAAGTGTGGAGTTTTGGAACTTTATAATATTCCTCTAAAATCAGCCGAACTACGAATTCGATTTACTCACCTGTTATCAGGAGAGAACCCAGTGCTGCATCTTTTAGCCCAGCACTGACCCTGAAAAGTAATTCTAACCGTATTTACCAGTAACTTGTATTTCCTTCCTTAGGAATCCATTGTCTGGTTTTCAGCAGAAAAGTTTCAAAGTGTCGATTTTTACAAACTACAAATATTCCTTAAAAATCGCCTGTATGACTTAAACGCATTCTTTCAACTGTTTACAGGAGATGCACCAGTGCTGGATCCAAGATCCACCACTGAGTAAGAAAAAGTAACGATAACACTACTTACCTGCTAAGTGAATTTTCTCCCATAGGATAGCATTGGTGATTCTATGTGAAAAAGTTTCTGTGTCAACTTTTAAAATACAATAATATTCCTTAAAAATCACTACTGTAACCAAAACGCTTTTACTCAACTGTTTACAGGAGATGTCCCAGGACTGAATCTAGGATCCAGTCCTGTGGTTAGAAAAGTAATCCATAAAGTAACTAATTGCATTTAACTTGAAATTCACATTGAGCTCAATGTTGCATTGTGTTTGAAATTGTGTTGCCCATTGCAACAACTGTAACTACTGTACTTAAAAGTCTAGTGCCTATTTGCAAAGTATTTAAACTAAAGTAATTCATTCTGAGAAAGTATATTTTGTAATGTAATGTATAATGAAATTACAATGTATTTAAAAAATAAAATATCTAAAAATAAATAGTTTAAAAAATGTAGTAAATCAGTATCAAAAAATAAATATAACAATTAATACATTTAAAAATTGTCATTTACAAAACCTTTGAAATTCACTGAAAAAACCATAGGTTTCAGCCATGTTATAGTTAGGAATCAGCATTTAAAAAACCTTTGAAATTCACTGAAAAAACCATAGGTTTCAGGAACGTTATAGTTAGAAATTAGCATTTAAAAACCTTACAAATTCACTGAAAAAACCATAGGTTTTAGGGACAGTTATAGTTAGTTGGACATTGCACTCGTACAAAACCCGTGAAATTCCCCGTTATAGTTAGTTCAGGTAACTATAACTCGTGCCCCCGCAATGCACTGCTGATGACGTCACATATTACATCACTCATGACATGGTCAGTGACATCACTGATGACATCACTGATGACATCTCAAATGACATCACTGATGACATCACTGATGACATCATCCATGTGATAATTTGATGCATCTTCTCACACCCTAATATAACTTTTGATACACCCACTGTAAATTACAGACTGCCATTGTCAAAACCATAGACACTCCAACACCAAATACTATATACACACTAACTGATTCTTAGGTCTACACACACACATCTACTCACTCACCCGTACAGTCACTCATACTTATAGTCACTCAGTACAGGACTATTATATGCACTCATACACCTATATAAACACTCACACACCGCCACTCATCCATAGAGGTACTCACACACCTAGTCAGTCATGCAAAAATTAAGCACACACCCATTTACTCACCTATACAGTTATACACACACCAGCTCACTTACTCATACAAATACTAGCACATTCTTACGCTCTTATACAATCTTTGATACAAGCACACACTCATCCATACAGTCACTATCACAATCACACACTCTCGCTTATAGGTATTTATATACTCCAACACACATATATACTGCCTTTCACATATGTAGTTACTCACACATGTACCACTGGGACATACATTCACTCACTAACACACTCTTACACACACTCACCCACCCAAGCAGTCCATCACAGATGCACTCTTGAAATCATGCACCCAGTGAATCACCCACTCACACATCTATGTACAGAGTCACACACACCCCACCCACACAAACACTCAGGCAGCCATACAGATACTCAGAGAACCAATCAATAACCCATATAGACACTCATGTAGCTATTCGCAAATCCATGCATCCACTTACACACCAACAAACAGACGGATACAGACATTCACACAGTTTAGTCACTAACCCATGCATTCAGTAAGATATGTTTAATCACTCACTTGTAGAGTCAGTCACTCACGTACTAAATCATCCATTCAGACACTTATACACCCACTCATTCTTCAATACGCCTTTCCCTATATATATTAAACATATTTAAACTTTACAGAAACACACAGTCACTGGATGATGTCATCAGTGATGTCATTTGAGATGTCATCAGTGATGTCATGAGTGATGTCACTGACCATGTCATGAGTGATGTAATATGTGACGTCATCAGCAGTGCATTGCGGGGCGCGAGTTATAGTTACCTGAACTAACTATAACGGGGGAATTTCACGGGTTTTGTACGAGTGCAATGTCCAACTAAATATAACTGTCCCTAAAACCTATGGGTTTTTCAGTGATATATATATATATATATATATATATATATTACCTACTGGTGGTCGCCAGTAGGTAGTTATAGTTAGAACCTAGTTTCCATAGGAAAAGCATTTTTGATGTGCTTATAACTTTGGCGTCGTTTGCTGAATCTTTACGAAATTTTCCAAAAAGTTCCTCTTGTCAGGTGAGCTCCTATCCTGAAAGTTTGGGGATGATTCGTGAAGGGGGGGCTGAGAAAAAAGGGGGGTCCGAAAATGTGTTTTCTCCATGCAATTTCCATAGGAAAATTTAGACAAGGCTACAGGTCAAACTGCTGAACGGAATTACGCCAAATTTGGCAGGGAGAAAGGTCTTGGTCCAGAAAGCACGCTTTTGTTTAAATGGGGTAAGTCCGTTCAGTAGTTTTAGAGAAATATCAAAATGTACAGATATCGATATTTGAGAATTCTGACATCTGATTGGCTGAGGTGTTAGGAGCACGAGCGTGCGGCTCATTGGTTGCAAACTGTTGAAACTAGGAAGTGTTGGCAGCCATTTTGTGACTGACTTGAAAGGTGTAGGGGGAAACAAAAGAGAAAAATTGTATAAGAGGGTATAGTAGGAACACTGTGGTCTTAGTTTAAGCAGTCTGTACGGTGCAGAGGCAGGGAGTTTGAATGTTGCGTAGGCCGTGGAAATCACGTCCGCAGATGTGGAAATCACATCCGCAGAACAACGGTGCACGGTATTGCAGCAAGGATGCGTAGGCTCTGGAAATCCCATCAGGAAAATAACAATGCGCCGTATTGCAGCCTTCCTTTAATATAATGCGCAGTAATGTTTACTTATAATGTGGTGTTCACTTTTATCACGGACAGTGTCACTTTCTTACACGAAAATGTATATTATGTGGGAGGGCATGTTCTGTTCGTGTGTCTGGAACAAAATTAACGTTTAATTGGCTGAGGTGTTCCAACAACGAGCTCAATGTTCATTGGCTGCGAACCATTGAAAGTAGAAGTGTTGCCAGCCATTTCCTCCCCGTCCGCGGAGTAGCAGGGACATCTGATTGGCTGACGTGTTCCAAGCAGGACCTTCCCAAGCTTAATGTTCATTGGCTGCGAACCATTGAAAGTACAAGTGTTGCCAGCCATTTCCTCCCCGTCCGCGGAGTAGCAGGAACATGTTATAGGCTGACGTGTTCCAAGCAGAACCTTCGAAAGCTTAATGTTCATTGGCTGTAAATCATTGAAAGTAGAAGTGTTGGCAGCTATTCCCACACCCTCTGCGGAACACCATGGACATTTTATTGGCTAAACTGTTCCTAGTACAAGTTTGCTCATTATTGACTGGGAACAGTTCACTGTTGTGAACCATTTTGTGACGCACTTCAATGGAGTACGGGAAAAGAAAGTAGTAGCGGGGACGGTAGGAACACTATTAACTCTGTACAGTGGTCACAAGGTGGTGGAGAGGGATTGTGAAGGTAAAAATAGTTTTTTATATATTTTAAGGGCAATTTATATAATTGGCGTGGGGTGTACAAATCACGGCGGGAATATAACAAAGTGTGTTGCGGTCTTCTTTTTATTAAGTTTGCGGGTGGGATACTTCCCAGGAGCACTGTTTAGTTATAATGTGGTGTTTACTTTTCTAACGGGGAGCTGTGGTTGCGCAGCAAAAATTTCAGTCTAGGTTTGAAATAGTTTTTATTAAGCAATTACAAATATACTTTGTTCGGAAACTGAAGCTGTATATATCAAAGGGGTGACAAATAAAACGCAATTCATAAAATATCCCTTAAGCGTGGGCACACCCTCCCTTTTTTTCTGCTATAGTTTGTAAAAGTGTTGCCCCATATTCTTGATAATATAAGAGGGCATGAGTTACTTTTAGATAAAGTAGAAAAGAAGTGCTACAAGAAACACTCCCGCACTACATCATCTCAGGTCACAAGAACAATAACAAGTAAAAAACAGTTAAACACAAATCACTTTATATTACATAGAAATGTACGCTTTATCTTTTTATAATTTCTATTATTGTAGAATTCGGGAAAGTTCGGTCGTAGTGCTTAGATCACGTACTCCTTTAAGAATATATAGGATAGTAGTATAATAATATACACTACTGGTCGTATATATTCTATAGGGAGAAGGTGAATAGGAACCGCAACAGACAAAAATAGAAATAGTAAAAAACATTCAGAAATGTAGGGTTTATCAAAGGTATTCACTAAGAAAGTATCTATGGAAACGATTTTTTTAAACTGCAATTTCCCAAAATATTGTCACTGTAAAAATATCTGATCAAGTAAGTTATAAAGGTCAGTAAACTGTATTTCAGATGGTTTACTCCTGGCGGCGAGAAATCTCCAATACCTGTTGTGTGGAAATATCACACTCTTACAATATACACAGTGTCACTGATGGCAGACAAAAAGGAAAATGAAAATGAAGTCATCAATACAAAACAAGATCAATAACGAAATACTTTCCAGCGATGAGTATGTTGAGAGCTTCTTATCTCCGGGACTTCGAAATCTTTCATCTTCGCGCCAACGGGTCATAAAGTGCTCTGAGATCACAATGACTGTTAATATTATAATATACATATTCACAGTATATGATCCCAAGAAAGAAACAGAGTAAGAACGAGAAGGTGCTGACGTTAAATATAAATCTTTAGTCTTAGCGTCGACGGGTCATAAACTCCACTGAGGTCAGTATAAATGTTCATATTACAATATACATACTCACACTATATGATCTCAAGGGAGAAATAGACTAAAAACCAGAAGCTGCTGACGTTACATATAAATCTTTAGTCTTCGCGCCGACGGGTCACCAACACTTCTGAGGTTAAGTACAGTGTCAATATTATAATATACAAAGTCGCACTATATGAGCTCAAAGGAGCCAGAACAGGAACAATGTTTGCTGTATTCTGTCTGTTTCTGAAAACAAGCTGCTGACGTTACATATAAATGGCAAAAACAACCAATAACACTTTTTTCTAAATACAAGTGTTTAAAGATTGACAAATAGCTACGTATTATAAATATCTAGTATTGCATAAGCAAACAACTTACAACTCAGGATTATGTTTTGTGGCCGCAAAAGAAGAATCCGACTGTAGAAAAGAGCACCTGCATCACTGAATGGAGACGCGTAAATAACTCGCAAAAACGAAACTAATCTATAAACGGGTGTGTTTTATATACTTTTGGTTATTCAGTAGTCTATGGAAAGAAGATGCGGCTCCGCCCATTTAGATGTCACGTCTTACAGTTGACACGTGCCCACGTTTTAACTGTTTCACTTGTGCACGTGTTGGGAAAAGTTACAAAATGTGAAGCGGAAAAAGATTCGATTTCGAACCTAACACGTATAAGGTCCTTAATATGTACATACGTTGGAGAGCTTAAAAACTGTTACCCGGAAAACCGTGTCATTTCCATTCTCATGAGTAAATACATTTATTGATTGCCGTAATTCTAAATCGAAGACATAAAAAAAGATCTATCAGAATAGAAGAAAAAAAACGTGATAATATTTCTCATCACTATGGTTTTAAATAAAAAATGCGAGCATTTGTAAAGCGTAAAGCTAACCCTGGAAAGGTGTGCCGGCGCTCGGGGGCGTCGGAAAGATTAAGCAAGGTGTTGCCCACAGTGACATAGTGGTGGGCTAACGTGCCGCTGTAGCCGGGAATCGAACTGTGAACGCTGTTGTTCGAAGTCAGGTATCATAGCTGCTCCGTCACACTTTTTCCACACTTATATGTTAATTAGTGCTAATTAAGTTTTAAACATTGTTAAATTATAACTAATAACAGACTACTGTTACAGTTAGTTTTTCACTACAAAAAGTATGCACGTCTTTTTTAAATTTAGTTAAAAACAATATAGGTTTTAGGGACAATGTAGTTAGAAATTAGCATTTAAAAAACCTTTGAAATTCACTGAAAAAAACATAGGTTTCAGGGACGTTATAGTTAGAAATTAGCATTTAAAAAACCATTGCAATTCACTGAAAAAACCATAGGTTTTACAGACGTTATAGTTTGAAATTAGCATTTAAAAAACGTTTGAAATTCACTGAAAAAACCATAGGTTTCAGGGGCGTTATAGTTAACTGGACATTTCACTTGTACAAAACCATAGAAATTCCACTGTTATAGTTAGTTCAGCTAACTATAACTCGCGCCCCCGCAATGCACTGCTCATGACGTCACATATTACATCATTCATGGCATGGTGAGTGACATCACTGATGACATCACTGATGACATCATCCAGTGACTGTGTGTTTCTGTAAAGTTTAAATATGTTTTATATATATATGTCAAGGTGTATTGAAGAATGAGTGGGTGTATAAGTGTCTGAATGGATGATTTTGTAGGTGCGTGACTGACTGTATAAGTGAGTGATAAAACGTGTCTTACTGAATGCATAGGTTAGCAACTAAACTGTGTGAATGTCTGTATCAGTCTGTCAGTTGGTGTGCAAGCAGCTGCATGGGTTGGTGAGTAGCTACATGAGTGTCTATATGGGTTATTGATTGGATGTCTGAGTATCTGTATGGGTGCCTGAGTGTCTGTGTGGGTGGGTGGGGGGTGTGTGACTCTGTGCATAGATGTGTGAATGGGTGATTCACTGGGTGTATGGGTTCAAGAGTGCATCTGTGAAGGGCTGTATGGGTGGTTGATTGTGTGTATGGGTGTGTTTGTTAGTGAATGGATGTCTCAGTGGTACATGTGCGAGTAACTACATATGTGAAAGGCAGTATATATGAGTGTTGGAGTATATAAATGACTATATGTAAGAGTGAGTGATTGTGAGAGTGGCTGTATGGATGAGTGTGTGCTTGTATCAGTGATTGTATAAGAGAGTAAGTATTTGTTAGTATCTGTATGAATAAGTGAGGTGGTATGTGTATAACTGTATAGGTGAGAAAATGGGAGTGTGATTGATTCTTTGCATGACTGACTAGGTGTGTGAGCAACTCTATGGATGAGTGGTGGTGTGTGAGTGTCTGTATAGGTGTATGAGTGCATATGATAGTCCTGTATTGATGAGTGACTGCATATATGAGTGACTGTATGGATGAATGAGTGGATGAGTGTGTAGACCTAGGAATCAGTGAGCGGGTATGTAGTAACTAGTATCGGTGTGTCTATGGTTTCGAAAATGGTAGTCTGTATTTTAGAATGGGTGTATCAAAGGTTATATTAGGGTGTGAGGAGGTGCATCACATCATCACGTGGATGATGTCATCAGTGATGTCATCAGTGATGTAATTTGAGATGTCATCAGTGATGTCATCAGTGATGTCACTGACCATGTCATGAATGATGTAATATGTGACATCATCAGCAGTGCATTGCGGGGGCGCAAGTTATAGTTAGCTCAACTAACTATAACGGCCAAATTTTTCTGGTTTTGTACGAGTGAAATGTCCAACTAACTATAACGTCCCTGAAACCTGTGGTTTTTTCAGTGAATTATCTACTGGCGGTCGCCAGTAGATAGTTATAGTTACAACCTATTATCCATAGGAAATCCGCGACATTCTATTTGAAATAACTCTCTTGCCGGTTGACGTATCTTCGCAAAATTTTCAAACTTTGTGGCCCGCTCCGGTCCGCTCCTACCCTGAAAGTCTTGGGGGATTCGTCAAGCGGGGGCCGAGAAAAAGGGGGTCCCAAAACGCGTTTTCCCCATGCAATTTTCCATAGGAAACTTTAGACACGGCTACAGCTCGAACTGCTGAACGGAATTACACCAAATTTGGCAAAGAGGTAGTTCTTGGTTCAGAAAGAACCCTTTTGTTAAATGGTGTAAATCCGCTCAGTAGTTGCTGAGAAAATCAAAAGTAAAAAGATAGTGATATCTATGGCCGAGTAGGGTCCGCGTACCCTCCCGATCACGAGCTGCATGTTAATTGGCTGTCAGCTGGCTGTCAACATTCCGATTCAGGAAATGTTGGCAGCCATTTTGTCCCTCGGTAGAACCGAAGGACAGAAACAAGTGTGCAAAGCGCACAAAGGGGGCAGGGTAGAAACACCCTGACACCCTAGGTTTGCTCAGGGGGTCCCACAAGGACCCCCTGGGCAAAAAAAAAATTTTAAAAATCGGCAGGATGCGCTCAGGGTGCGCGAATCCTGCCGAAAAATCGAGCGCGGTCTCCCGCGCTCGATTGTATTTGCCTCCGGGTGGCCCAAGTCCCGGGGGCATGGTGGGGGGTTAATTTATGTGTGGGGGCCTCAAGGGCTCCCTAAGCCCCGGGGACCGCCACCCCCGGGGCTTTTTTGAAAATGTTTTGGGAGGGCTCTGAGCCTCCCGCAGCCCCGGGGACCACCACCTCCCCGGGCTTTTTTTTAAATTGAACAACCTGTGTGGGGGCTCCAGCCCCCACACGCCCGGGACCGCCACCTCCCGGGGCACTAATAAGTTAAAATGGGGGTCCGTTTGGACCCCCGAAGCCCCGGGACCACCACCTCCCCGGGCTGTGCTGATGTAGGGAGGGGGGCCGCGCGGCCCCCTCCTGGAGCCCTTGATGGCCCTGGGGACCACCACCCCCAGGGCCGGCTCCTGCAGTGTCCCGGGTGCCTACCCCCGGGACACTGTTGTTTGCAATGACAGGACGGGAGCCTCGCGGCTCCCGTCCTGTCATTGCAAACTGCTTTGGATATTGGAAGAGAGAGCAGGGAAACCTGCACTCTCTTCCAATATCCAAAGCACATTGCTTTTCCACATGGGGAGCTGCATCTTAGCAGCTCCCCATGTGGAAAAGGAATGCCGGCTCCCAAGGGACGCGGGGAGCTGACGGGACTGTGGGGGATTGGGGACCCCCACAGTCCCCAACGAGAGGCCAGCCCCGGGGGATGGGGTCCCCGGGCAAGTAGGGCCCGGGAGGGGGCCACGCGGCCCTCCTCCCAAAGTTTTCAAATTTTTTAAAAAAGGGTATGGCCGGCCCCGGGTGTTGGGGTCCCCGGGCCTTAAAATGGCTAGAGGAGGGGGCCACGCAGCCCCCTCAAAATAATAAAAATAAATATAGAGGGCATGCCCCGGGGGATGGGGTCCCCGGGGCCAATACAGGCCCAGGGAAGGGGGGCCACGCGGCCCCCTTCCCGTTTTTTTTTTAATTTTGTAATTTAAAAGAGGGTAAGGCCCTGGGGGATGGGGTCCCCAGGGCCCAAAAACAGAAAAAAGGAAGGGGGCTACACAGCCCCCCTTCAGGGGACAAAAAAAATTTAAAAAAAAACGATCGGGCCCGCAGGCCCCGCCCCTTCCTTCACCACTCTGCAAACGCGCCCCTGGCGCGTTTGCAGAGGGGGAACGACTCCCTTGAATACTGGGGGTCCCTGGGGGCCAACTAGCCCACCAGGAACCTCCAGTATGCGCCAGGGGCTGCCTTGCAGAGAGGTGTACAGAGGCCACGCCCCTTTTACACCTCTCTGCAACGCAGCTCTGTGGCGCATTTTGGAGGTATATGGTGGGCTAGTTGGACTCCGGGGACCCTCAGGATTCAAGGGGACTTAATCCCCAACTTAAAACGCGCCACGGGGCGCGTTTGCACAGTGGTGAAGGGAGGGGGCGGGCTTCAGGTGACATGTGTGCAAACAGGCCTCGTGGCGCGTTTTAAGATGGGGAATTAAATCCCTTCAATCCTGAGTGTCTCTGGGGCCAACTAGCCCAACAGGTACATCCAGAAAGCGCCACAGAGCTGCGTTGCAGAGAGGTGTAAAAGGGGTGTGGCCTCTCTATACGTCTCCTGCAACGCAGCCCCTGGCGCATATTGGAGGTTCCTGGTGGGCTAGTTGGCCCCTAGGGACCCTCAGGATTCAAGGGGACTTAATCCCCCAACTTAAAACGCGCAACGGGGCGCATTTGCACAGATGTCACCTCAGGCCCCGCCCTCCCTTCACCATTGTGCAAATATTCTTCTAAAATCATCCGAAATACGAATTCCGATTTACTCACCTGTTATAAGGAGAGACCTCAGTGCTGCATCTTTCAGCCCAGTACTGGTCCTGAAAAGTAATTTTAACCGTACTTACCAGTAACTTGAATTTCCTTCCATAGGATATCATTGCCTGCTTTTTGCTGAAAAAGTTTCTAAGTGTTGATTTTTGAAACATACAAATATTCCTCTAAAATCAGCCGAAATACGAATTCCGATTTACTCACCTGTTATAAGGAGAGACCTCAGTGCTGTATCTTTCAGCCCAGTACTGGTCCTGAAAAGTAATTTTAACCGTACTTTACCAGTAACTTGAATTTCCTTCCATAGGCTAACATTGACTGGTTTCACTTGGAAATTCTTCTAAGTGTGGAGTTTTGGAACTTTAAAATATTCCTCTAAAATCAGCCGAAATACGAATTCCGATTTACTCACCTGTTATCAGGAGAGACCTCAGTGCTGCATCTTTCAGCCCAGTACTGATCCTCAAAAGTAATTTTAACCGTACTTACCAGTAACTTGAATTTCCTTCCATAGGATATCATTGCCTGCTTTTTGCTGAAAAAGTTTCTAAGTGTTGATTTTTGAAACATACAAATATTCCTCTAAAATCAGCCGAAATCCGAATTCTGATTTACTCACCTGTTATCAGGAGAGACCTCAGTGCTGCATCTTTCAGCCCAGTACTGGTCCTGAAAAGTAATTTTAACCGTACTTACCGGTAACTTGAATTTCCTTCATAGGCTAACATTGACTGGTTTCACTTGGAAATTCTTCTAAGTGTGGAGTTTTGGAACTTTATAATATTCCTCTAAAATCAACCAAAGTACGAATTCCAATTTACTCACCTGTTATCAGGAGAGAACCCAGTGTTGCATCTTTTAGCCCAGCACTGACCCTGAAAAGTAATTTTAACCGTACTTACCAGTAACTTATATTTTCTTCCATAGGAATCCATTGTCTGCTTTTCAGCAGAAAAGTTTCAAAGTGTCGATTTTCACAAACTACAAATATTCCTAAAAATCGCCTGTATGACTTAAACGCATTCTTTCAACTGTTTACAGGAGATGCACCAGTGCTGGATCCAGGATCCAACACTGAGTAAGAAAAAGTAACGATAGCAGTTTTTACCTTCTAAGTGAATTTCCTTCCATAGGATAACATTGGTGATTCTATGAGAAAAAGTTTCTAAGTGTCAACTTTTAAAGTACAATAATATTCCTTAAAAATCACGACTGTAACCAAAACGCTTTTACTCAACTGTTTACAGGAGATGTGCCAGGACTGAATCTAGGATCCAGTCCTGTGGTTAGAAAAGTAATCCATAAAGTAACTAATTGCATTTAACTAGAAATTCACATTGAGCTGAATGTTGCATTGTGTTTGAAAATGTGTTGCCCATTGCAACAACTGTAACTACTGTACTTAAAAGTCTATTGCCTATGTGCAAAGTATTTAAACTAAAGTAATTCATTCTGAGAAAGTATTTTTGTAATGTAATGTATAATGTAATTACAATGTAATTTAAAAATAAAATATGTAAAAAAATTGTTTCTAAAAATGGAGTAAATTAGTATTAAAAAAATGTATATAACAATTAATACATTTAAAAATTGTCATTTACAAAACCTTTGAAATTCACTGAAAATACCGTAGGTTTCAGACATGTTATAGTTACAAATTAGCATTTAAAAACCTTTGAAATTCACTGAAAAAACCATAGGTTTCAGGGACGTTATAGTTACAAATTAGCATTTAAAAAACCTTTGAAATTCACTGAAAAACCATAGGTTTTAGGGACACTTATAGTTATTTGGACATTGCACTCGTACAAAACCCGTGAAATTCCCCGTTATAGTTAGTCCAGCTAACTATAACTCGCGCCCGCAATGCACTACTGATGACGTCACATATTACATCACTCATGACATGGTCAGTGACATCACTGATGACATCACTGATGACATCTCAAATGACATCACTGATGACATCACTGGTGACATCATCCATGTGATAATTTCATGCATCTTCTCACACCCTAATATAACCTTTGATACACCCACTCTAAATTACAGACTGCCATTCGCAAAACCATAGACACTCCAACACCAATAACTACATACCCACTCACTGATTCTTAGGTCTACGCACACATCAACTCACTCACCCGTACAGTCACTCATACTTACGGTCACTCAGTACAGGACTATCATATGCACTCATACTCCTATATAGACACTCAAACACCGCCACTCATCCATAGAGGTTCTCACACACCTAGTCAGTCATGCAAATAATTAAACACACTACCATTTACACACCTATACAGTTATACACATACCAGCTCACTTACTCATACAAATACTAGCACATTCTTACGCTCTTATACAATCACTGATACAAGCACACACTCATCCATACAGCCACTATCACAATCACTCACTCTCGCTTATAGCTATTTATATACTCCAACACACATATATACTGCCTTTCACATATGTAGTTACTCACACATGTACCACTGGGACATACATTCACTCACTAACACACTCTTACACACACTTACCCACCCATACAGTCTATCACAGATGCACTCTTGAAACCATCCACCCAGTGAATCACCCACTCACACATTTATGCACAGAGTCGCACACACCCCTCCCACACAAACACTCAGGCACCCATACAGATACTCACACAAGCATTCATTAACTCATATAGACACTCATGTAGCTATTCACAAACACATGCAGCCACTTACACAGCAACAGACAGACGGATACAGACATTCACCCAGTTTAGTCACTAACCCATGCATTCAGTAAGATACGTTAAATCACTCACTTATACAGTCAGTCACGCACCTACTAAATCATCCATACAGACACTTACACACCCCCTCATTCTTCAATACGTCTTTTCCTATATATATTAAAAATATTTAAACTTTACAGAAACACACAGTCACTGGATGATGTCAACAGTGATGTCATTTGAGATGTCATCAGTGATGTCATCAGTGATGTCACTGACCATGTCATGAGTGATGTAATATGTGACGTCATCAGCAGTGCATTGTGGGGCGCGAGTTATAGTTAGCTGGACTAACTATAACGGGGAATTTCACGGGTTTTGTACGAGTGCAATGTCCAACTAACTATAACTGTCCCTAAAACCTATGGTTTTTTCAGTGAATTTCAAAGGTTTTTTAAATGCTAATTTGTAACTATAACGTCCCTGAAACCTATGGTTTTTTCAGTGAATATATATATATATACATATGTGTGTATATATATATGCACACAAACCCTTTAATAAAAGAAGAAAAATAATGATACAATTTTTAAAATACATATAATTAAAAAAATTAAGACTTAAAAATAAAAAAATGATAAACAAATGTACAACCAACAAAATATATAAACTAATTTACATATTCATATATACCTATAAAAGTGGTATTATCTTATCGCAATCTTAAATGACATATGCAAATTAATATAAAATGTATATACATGCATATATATATATAAATATATATAGTCTATTAAATATAGACAATATATTTACAATTTAAAAAGTACAAGAGAAACAATAATAAAATTAATTAGGAACACTTTTTTCACAGAATGAATCTTTAATTTGGTCGATAAATTAAATATTTAAATATTAAGCCCTCTCTGCAAAAGACGAATTTTACGAAAAACAACATAAGCATCCCAAAATAAATATTATTAAAACAAAATAATAAAAATATGTAATATGCATCCAGTTTCGCCAACAGTAGGGAAAGTTTTGCCCTTCAGAGGGGTTAGATTGACTATTCCCTTCCAGTCTAAGTAACGGTAAGGAAACTGTTGTGCATCATATGGGTTTGATTTGATATTCCCACTCCAGTCTAAGCAACAGTAGAGGAACATTAGCCTTCATATAAGAATGCAATTTATAATAATTTAATATAAATATTTAAATACAAAATAAAAAAATTGGCTACATCACGTAGATCAAATACCTACATTATTTAACAAAAACAAGAAAATATTTTAAATTATACAAATAATAATATGAAACAAAACTAATGATATTGATTTTAATACCATTCCCTTCTCTGCCCACAAACAAATATAAAAATATACAACATTTTTAAATAAAAACCAAAGTATTTATTTCAAAATAATACTTAAAACATCAAACAACATTTGAAATGTAAAATAATTTCACATGCATAATTATAAAAATATTTATTCTTAAATTAATCAGAGTTTGAAATAAAACAAATAATAAAAACAGAATAACTACAACATTAAAATTATACACAATTAATCATCAATTAATTAATTATATATAAATAAAAATTAAAGCAAAATATTATAACTTTATATATATTCACACTCTATTCCCTTGTTAAAAATAACACAGTATTACAAATTGCATTACTAAAAACTTATAAAAATTAAACTACACATTTCAAAATCACTAAATAATTTAAACAACAATTCAACAATCAAATAATATACATATTTAAGAATCAGTTATATAGTTAAACAACTTAAAAAAAAACAGATTAACATTAAAATTACATTTTCATTGAATTATCTTCCCACCCTATTCCCCTATGAATGCAACAAATCAGCTTTTGCTTGTTGGAAAAGGGAACTAGCTGTGCCATCTAGAAATCGCCCACCCTGCTGGGTTGAAATGGCACTCCCCATCCTCCCCTGCGATCTCATCACAAGCATTTCAGTGTGAGGCTGAACTGCGGCGTTATAGCCACATTTGCCTGTTGGAGAAGGGGACTAGCTGTGCCATCTGGACATTGCCCACACCCCTGGGGGAAACTACACTCCCCATCCTCCCCTGTGACCTCATCACGTACATTTAAGCGCAACGCGGACCCACAGAGTTGTAGCCACATTTGCCTGGTAGAGAAGGGGACTAGCTATGCCATCTGGAGATTGCCCACACCGCTGGGGGAAACTACACTTCCCATTCTCCCCTGCAACCTCATCATGCGCATTAAATCGTGATGTCGACCCACGATGGGGGTTGCATGCTTGGGCATGCTGGCACCAAGCCAGGGCAAAGCCTGGGCCAAGGGTGGGCCAATCCTTATCTATCAGTACCCGAAAGAGGCCGGGCACCCCTTTAGCCTGTTGGATTGTTTGCCTAATTGAATGCCTGCAAGAGTTTGGGCAAAAGGAAAGCTAAGCATCCAGGGCATGGAGTGAAATAACCACCCTCGACTCATTCCTGACGAGGGCAGCCAATCTGTTGACTAAAGAGATCAAATTTACGGAACGTCGCCTCTCCTTAGAGGAGGTAAGAAGTGGTTTGGATGCTAATGCGATCTCCCTAACAGTGGATATACTGAACTCTGCCGCCCTGGAGAGGCAAGCGGGATTCCCTACTATGTTAAGCAGCAATCACTCCAGACCTTGTGGCGCTGATTTCCCCTCCCCAACAGAACCCCCGTTAAGATTAAAAGGTGCAAAGAACAAAAAAGTCCCAAAGGAAAATAAGACGGCGAGTATAGAAGTTCCACCGAGGGACAGTGCATTCTAATGTAGTGATGAATTGAGTCCGAGATTGGAACATGTGTTCTCTTTACTGTTACAGTCGCTATTGAGCAGATTAACTAAAATAGAAGAGAGTCTCTTGTCCCTTACCAATTGTGTTAGGGTAGACAATCATGATGGGGCTAATCAAATACTAGGGTCAGACAGGGAGGGAGAGGGGGACTTAACACCCAAACCAAACAAATAGCCACCCAAAGGTAACCAATGAGGTTTTCTTATCCAGCCCATACTTTACAGAGGAAGGGTAATCTAACCTCAGATGATTCTGTGATCCAGGTGACAGCAGCTGCCAGGCCTTTAGACAAAGCAGATGTTGATAGTGGGATATGGAGGGGTGAGATGGGGGGTCAGGATGGCGCTGGCAATAAGATGAGACATGGGGGAAAGTGGATACAGAAGCTAGATCTCCCCCAGCTGCTCGGTCCATATGTTTTATTCTTGGTAAATGCCCCGAGTTAAGCCAATCACAGACAGAGACAACAGAGCAGCTGATGGAGAACATTTTACATTGGTTGACTAAATTTGCAAGCGTGGATTATGCACTCAATAGATATATTACCATGGCAAGGAGAATTGCATGGGTGAGCATGACCCCCAAAACAATAGGGGTGACTGCAAACTGGTAGGGGACCTGCTAAGATTGCTACCCAATACTTTCTGGTCCGGTTCACAGATATTTGTCCTTCCCTTGGGGTTTTTTTAATAAACCCCTATGGTTGGAGGTAGGCCTGGGCGGTGAACTTCGCTCCGTTTGTGGAGTTTGCGGAATTTTCTGCACTCCGGACTCCGCGGAGCTCGCGGAGTGCAGAAAACTCCTCTTCGCAATGTGCAGCGGAGTTTTTTCCCTGCTCGCGATCACAAACAGTAAGTTTGCGATCACGAACGGTAAGTTTGCGAGCGCGAGCTGCCGCTCGGGTAGAATTTCTACCCGAGCGGCAGGAATACCAGCACAAACTGCACTTCGCACTGCACTCCGCCACTGGCGGAACTTCGCAGAGTTTTTTGTAACTTCGCGGAGTTCCGCATAGCAAAACTCTGTGAACTATGCCCAGGCCTGGTTGGAGGTTTCTGAGCTTGGGTGGCGCAAAATTCCCACCCGTCGTCCCATTTCTCAGTGTAATATTGAGCCTGTTAGGTTGGAAGCAAGGGATAGTAATTGGTTTGCCCCATTCGAGGGCTTGGACTCTTGTGATTGACTGGGTAATCAACGTATGGTTTCACAGAAGAACAGGGGATCTGAAACTGAGATAGAGAAGGTGGTAGAGTTGAGGGAGGAGGGAACAAATTCATTTAAAATAATCATCTGGAACATAGCAGATCTCAGGCAGAAATTGAGTAACCCAAACTTGATAAGATTAGTGAAGGATTACAATATTTTATGCCTCCAGGAAACTTGGGAAACAGGTCCAGTTTTTGTGGATGGTTATCGTTCATACAAAACCCTAGCTGTTCTCTCTAAGGCTGGAAGAGCAAGAAGTGGTATTTTAACCCTGACAGCTAACGCAGTTAAAATAAAGGTTTTTAAGTTTTAGAATGATTAATCTTATTACCATCTCTTGATATTCAAAGGTGATAATGACTGGAACTGGATTCCAGTCAATTATTTTAATATTAACTTTGAGGGTAATATGGCTCTGGAGGCTGGGTTATTAGAGAAGGACATTGATTCTATCTGTGCGGTACACCGTTAAATTCTCAACTTACTATGGCTAGATGATTTTAATGCTCATAGCTGTGATAAGCTGCTGAAGCCAGTGTGTGAGTTAATGGACATGTAGGGGAATGTAATTCCCCATTTTACTCTCAATGAGTATGGAAATGTCCTTAACTGGATGTTAATAACTAGGAATTTAGAAATAATTAACAAGGTAGACTCCCATACAGGATTATTGGTTAGGACTTTTGGGAGTCTTGAAAATGAGTTTACAATTGATCACATTGTGGCTTCGAAATTCTTTGCTGGCAGATTAATCAAATAGAAGTGAGATACCTAAGTTTTAGTGATCATGCCACCCTTTCTTGTGCTATGAAATGGGAAGTTAAAAACAAGCCCCCAGTGGAAAAATCCCAAAGCCAATTTTAGTAAGGAGGAATGGTTTCATCCTAAAGTGGGATAAGGTTTAACAAGGAGAAGTTTTTTCCAGTGATCCTTGCCCAAAAGCATGCTGAGGTAACAGTCTGGCCAGATCCTAATTTTGATCCGGAACAGATGAAGATAGCATTAGATGAGACACTGGTTGAAATTAAAAGATATTTGTTGTGGACCCGTCCATCCAAGCAGACACCAATTGTGCGCTGGTTTGACATTGCATGTTTGAAGACTTAAAAAAACATACACACAGCTTTAAGAACAATCCCAGACATATGGGTTTGGTGATGAGTATGCATGTCCAGTATAAAGAAGCATGGAGTGCCATATTAAGGGGTTTGAGGGAGGAAGCTTTAGAGAATCTGCGACTAGCAGCTGTTAGAGAAGACAGTCGAGATTTTTAGAGAGTGGTGAATGCTCCCTTTCTTAAAGATGAAAGTGACCCGACCCTGGGTGGCCAATTTTGAGAAAAGGTATGTAGCATCTGGTGAGGCCCTGGTCTTCCCAAACAGTAACCTTCAGGCAGAACCCAAAGAAAGCCTGGTTTTTGATCTGGCAGAGGTGAGGTGTGGGTTGGCGCAATGTAGTTCTGCGAAGGCCCCTGGCCCTGACGGGGTCCCAATAGACATCAAGATTTCTGGACACCATTACTGACTAACATTTTTAACATTATAGGTAAGATGGGACTGCCAGATTCCTGGAAACAAACAATAATAATTCCTATTTATAGGAAAGGGGAAAAAGCCCTACCACAAAACTATAGACCCATCTCCCTGATTGATGGTACAGCCAAACTGATGGGACACTTATTATTAAATAGATAAGAGGACTGGGTTGGGGAGAGGAACTTTTTAACATCAACATGGTATGGCTTTAAAAAGGGGAACGGGACTATAGATCAATGCCTCAACCTGAGTATGATAATTGCCAAATATACGGTGGTCAAGAAAGGCCAAATATATATAGCCTTTATGGATTTATCAGCCACAATTGATTGTGTCACCCATTCTAAGTTGTGGACAGTTATGGTAGGTATGGGCATAGACGAGACCATAATTGCTTTTATATGCCAGATGTATACACATGCCTCTGCCCGTGTTTGTTACGGTAGGGATGGGGAGTGGACTAGTTCCTTTGCGATCCAGCGGGGCATCAGACAGGGATGTGTCATTGTCCCATTTCTGTTTTCAATATATACTAATGGGTTGGAGGCAACTCTGGCTGGATCTGCTAAAGATATGTCATATTTTAACTCAGTCCCCTTGCCAATACTCCTCTATGCAGATGATGCAGTGCTTATAGTCAGAACTGGTAAGGCACTGCAGAAACTCATAGAGGCGTATACCATATTCATGAAAAGTATGGATTTCTGTGAAAATGAAGCTGAAACGTATGTACTTGTTGCAGTATTTCACATAGATACATGTAGGATGGAGGTGGATGATACATTTTCTTATTTAGTGATTCTCTTCAATGAAAACATGCATGGAATAATATGGTAGCTAATAGAGCTCTTTTTACTGGCAAAAAATAATTTATGGCCATCTTTAGTTTTATAAAAAAGCTGGGGGCAAAACTCATCACGGACATAAAAACTTTGTACAGGGTTAAGGCTATTTCCAGTACCACCTATGGGGCAGGGTCTGAGGAATGGTGGAAAAAGACTCTCTACGGCACATAGAGGATGGTTTATATAAAATATTGTTAACCCTTCCCCGTAGTTGTTCAAATGATAACTGCCATACAGAACTTGACGCTCCATATCTCTCAGATATCGTTCGCCTCACGCCTATTTTATTGTGGCATTCAGTATGGAGCAGGAAGATGGTAAATCTCAATCAGATTATCCTGAGGGATTGTTTAAACTTGGTCTTTGTGCATAAGATTATATAGTTGCAGTATGTAAAGTGCTCATTGAGAGTTTTAGCTCTACAGGATATTTTTGAGAACCCACATAGCTGTGTGCAAATTTCCAAAGTGAGATTAAGGAGATATTGTTATCAAAAGCTGTTCTGGATAGAAGGGAGGCATATAGAACTAAATCTACCACGAGGTTATAACAAATGCCACCCCCCATTACTCAGGACATATATTCTTATTTAGCCTTTGTGCTGAACCGTTAACACAGTTTTAATCTAGTTAGGTTCTGCCTAAATTATATCCTGCTGATGCTGGGTTACCCTAGTAATCATTATTCTGCAGGAGATTTGATTCTATGCCCCTGTGATGGGGTGTCAACGCAAGCAGATTACATATACTTTTTTTCTGTAGTTTTTATAATGTTCAGAGGAAAAGATTAATTCTCCTGCTTTTGCATAAATATTATTTTAGGCGATGTCGGACAACTTTATATTTTATCCAAATGCTTGTTGACCCCTTGGTTTGTTACTCTCTGGCGTCATTTCTCTGGTCCTCTTTGAGGAGCAGGAGACCTCAAATAGATTGTGTTGCAAGGCAATGGAGGCAGCTCTTTTATTATGCATTGTCTATTATGAATTTTAATGGGATGGAATAATGTGCTTTGAAAAGTTTTTTAAATAATGTGGAAGGATTTTATGATATAAAGAGGATGTGGGGAGAGGATGTGGTCTCACAGTTCGAGCTGCCGACTTTGGAGCTGGGTAACCAGGTTTGATCCTCGGCATCGGCTCAACATCCTGTGATTCTGGGCAAATCACTTAACCTCCCCGTGCCTACCAAAAAATGAATGTGTCCTTGTGTAACGTAACTGGTGCTCATGTAAAGCACTCCAATACCTTTCAGGTCGAGTTCGCGCTATATAAATCTGCAAAAAAATTAATAACCTATTATATTAAGTTTTTTAATATGGATTTTTCCTTTTAGTCTGTTTTTAAGCTTGATGTATAAAGTGTAATGTATTATGTATCTTGTGCACTTTATATGCTATGGAAGTATAGCAAAATAAAGAGTTTTGACTGACTGACTGGCAACAAACCACTACTAAAATATAGCTTAATATTACAAACAGTAAAATGTAAAAATATATTAAAATTGACAAATGTAACCGAAAAATATAAAATACTTAATTAACCTCCCACTCTATTCCCTTAAAAGCCCAACAAATCACTGCTACGATTTAAATGTGTAATTACATTTAAAACTAAACTATCAAAACCTTACAACTACAAACTTCATTTGAAAAAAAATAATAACATTTATACTGACAATACTAACACCTAAAATTAATATATTGACTGAAAAATGTTACAATATTTAAGAATCAATATTTCTTACCACTATATGAATGAAAACGATATAAACAAAAACAATATTCCTGGAAACAATAGTATATAACAAAAAAAAACAATATCCTTGACCACAATATTAAGTCCCACGATATTTTGGTATTTATGATATTTTTGAAATCCTATTTATGTGCCACAATATTTAAAACTCGATATTCAGTCAAAACAAATCAAAGCCTCTGCAATGGCAGCAAAACAACATGGTGTAAGGCAAAAATGTAAAGGACCAAGGATATGGGCATGGGAGGAACAACAAGGGTTACTGTAAGGATCAGCATATGCTTTTGTGCTATCAAGAAATATAGTGGTAAAAACATTTTTTTCCTCTGTTTTTGCCCTTTTCCTAGATATACAGGCTAGCCGTTACTTTCATATCTCTGCAATTGGGAAATGTTCTCTATTCTAATTTTCACCTAAGATCATCTAACCACTAGTTGATGCATGCCATAGAAGTAAAACAAACCTGCCTGTCCTGTCTGCTCTTTTCTTTACATATCTCCAGCCTACCTAATTGAGCTCACTGTCGTAATGTTCTGCCTATATTACCTAGAAATATACGTTCTGCAGTGCATATTAGACATGCTAAATAGAGTTGAACATAAAGACATCCCTAGAGACTGAAGTCCCTTGGCAGGACATCTGGCTGCAGGAAATTGGTTTTTCCTCTGTCCATCAGGGTTTCCCTTAGGTTCTTGAGTAGCAGCAAAAAAACACATTTAACAACAGGTGTGCTTGATGAGCAGAATACTTTTTCCAACTATTCTTCCAGTAACAAGAATTCTTCCAGTGGCAATGGATTGCAGGAAGGCAGTGAGGTGAGACTGGTGAGCAGTAGTTTTTTCACCAAGTGAAAGTGGTAGTTCTTACTCACATCGTTGCATGTACAAGTTTGCACTCTCTTTCTAAAACATTGTTAAAGTTGCAAGCACTGAATCTATGCAAATCTGTCTAAAGTTTGGATAACATTATTGAAACTGTGAAGTTTTGCAACTTCAAATTTAGATTTGTTTCATTAAAAAGTGAAGTTTTAGAAAGTTTAATTATACATACATTTCTAAAATTAGGGAAGAATGATATATCACCACCTTAAGTAGACACTGCATGCCCTTTCACATACGCATGGGGCAAAATGGCGGTAGGAGAGGTAGCTAATGCCTTAGGCTCAGGACCAGACTGCCCGTAGCGAGCACCGGGTGTTTTCCCAGTGGGCCGGAAGGGTGGGGGCAGTTTTTGACCTGTGTGGGCTGTTTTTGGTACAGGGGGCCAGTTTTGCAGCAGTGCTGTAATATCGGCCCCCTGTACCAAAAGCAGCGGCAGTGTTTCCCACCAGCACCCCCCTTCTCCATGCCCCCCTCCCACCCAGACTTACTTGGCAGGGCCGGTTTTGCAATAGTGATGCATTGTCGGCCCCGTGTACCAAAAGCAGTGGCAGTGTTTCCCACCAGCATCTCCCCCCTTCCACATACCCCCCCATCCAGACTTACTTGGCAGGGCCGGTTTGCGTTCCCAGTCTAGGTTCTGAGTGTAATGCAGTGAACTCATCATAAACAAGCTAAAAATCTCATCCAGAGCTATCACATTACAGTCAAGTACTTTTTGTTTACCTCCTGATTATGCGATGTCAAGAGAGAAGTTGAAAGGATGGTACTATCTTCCTCACTTTGTCACTGAGTTGGTCATCATTAGAGAAAGACACCAACATTCTGCTATTACCTGCTTTGTGCCACTGTTGCTTCAACACTATTGTCTTTGCGATACTTGTGGAGATTTCCAAGCTAGTGCCTGGATCATTTGAAGAGCAAGTACCACTGTTATCAATCAATCAATCAGGTGTTTGTTAAGCGCGATTACTCACCCGTAAGGGTCTCAAGGCGCTGGAGGGGGGGTGCAGGTACCAGTCCATCAAGGAGGGGGTCTGTCGAAGAGCCAGGTCTTGAGGTTTCTCGCGAAGATGGAGAGCGATGTTATTTGTCTGAGGTGGAGCGGAAGGGCATTCCAGGCTCTGGCCGCGAGGAAGGAGAAGGAGTGGCCTCCCGATCTGGTCTTTCTGGTGCGGGGGACCACGGCGTAGGAGAGCTGAGCTGATCGTAGGGTCCTTTGGGGTGCGTGGAATTTGAGTCTGCTGTTCAGGTATGCTGCTCCGGTGTTGTGGAGGGCCTTGTGTGCGTGGGTGAGAATCTTGAAGGTGATTCTAGCCTCGATGGGGAGCCAGTGGAGTGTGTGCAGGTGCTGGGAGATGTGGCAGTGTCTTGGCAGGTTGAGGACCAGTCTTGCGGCGGCATTCTGGATGTTTTGTAGCTTGCGGGTGAGGTTTTTGTTTATTCCGGCATAGAGTGCGTTGCCATAGTTGAATCTGCTGATGACGAGGGCATTAGTGACGGTCTTTTTGTGCTCGAGGGGGATTCATTTGAAGGTCTTACTTAGGAGGCGGAGGGTGTGGAAGCAGGAGGATGCGACGGAGTTGATCTGGTGGTCCATTTTGAGCTCGGAGTCCAGGATGATTCCAAGGTTGCGTATGTCGTCCGTGGGGGTGGGTGGGCTTCCGAGGGCGGGGGGCCACCAGGTGTCGTTCCAGGCATTGGGGTTTGGGCCCATGATGAGTACTTCTGTTTTGTCGGTGTTGAGTTGTTGGCAGCTGCTCTTCATCCATTTGGCGACGGCTTCCATGCCTTCTTGAAAGTTGTGTCTGGCGGTGTTGGGTTCATTGGATAAGGAGAGGATGAGTTGGGTGTTGTCTGCGTATAACACAATGTTGAGTCCGTAGGTTCTGACAATGGGGACGAGTGGAGCCATGTAGACGTTGAAGAGCGTGGGGCTGAGGGAGGAGCCCTGGGGGACTCCGCAGGTGGTTGGTGTAGGGTCCGAGAGGAAAGGGGGGAGTCTGACCCTCTGCGTTCTGCCAGAGAGGAAGGAGTGGATCCAGTCGAGGGCCTTGTCCCGGATTCCTGCGTCGTGGAGTCTGCATATTAGGGTGTGGTGAGAGACTGTGTCGAACCCCGCTGAGAGGTCAAGGAGGATGAGGGCTACTGTTTCTCCTCTGTCCAGTAGGGAGCGGATGTCGTCTGTTGCGGCGAGGAGGGCGGTTTCTGTGCTGTGGTTTTTTCTGAAGCCGGATGGGGAGGAGTCGAGGATGTTGTGCTCTTCGATGAAGGTGGCGAGTTGGCTGTTGATGGCTTGCTCAATGACTTTTGCTGGGAACGGGAGCAGGGAGATGGGTCTGTAGTTCTTGAGGTCGGTGGGGTCCGCCGAGGGCTTCTTCAAGAGGGGGTTGATCTCTGCGTTTTTCCAGTCGTCGGGGAACGAGGCGTTCGTAAGGGAGCGGTTGATGGTGTGGCGGAGCATGGGTGCGATGGTGTCGGCGGCTCTGTTGAAGATGTGGTGGGGGCAGGGGTCCGTGGGGGCCCTGGAGTGGATTGACTTCATTGTCTTCAGTGTGTCTTCGGTGATGAGGGCTGTCCAGTTGTCAATCGTTGGCTTCAGGGTGTCGTGGGTGGCTGGTGAGGGTTCAGAGTATTGGCTGTCTTCGTCGAAGTTGTCGTAGATGTTCTTGATTTTATGGTGGAAGAAGGTGCTGAGTTTGTTGCAGAGGTCTTGTGAGGGAGGAATGTCAGTAGACTCGCTGGTGGGTTGGGCAAACTCCTTGATGATGCTGAAGAGTTCTTTGCTGTTGTGCGCGTGTGTGGAGATTCTGTCTTCAATCGCTTTTTTTCTCGTTTTTCTGATGAGTTGGTGGTGGACGTTGGTGGCGGCTCTGAAGTCGTTGTGGGCCTCTGTGGATTTGGAGTTCCTCCAGGCCTTTTCGAGGCGGCGGCACGTGCGTCTGGACTCTCGAAGTTCGGTGGTAAACCATCTGACTTTCTTGGCATGAATGTTGTTGTTTTGCTTGAAGGGGCTATGGTGTTGGCACTGTCAGACATCCATCTGTGAAGGGTTTGGGCTGCAGTGTTGGGGTCGTCGTCTTCCGCGATGATTGGGGTGGAGCTGCTGAGTGAGGAGGTGAGCTGGTCGTCAGTGATTCTGGTCCAGTTTATTCACGGGAGCAGTTGCTGGTGCCTGTGGATGGTGGGTGTTCTGAAGGTGAATGGACGCATCGGTGGTCTGTCCATGGGAGTTCGGTGGTGTGGCTGAAAGTGATGGAGTTTCCTGTTGTGAAGAGGGGGTCGAGGGTGTGTCCTGCTGCGTGCATGGGTTCGGTCACGATCTGGCGGAGTCCAATGTTGTGGAGGTTGTCCAGGAGGGATGTGGTGTTGGGGTCCAGTTGGTTGTCGAGGTGGAAGTTGAGGTCTCCCAGCAGGGTGTAGTTGGTGGTTGCGATGGCATGCAGGAGATGATGTCTGTGATGGAGTTGGTGGATGGTCTGCGGGGTCCAGGGGGTCAGTAGATGAGGGTTCCCTGGAGGGTGGTGGTAGGGCTGGCCAGTATCTTGAAGTGAAGGTGTTCCATCAGGTCTGTGGCTCGTCGGGGGGCATGCTCAGGTGGAGGATGGATTTGTGGACGATGGTGATTCCCCCTCCCGGGCGGGTGGGGCGGTCCTTCCTGGAGATCTTGTATCCTTGGGGAATGGCTATGGCGATGTCCGGTCTTGAGGTGGTGTTAGTCCAGGTTTCGGTGAAGAAAGCTACGTCCGGGGTGGTGCTGTCGAGGAGGTCCCAGATTTCGGTGGCGTGTTTGTGGAGTAATCGGACATTGAGGAGGATGCATTGCAGGGTCTTCAGTTCGGGTGTGTTCTTGCGGGCGGGTTGTGCTGGGTCAGTGTTCCTGGCTGTGCTGCAGGAGTGGCGGCAGCGGTGACAGCTGAAGGGTCCATGGGTGTCGGCTGGTGATGCTAGCTTGCAGTTGTTGTTGCGGCCTGGGTTGAGTGCGTGGAGTGCCGCTGGGTTGTAGCATTGGCGGTTCGGAGATCCAGGGTTCCTGGCGCTGGTCACGGTCAGGTCGCAGACGGGCTCAGACGGGCTTGCCCTTGGCGCGCCAGCGGCGCGGTTGCGTAGCGGCCGCCATTATGCAGGGGTCGGGGAGGGCTGGACAGCTGGGAGGCGGGAGCGGGGAGGGGAACTGGAACGGGCTGGTCGCGCTGGGGGGAGGGGCTGCGGGGGCAGCAGCAGCGGGAAAAACGGGGGAAAGGAGGCCAAAAGAGCGAGGAAAAGTGAAATAAAGAGAAAAAGTGCAAAAAGAATAAAGGGTGAAACGGAGCAGAAAGCAGAGTAAAAGTGAAGAAAAGCAAAAAGAATAAAGGGTGAAACGGAGCAGAAAGCAGGTAAGAATGTGAAGAAAAGCCTGAAGGGTGAAGAAGCTAGAGGGTGACATGGAGCAGAAGGAGAGGATGAAGGGGGCAGAAAGCAGACAAAGGAGGGCCTCGAACACCAGCACTACGGGAGTGCAGGGGTTCACAGAGGGCCTCACTTAATGGTGGAGCTGCGAGGGTGGGAGAGCAGTTTCACTGATAGTGAGTCAGTGGTCTTGCTCCTTCTCCTACTGTTAGACCCTTCAGAGAATGTTGCGTCATTGCCGTACAGTGGGCCCCACCCTACCACTTCCTGGGCTCTCCATATGGGTTGCCATGGGCCCCTCCACCACCCCCTGTACTCCTAGCTGCTTCACATGGCACACACAGGCAAATGCAGAGAGGCAATCCTGTGTCACTGCAAACCTGGCTGTATGGGTGGCCCGTCTGATCTACCGGAACATACTCTGCTGGTGTGTGGTCGCTTTGTTCCTTTGGAATACAGGGAAAAGTGACAAGAGAGATGCAAAAATGAACACTGCTACTGGGTAAGGAGCCGTTCCAGCCAGAGGTTCTCCTGGAAGGGCCCAGGCGGAATAAAATAGTAGCAGGGATGTCCTCCGCATTACAACATGGACTGCTCAGAGGTATGCTTAACCATGCACAGAGGGAGCACAACACAAAGTAAACCATCAACTTTTTAATCCTAAATACTATAACCTTTTAGCAGCCTTGGTTGGGAACACCTGTGATTTAATGAGAGACTTTTTTGGCCAGCATTGACAACTAGGTCCTTAATCAGAGCATAGAACTCCTTAAAGGGACGAGAGAAGGAGTTTTCAAATGAAATTCTGGCAACAGAATCAAAATACAAGATCAGGGCAAAGAGGGCAGTGGGACAGAGAGCCTTTCTGCAGCAAACTCCGTGAACTCAAACAGAAACAAGATCAACCTGCCTCACAGGACCAGCATAAGCAGATTGAATACCGACCGGTGCATGCTAGTGCTCAAGGAGAACCAAGTATTAATTCTTCCTGCAAGGTGCTCAATGTAGAAATTCAGGGATCACCATTATCCCAAGTTCCCCCTTTGTGATATGCAGCTTCAGTAAATGAAAGCCCCAAGGCACCTACAACAGGATCTTCAATGCCACTCAACGCGTGTTTGGAAAATACTGCCAACATGGTGATAGCTCCTCTAGCACTCCAGAAGTCTCAACCTGGAATGTTGAATATCAGGAATGCTAATGCAAAAATGTGGCTAGACATGATTTATGAAAATGAGGGAAGGGTTCCTATGATCAGCCAAATAGGAAATGGCGATAATGGCGTTCAGGCGGTCGAAGTGAGACACTGGTAGCCTGAGCCGTCTGCCCCAGCAACGGAAAGGGCTGGTTGGGAAAGGAAAGAATAAACCTTAAGGGCGATGGTAGAAGAATCCAGTCGACTCTGAGGCATGCTGTGGTGGAGTCACAAAAGAAAGATAAAACTCAACAGCAATAAAAGAATTAATGAGGGACAGTTTCAGAAGAGTATTCAGTCAAAGAAGGACTGGCATACCCAAATATTCATGAAAAGGACGGTGTGTGCCCCGATGAGTATCTCTTACAATGCACAGTTCCCTTAGAGATCAAACTACATTGGCATCGAATTGGAGTACATAGGTCCCTTGAATCAAGTGAATTAAAATTATAGACCATGCCTAAAGACACCGGTAAGCACACAAGCAAGGGAGAGACCCATAAAAGGAACTTTTTGCTCCCCTAATAAAAACGTTTAGGGAATCACATTGGGGAACAAACTAAGGGTCGAAAATAGGAAACATAAGACATATACCCATGAACTATGCAGCATGTGAATTCATATTTCTTTACATGTACACATTGTCTTGGCATTTTATGCTCTGCTTTTTGTTTTTTACTTTACACAAATGTAAAAATCATCACATGTCACTATATGCATTAGACACACAATGTTTAATTGAAATTAATATTAATATGGCACCACCCTTCTACCACTAAATGGTAATGTATCCAGCTCCTTGACCTGTGCACACTGTGCGACTAGAACCAAGTTATACCGGGATGTTGAGCCATAATATTGATGAAATCGGTCCTAGGTAGCATGTGTTTATGTTCAGGGAGGACCTGGCCTGGCAGTTCAGCCGGCACTGTGCCCATTGGAGCAGGAGTGAGATCGATTTGCATATAGCTTGCTCATTTCCTGCTAATACACAAGCACAGAGTTAGCACAGTGAAAAATAATGCTGTCCCTTTCCTCAGAAAAAACATATTTATCCCTGGAGCAGCATTGTTCACCCTGTTCCAAGTTTTGCATTGTCATTGCTGCTACTGTCAGAGCAATGGTAAAATAGAAAAAAATAACCCATATCTCTTCCTTCTAAATAAAAAAACAAAATCAAGGAAAAAAGTTAAAAAAAATAAACAACAACCTGGTGATGCAAGAAAACATGTATGCAAGGCACAAATAGCCAACAGCCTTCCAAGAAAAAGCAGGGAGTAGCAGAAACAAGCAGCCGCTTTTCTAATACTAATGCAGTGGCTGATTTGTGTGTCATAAATGCTAATTAGCATTTGTGTATGCATGTTCATGCCCCTCATATGCTTTGCTAGTGACTGACAAGGCACTGGACCAACATGAGGGAAAGATACACAATACACAGGATCATTTAAATCTTCAAACAGATGGTGAAAATAGAAATTTTGAAATGTAAGGCTTAGCGTTGCATCTTAACCACTCTGCTTTAAGGGTTGCTTTCTTTCAAGTATGTCAGAGAACTCCTATTACCTGGGACACCAGTGTGTGTGAACCATGGAGTTGCTTCTCTTCCTGTGCACCTCATTTTCTTAAATTGGAGAGGAGCCAAGCATACTTTGCTTTTAAAAGTGGAGCATATATAGGCATCACTTTACTGCTCAGGTGGTCATCTTTGACCTAAAGTTATTTTCAGGAAACTGCTGTTGAACAAAGCAGCTCTTGTTTCGAGTATATTGAGAAAAGCTGAAGTGCAGGTCCTATGTAGATCACCTATTTTTCACTGCATTTCAGTATGAACATACCACCAATATCAAATTTTATTAGACTGTGGTGAGCCAAAGCTAACTGCATAAATATTGATCAATGCAAAAACTGAGCAAATGTATAAATTCTAATTGTCTTTCTTATAAACGTTTTTGTAGAAAACTTAGTTATACTTCACAGTCCAACTAATTATTATTCCCAGAAGCTCTTTCCAGAAGTATACAAACAACTTAAGTTTCACTGGAAACAAAACTACAACATAAGGAAATTGGAGTTAATTAGACCCCCATGAATTACTTCTTGAAGAACGAGCACAGTCACAGCCAACACGTGCTGTGCAGCAAAACAACTGCTTCTTCAGGGCTGTAAAGGTAAACATACATACCACAATAAATATAACAAATCTTATATTTTAAAGTTAACATTCCATCTTACTCTCTGAAGTCTAATCATTCTAGAGAATTATAGTTACAAATGTAATGGGCTCCAAATCAGAAAATTTGATATTTGATGTTTACATCTCCTCTTGACTCTCTTAATAATGAAACGGTCAGTTTAGTCTATCTTGTAATTGCCCTCATTCACATTGTTATCATACACAGGTATCTGAGTTATGTCCAACACCCCATTTCCCATTTTCTCTAATGGTACTAATGCACAATCAATAATTTAAATTCAGTTTTTGAATTGATCAATATGTACCTAGTGACCTTTGGCTTCCCACAGGTTAATAATATTTAAATTGTGTAATTTATCTGTTGTGTGGGTTACTAACGCAGTGGGTAGGAGCTTGTGTAGGGTCAAAGGCCTCTTTAACCCACTACATTAGTGAATTATACCACCAATATGCCGCTACCTTAACAATCAGAGGAGCTGGAAGCTGTTTGGGGTAATAATTGCACATTGCTATGTGGGCTTATGCACACTGCAAACTCCTTTTGCATGAAAGTGAAAACAAATGCAAGCTAAAAGCGAGTAGTAACATATTTGACACTATGGCAACTGCGATCGTTTTCTATCATATCTTCTAAATCCGAATAGAGCCTATCAATTCTCCTTCTCCTCAATAAAAGGCAAATGAGACATACTAAGATCCAACGTTTTTTTTGTGAACTATGTAAAACTTGCAACATCCAAGATCCACAGTTCTTCAGATGAAAGAAGATATGATTACTTTGTGACCATTTGCTCTCATAATTTACAGAAAGTGTCTACTTCATAAGTAAATATTATTAACCACTAAGCGAAAGCTTGTGAAGTCATGCATTAGTCATAGTGTGCAGTATTTGGGGCTAACCATTGGGGTGTTCTTTTGAGATGAAATGAAAACATTGTTCTATGCAAAATTAATAAAAATAATTCAAATAAAACACACAGTGTATAGGAGAACACAAACCATGGCCCCAGACAGGTATTGAATCTTTACTTTTTCCTTGCAAATTTGAAGGTAAAAACATAGAGCCTGATTATGATGTCGGGTGGAAAGCCATCCGATAGCTCGTTGGAGACTTTCCGCCCGACATCATAGGTTTCCGTCCGACTGCCGTATTATGATACTGGCGGTCGGACGGAAAACCGCGGGGGAATTCCGTTGAGCTTCCAATGGGCTCACTGAGCTGGTCGGGGCGGTGGGCGGAATAGTAATCCCAAAATGACATCAGGATTGCGATGTCCCTTTCTGCCTGCCCTGTCATGGTGGTCCGCCTGCCATGAAAAGGCAGGCGGCCTTTCACTCTGGCCCTCCACTATGGTGTTGGCGCCCCCCTAAACATCCCTACACCATGTCCGCACGGTGCATGGATGTTTTAAATGTGTGTATTTTCTATTAGGCTGGAGTTGCAACCTGCAGCGCAACTCTCAATAGAAAATATACACTTTCCGGCTGCCGTGAAGGCGGTCCCATCATAATAGTAGAAGCGAGACCGCTGACTCTGTCGGGCAGTCCCTTTCAGCTACCATGCCGGTCAGACGCTCATCCGACCGACATCGTGATTAGAGCCATAGGGGTCGATTCCGATTCGGGCCGGAAAAAGCACCGACCGACTCGGATCCGGAAAAATACCGACCGACACGTACCAGTGGCGCCCGACACGCCAAGTACGATGCAAGCCGCGATAAATCCGACCGACACGTCAGGAAACCAAGCCGACCGACCGAGCCGCTCGGAAAATAGCAATCCGGCCGGAAAACACGCGAATCCAACCGACCGACACGCACCCGGAACAAATCCGACCGAATCGTACCCGCCAACTCCAACCCGCAAAGTACGATGCAAGGCGCGAAAACACGACCGAGTCGGACGGAGGACAAGCCGTACGACCGACACGCATACAAAACCGAGCCGAAGCAATACAATACACCGCGACCGACGCGTACGCAGCATACAAAACTGCACAAACACAGCGTGAACGAAACGGAAAACACCGTACGAGACCAATGCAGGGTCCGACTCGGTCACAAGAACGTTTCCAACATACACAAACAGCACAAAGGAAAAATCAACCAAAAAAGGCCAAACAAGCAATTACCAAGCCAATAAATACTGGGGGGGTGGGGACAGAGAACAAAGACACACCCACAACTCCACCTATATAAAGGACACAAATCACTACCATGAGCCTTTGCAAATGCCATTTCACTGCCAGCACCCAAGAGAAAGCAACCACACACCCACAGCTCATCCCTCACACAAGCCACACACCATCAGCACACCAACAAATACCTACCTCACATACACCCAGCAAAACACACACTCACACACCCTCACCTGCACACCAACACACACATCACTCACCATCACCACCCATCACCATGCCCCCCAAGAAGAATCCCAAGTTCCTAGATTGTGAATTGGAAGTCCTGGTAGACGAGATCCTCAGGGTGGAGCCACAGCTGTTTGGCACTCTGGTCCAACAGACCCCATGTCGCAGAAAACCAAGATGTGGGAGAGGATCATCAACAGGGTGAACGCACAATCATCATGTCGGCGCACAAAGACGGACATCCAGAACAGGTGGTATGACGTGCGCAGGAGGGTACGGGACCTGCTGAAGATAGACTACAGCAACAGCCAACAGACCGGCAGTGGCCCTCCTGCCAAGCCAATATACCTCAGGCCCTGGGAGGAGAAGGTGCGGGCCATCCTTCCGCCAGTGAGCGTATATGGACTAGAGAACATCCCAGAGCCTGGTGAGTACACAACAAATGTACACAATAAACTGCCACAAAACACACACATCACTGTCAAGGGGAGAGTCAAACCATGCACACATAGCAATTACACAGCAACTAGAACAGAATCATCCCAAAATGTGTATGTCAGTCAGATAAACACAACACATGCCATCAAAAAAGTCACATCCAACTGTGCCAACACATGTACAAACACAACCACAACTACAGCTAGGCAGTGGCACAAATAGAACTAACAAACACATCCACACATGTAGCCACCACAACAACACCAACACACAGTGAAGACCACTCAAAGGAAGGAATTCTGTGTATGCTGGCCAAGTCAGTGTAGCCAATAGCATCATGGGAGTCGCAGTCACACATATTGCCCGCCCCAAAACTGTCCCATCAACACCACCATGAACCATGCGCACATCACAGGGAGTGGAGAAGGACTCACAAGATGGCTGACACTGGCTACTGCTGTGGGGAGCACAAGGCCCTGCTGCCAACTGTGCACCAACAAACAGCAGGACACCACTGACTGACATCCTGAGAGACAACTTCCACTCCCTGCAATGCAAGCACGTTCCATGGTGGGCTATCTGGCTGGCTGGGTGGGAAGGGGGACTTGCAGCACTGACTATAGTCACCAGCACCTCCCCTCACACCCCCCCAACACAAACTCCACAGTACCCACCTGGTAGAATGCAATGCCCTCCATCCTAACACAAGATCCCACAAAGCACCACCACCCTGGGTTATGTTGTGTGAAGCACAGGGACACTCTTGGGACTCTTAGCCAAACAACTGCCAGGACAACACTCCCAGCCATCCTGTCAGCACAGCCAGCCCACCCCACAGGGAAGCAGAGTCAAAAGGAAGGAAGCATGGGCATGCTGGGAAGGGGGGTGGAGGCAATAGCATGATGGGAGACGTAGTCACAGACATAGCTCACCCCCACAACTGTCCCAATCAACACCACCCTGAACCATGCTCACATCACAGGGAGTGGAGAAGGACTCACAAGATGGCTGACACTGGCTACTGCTGTGGGGAGCACAAGGCCCTGCTGCCAACTGTGCACCAACAAACAGCAGGACACCACTGACTGACATCCTGAGAGACAACTTACACTCCCTGCAATGCAAGCACGTTCCATGGTGGGCTATCTGGCTGGCTGGGTGGGAAGGGGGACTTGCAGCACTGACTATAGTCACCAGCACCTCCCCTCACACCCCCCCAACACAAACTCCACAGTACCCACCTGGTAGAATGCAATGCCCTCCATCCTAACACAAGATCCCACAAAGCACCACCACCCTGGGTTATGTTGTGTGAAGCACAGGGACACTCTTGGGACTCTTAGCCAAACAACTGCCAGGACAACACTCCCAGCCATCCTGTCAGCACAGCCAGCCCACCCCACAGGGAAGCAGAGTCAAAAGGAAGGAAGCATGGGCATGCTGGGAAGGGGGTGGAGGCAATAGCATGATGGGAGACGTAGTCACAGACATAGCTCACCCCCACAACTGTCCCATCAACACCACCCTGAACCATGCTCACATCACAGGGAGTGGAGAAGGACTCACAAGATGGCTGACACTGGCTACTGCTGTGGGGAGCACAAGGCCCTGCTGCCAACTGTGCACCAACAAACAGCAGGACACCACTGACTGACATCCTGAGAGACAACTTACACTCCCTGCAATGCAAGCACGTTCCATGGTGGGATAACTGACTGGGTGGGTGGGTGGGTGGGAAGGAGGTCTGGCTGTCAACCAAACACAATCAATGCAGACCATGTTCACACCCCAGAGAATACATAGAAATGCCCAAATAATGCAGGACAATGTGCCACACCAATATCAACCCCTGACTGTGACAACTTAGGACAATACAATGTACAGGCCCGCACCCCGAGGCACAGTCACAACTGTCAGGTGTGTCAACCACTGATGCCTGCAGAAACATGACATACATTGTTTGTGTCTCCCAAAAACAGGTGATGATAGGGACACAGCAGCAGACGCTGAGGAGTCCCAGTCCCAGGCTCAAGAGGATGCCGAGCTCACTGGCGTCGTACAGCCTCTGTCCTCCTCGGACGATGAAGAACAACCTGGCACATCCGGTGCAAGTCAACATGCTGCACCAGCAGGACCACCAGCTGCAGCACCAGCAGGTCCACCAGCTGCACCCCCTGCACCCACCCCTCCAACGACTGTCACCACGAATACCATCCCTGCCGACATGGACAGAATAAGGAACAACACCAGCGCAGTGACCCTGGACCAACCTGGGGCCATGGACACCACCACCACCACCAACCCCCAAGGTGGACCAGGGTTATCTGTGCGTGCAACTGCACACACTGCACATGTCAGCAGGGGTGGTGGGAGGGGTGGGAGACAGAGGTCGCTGCTTGCAGACGTTGCTGGTGTGCATGAAGACCCACAACTGGTACGCATAGCTGATGCGTACCAGTCCAGCACCGGAGAGCTCAGCCAGGTAGTGGGGCTCCTCAGAGACATTAAACAGCAGCAGGCTGCCCATCATGCCCGCTTGGACTCCCACATGTCCCAAGTGGAGTCACACATGTCACGTGTGGACTCCCACATGTCACGTGTGGACTCCCACATGACCCGCGTGGAGTCCAAGTGGGATGTACTACATGAGATGACGGCGGTGCACAGGGACATTTTACAATGCCTCCGCCAGATGAACAGCAACCAGTCCACACCTCCCTGTGTGCCAACAACATCTGGTACCGAACAAACTGCAACTGCCACAGGGAGGGAGGAGGACTCTGGCGGAGAGTCCCCTGCACCGCAGCAGCCTGCACTTGAGGGCCCCCCCCAAGAAGAGGGGTCGTCCGAGGAGGGGAAAGTGAGAGGCTGATGGCCAAGCGCAACTCCCAGGAAGCCTGAACCTGTTCTGGATTTTCGCCTTTGTGCACAGACTGTTCACCCTGTTGATGGCAACACTACTCCCACACATTGCATGGGGAGTATAAGTTGGAACAATGTGTCAGACAACAGTGGCCCCGATACTGGGGATCCTGTCTACCTGGACTTTCTATTCATCTAGGAACTTGGGATTGCAAGATTCATGTACAGCACAATCCATCCTATGCACTATTATCACAATAAACACACTAATACACCATACTTGCCTCTGTCGTGATTCCAACGTGGGTGCTGTTATGGGGATGATGAACTGCAAAATTACACAGTGTATGCGAACTGCAACAGCAAGGACAACACAGGCATGTGAGTACAGGCAACGTGACACATATGAGGGAGACACACCACCAGGGCTACACAACACATACACACCTAGGCCATCTGACTCATTGCCTACACTGATGTTGCCAGGGAAGACGGTGCAATGCACAGACACCACACCCATTCCCAGTTGTAGTCAAGTAGCCCACAGGTGCAGTAAGCAAATGGCAGTCAAATGTGTGACCACAGACAACGCACATCACTAAGTGAAGCACAGGTTTATTACACAGTAGCAACATGCCGTAACCACTACAGATGCAAGGTAACCCCACCTGGTAGCGGGCACACAGTCAACAACTGTAGACAGAAGGAAGTCCATGGGTGTGGCGCACATCACCTGTAGGGACACAACAGCTACCAGCCTGGATGTGCAATCACGTCGTCGGTGGACACAGTTCACCAAACGAATCTGAAAGTACCCTGTGAAGGACAGAAATGACACACAGTCAAAAGCAATGCAGTACAGGACAGAACAGCAAAACTCATGCACAATACATGTTACAAGATACCCACCCAGAACCAAGTTAGCATGTCAACACTGTTGGGGAGTACAGCCCACCTGTCACCACACATCGCAACACACATCCTGTCAAGTAGCCCATGGACACACTCCAACAGCACCAGAGCACCACCCACACATCATGCCAACTCACATCATTCACATGACACCTCAGGATACTCACATTCAGCTAAAGAAGTTGGTGATGAGCTGTGTGCGGACATCACCATCACCATCATCATCATCATCGTCACTGGCATCGTGGTCCAGGCCAGGATCCTCCACAGGTGGCGGATGTTGGTCATCGTCATCCTGGATGAGAGGCAACTCCTTCCGCACTGCCAGGTTGTGAAGCATGCAGCAGACGATGATAATCTTGCACACTTTCGCAGGGGCATATGGGAGGGACCCTCCGGTCTTGTCCAGGCAGCGGAAGCGGCTCTTCAGGAGACCAAAGGTCCGCTCAATCACTCTCCTGGTCCGACCATGTGCCTCATTGTAGCGCATCTGGGCAGGTGTCACAGGGTTCCTGAGGGGTGTCAGCAACCACGGCATGTTGGGGTATCCCGAGTCACCTACGGACAGACAAGTGCACATCAGCTGACTTGGAAAAGTGGGCGGAATACTACAGATCAGATCACACACAATGGCACAAAGTCAGTACACACCGACAAGCCAGGCACGCTGGTTCTGCATCTGTGCCATCAACCTGGGGATGCGACTACTCCTCATCACAAAGGCATCGTGTGCTGAACCAGGGAAACGGGCACACACGTGTGTGATGGTCATGTCTGCAAGACACACCACCAGTGCATTGACCGAGTGGTAGTGCTTGCGGTTCCTGTAGGCCTGCTCCTGGGCCTGTGGTGGTACCAAAGCCACATGTGTCCCATCAATGGAGCCAATGACATGCGGCATCCTCCCCAGGGCATAAAAGTCACTCTTCACGTCAGTGAGTCGTCGCAGTCTAGGGAAATAGATGTACCGGTTCAGGAAGAGCAACATTGCCGCCAAAACATCGCGGAGCACACGGCTGAACATGGTCTGTGACATCCCACCAGCAGACGCCACAGTATGTTGGAAGGTACCGGTGGCAAAGAAGTGTAGGGCTGCCATCACCTTCACCTTGGGGGTCAGCGCTGTAGGATACGGCCGGCCAGGCTGCAAATGTGGGGACAACTGCACTGCCAAATCCTCAATCAGCTGCCTGGTGAAGCGGTACCGTCGGATGCTGTCCCGTTCCACCATCGTTGCCAGGTCTGGGAATGGCCGATGGACAGCAGGAGCCCTGCAGTGCAGAGGAGAAGTAAGCAAGATCGTCAGTCACCCCACATATGCGGCATTGAACACACTCAAGATCCCAACATACATCATCATGAGGCACAACTACATGAAGTGTGCAGTACCGGAACGACATTTATGGTACATACATGGCCAACATCTGTCAACACGGTCCTACAGGTGGCATCAATTTGTCCCAGGTTGGCCCATTGGATATCATGATGCTGTGTCACAGTCACCCCCAGTGACATGTGAGGACAGATGTGCCCCAGGCACCACAGCTCAACGACAGGCACATTCCCAGGGACCCTGTAATGCCACATGGACACTGGCATCACCTGGAGTATCATGTGTACACCACAACAAAACAAACATGACCCCCACAGGTAGTGGCCACACTTGCCATGGCAGGAGAGCCATGGACGTCTGTGACACACACGCACAACATCAGAGTCCATGCACACACAACGTGGATGTGGAGACTGTCTCCCATTGTGCACATGAAATCAGAGACATTGTAAACACTACATGCACAAAGACTGTGGAGGGCCATCACTATTGTGCCACTGGGACACCCTGGCTCAAACATACCGTCCCACATGGGACTCACGGGGTATGTGACATGACATACACAAACACCACTGTGAAATGTGACCATGGCACATGCACAGATATGAACAGTTGCACATCACAGTGGTCACGTACACGTAACACCCAGGATCCTGTCCCCATTAACACGTGCACAGCCTGGGGGTGGCTGCCCACAGGTGACACCCACAGGACAACATGTACACCAACATACACACAATAGGAAATGCAGCCTTACATGCCTTATGATAAGGTTTGGACAGGCTGTCGTGATGTAGGTGTGCCCCTCACTCCCTGGGAGCTATCTGTGGCTGGCATATGTCCATCTGAGACAGGCATGCTGACATATGCCAGTCACATGTACAGTGATGCGTTGTACTGCAATGGACCGATCGGTGCCTCCGGCCGGCCCATTGCATTCAATGTGCGGGTACGCGTTGTACCCCTGTGCGCGTTGAACAGCAATGGACCGATCGGTGCCTCCGGCCGGCCCATTGCATTCAATGTGTGCGGGTACGCGTTGTACCCCTGTGCGCGTTGAACAGCAATGGACCGATCGGTGCCTCCGGCCGGCCCATTGCATTCAATGTGTGCGGGTACGCGTTGTACCCCTGTGCGCGTTGAACAGCAATGGACCGATCGGTGCCTCCGGCCGGCCCATTGCATTCAATGTGTGCGGGTACGCGTTGTACCCCTGTGCGCGTTGAACAGCAATGGACCGATCGGTGCCTCCGGCCGGCCCATTGCATTCAATGTGTGCGGGTACGCGTTGTACCCCTGTGCGCGTTGTACAGCAATGGACCGATCGGTGCCTCCGGCCGGCCCATTGCATTCAATGTGT